>CM060906.1:513929198-514554198 GCA_030737815.1 Allium fistulosum | reverse complement strand
ATTTCAATTCTAAAATATTGCACAAACTATTCTTTTTCTTAATAAATGCATTTTTAATAAAGTGAATACTTGCAATACTTTAACTTAACTAGTTTGTATGTATGGAATATAAAAAATTAATTATACATAAAGTAATAAAAACATATAATGAATTGAGTGGGAAAGAGATTTGAACATCCTCAAAGTTCGTGCTTACTATCACATTATGCTACCATTTCTGATGATTGAATTATGAAACTAAAGTTGTGATGTTATTTTCAATTCCTGTGGATTTTGAGAAAGTGAATATAAAATAAAATAAGGCAACAAATAGATTAGAGATTTGGGAGAGATCAAACTTTAATATATACTCTAGAAGTTATGGCGCCATATTTAGTTCATGTGAAGCTCGAGATTGAAGCGAAAAATAAAATGAAAGAAAAGAAGAAAGAAATTAGAGATTTCATTTTAGACGAGTAAAAATAATATATTTTTTTATGGATTTTGCTATATAGATATGAATAATATAGTGGAGAAGAAAGAATGTAAAATAGGAAAAACTAATAAAGGGGAAGACTAAGAAACAATGTTACACTTAGATTTATTAAAATAAATTAAGTGAGAAATTTTAGAGTCGAAAATTACTGAACAGCCAAACTTCCAAATTGATTCCTTTAACTTCTTTTAAGATCCAAACAAAACTTAAACAACATCCAAAGTTAAGGGGTTTAATATAAAGAATTTAACTTTCAACCTTCTTTATTTTCATTGCTAGTTACCATTAGGTTGTGCATATAATAGAATAAGATCCCAAAATAAGCCAACTTATTCCCATATAACATAATTTGGTTTAATAAAGCTTAAACTATTCCTTGAAAAATAACTAATAAATAATTGAAATCAATTTCAATATTCTGACCGTGCATCTAAAATCATGATCTAAACTTAATTTATAAAAGCAATAAACAAACATAATTATACAAACTTATTTTTAATTATCTATAGGGAAAGGGAAAAAGGCAAAAAGACTCTAAATATGTTATTCCAATTGTTTGTAAAATACTGTACAAACTAATCTTCTGAGATAATAGATACAATTTCAATAAAAGTGAAGACTTGAGATGATTTAAAGTAAATTGATTATAGATATAGGATAAAAAATGAATTATACATAAAGTAAGAAAAAATATCAAGTGAACTGAGTGGGAAAGGGAGTTGAAATCATCATAGTTTAAACCTTACCATTATATTATGCAACCCTTTCTGTTGATTGAATTATGTATTTGAAATTATGATATCAATTTGAGTTCTTATGAAGCTCGAAATTAAAGAGAAACCAAAACGAAAAAAGGAAACAAAGAGAATAAGGATTTTATTTCTGATTAGGGTTTTAACTTCATAGAGAGATAAATAGAATTTAACAGAATAAATAAAACAAATAAAATGGAAAGTCAAAGGGATAGGATGTTAAATCTAAATCGTGCTAGATGAGAAATTTTAGAGGGGTAAATATGAAAACATACATATCAAACATAGAGAAATAAGGATTTTAATTGTAAAACAAGTGAACCAGTGCTATGCACATGTCATGTAAAAATAGTGTAGAAAAACAATTTAGATGTCATTATGATAATTAAAATGGGGTTACGAAGAAAACTCTACAAAATATGTTAAAAATCATCGTATATAAATAGTTGGTTACATTGAGAATGTAGCACGAAATTAGTGTTGAATATTAATACTTTGAGATTAAACATATGATATACTTTTGTGTTATTGTCTAAATCATAAAGATTGATCTCAAGTTGCATTTGTTATTCTGGATATGAGATATGAACATTATAAGGTAACATATGTATTAGCATATAAGTTATAAAACTTCCTTAAAATAATAAGTCCACAATAATACTATGAACTTGCAACATGTTATAAATTGAAATTACTCTAAACATTCCAATTGTTCTTCAATCATGAGTTTTCAAAAATATAATTTGTAATATTTGTATCTTCGATGAGTTCATCAGAGATGTATGCATAAAATATATGCTTCTAATAATTCTTTTGATGTTTTCATGCTCCTTCCAAAATTTCGATGTTGTTTGGGTGTATAGTGCATTGGTTGGTAGTAGAACTTACAACTTTGTGTATATTAGCATTTTCAAGTCTATGGCACCTCAATTTGATGATTTTACTAGAGCTTACATGTGTTAGCTAATAGTACGATGTAAATGCTTTAATTATTATCTTTTAAGTAGCGATACAGGTTTAATGCCTCACTTTGAAAGATGTGTTCTGAGTTTAAATGTTATATGAGAGTTTGGATTTGCGTGGAAAGTTAGAGGTGTAAGCTTATCGTGTGTGTTGAAATGGGAATTTTTGCGGAATATGACAAGGGACCATTAAACCCTACTTTCCTTGAAAAAAAGAAATGAATGGAAAAACCACATTTAGCGTTGATAATTAATATAGCTTAATCAAAATTATGGAACTTATACCATAGAGACACATTAATCTCTTTCAACATGAGATAATAAGATTTTTTTTGCAATAATGAATAGAATTCCTCATAAAGTTCCATCTTCGCCAACATAATTCAAACCAGTTAATCTGTTTATAATTAAAATGAAATCTAATATATAATACTATTAATTAAAAAACTGGTAACCATCATTTATAATTCTAACCACTTAACTGTTTATAATTAAAATAAAGTCAACATATAATATATAAAATTCTAAGACCAAACAACTAATATATGTTAATTCAATTTTATTTTCAACATTCTTTGTTGAACCTAAACTTTCCTTCATAAATATATTGTAATTTAGACATTGAGAGAACTTGGTAATAAAATAAAATCTAAACAAACAAATATACAACAATTTTATATATATATAAATATCCTACAATCATTTGAATAATCCATTTCCTTCAAAATGAAACAAAAGCTCTTAAACTAAAAAATATTAAGATTCAGTAATCACTGTATTTTATAGATATTTATATCTTTTATGCTATAATTGGTTTTTTTATCATTCTTGTTAATTGTACTATACGTTATTTAAGGTATTTATTTTTATCAACAATGTTAGAAATTTCTTAAAATAGAACCACTAAATGCTAAAATGGATCATGCGTACTTATTTAAAACTACAATAATTATTGTAGGATTTTAATAGGGGTTTTGATAGAATTGTAAAGCAAGAAGAGACCTAAAGGAAAGAAGTAAAGTTGTACCATTGAACTTTATAATTCTAAAATGTGTTCGATATAATGATGATTGTAAGATTCCAATATTGGTCTTGCTTGAAATAGAGGATATCAATGATAGTTGAGTGATTCAGAAATACATTATATAAAATGTGCTTACTAGGATTTAAAGTTGGGTGCAGGCACATCAAATGAAGGATTCTTGAGACTGAGTGAATCAAAGAGAGTGTAAAATTTTAATTCTAAAATTATGAAAAAACAGGCAAAATATTGATTGATCCGCCAGTAAGATATATAATATATGGTCATAAGAATAAAGCAAATGGATTAGGGGAGATCCAACTTTAGTAGATATAGTATACAAGAAAAGAGTAACAGGTCCCTATTTTTGATGGTGTTATACAAAAAGTCCCTGCAGAAATGAATATGTAAATTTGGTCCCTATTTTTCAAAAATAAAAAAACGCAAAGTGTCTTGCACTTTTCTGACAGAAAATGCAAGATAACTTGTACTTTTCTAATTTTGAAATATTTTTCGAAATTTTTGAAATTTTTGAAAATTTTGAAAAGCGCAAGTTAACTTGCACTTTCTATCAAAAAAGCGCAAGCTAGTTTGCGCTTTCTAATTTTGAAATTTTTGAAAAGCGCAAGGTAACTTGCGTTTTCTATCAGAAAAGCGCAAGCTAGTTTGCGCTTTCTGATTTTGAAAATTTTGAAATTTTAAAAAACGCAAACTAACTTGCATTTTCTGATTTAGAAAAAACAGGGACTTAATTTACATATTTATTTTTACAGGGACTTTTCTTGTAACACCATCAGAAATAGGGACCTTTCGTACAAAGCCCCTATAGTATAAGGTATCATGAAGATGATTTATTTGAAGAATATCCATAAACTTAAAAACAACATAAACTTAGTTAATTTTATAAACTAAGTTAATTTTCATGAAACTTAGTTTGCTTATTTAACTTTTATAAAATTCACTTAATTTTTGTAAACTTGATTAAATTTCTATAAAACTTTGTTAAATTTCATAAAATTAGTTAAATTAGTTAAATTTTTTTAAAAGTTAGTTAACTTTTATGTAAATTTAGTTAAATTATTAAAATTTAATTAAATTTTTTGATAATAAAATTTGGTCAAACTTTTATAAAATTTAATCAACCAAGTTAATTTTTGCAATGCTTTGTTGAATTTGTTAAATTTTATACAACTAAGTTAATTTTTACAAAACTAACATGGTTACAAAACATTGAAGATTGATTGATTAATATCATAAATTTCAATTGTTGAAATTAATGTAACTATAGCGATCGGAAATTCGAACACTTCGTCTTCAAATATCGAAACGTTTTGAAATATAATTAAGTGTTATAAATATGATTTTATAACCATGTTAGACATCATTTAATTAATAAACAATGATAAGAAACTTGATTTTGAAATTTGTTTACAAAAATATATTTTTCGAATAAAAATCGATAATGTGACCGAAAATTAATTTATCGATAAACAACTTTTTGATCGATATAAGTCATTTGAACTCTTGTGCACTTTCTTTATGATCAAATGAACACTTTAGCAGCTAATTAACACACTTTTCTCTTGATAAAGTATGAAATTTTCTAGAAGCTTTCATATGGATACGGGATTTTATCGTAAGACGGGTATAATGGTAATTAACATAAAGGAGAAGTGATGGGAGGTGAAGCTTTCATGGCCGGGGGGAGAGGGTGAGTGCAAGCTTAAAGAACACATTATGAAGCCTATAAAAGGAGGGACATAACCTTAGGAATAAGCTTTTCTAATGGCTTCTGTAACGACCCAGAATTTAATCGCTATTTAAATGAATATTTAATTATATTTTAAATAATTAATAAATGGATTTTTATTAACAAATAAAAACTATTTTATATAATAATTAATGAAGATAAAATCATTTGCAAAATTTTTTTACCAATATATATAGTTCATAGAGAAATAGAAAATGCGACCGAAAATTATTTTACAAAATATCTATTTTACATTGGTTAAAAGTTATTCAAAATGTCATAACACTATGTTAAACACACATGCACACAATATAAACTAAGTTAACATGGTGTGTGCATGTACATATGTATGTACACATTAGCTCTCTTATGCATATAATAAATATATAAGTGAATATAAGATATTATTTCATAAATAAATATATATATAACACATATAAAATGCTTCTTTTCAACTCAAATTACACAAGAGCATGACATGAATAGTGCAAGATGGGGGCGATGCAGTGGACGGTTTTGAAGGGGGATGGGTATGGTCATGCATGCATATGTATATTTTAATATATGTAACGTCCCGACTTCCTATACCCAGAAAGTCGCATCATTATGAAGAAAGAAAGGGGTAGAAAATAGAAAAGAAGAGAAGAAAGAAAGAAACAACAACAACGATCTCACAGCGGAACGAATAAATTATATTAATAACATAAACTATTACATAGTATACAACACTTATCAGAGTTTACACAACTATACAACACATACTAGACAGTTATAAAACATCTGTCTAGATATTACAACTCAAATACAATACAAGACTCTAACACAGATATCAACACAGTGGAATACTATATCTACGAACGCCGAAGCCTCCTGCTCCATTGCTCCTCCACAATTCGTCAAAGCTAAACCTGAATCCCTTGGCTACTCGTAAAAATTTGAGTACCCAAGAGTTTATAAAACAGAAATAAACACTTGGGTCAGACATGGGTCTGGTGTGAGTAAACGGGTTAAAATTGTTTAACTTCAAAACCTTTTGAAAACAAAGGTATCACGTAAGACTTCCCACACATAAACATGGAAAAGTTTTTACCTTACGCTAACCAAAACATTTGATAGGAAATCTGATTGTATTATAATAGGGTCTAGGGTTTTCAAGTAAAATACAGAAATAGCTGAAATGCTTACATCTCACATTCCAACATAGTTGGGCACAACTAATACGTACGGCACTTATTGGAGTTTGGATTCCATACAATGGCAGGGCTACTGGGGTATCGCCCGTCACAGTACGTGGCCTAGATCACCGTACCGAGGAGTACGCCCGCTCCCCTGCAACACAAAGCCGGAACCATCCCTTACTGGATAATTCCGAACAAGATAATCCCGTAGTTGGCGCGACCAACCACACACTAAGCCGAATAAAAGAAAAGGGACCTCTAGACAGGGATCTATCTTGCTCTCAGTGGGTGCTACCCACGAAGCCTTGCTGCACCTCCCCTGTTTTAGCCATTCCCGGTTGATGAGGCTTGAGGTTACGATTACCTTTAATCAGAACATATCACTTAGAATGCTCATCGTCCGCCTGACGATGTGCTGAAAGCATTCAATCCATACAAGTTCGTTCCGGGTTCGAACGAAACCGAAGGCATTATCTCGTTACACTCGTTTTGGAATCACCCTCAGAGTTAACGACAATAACCCTTGCACTCTGAATCTTCATCTTCACTTGAGATTCACGACCTATCGTTAATTTGGATCGATGTGGTATTCGGGTCTCCAGACCTGGAATTCCGGTATACGGAAACCCGATCCCGGTCTCATCGAAATCCAAAACGTATCTTTTAAGGCCAAGTTGTTTAAAGGTTTAAACATTTAAACTTATATTCAGGATGATATAAACAGATAGATAAATAACATTATCACAATAGATAATTCATATCAACATTCATCTCACAAAGCAACATATATCATATATATATATCAGAGACATACAAATCATCCAATATCAACCAATCACCCAATATCAATCATCTATAAGCAGAATTGATTAACTCCAAATCAATTTAATTAACCTTTAATTAAATTAATTATTACCCTTTAATTACTTGGATTACTATAATCCTGCTTACTATCATTAATTAATTATAAATTAATTAATTAAACATCTTAATGATCTTCCTTAATTAATCTTCCTTGATTAATTATACTTTAATTACATTTAAGTAATTATCCTTAACCATATTCAGTAATTAACATTTAATTACTATCATTAATTATAATAATTAATGAACCTTCATTAATCAATTAACTATAATTAATTTTATTAATCCTCAATTAATTATAATTAATTAATCGTATTTAAATTAATTACTTTTATTAATCAACCTTGATTAATTTTATTAATTAAATAATCCTTACTAATTAATTAACTTTTTAATTAATTAATTAATTTTAATCAACCACTTCATTAATTAGTCTTAATTAATCATAAACAGTAATTAACAATTTGTAATTACTTATCTTAATTTATTTATATTAATCTTGATTAATTAATCTAATTAATTAATCTTTAATTACTTTATTAATTAATTATTAATCAATTATATTAACAAATAATCCTTAATTTATTTACTTTATTAATTAATTACTTTTTTAATTAATTACCCTTAGTAATTATCCTCAAATTAATCACATTCCTTAATTAATTAATTACTTTAATTACTTAACTAAAATAATTAAGTAATTTAACTTTTAATTACTTACATAAGTAATTATCTTCTAATTACTTCCATTAATAATCTTGATTACTTTCTTAATTAATTACTTAACAAATAAGTAATTCCATTACTAAATAATCCTTAATTCATTAATTAATTAACTATTCCATAATTAATTAATCTCAACAATTATATTAATCAATTCCTTAGATTAATAACATCAAGTGATTACCCTTTTATCACTTTAACTAATTACCCCATGAGTAATTTTCCTATTAATTACTTCCATTAATAATCTTGATTACTTTCTTAATTAATTACTTAACAAATAAGTAATTCCATTACTAAATAATCCTTAATTTATTAATTAATTAACTATTCCATAATTAATTAATCTCAACAATTATATTAATCAATTCCTTAGATTAATAACATCAAGTGATTACCCTTTTATCACTTTAACTAATTACCCCATGAGTAATTTTCCTATTAATTACTTCCATTAATAATCTTGATTACTTTCTTAATTAATTACTTAACAAATAAGTAATTCCATTACTAAATAATCCTTAATTCATTAATTAATTAACTATTCCATAATTAATTAATCTCAACAATTATATTAATCAATTCCTTAGATTAATAACATCAAGTGATTACCCTTTTATCACTTTAACTAATTACCCCATGAGTAATTTTCCTATTAATTACTTCCATAAGTAATTTTCTTTTCTTAATTACATGAGTAATTATTCATTAATTACTTTACTAAGTAATTACACTTAATTAATCATAATTGATTATCTTAATTAATTAGACTAATTAATTAATCTAAAATTAATTACATTAATTAATTAATCATCACTTAATCTTTAATTAATTAATTTCTTAATTACCTTCATTTCCACTAATTACTTCATTAAGTGATTTTTCTTAATTACAAATAGTAATTAAGCTTTAATTTAATTTATTTATTATTTATCCTTAATTAAATTCAATCTTTAAAGATAGACTTTAAATTAAATTACATATTAATTTCTATCATTAAACTTCATTAGAAAAACATTTAGGAATCAATTTTAATTGAAAATATAAAATTTACTCTAAACAAAACAATTTAAACATTCAAATTTAACATTTAAAATCTTTGAAAACTTGTTAAATATTTTCTTTACTTTTAAACTATGATTCCCTTTGTTTAACATAAATCTGGATTCTGTTTTATCTTAGATTTAAAAACCTATACATGTTTATAAAAAAAAACTCTTAATCCTGGAACAACTAAAATCGTCCCGAGCTCAAACATCAAACCCCGAGCCAAACTACAATCTTCCCCGAGCTAGCTTCGAGTCACTCGCCTTTTCATCTGCTTCGAGTCGACCATTCCCTCGCACGAACCCAAACCCGAGTCGCCTCTTCTTTTCCAAACACGATCGTACCCAGATATCCCAAGTGTGCACACGTGCACGTGCACTAACGTCGCCGACCACCATAGATCGTCGCGACCATCGTTGATCATCCCACGATCGCACGCGAGAACAACCAAGAACCCAGATCGTACAAATGTCACACGAGTCGAAATCGAGCCTCCTCGTTCAAAAACTGTAACGAACGTACTCGACAAAATCATCTCGCCGTCGACGATCAGAACGACTGGAACCACGGCATTCATCCCAGAGCATCACCACATCTCCACGCTTCTGAATTCCCTCACGCGATCATCTCCGGTCCACCATGGCCATCGCGAGAGCCCCCTGTCAGCATCGTTCCAAACTGTCTTTAGAACCCTAGTTCGCCGTCCCTCGACCACCACAATCACCAGAAAATTATCCCACTATTTTTCTCTGGACCCCCGACCTTCACACTACCTCCAGTATCAACCCGCGACTCCATCCATCATCGATTGTCGAGAAATCAAACAAAATTCAATTTCCATTCATCTCGCAAGTTCTA
This sequence comes from Allium fistulosum, assembly GCA_030737815.1. NCBI lineage: Eukaryota > Viridiplantae > Streptophyta > Magnoliopsida > Asparagales > Amaryllidaceae > Allium > Allium fistulosum. The sequence goes on along the minus strand of CM060906.1, from coordinate 514,544,568 downwards.
TCCAAATACATACTTAAAATTTGTGATTTTTCTTTTAAAAATCCTAGTTTTCAAAGACAATTTAGATTATACACAAGTAACACTGAATTGTTGAAATTGAATTTTGCCAAACTTTGGGTTTTTACTGTATATTTAAATTTTCCAGAAATCTTTAAACTATTTATACTTAGAACTATTTTTAAAATTTAAATCTTACAAATTTAAACAACTTTTGTTTGAACAACAATGTCTAAAAAGAATCAGGGAATGAGATTTTTGATTTTTGAATAAGTTTGAATCTGTAAAACAGAAACAGAACAAGCACAAACATGCACACTTATATCACATACATATATTTGCAAATCCAGATAAGTTCAAAAATTCAATTCAATCCAACATCATCACATGCACTTAAGTTTAAACAAGATTAACTGTTTTTAAAAAAAATATTTACTCACCTTATATTAAATTGCTGAGAACAGAGCAGAGCATTGTTCCAGGCTTTAGATTTTTGAATTCTGGCAAAAAAGCTTTTAAATTTCTTTGCTGTTGGAATTTGAATCCTTGCATGCTTGTTAATAATTGAATCTGGTGTTGAAGTTTACTTGAATTGCTCAGGTTGAAATAGTTGATTTACTTGTTGAGTTTGCATTTGTATTCTTGTTTGTTGAAGTTGAATTTGCTTTGCAGATTTAAATTCCAGGTTGGATTTAGTTGCTGTTCCCATTGATTTTAGTCTTGAGAAATTGTTTACAGGCTTTGATCTTTTTCTTTGAGGATTTGTTTTCAGTTTTTAGAGGAAGAAAGAAAAGAACAGAGAAGTTTTAAAACTGAACGACCAGGTTTCCCTTTTACAACATTTAATTAAATTTTAGAAAAAATAAAATCTTGCCACTTGTTTTATTATAAATTAGACAACTGTACATTCATGGTTTAAATTTCTTACATATGTTAAAACAAGTAAAATTATGTCTAAACCCTTACTATAAAAAGTATTTATGTTATTCTTTAAATTATGTAATATGAATTTCTATTTATATTTATGAAATTGTGAATTTAGTAATTTATTTATATATTACTTATATTTACAAACTATTCTAGTTTAAAAGATATTTTAAAAAGAAACTTATTTAAACCTATATATAAATCATTTTAGTTTAAGTACTTTTTAAAAGAAACCAAATAAATCTTTAATTAAATCTTATTTAAACTAGAGCTAAAATACTTTAAAAATAAATAATTACCTTATATTTTGAAAACAATTGAATTAATCTTTAACTTTTGAAAGATATTAAATTTAAAACAAAGCTTTTAAAATTACAATATCCATTCATACATCAATTATCAACAGATTAAAATAAATTCAAAAAAATCCAAATTATAACATATAGATACATATATATTACAATTTGAAAATTCATCTTTAAAACAAAACAAAAGATATTTCCATTCACAATATATATCAAATGTATATTATAAATAGAATAAAACTTTATTAGCTTTGAAAATAAATCTTATCAATTTTAAATTATTAGAAAAGATCTAATATTACCAAATTAAATATTTCCAGATTAAATATTTATTAACCTATAAAAGATTAAATTACCAATTTAAATTAAAATTATAAGGGAAAATTATCAATCCAATTAAATTATTAATAAAGATTATTAAATTTATGTTGCCCAAAATCCCGGGATATCACATTCCTCCCCCCTTAAAATAATTTCGTCCCCGAAATTTAAACAAAGGTAATTTAATAATCTTATTAAAGATTTTAATTTTAAATCACAAGCATATGTTATCATCCATATGCTAGCAACCATAGCAACCAAATCATCCAATCAAACAATTCTAACTATCCAAACAAAATTCTGGATAGAATTCCTCGAGTTTCCCCAAGTATATATATATATATCGGGATACTCGCTCTACAAACAATCTAAACTACTAAGCTATAAAGTTCCTACTCATTTAGATTTATAGAACTAAATAGGATATCAGACTACAGACGAGTCTGACTCAACAACCAAACCTCCTAAACTGCTGATTCCAAAACCAGAGATAGATCAAATACGTACTCCCTCAGAGATACGTAAAACACAATGAATCCCAATTATCCCAACTGGCAATTCAATCCTGAAGACCAAATACTTATCCAAATCAGAACACAGAAGAGATCCAAAACAACTCGGAGCTGACTTCCGAGACTTACCCAATCTTATAGCTCCCTTTAATCAGAGAAAAACTTCACAACAACGAAGTCTCCAACTTCGAATTCCAAAATTCCTCCGTCTCTTATCCACAAAATCTTCAGACGATCTCGGCTTCCTACAAATCCTTCCTGATCAACTCAACCTTCGCTGATGCTTCTTGAAACAAACAGGACCAAAGATAACTCAATAGAATGATCTCTCCAAGATCTACCCATAATCCAAAACACAACTCTACTCCATCAGTAGATTCCAAACTTACTTCTTCTATCCAGAAATGCACTCCCAAACTACTTCTGCTGCACCACTCTGATCTGGAGTAGAATGCTGATGAAGAACACAAGCACAAACTGGACAACACATCCCAGAAAATATCGGATAATCTCAAAAGAATACTCAAACTATCGCAAGTCACTTTTGCGATCAACCCAGCCAAAATGCAAAGAAACTGTTCTCTCTTTACCAATCAGAACAGCTTACACTTAATTATCCAATCTATCGAAGAAATGAATCCACTCTGCTGCTTCTGAACTCCACCTTCAGAAAACTGCTCAGCCAGAAAACTTCCTGCCAATACAGAACACTCCGAGCTGCACTGCTGCCACAGATGCCAAAGACTTCCTAACCAAAGCTTTTCGAGAAACCCGAACTTCAAACCAAACAGAATCACCATGCTGAACTCAGCCACAACACCGAAGCAGACACACTTCCACAACTTGTTCCAAAGAAAACATCTTCGGGAACATCCATATTCACTGCGTCTCATCACACAGCTACTATTACCTGAGATACCAAGATACTATCACTCGCTTCTGCCCAACTGACAGATCCAACTCTACTCATCCAACTTCAAAGATAAACTCCGAACCTTAACAGGTTTCCTTCAGAGATTGTGAAATCCTTACACAACTGTAAAGTTCACTCGAGACGGTATTAGGTTTACAGTCTCGACAAATACACTTCCAACCTCAAACATTCAAACTCCAACTATTGGTAATTGTGTTACACACACTACCACCTTATCTACCTTTATAACTTATATTGGAAAACCCGAACAGGTAACCCAATAAATAGGTAGAAATACATAAATATATATATTTAAAATGATATATTTTTTTTATATAGAAATTATTTCTGGGTAAAATTATTTCATCTACCTCTTTAAAACAATATTGTGTCCGTTGGCCTGGTTCAAGTGTTTAGAGATCCCTATCAATAACGTTAGCTACTCGTATTGACCAGAATCCATATACCACTCAACCGATCAATTAACACAATATAAAACCATTTTATATAACTAACAAATACGCGCTCTCGTATATATATATATATATACTCAAACAGGTTGCTACAGATCCTATCTCTAATGAACAACCCTTCCGAACCTAGGTATTCACTCAACCTAGTGTTCTGATATTCACTTAACCAAAAGCTTAGGCATTCGCTCAACCTATGCTCTGATACCATATGTAACGTCCCGACTTCCTATACCCAGAAAGTCGCATCATTATGAAGAAAGAAAGGGGTAGAAAATAGAAAAGAAGAGAAGAAAGAAAGAAACAACAACAACGATCTCACAGCGGAACGAATAAATTATATTAATAACATAAACTATTACATAGTATACAACACTTATCAGAGTTTACACAACTATACAACACATACTAGACAGTTATAAAACATCTGTCTAGATATTACAACTCAAATACAATACAAGACTCTAACACAGATATCAACACAGTGGAATACTATATCTACGAACGCCGAAGCCTCCTGCTCCATTGCTCCTCCACAATTCGTCAAAGCTAAACCTGAATCCCTTGGCTACTCGTAAAAATTTGAGTACCCAAGAGTTTATAAAACAGAAATAAACACTTGGGTCAGACATGGGTCTGGTGTGAGTAAACGGGTTAAAATTGTTTAACTTCAAAACCTTTTGAAAACAAAGGTATCACGTAAGACTTCCCACACATAAACATGGAAAAGTTTTTACCTTACGCTAACCAAAACATTTGATAGGAAATCTGATTGTATTATAATAGGGTCTAGGGTTTTCAAGTAAAATACAGAAATAGCTGAAATGCTTACATCTCACATTCCAACATAGTTGGGCACAACTAATACGTACGGCACTTATTGGAGTTTGGATTCCATACAATGGCAGGGCTACTGGGGTATCGCCCGTCACAGTACGTGGCCTAGATCACCGTACCGAGGAGTACGCCCGCTCCCCTGCAACACAAAGCCGGAACCATCCCTTACTGGATAATTCCGAACAAGATAATCCCGTAGTTGGCGCGACCAACCACACACTAAGCCGAATAAAAGAAAAGGGACCTCTAGACAGGGATCTATCTTGCTCTCAGTGGGTGCTACCCACGAAGCCTTGCTGCACCTCCCCTGTTTTAGCCATTCCCGGTTGATGAGGCTTGAGGTTACGATTACCTTTAATCAGAACATATCACTTAGAATGCTCATCGTCCGCCTGACGATGTGCTGAAAGCATTCAATCCATACAAGTTCGTTCCGGGTTCGAACGAAACCGAAGGCATTATCTCGTTACACTCGTTTTGGAATCACCCTCAGAGTTAACGACAATAACCCTTGCACTCTGAATCTTCATCTTCACTTGAGATTCACGACCTATCGTTAATTTGGATCGATGTGGTATTCGGGTCTCCAGACCTGGAATTCCGGTATACGGAAACCCGATCCCGGTCTCATCGAAATCCAAAACGTATCTTTTAAGGCCAAGTTGTTTAAAGGTTTAAACATTTAAACTTATATTCAGGATGATATAAACAGATAGATAAATAACATTATCACAATAGATAATTCATATCAACATTCATCTCACAAAGCAACATATATCATATATATATATCAGAGACATACAAATCATCCAATATCAACCAATCACCCAATATCAATCATCTATAAGCAGAATTGATTAACTCCAAATCAATTTAATTAACCTTTAATTAAATTAATTATTACCCTTTAATTACTTGGATTACTATAATCCTGCTTACTATCATTAATTAATTATAAATTAATTAATTAAACATCTTAATGATCTTCCTTAATTAATCTTCCTTGATTAATTATACTTTAATTACATTTAAGTAATTATCCTTAACCATATTCAGTAATTAACATTTAATTACTATCATTAATTATAATAATTAATGAACCTTCATTAATCAATTAACTATAATTAATTTTATTAATCCTCAATTAATTATAATTAATTAATCGTATTTAAATTAATTACTTTTATTAATCAACCTTGATTAATTTTATTAATTAAATAATCCTTACTAATTAATTAACTTTTTAATTAATTAATTAATTTTAATCAACCACTTCATTAATTAGTCTTAATTAATCATAAACAGTAATTAACAATTTGTAATTACTTATCTTAATTTATTTATATTAATCTTGATTAATTAATCTAATTAATTAATCTTTAATTACTTTATTAATTAATTATTAATCAATTATATTAACAAATAATCCTTAATTTATTTACTTTATTAATTAATTACTTTTTTAATTAATTACCCTTAGTAATTATCCTCAAATTAATCACATTCCTTAATTAATTAATTACTTTAATTACTTAACTAAAATAATTAAGTAATTTAACTTTTAATTACTTACATAAGTAATTATCTTCTAATTACTTCCATTAATAATCTTGATTACTTTCTTAATTAATTACTTAACAAATAAGTAATTCCATTACTAAATAATCCTTAATTCATTAATTAATTAACTATTCCATAATTAATTAATCTCAACAATTATATTAATCAATTCCTTAGATTAATAACATCAAGTGATTACCCTTTTATCACTTTAACTAATTACCCCATGAGTAATTTTCCTATTAATTACTTCCATTAATAATCTTGATTACTTTCTTAATTAATTACTTAACAAATAAGTAATTCCATTACTAAATAATCCTTAATTTATTAATTAATTAACTATTCCATAATTAATTAATCTCAACAATTATATTAATCAATTCCTTAGATTAATAACATCAAGTGATTACCCTTTTATCACTTTAACTAATTACCCCATGAGTAATTTTCCTATTAATTACTTCCATTAATAATCTTGATTACTTTCTTAATTAATTACTTAACAAATAAGTAATTCCATTACTAAATAATCCTTAATTCATTAATTAATTAACTATTCCATAATTAATTAATCTCAACAATTATATTAATCAATTCCTTAGATTAATAACATCAAGTGATTACCCTTTTATCACTTTAACTAATTACCCCATGAGTAATTTTCCTATTAATTACTTCCATAAGTAATTTTCTTTTCTTAATTACATGAGTAATTATTCATTAATTACTTTACTAAGTAATTACACTTAATTAATCATAATTGATTATCTTAATTAATTAGACTAATTAATTAATCTAAAATTAATTACATTAATTAATTAATCATCACTTAATCTTTAATTAATTAATTTCTTAATTACCTTCATTTCCACTAATTACTTCATTAAGTGATTTTTCTTAATTACAAATAGTAATTAAGCTTTAATTTAATTTATTTATTATTTATCCTTAATTAAATTCAATCTTTAAAGATAGACTTTAAATTAAATTACATATTAATTTCTATCATTAAACTTCATTAGAAAAACATTTAGGAATCAATTTTAATTGAAAATATAAAATTTACTCTAAACAAAACAATTTAAACATTCAAATTTAACATTTAAAATCTTTGAAAACTTGTTAAATATTTTCTTTACTTTTAAACTATGATTCCCTTTGTTTAACATAAATCTGGATTCTGTTTTATCTTAGATTTAAAAACCTATACATGTTTATAAAAAAAAACTCTTAATCCTGGAACAACTAAAATCGTCCCGAGCTCAAACATCAAACCCCGAGCCAAACTACAATCTTCCCCGAGCTAGCTTCGAGTCACTCGCCTTTTCATCTGCTTCGAGTCGACCATTCCCTCGCACGAACCCAAACCCGAGTCGCCTCTTCTTTTCCAAACACGATCGTACCCAGATATCCCAAGTGTGCACACGTGCACGTGCACTAACGTCGCCGACCACCATAGATCGTCGCGACCATCGTTGATCATCCCACGATCGCACGCGAGAACAACCAAGAACCCAGATCGTACAAATGTCACACGAGTCGAAATCGAGCCTCCTCGTTCAAAAACTGTAACGAACGTACTCGACAAAATCATCTCGCCGTCGACGATCAGAACGACTGGAACCACGGCATTCATCCCAGAGCATCACCACATCTCCACGCTTCTGAATTCCCTCACGCGATCATCTCCGGTCCACCATGGCCATCGCGAGAGCCCCCTGTCAGCATCGTTCCAAACTGTCTTTAGAACCCTAGTTCGCCGTCCCTCGACCACCACAATCACCAGAAAATTATCCCACTATTTTTCTCTGGACCCCCGACCTTCACACTACCTCCAGTATCAACCCGCGACTCCATCCATCATCGATTGTCGAGAAATCAAACAAAATTCAATTTCCATTCATCTCGCAAGTTCTATCCAAATACATACTTAAAATTTGTGATTTTTCTTTTAAAAATCCTAGTTTTCAAAGACAATTTAGATTATACACAAGTAACACTGAATTGTTGAAATTGAATTTTGCCAAACTTTGGGTTTTTACTGTATATTTAAATTTTCCAGAAATCTTTAAACTATTTATACTTAGAACTATTTTTAAAATTTAAATCTTACAAATTTAAACAACTTTTGTTTGAACAACAATGTCTAAAAAGAATCAGGGAATGAGATTTTTGATTTTTGAATAAGTTTGAATCTGTAAAACAGAAACAGAACAAGCACAAACATGCACACTTATATCACATACATATATTTGCAAATCCAGATAAGTTCAAAAATTCAATTCAATCCAACATCATCACATGCACTTAAGTTTAAACAAGATTAACTGTTTTTAAAAAAAATATTTACTCACCTTATATTAAATTGCTGAGAACAGAGCAGAGCATTGTTCCAGGCTTTAGATTTTTGAATTCTGGCAAAAAAGCTTTTAAATTTCTTTGCTGTTGGAATTTGAATCCTTGCATGCTTGTTAATAATTGAATCTGGTGTTGAAGTTTACTTGAATTGCTCAGGTTGAAATAGTTGATTTACTTGTTGAGTTTGCATTTGTATTCTTGTTTGTTGAAGTTGAATTTGCTTTGCAGATTTAAATTCCAGGTTGGATTTAGTTGCTGTTCCCATTGATTTTAGTCTTGAGAAATTGTTTACAGGCTTTGATCTTTTTCTTTGAGGATTTGTTTTCAGTTTTTAGAGGAAGAAAGAAAAGAACAGAGAAGTTTTAAAACTGAACGACCAGGTTTCCCTTTTACAACATTTAATTAAATTTTAGAAAAAATAAAATCTTGCCACTTGTTTTATTATAAATTAGACAACTGTACATTCATGGTTTAAATTTCTTACATATGTTAAAACAAGTAAAATTATGTCTAAACCCTTACTATAAAAAGTATTTATGTTATTCTTTAAATTATGTAATATGAATTTCTATTTATATTTATGAAATTGTGAATTTAGTAATTTATTTATATATTACTTATATTTACAAACTATTCTAGTTTAAAAGATATTTTAAAAAGAAACTTATTTAAACCTATATATAAATCATTTTAGTTTAAGTACTTTTTAAAAGAAACCAAATAAATCTTTAATTAAATCTTATTTAAACTAGAGCTAAAATACTTTAAAAATAAATAATTACCTTATATTTTGAAAACAATTGAATTAATCTTTAACTTTTGAAAGATATTAAATTTAAAACAAAGCTTTTAAAATTACAATATCCATTCATACATCAATTATCAACAGATTAAAATAAATTCAAAAAAATCCAAATTATAACATATAGATACATATATATTACAATTTGAAAATTCATCTTTAAAACAAAACAAAAGATATTTCCATTCACAATATATATCAAATGTATATTATAAATAGAATAAAACTTTATTAGCTTTGAAAATAAATCTTATCAATTTTAAATTATTAGAAAAGATCTAATATTACCAAATTAAATATTTCCAGATTAAATATTTATTAACCTATAAAAGATTAAATTACCAATTTAAATTAAAATTATAAGGGAAAATTATCAATCCAATTAAATTATTAATAAAGATTATTAAATTTATGTTGCCCAAAATCCCGGGATATCACAATATAAATCACTTTATATTATTTAAATTAAATCCTGAGCCTATAAATACTCCTTTATCTTTATATTCTCATTTTCCAACCTCCTTCTTCAGCCCAAAATTTCCTAAGAGCTTGAGCTAAAGCATCCATTGCTTAATCTTCATAAATTTGAAAAAAATTCCTCATTTAATTCACAAAACCACTTCTACATCTCCTACAACACTTTCTCTTCCAAAACCCAAGCAAACATCCATCCAAACCTACATGGTCGAGCCCAAACTAATCATGGTCGTGCCCTACAAGGCCTAAGCTGAGCCCAAACCCACTTGGCCGAGCCCAATTCAAGTGTCCAAGCATCCAAAGTTTTATATTTGCAAAGTTTCTAAAGCGTTTTCAAATTCCGGCAAAAGTTCGCTTTGATTTGGAAAATATTCGGTGAGTAAAACTAATATTTTTGGAAAAGAAAACAACCTGTTTTAATGATCTATATGTTGTGAAATTGTAGTGTTTGTCATGTTGAAATATCACGTTGCTTGGATGATATATGATTTCAAATTGGTTGTTTGGTATAGATTTGTGATTTGGATAATATGTTGATATGTTAGATCTGTATATGGATATAGATATGTGTTAATGGTTATGATATGATAGTAGTGTGGTTATGAAACCAAAACCAAGTGTATGTGATTAATTTGCTATAAAGTTAGCACCTTGAAAAGTCGCAAAGGACTTGAGATCCGATTTGAAAACGAAAAGCTCTTTTTCTAGTTTTGGATATTGAAATTGTTTTTCCAAGTTTTCACTTTTGTTCTTAAGTTTCAAAAAATTTACATTTATGTTTTCAAATATGTTATAGCTAGAGTTAAAGTGAAGTTTTCACTTAGAAATCAATTCTAGCGAACTGCGCTCATAGCGATAGTCGCTATGGATGTAGTTCGGGAAAATTTCACAATTTCAAGTTTTAAGTGTTTTCTTTTGGATTGTTTTTGAAAAATCATTTCAAACTAATTAAGTAAGTTAAAATTTTAAATTTTAAATTATTTAATAATTTATTTGTTTAATTTATTAATTAGGTAATTATTATTTAATTAATGAATTAAGTAATTAGGTTAAGTAATTAAAATTTAAGAAATTATTAACCAGGTTAGTTATTTTTAATTAAGTAAGTTTTAAATAATGATTAATTAAGAAAAAAGAAAATCAATTTTTATTTAATCAAGTTTATTTACTTTAATTAATTATTTAATTAGAGTTAATTATTTAATTAATTATTGTTAATTAAAGGTTAATCATTCACTTAAATTGGGTTAAATTCTTAAATGAATGTTATATAATTAAAGTTTAATTATAAATAAAATTAGGGTTATTAATGATTTAATTTTGATTTAATCAAGATTAATTAAAGTTTAATTGAGATTTTAAACTTATGATTTAGTTAAGGTTTAGTTACTTTAAAGCTTCTTAAAACGCTACCGGTTAGTTATTTTTAACCAAGTTTCTTGTTTAAGTGAATTATTCTATCCCAAGGATCTCTTGTACATGCTATTAAGTAGCCAAATGAATTAAAGTGGTTGTAGTAAAATGATGATGCGTTTTATTGAAAGTAAGTCGACTTGTACTTATCACAAATACTGCACTTCGGGAACGTGATAAATACAAGGGGGTTAATTTCGATAAGCGGGTCATGATAATCTAAGCATATGGAATGTATGTCTATATATAAATCTTTACACCCTGATAATGAGATAGTCCACCATAAACAAGTTGGCCCTTTAAAATTATCGAACTTTGGTTTGGACAGACTGGGATCATATATTAGTTATTATCCAAAATCCACTTCGAACTAATGTAAACATTCGAATTGGAAATAGTAAAGGCAAGGTCCAAGGTAAAGACTTTGAAGTGCAAGGGCGAGTTGCTACTAACCCAGAGGATGATTCCAAAAATGGGTGTAATGGAAATAGTACCTTCGTTCGTTCATCTCCTAAACGACTTGTATGGATGAATGCTGATATTGTGTCAACATCTTGAAGGCAATGTTAGCATTCTAAGTGGCATTGCTATATTAAAGGTTAATGTAGCCTCAGCCCTCATCGACCGAAAATGACTAAAACAAGGTATCCAGCAGGGCTATGAGGGTCGCTCCCATGAGGGTATGTCATTACCGCATCTAGAATCGATTATTTGACCTATTTTTGTATGCTTCGGTACAGTTGCTGATTCCAACCATGGTGGTGATGTATTCGGTATTACTAATCAAGTGGTAGGCCGGTTCTGTGTAGTAGGGGTACAAGATGTTCTTGTCAGACCCTAGGTGTATTTTACCTAGAGGTGCATCTTCGAAAGGTAGTTCTGTACCTTGTCATGTATGGAATCCATTCTTCAATAAGTGCCATAAGGAATTAGTTGTGCCCAAATATGTTGAAATGTGAGATGCAAGCATTTCAGCTATGTTCTATTTTACTTGAAAACCCTAGACATTACTATAATATCATAGAATTTCTATATAAAGTGTTTTGGTTATCGTAAGGTAAAAACATGTCCGTGTTTATGTGTGGCAAGGTCTTACAAGGCACCTTTGAGTTTCAAGACATTTATAAAAGTAAAAATATAGTTGTTTTCAGTTTGCTCACACCAGATCCATGTCTAACCCAGTATTTATTTTCTTTCCTAAAACTCTTGGGTACTCGAATTTTTATGAGTAACTAAGTGATCCGGGTTTCTTACGGAAGCATTTTAAAGGAGCTAGAGCAGGTGGCTTCATCGTTAGTTAATTTTTATCTTATTCCGCTATGTTAATGTATGATCTATGTATTTTGTAATGGATATGTAGTTATAACTGTACAGTTGAAGTTGTAATGTGATGACTCTGATGTATTATTTATATGAAGTGACTATGTAATATCTTATGTTACCTATTATGCTGTCCTAATTCATAGTGAGATTATGTGATTGTGTAGTTTCTTCTTATCTTTCATTTTCTTCTACCCTTAATGGCTCGTCTTTCGATGCTAAAAAGGCGGTCATTACATTTGGTATCAAAGCCAAGGTTAAGCGAATACTTAGGCTTTAGGTTAGGGTCAACTACGAGAGTGCGTATTTGTAATTATTATTCGTATACCTACATATATATATATATCTCCGATAGATAGATCAGCTTGATAGGTTTGATTAGTATCCTTCTTTCAAGATTTATTTTGTCCAAGTATTCTAAGAATTATATTACTATATCCAAGACATGAGTAATAAAGGCAGACGAGGTAGGGGAGCAGGTAGCACTACGATGACAAATGGTCGAACCCTAAATCCTAGAGGAGTTCGAATTACCGAAGGGGCAGCACCAGAGTAGCCGAGAGTGAATTTCACAACCTTATGCAAGGATTACACTAACCTCATAGGGAAACCACTTAAGAGGACTGAGTCTATCATGAAAGTGCAAGCTTGGTTGCGATCTTGCAAAAAGATTTTTAAAGGTCTTGGTTTATCCGATGAACAGAAAAGATTCTTAGTAGCATGACAACTGCAAGAGGGAGCAGTAGCTTGGTGGGACTCCCTTACTGCAAATATTCCTGAAGACGAATTTTCGCGGGCCCGATTTAAAGAATTTTTTAGGACCAATTCTTTTCAATAGCGGGAAGGACCAAGGTGTACCGCAACTTCATGGACTTGAAGCAAGGGGATCTATATGTAGCAGAGTATGAGACAAAGTTCAACGAGTTATCTTTTTTGGGCCGGAATTGATCAACTCCCTGTTAAAGAAGAATGAGATGTTTGTTTTGGGTATGAGGGAAGAGTACCATAAGAAAATGACTGCTCACATTAAGGGCACTTTTATTGATTTAGTTCATTTGGCTCTGAGCTACGAGGCCTTGGAAAAGAAGAAGCTTACTCCAGCAAAAACCAGTGGAAATATCGGTGGAAAAGGTTCTAACAAGAGGAAGTTCAATCTGAATTGGAAGAATCATGGAAAAGGGAAACAGGGAGAAGGTCAAGGAGGCAAGTTCAGGAATATTAGTTATTATATTTGCAAGCAGAGAGGTCATATTTCAAGGTCATGTCCAAACCGTGAAGCTCCGAAGCAGCAAAGTGGACCCATCTCTCCAATGGTCCTAAAGTCTCTTTGTTTTAATTGACATCTGCCAGGCCATATGATTAAGGACTAATCACTTCTGAAGAAGGTGCAACAGCCTAAGGTGTATGCCATTAAGAATGAACCGTCGACTTCTACGGATGTGAAGGGAAAAGGCATCCTTGAAGATACCTTATTGATTAATGGTATTTTTATTCAAGCATTATTTGATACTAGTGCCTCTCGTAGTTTTATCTCTTGTGAATCATTAGGTAAATTTCATCTTATTCCTAGTATTATAGAAAACCCTATGTGTGTGTGTCTAACCCTATAGGTGGCATAACCCATTTGAATATGATTTGTGAGAATGTGCCAATTTCCTATCTTTTTCATCACTTTCCCTATGACCCATATGTCTTGGATTTTAAAGGATTTGATGTTATTCTTGGTATGGACCGGTTATCAAGGTATCGAGCCGTTTTGAAGTGCAATAAGAGAACTGTATCTTTAGTGACTGATATAGGAAGGTAAGCTAAGGTATCATGTAAGGAACCCGGCATTCATATGTGTAGTTAACTATATGCCTTTGAAGCAGCCCGGGATAGTTTAGGGTCTATTGAAGTTGTTATGGATTTTCCTAATGTTTTTGAAGAGGTTAAGAGTTTACCCCCGCACCGAGAGATAGAGTTTCGCATTGATTTGGTCCCTGGTGCAAGGCTTGTGGCTCAACCTAAGCGAAGGGTGGCTCCGAGGGAAAGAGAGGATTTGGTAAGCCAAACCCAGGACCCGTTAAGAAGAGGATTGATTAGACCCAACCGTTTGAGTTGGGGATCTGCTATGGTGTTTGTGGCTAAGTCTGATGAATCTTCAAGGTTGTACATGAACTATAGGGAGTTGAATAAGCTGACCATTAGGAATAAGTATCCCTTACCCCGCATCGATGATCTTTTTGATCAACTTCATGGAGCTACGGTATTTTCTCAAATGGATCTAGCTACTGTATTTCATCAATTGAGGGTTGCTGAAGATAGTATACCCTTAACTTCTTTTAGAGGCCCTGATTGTTTCTTTGAATGGTTGGTTATGCCTTTCGGTCTGACCAATGCACCTGCATATTTTATAGATCTCATGAACCGTGTTTTCCAAGATGTCCTTGACAAGTTTGTGTTGGTTTTCATCGATGAAATCCTTATCTACTCCAAATCCGAGGAGGAGCATAAACATCATTTGGAAGTGGTGTTGGAAACATTGAGGAGACATGTCCTGAAGGCGAAATTTTCTAAGTGCCATTTTTGGAAATCGGAGGTAAGATTCTTAGGACATATTATGATTGGGGAAGGTATTTCATTAGATCCAGTGAAGGTGGAAGCTATTCAGGAATGGAAGCGACCGTGAACTCCTACCGAAGTTAAAAGTTTCTTAGGTTTGGCTGCATACTATAGAAGATTTATTCAAGCTTATTCCAAGATTTCCTCCCATTTGACTAAGCTGACTAAGAATGAGGAGAAGTTTGTATAGACTTCTAAGTGTAAAGAGGCATTTCTTGAATTAAAGAAGAGATTGACCAGTGCACTAGTTTTGGCTGTTCCAGATGGGAGTAGTGGATTCACGGTTTACACGGATGCGTGTGGAGTGGGACTTGGTGCTATTCTGATGTAGCAAGGTAGAGTGATTGTGTATGCAAGCAGGCAGTTGAAGCCTCACGAGAAGAACTATGCTACGCATGACCTGGACTTGCTAGCTATTGTCTTTGCATTGAAAATATGGAGACACTACTTGCTAGGTAAGGATCCTTCTATTCCTCTTAGTTTCTTTCTAATCTTTAGAGATTTTAGGAGTAAGTTTTCTTTCTTTAATTAGGTGAAAAATTCGAGCTCTTCACGGATCATAAATCCCTGAAGTATATTTTTACTTAGAAAGATCTGAACTTGAGGCAACGGAGATGGTTAGAGTTTATGGCAACGTATGACTTGGATATTCTATATACGCCAGGGAAGGCTAATGTGGTGGCAGATGCCTTAAGCAGGAATGCCGGTTTGACTCTTTTGGAAGTTATCTCGACACTTTAGGAAAGGATTATAAGAAATCAGAGGAAGGATAATATACTGGAAGGGTTAATTCAAGGTGTTGAGGAGGGTAGATGTTCAGATTTTGAAATGGATGGTTGAGGTGCTTTAAGGATGAACGGACGATTGTGTGTTCCAGATGTGGATGGGTTGAGGTAGGAAGTTCTGTCAGAATGCCAATAAGTCTAAGTTAAGTATTCATCAAGGGTTCATAAGATGTATAAAGACATGAAGAGAGTGTTTTGGTGGCCGGCAATGAAGAAGGACATTTCCATCTTTGTTAGAAAGTATTTGTGCTATCTACAAATCAAAGGTGATCATCAGAAGACAGCCGGATTACTATAACCTTTGGAAATACCCAACTAGAAATGGGAAATGATATCAATGGATTTTATTGACGGTTTACCCAAAACCAAAAAAGGAAATGAAGGAGTATGGGTTATCGTAGATCAGCTAACGAAAAGCGCACATTTTATCCCAGTGAAACCAACAAGGACCGCTGCTTCTTTAGCTGAAATTTTTATGAGAGAGATATTCAGGTTGCATGGAGTTCTTGTGAGTATTGTAAGTGATTGAGGCCCCATATTTACTAGTCAATTTTGGGAAGCATTACAAACAACCCTTGGAACAAAGTTGAGCTTAAGCACAACATATCACCCCCAAACAGACGGACGGATGGAGCGGGTGAATCGGATTCTAGAGGATCTCTTAAGGGCATATATTCTAGAATTTGGTGGATCATGGAAGGATCATTTGCATTTGCTTGAGTTCTCCTACAACAATAGCTTCCAAGCAAGCATTGGGATGGCATCGTATGAAGCGCTGTATGGAAGACTGTGCGAGTCACCAGTATGTTGGGTTGAGATGGGAGATAAATTAGTTCTTGGACCGAAAGTGATCCGGGAGGCTACAAAGAAAGTCGCAGTGATTAAGAAAAGAATGAAAGAGGTTCAAGATCGCTAAAAGATTTATGCGGATAGGAAGTGAAGAGATTTGGAATTGACTTAGTATTTGTAAAGATTTCGCCAATAAGAGGAGCTGTTAGATTTGTAAAAGCTATGAAGTTAGCTCCAAGGTATGTTGGACCCTTCCGTATTCTTAAAAGGATCAGATCGCTTGCTTATAGGGTCGAGTTGCCGGAGAGATTGGCAGGTGTTCATAATGTGTTCCACATGTCTCATTTTAGGAAATATGTTCATGACCCATCTTTGATTATGGAGCCATCGGTTCAAGAGGAATTGGAGATAGAACCGAACCTGACGGTGGTTAGACATCCAGTTTATGTTGTGGATCAGGATGAAAAGAGGTTACGTAACAAGGTGGTGCGACTAGTTAAGATTTAGTGGAGCGAGGATCCTAGAGACTGCACTTGGGAGACAGTGGATCGTATGAGAGAAGCCTATCCCGAGTTGATGTTAGGATAGCTAGTCGTAGGTTGTATGTATAGTATATGTTATTTGCTACCAATGTTTAATGTATATATATTTGCATGTGTTCTATGATATGAATATATGGCTTTTTGCTTAGTTTAACTTATCTCCTTGATTGCTAATTTCGGGACGAAATTCTTTTAGGGGGGAGAGTGTAACAACCCAGAATTTAATCGCTATTTAAATGAATATTTAATTATATTTTAAATAATTATTAAATGGATTTTTATTAACAAATAAAACTATTTTAAATAATAATTATGATGATAAAATCACTTTTAAAAATTGTTTACCAATATATATAGTTCATAGAGAAATAGAAAATTTGACCGAAAGTTATTTTCTGAAATATTGATTTTTCATTGGATAAAATTTATTCAAAATGTCATCACACTATATTAACACACATGCACACAATATAAACTAAGTTAACATGGTGTTTGCATGTACATATGCATGTACACATTAGCTCTCTTATGCATATAAATATATAAGTGAATATAGATATTATTTCATATATATATAACACATATAAAATGCTTCTTTTCAACTCAAAGTACACAAGAGCATGACATGAATAGTGCAAGATAGGGGGGATGCCGTAGACGGTTTTGAAGGGGGATGGGTATGGCCATGCATGCATAAGTATATTTTAATATAAATCACTTTATATTATTTAAATTAAACCCTGAGCCTATAAATACTCCTCTATCGTCATATTCTCATTTTCCAACCTCCTTCTTCACTCCAAAATTTCCTAAGAGCTTGAGCTAAAGTATCCATTGCTTACTCTTCATAAATTTGAAAAAATATCCCTCCTTTAATTCACAAAACCACTTCTACATCTCCTACAACACTTTCTCTTCCAAAACCCAAGTAAACATCTGTAACGACCCGGAATTTTCGAACCCGAAAATTCCAGATAGTTAGAAGAAAAAGAAAAGAGATAGAAGAAAGAAACAGAAAGAAGAAAGAAGAACAGAGAACACAACATCTCACATTCGCAGCGGATTAAATATAATAACAAATAATAATATCAACTGTAACGACCCGGGCTTTTCAACCTTCAGCAACGGTTCACGACCGGTAGGCTTTTCAACCATCCCAGCCCCGCTGTGGCTTACAGTGATACCTCGGGTTTGCTTTTACGGCCACCCTCTCGAGTCGCAACCAACCCCAAAAGGCCTTATACTACCCCCGGGGACATGTAGGGGTAAGAGTCTCCCGTTCGCCACCTAACGCAAAGCGAGAACCCCCTATCATGCTGTACTGTAGCAAACCCGATCCCGGTCTCTTCGAATTCAATATCATCTCCAATCCAAGTTGTTAAGTTTAAACAATACAATTCATATTCAATATATCATATCACATAACAATTCAACTTAGATAGGTAACCTACATTATCACAGTTCAATCTAAAACAATTCATATCACAGGGTATCATATCAGAGATATTCAACAAACTAAGGCATTTAATTCAGGTTTATCAATTATAAGCAAGATTAATGAGCTGTTCAATTCCTAATTAACTTAATTTAATCTCCAAATACATTAAATTAATTAGTTTAATTACTTTCAAATCCTGTTTACTGGACATTAATTAATTAACCTTTAATAATAAATCAAACAACCTTTAATTAATAAATCAACCTTTAATTATTGAATCATTCTTTAATCATCCATCTTAATTAATTGTCCTTGATTGATTATCCTTTAATTACATTAGGTAATTAACCTTTAATTACCCCATAGATTAATTAGCCTTAACCATTCACGTTAACTTTTAATTAATCTCCTTAATTAATTAATCACATTAATTAATGATTCTCTAATTACTTAACTAAAATAATTACTTAAGAATTAATCACTTAACCCTGCTTAATCAATCATTAATTAACTACAAACCATTTAATTAATTAATCATTCCTTGATTACCTTACAAATCAATTAATTAATCATTAATCAATTATCCTTTAATTATAAATTAATTAACTTTTAAATAAATTAATTATCCCTTAATTAATTTCAATAAGTAATTATCCTTTTTATTACTTAAAACTTTAATAAATCAAAGATCACCATAATTTTCGTTAATCAAGACCTTAATTAATTATGGATAAATCCTTTATCTTAAATAATTACCTAATTACATCATTTAATTAAATTAAATGCTTGAAATTAATTTAATACCAAATCACTTGATAAATTTGTTTAATAAATTTACTTTGAAACAGATAACATTATCCTTTACTTTTAAACTTTGATTTCCTTTGCTTTGAAACTTCCATTATTACTTTTAAAACATAGTTAATATATCTTAAAAACTTGATTAAAATTTACTTTTTAAAACTTTGTTAATACCCTATAGTACAGACCTGAGTCAAACCCAGTGCGAATCCACGTTCAACCCGAGCCAACTCCTCTACTTCTTCACTCGTATACATACCCAATACTTCCTCGAGTTCCAACCCGAGACTATCCTTTCTTCTCTCTACTCAAATCTTACAGCAACCAACCCAGACACACAGATACACGGACACGTGCACAAGCGAACGTCGACGTTCTGATCACCGATGCCATCGCCAGCAAGACGACTTCGACCTCCTCACTCGATTTCGACCACTCAGCACCAATGATTTCGACTGGAATCGAAATCAAGTACACGATGCATCACCGAACCCAAACCCGATCCAAAAACTCATCGAGCACCATCACCTCCGTCCATCTGACACCTCGCCGTTCCATCCAGAGTCACGTCAATCGACAATGCTTCATTTCCACCACCTCCAACCGGTTCCGATCTACCCACGACGATGCAGCAGCCACTTAAACCCAATCGACTAAAACTGCCAATCGAACCCTAGTTCGACATCGTGCCACCTCTACGGCGATTCAGAAAATCGCTGACTATTTTTCCTACCATCCTCGACCCACGAGCTACTTCCAACATGAACCCCGACCCACCAATCCTCGCCGATCATCGGCAATCAACGAAAAACCATTATTCGTTCAACTCAAAAATTCTCGACATTTACAAACTTAAAAATCGTGAAACCTTCATCTAAAATCATCATTTCTTAATACGAATTTGATTATGTAATCAGATCATGAAATTGAAATGTTCGATTCTTCTGATTTATATTGATTTCACTGTAAATTTCTAAATTCCAAAGTATTTACTAATATCTCTACCTGAAACAAATTATAAAATTCAAACCTGGTTGATACTAATATATCTCATTTAGATATTAGATCCTTAAAGAGACTATGGGGAGAGAAATTTGAAATTTTAAACTTCATTCAAAACCTGTAAACTAGAACAGAGATTTATTTTCCTGTCTCCCAGACATGCACAGATATATACATATATTTGTATACATGCAAACGTATTTACATTCATTCAACCATTTCTCATAGCTTTACTTCAAGTTATAAATCAAATTAGAGTTAGTTTACTCACCTGTTATTTTAAAACAGAGAACAACTTCTCATTCATGATCTTTAATCCGGTGTATTTGATTTGGATCTCCTTAGTTCATCTGAGTCTTGAAATCCTTGAGTTGAATTTGAACTTGAATTGAATCTTGAATTTACTGAGCTTCAGGTTTGGAACATGAAGGATTTTGATTGTTGTTGATTTTATTTCTTTGATTCTTTTCCTCAGGTTTATGTTACAGACTTTTATTTTCCTTTGTCTTAGAAATGAGAAGTTTTTAACTGAATAATGCCTGGGTTTTTTTTTAAATTTTGTTTACAGGCTATTTGTTTTGAACGGTGAAGGTGAAAGAAAGTGTCAAGAGAGGAAAATAAAGATATTATATAACCTTAATAGAAAAATTTAAATAGATGACACTTGTTTAAATTTTATGCTAGAATTATTACACTTGTTATTTATCATGCTAAGATGATTACACTTGCCTAATTTCTTATTATGATGCTTACATATGTAATTTGCATGTATTAAATGTTTTTATATGATCTTATATTATATATCAATTTGTTTTTATATTTATAAATGAATATGTTTTTAAATCTATACTTATTTTAAATATTCTTATTCATGTGTAATTTAAAAGAAAGAGTATTGATTCTTTATTTAAATCTTTTCTTATGTTTTATATTTATCTTCATACATGATCTAAAAATAATCATATATATTTATTCTTGAATTTCCAATCCAATTCTATGTAAAATCTACTCATATGTGCATATATTCATATAACAATACATTATTATTTATTTTAAAAGAATAATTTGTCAAATTTTAAATAATTATATTAGGAGATTATAAAATATTTATCCAGATATTTATAATTCAATTTTTATTATATTTCAAAATTCATTTACATATCCAGATATCTTTTATTATCAGAATTTTATCTGTTCAATTTATTAAAACAATTAATTATCCAATTATCAACTGTCCCAAAAATCCGGGTTATCACATTCCTCCCTCCTTTAAATCTTTTCGTCCTCGAAAAGGAACGAAGCCAAAATTTCTTTTATACTTAAAATCAGATAAATTATTCTTTGATCATTTTTAAAACACTCTTAAAATCTATATAATATTATAAATTAATTTTATAAAAATACTTTTATAACTCGATG
Source organism: Allium fistulosum (assembly GCA_030737815.1). Classification (NCBI taxonomy): domain Eukaryota; kingdom Viridiplantae; phylum Streptophyta; class Magnoliopsida; order Asparagales; family Amaryllidaceae; genus Allium; species Allium fistulosum. The sequence continues at coordinate 514,522,973 of CM060906.1, read as the reverse complement.
TTTCAACAAATCCATCCTTGTTCTCATAGAAATTCGGTCATACGTTGATCAGGCGTAGGACTGAAAATCTATAAATACTTGGTAAACCCGTTTTCAACACCCAGTGAAAATACTTGTAAAATAATTTTATTGAAAATATAGAAAACAATTTTTTTTTTTGAAAATAGAGGAAATATCTTTGGTGAGAATGCTCTGGAAATCATCACTCCCATCCATGGTCACAGTTACATCACGGGTTACGTTGCCATCGCAGCAAAAGTCCATGTAACTGATAACAGCATGGAACCCACAACAGATCGCAGTTACATCCCAGGGTTACGTTGCCGTCGCAGCAAAAGTCCATGTAACTGTTGGCTCTCAGCGGCACACACGATTTCGCTGTCAAAATAAAACTTCTCCCACATAGGTCGCAGTCTACCGATATAAAATCAAACGTAGACAGTTGGCTCTCAGCGGCACAAACGACTTTCGCTATGTTACCATAGTGTCACAGTCTACCGATATAAAATCAAACGTAGACAGTTGGCTCTCAGCGGCACACATGACTTTCGCTATGGTCTGCAGTAGATCGCAGTGACATTGAGTTAAATTGTTGTCACAGCATAACTCAAATGCCTCTGTGGGCACCAGCCCCTCGACTTTCGCTACACAAATAATCCTCAGGAACTAGTTTTGTCCGGACTCCTCATAGGATCAACTTTAGAAACCCCCCTTGGGGCTCAAGGCAGTACCACCCAGTGGTACTCCTGAGAAGTTCATTTCAAGGAAGCGCCTTTTTCCCCAGAGCTATTCTCAAAACACTTTATACTATATACTTATAGTATCTTCAAATCATATCCTTTATGATTTATCAAAATCTCCTTTACACAAAATCGATTACCAAAATCGATAATTTTCAAACTAGGCTTTCCAAAATCCAAAATTGATTTCCCAAAAATCAAAAGCCTTTTCCAAATTATATAGGTTCCCAAAACCTTTTCCAAAATCATTCTCATAAAATTCTTTATATATATATATAGATATAGATATATATAACTTTGAAAATCTTTGGATCATTTCAAACTTGTATAAAACCTCTTTTATACTTCAAATATTTCAAAACCCTTTTTATTCTGGCTAGATTCAATAAGGGAAGTTTATCATATTACAAAATATAACTTTATTTATTGTCAAATCAAATATTCAAGTTTGATTTCTTTATAAGGTTATTTACCATTTACTTACTTCCATAAAGTAAATTTCAACCAAAGAAATATCCAATTCCATTTTATTTCACAAATATACTTTTCATTTCAAAACCATTTCAAATTCCTTATTCACAAATTTTCAATACCAATTTCATTCAAACCCGTACGATGTACACATATCATCCGTACGCTATATCAATTTGATCACTCACTCGATCACAAAATTTCACTTCCGAACTAGTATCGTCCACCCGACTTCCTAGTGCGGACTCAGATCTGGTTTCTTGACCAGAATCCGTCATTCTCCTTGCATAGTCGTAGCTATGATAGAGAATATCCAGAACCAATCAAAAATCCATATCCAGGTTCGCCGTCGAAAATCGAGCGAAAAATCCTAACTCGGATCGATAATATTATCTCGAAATTCTGTGTTCGAATCTGGATCAAATCACTATGCGAATAAAATAATATACGTACATCCTTCGTATTTATCTTTATTAATTATTAGCTAAATCAATTTCTCCTTTCTATCCACATTTCCTTTAATTCTATTCTCTTATTCTCAATTGCTTCCATTTACCATTGAGTTATTACTTCAATTACAAACAGTTTGAACTCTGACCAATTTAAATTTAAAAATAGCTTGAAAAAAAAATTTTTAATAGATAAGTAGTTGAAAAATAGTTATTAGTTTGTAAAATAGCTGTAAAATAGTTAAGTAGGTATAAAATAGTTAGATGATTGCAAAATAGTTTTTTTAAAATAGTGATTAGATATAAATAACTGAAAAATAGTAATTAGTTTATAAGACAATTTCAAAATAGTTAAATAGTTCTAAAATAATTGTAAAATAAGTATAGGATAGTTTGGGGTTTAAGAAGAAAGATTGTATAGTAAATAGTTTGGAAAAATATATTTGTATTAAAACAATTTATTTTGAAAATAATCCAAAGCCAAACTGTTTAATTTCTCAATTTCCATTTCCAATTAATTTCCCATCAATTCAATTTAAATTCCAATTTCATTTAAATTGACTCAATACTTCAATTTCCATTGAAATTGATTTATTCCCAATTCAAGTTAAATAAATCCTCAATTTCTTTCCTAATTCAAATCAAATTCCATTTGATTTTAAAACTTATACATCTTAAATCACAATTCTAATTAATTCAAATCAAATTCAATTTGAACTAATTCTATTCAAATCTCAATTTGAAACCATCTCGAATTATATAAATTCGAGTTAAATTTTAAATGTTGATTTAATCCCTTAACAAATTTTACCTTAATTTTTAATTTAACAACTTAAATCTTTAACCATTTAATTTTGAATCTAAATTCCAAAATTCCATTTTAAAATTATCTTTACTTATCTTATTTCAAAGTTCAAATAAGAATTCAAAAACAATTTAATCTTTAGATTCTAATTTATTATCCATTTTCAATTTCCAGATCTCAAACCCATTTAGAGATCACTCATAACTCCCATTTAAACTAACCATTTAACTACCCAAGTTAAATTTAAATTTCATCTTGAAATTTCCAATTCAAGTTATTCATTCAAACTTATTTAACTTCCTCCAAGTTAAATTTACTTAATCCGGTCAACTTTTCACAATTTGAATTCCCATTCAAATTTTAAACTTCAGATTAATAGTCTTTCCCCTTTTAAATTTAAAAACTTACTTTACTTTGGGTTACACATCACATTCCAATTTATAAGTTATACTCACTTAAATGTTTACTTCCCTAAACATTTCATTTTGCTAAATCATTAACAACATTCATTATTAAACACAATTACCATTTATGATAATAACCAAGATTATCATATCTGGAAACCAATTCATTATTACCTTTATTCTTGATAACATTTCTACAAATTCAAGATTTTAATTTTAGTTTGAATTCATTTCAAACTTATCTTTATTCAATTTTAATTTGGCTTTATTTCTATTACCACTTAATTTAATTCCAATATTTTAACAACCAATTACCTTAATATTTATTAGAAAGAAATATCATTTTATATATCAAAATATATTCTTATATAAAATCATTTAAAATCCTTATATAAGAAAATAACAATTACGCTCTCATATATATATATACACTCAACTCGTTCTAGGGTACCATTGACCCTATCCTTAACGAGTAATCCCAACAGAGCCAAGGTTCTCGCTTAACCTTTAGCTCTGATACCAACTGTAACGACCCGGAATTTTCGAACCCGAAAATTCCAGATAGTTAGAAGAAAAAGAAAGAGATAGAAGAAAGAAACAGAAAGAAGAAAGAAGAACAGAGAACACAACATCTCACATTCGCAGCGGATTAAATATAATAACAAATAATAATATCAACTGTAACGACCCGGGCTTTTCAACCTTCAGCAACGGTTCACGACCGGTAGGCTTTTCAACCATCCCAGCCCCGCTGTGGCTTACAGTGATACCTCGGGTTTGCTTTTACGGCCACCCTCTCGAGTCGCAACCAACCCCAAAAGGCCTTATAATACCCCCGGGGACATGTAGGGGTAAGAGTCTCCCGTTCGCCACCTAACGCAAAGCGAGAACCCCCTATCATGCTGTACTGTAGCAAACCCGATCCCGGTCTCTTCGAATTCAATATCATCTCCAATCCAAGTTGTTAAGTTTAAACAATACAATTCATATTCAATATATCATATCACATAACAATTCAACTTAGATAGGTAACCTACATTATCACAGTTCAATCTAAAACAATTCATATCACAGGGTATCATATCAGAGATATTCAACAAACTAAGGCATTTAATTCAGGTTTATCAATTATAAGCAAGATTAATGAGCTGTTCAATTCCTAATTAACTTAATTTAATCTCCAAATACATTAAATTAATTAGTTTAATTACTTTCAAATCCTGTTTACTGGACATTAATTAATTAACCTTTAATAATAAATCAAACAACCTTTAATTAATAAATCAACCTTTAATTATTGAATCATTCTTTAATCATCCATCTTAATTAATTGTCCTTGATTGATTATCCTTTAATTACATTAGGTAATTAACCTTTAATTACCCCATAGATTAATTAGCCTTAACCATTCACGTTAACTTTTAATTAATCTCCTTAATTAATTAATCACATTAATTAATGATTCTCTAATTACTTAACTAAAATAATTACTTAAGAATTAATCACTTAACCCTGCTTAATCAATCATTAATTAACTACAAACCATTTAATTAATTAATCATTCCTTGATTACCTTACAAATCAATTAATTAATCATTAATCAATTATCCTTTAATTATAAATTAATTAACTTTTAAATAAATTAATTATCCCTTAATTAATTTCAATAAGTAATTATCCTTTTTATTACTTAAAACTTTAATAAATCAAAGATCACCATAATTTTCGTTAATCAAGACCTTAATTAATTATGGATAAATCCTTTATCTTAAATAATTACCTAATTACATCATTTAATTAAATTAAATGCTTGAAATTAATTTAATACCAAATCACTTGATAAATTTGTTTAATAAATTTACTTTGAAACAGATAACATTATCCTTTACTTTTAAACTTTGATTTCCTTTGCTTTGAAACTTCCATTATTACTTTTAAAACATAGTTAATATATCTTAAAAACTTGATTAAAATTTACTTTTTAAAACTTTGTTAATACCCTATAGTACAGACCTGAGTCAAACCCAGTGCGAATCCACGTTCAACCCAAGCCAACTCCTCTACTTCTTCACTCGTATACATACCCAATACTTCCTCGAGTTCCAACCCGAGACTATCCTTTCTTCTCTCTACTCAAATCTTACAGCAACCAACCCAGACACACAGATACACGGACACGTGCACAAGCGAACGTCGACGTTCTGATCACCGATGCCATCGCCAGCAAGACGACTTCGACCTCCTCACTCGATTTCGACCACTCAGCACCAATGATTTCGACTGGAATCGAAATCAAGTACACGATGCATCACCGAACCCAAACCCGATCCAAAAACTCATCGAGCACCATCACCTCCGTCCATCTGACACCTCGCCGTTCCATCCAGAGTCACGTCAATCGACAATGCTTCATTTCCACCACCTCCAACCGGTTCCGATCTACCCACGACGATGCAGCAGCCACTTAAACCCAATCGACTAAAACTGCCAATCGAACCCTAGTTCGACATCGTGCCACCTCTACGGCGATTCAGAAAATCGCTGACTATTTTTCCTACCATCCTCGACCCACGAGCTACTTCCAACATGAACCCCGACCCACCAATCCTCGCCGATCATCGGCAATCAACGAAAAACCATTATTCGTTCAACTCAAAAATTCTCGACATTTACAAACTTAAAAATCGTGAAACCTTCATCTAAAATCATCATTTCTTAATAAGAATTTGATTATGTAATCAGATCATGAAATTGAAATGTTCGATTCTTCTGATTTATATTGATTTCACTGTAAATTTCTAAATTCCAAAGTATTTACTAATATCTCTACCTGAAACAAATTATAAAATTCAAACCTGGTTGATACTAATATATCTCATTTAGATATTAGATCCTTAAAGAGACTATGGGGAGAGAAATTTGAAATTTTAAACTTCATTCAAAACCTGTAAACTAGAACAGAGATTTATTTTCCTGTCTCCCAGACATGCACAGATATATACATATATTTGTATACATGCAAACGTATTTACATTCATTCAACCATTTCTCATAGCTTTACTTCAAGTTATAAATCAAATTAGAGTTAGTTTACTCACCTGTTATTTTAAAACAGAGAACAACTTCTCATTCATGATCTTTAATCCGGTGTATTTGATTTGGATCTCCTTAGTTCATCTGAGTCTTGAAATCCTTGAGTTGAATTTGAACTTGAATTGAATCTTGAATTTACTGAGCTTCAGGTTTGGAACATGAAGGATTTTGATTGTTGTTGATTTTATTTCTTTGATTCTTTTCCTCAGGTTTATGTTACAGACTTTTATTTTCCTTTGTCTTAGAAATGAGAAGTTTTTAACTGAATAATGCCTGGTTTTTTTTTTTAAATTTTGTTTACAGGCTATTTGTTTTGAACGGTGAAGGTGAAAGAAAGTGTCAAGAGAGGAAAATAAAGATATTATATAACCTTAATAGAAAAATTTAAATAGATGACACTTGTTTAAATTTTATGCTAGAATTATTACACTTGTTATTTATCATGCTAAGATGATTACACTTGCCTAATTTCTTATTATGATGCTTACACATGTAATTTGCATGTATTAAATGTTTTTATATGATCTTATATTATATATCAATTTGTTTTTATATTTATAAATGAATATGTTTTTAAATCTATACTTATTTTAAATATTCTTATTCATGTGTAATTTAAAAGAAAGAGTATTGATTCTTTATTTAAATCTTTTCTTATGTTTTATATTTATCTTCATACATGATCTAAAAATAATCATATATATTTATTCTTGAATTTCCAATCCAATTCTATGTAAAATCTACTCATATGTGCATATATTCATATAACAACACATTATTATTTATTTTAAAAGAATAATTTGTCAAATTTTAAATAATTATATTAGGTGATTATAAAATATTTATCCAGATATTTATAATTCAATTTTTATTATATTTCAAAATTCATTTACATATCCAGATATCTTTTATTATCAGAATTTTATCTGTTCAATTTATTAAAACAGTTAATTATCCAATTATCAACTGTCCCAAAAATCCGGGTTATCACAACATCCAACCAAACCCACATGCCCGAGCCTAAACTAATCATAGTCATGCCCTACAAGGCCTAGGCTGAGTCCAAACCCACTTGGCCGAGCCCAGTTCAAGTGTCCAAGCATCTAAAGTTTTATATTTGCAAAGTTTCTAAAGCGTTTTCAAGTTCTGACAAAAGTTGGCTTTGATTTAGAAAAAAATTGGCGAGTAAAACCAATATTAATGGAAAAGAAAACAACTTGTTTTAATGATCTATATGTTGTCAAATTGTAGTGTTTGTCATGTTGAAATATCATGTTGTTTGGATGATATATAATTGCAAGTTGGTTATTTGGTATAGATTTATGATTTGGATAATATGTTGATATGTCGGATATGTATATGTATATGGATATGGATATGTGATATTGTTTATGATATGATAGTAGTGTCGTTGTGAAACCAAAACTAAGTATATAAGATGAATTTGTTGTAAAGTTAGCATCTTGAAAAGTCATAAAGGACTTGAGATCCGATTTGAAAACGAAAAGCTTTATTTCTAGTATTGGATTTGAAATTGTTTTTCCAAGTTTTCAATTTTGTTTGTAAGTTTCAAAAATTTTACATTTATGTTTTCAAATATGCCATAACTAGAGTTAAAGTGAAGTTTTCGCCTAGAAATCAATTCTAGCAAACTGCGCTCATAGCGATAGTCGCTATGGATGTAGTTGGGGAAAATTTCATGATTTCAAGTTTTAAGTGTTTTCTTTTGGATTGTTTTTAAAACCCATTTCAAACTAATTAAGAAATTTAAAAATTTAAGTTTTAAATTATTTAATGATTTATTTATTTAATTTACTAATTAGGTTAATTATTATTTATTTAATTAATTAAGTAATTAGGCTAAGTAATTAGAGTTTAAGAAATTATTAACGGAGTTAATTATTTTTAATTAAGTAAGTTTTAAATAATGATTAATTAAGATAAAAGAAAATTAATTTTTATTTAATCAAGTATGTTTACTTTAATTAATTATTTAATTAGAGCTAATTATTATTAATTAAAGGTTAATTATCCACTTAAATTAGGTTAAATTCTTAAATGAATGTTATATAATTAAAGTTTAATTATAAATAAAATTAGGGTTATTAATGATTTAATTTTGATTTAATCAACAATAATTAAAGTTTAACTGAGATTTTAAACTTATGATTTAATTAAGGTTTATTTATTTTAAAGCTTCTTAAAACCCTATCGGTTATTTATTTTTAACCAAGTTTCTTGTTTAAGTGAATTGTTTTAACCTAAGGATCTCCTGCCCATGCTATTAAGTAGCCAAATGAATTAAAATAGTTGTAATAAAAAGATGATGCGTTTTATTGAAAGTAAATCGGCTTGTACTTATCACAAATACCGCACTTCGGGAATGTGATAAATACCAAGGGTTAATTTCGATAAGCGGGTCATGATAATCTAAGCATATGGAACGTATGTCCATACGTAAATCTTTACACCCTGATAATGGGATAGTCCACTATAAACAACTTGGCCCTTTAAAATTATCGAACGTTGGTTTGGAGAGACCGGGACCGAAAACCACTTCGAACTAAAGTAAAAGTTCAAATTGGAAATAGTAAAGGCAAGGTCCTACGTGAAGACTTTGAAGTGCAAGGGCTAGTTGCTACTAACCCTGAGGGTGATTCCAAACCGGTGCAGTGGAAATAGTGCCTTCAGTTCGTTCATCTCCTAAACAACTTGTATGGATGAATGCTGACACTGTCAACATTTGGAAGGCAATGTTAGCATTCTAAGTGGTAATGCTATATTAAAAGTAAATCTAGCTTCTAGCCTCATCAATCGGAAATGACCAAAACAGGGTAAGCAATAGGGCTATGTGGGTCTCTCTCATAAGCTCATCACCGTATCTAGAATCTATTATTTGACCCATTTTTGTATGCTCTGGTATGGTTGTTGATCCCAACCATTGTGGTGATGTATTCGGTACTACTAGTCAAGTGGTAGGCCGGTTCTGTGTAGTAGGGGTACAAGATGTTCTTGTCAAACCCTAAGTGTATCTTATCTAGAGGTGCATCTTCGAAAGGTAGTTCCTTACCTGGTCATGTATGGTATCCATTCTCCAATAAGTGTCGTACGAAATTGGTTGTTCCTAAATATGTTGAAATGTGAGATGCAAGCATTTCAGCTTTGTTCTATTTTATTTGAAAACCCTAGACATTATTATAATATCACTGGATTTCTATGTAAAGTGTTTTGGTTATCCTAAGGTGAAAACCCGTCCGTGTTTTTGTGCGGCGTGATCTTACGAGATACCTTTGAGTTTCAAGACGTTTATAGAAGTAAAAATATAGTTGTTTTGTGTTTATTCACACCAAACCCATGTCTGACCCGGAGTTTATTTTCTCTTCCTAAAACTCTTGGGTTCTCAAATTTTTATGAGTAGCCAAGTGATCCAGGTTTCTTACGGAAGCATTTTTAAGGAACTGGAGGAGGTGGATTCGTCGTTAGTTAATTTTTATCTTATTCCGCTGTGTTTATGTATGATCTGTGTATTTTGTAATGGATAGGTAGTTATAACTATCCAGTTGAAGTTGTAATGCGATGACCCTGATGTATTATTTATATGAAGTGACTATGTAATATCTTATGTTACCTATTATATGTTATCCAGATTAATGGTGAGATTCTATAATTATGTAGTTTCTTCTTATCCCTTTTTCTTCTACCTTTAATGGCTCGTCTTTCGGTGCTAGAAGGGCAGTTTTTACATATTCATCTTCTTCTTTCTCTCTTGCGTTCTAAATGAAATAGTTGCAAATCAACTTCAAATCACTTCAAACATTTCCACAAGCCTGAGTAAAATATTAGAACACCTTCCACCATGCCAAAAGTAGAAGAAGCAAATCCATGCACTCCTTACTTGGAATGGTCGTGAGCAAAAAGCGGATTTGGGAAGGCAAAAGCATGGTGAAACAAGGAAGAAGAAGAGGGGAAAGGTGATTGCAAGATTGGGCTTGGACTTTGTTAACTTGGATCTTGATTTTTTTAGGTTAAAGGTGAGTTAACACCTCACTTTGAATGAAAATTTAATATATATTTTAGCATTTGATTGTGTTTAAGTTGTGTGAATTGATAATGACATATGTTAAAAGATTGATTTGAATTCTTGCTTTGGAAGTAAGTAACGCATGTGATCCATATAAATGTACTTGGAATGGAACTTAATGGAATTTTATGACTTGTGATAAGACCTTGAAACAATGAACATAGGTTGTAAATGGACTTTGGTTTGGATTGGACTCAGATTTGAAAGTGCACTTATAGCGATAGTCGCTATAGAAGCAGTTTTGAATTTCCTAGTTTTCGGTGATTTATATGGAACTATATAGAAAGATCCTTAAGGGCTTCATTCCATATTTATAATGTTTTATATGTATATTTGTTGCTAATAAAAGCTTGGACAATAAAAAGTTAACTAACATCTCAAAAACGACGTAAACTTCACTTGTGCAAAACTGCCCCATTTAGATTTGATTTTTGGACTTTAAAGGTTTGAAAAGATATTTAAATTTAAAAATTTTGTTTCATTCTTTTAACAATTGTTTGCTAACTCATATTAAAGTATTTCAAATGTGGTTTGTGATCTTATGAATTTTTAAGAATTAACTGTGAATTTTTAAAGAAGTGATTTCTATAATAAAACATGTTCTTTTCCAAGTTTAAAAGAATTTTATAAACTTGTTATTGTAAAGTAATATTTTGGATAGATGTTTTAAAACCTATTATAAGTTTTTCTAAGTATTTTTAAAAGTATATATAAATATTTTCAAAAAAGGGTGAAGAATTTCTTGGTGGCCAAATGGTTAATTGTTTAATTAGTTGTTTGAAAGTAATTAACCATGCCTAACACTAAAGCCGAAAAAGTAGGCTTATCAATTTATGAGAGTTAAGATTGATGTTCGAGTAGGAACGAAGAAATAGAGCTTTAACCTATCGGCTTCCCATTTGGCCAAGGTATGGCTACGTCGTAAAATGTCAGAAACGTGTTAATCGTGATGATTTCTTCTTATTCATGGAAATCATTAATACTATACTTAACATTAAAAGCCGATGAGGTAGACTTATCTATTTGTGAGATTCAAGAATGAAGCATCTAAGCAAGGCTTTGATGCAACCAGTGGTCTAACTTACTTGGCTTCACTCTTGGATGAGGAATAGTTAAGTAGGAATGTCGGAAACGAGTTAACCATATGATTTGTGATTTGTATAAGCAATTTTTTTGACTAGATAATTGATTAGTCGATTATCGAACTTGACCAAATATTAGCTTAAGAAGTTATCGAAAGACTTCGCGATTTCATACCAATGAGAAGCCCCAGGAAGGATTACTGGTAAGAAATGTCTTTGGCTTTCACTTACTTCTAAGAGAACCTGAAATTTAGTTAACCCGAAAGTTGATCGATTTGTTTTGGAGAGTCCGGTAAGCGAGAAGAGTGTACTTTTATGAGATGCAACCCCGTAATCACTTCAAAACCATATACGCGATCTATGTTTTGGAAGCGGTGGTTAAATTGAATGTTATAGAGTTAAACTGCATATCCTAAGGTTAAGTCCAAGGGAGAGGTCTGCATTAACATTTCAAACGATGCTATCGTATGGGACTGTCTACCTTACGTAGTACTCCAAGAGAGAGATCAGCGTTAGCATTCATCAGAGAACTTTTGCGAGGAACCTATATGGAGGTTCGAGATCTATTCAAGATGCTCGAATCCATGTAGTGATTCGTGATCTGTTTGAGATGAAGGAATCAAATTAGGGATTCATATGCTACTCGAGTGATGAAGACTTCTATGAGAGATGCCAAACGTAGCCTCGACATCGGGAATGACTAAAACCAGAGTAAGATGCACAATCTCTGGTTTAGCTTACCTATAAGGGTATATCGACTCCAGATCTAGAGTATGCTTTCGATTATTGGGTCGAGGAGTTGGTTATACTTGGTGCCACGCAGTTCTCCATTGGGCCAATTATGTTTACCTTAGATTATATCCTATCTAGAGATATACGACGCTCGGAAGCAAATTTCTGATCCTTGTCATAGTGATCCGCTTCAATTTACTGGAGGCGTCTTTGTGGAAAACAATCCATATACGAACGTGCCTTAGCGGTATTGATTGTATACCTATTACTATTGTGGCGTTCACACAGCGGCTATTTGATATGATTTATGTGCTACACACTAGACATTATCTATCATATCACTATATGTTAAACTAAATGAATGGTTGGTTTCATTTGAAGGGAAAACCGTTATGGTAATCCGTACGGTCTCAACAAGGTGCTATTATATGTCACTCTTATTTCTTGAGTTTCTCACGCTGGTTTACCAGACTGATCTGGGTGTTTCTTAAAATTCTTGGTCTCGCCCCCTAGATTTAGCTATGAACGCTTTGGAGCTGATGGAGAAGAGCTGGATGATTATTTCCAAAGTGTTCTTATTTCTTCTACATTTCTATATTTAATGTATCAGCATTGTAAGGTCAGGCAGTTATAACCCTTCAGGCCAATGATAGTACTTAGGTTCTAGTAACTCTGAAATTTCTATATTCAGAGTAACCCTTTGTACTATTCCTTTGTATTTTATATTACCGTTCCATTATTAGATTCTGATATTGTGTTCTACCTTTCCTATTCTATTCTTCTTTTTTTATTTTACCCTAAATTTCTGTCTTTTCAGCACTTAGGTGCTCGAAACAAGAATATCATAGATGTATTTAGTGTCGAAATTTAAGGGTCGAAAAGTCGGGTCATTACATTTGGTATCAGAGCACGAGGTTGAGCGAACACCTTGCCTTTGGTTGGGTATGGCTCACTAGATATAGGCAAGTGACGCCCTAGAATGAGTCGAGTGCATTATAAATATAAGAGCGTATTTGTATTTGGAAAACTAGACTTCTAAAATTATTCCTTAAGGATATCTCTTTCTTTGTAACCTTCTCTTTTGGAGTAACTCTATCCTTTAGTTTCCTAAAGCAGTTCCGCTTTGATTAGGTAGTAAGAACTATGAGTACCAGATCTACCAATGCTAGAGGTGGTCGGGGTAATACTATCACGAATGGCGAGGATTGAGCACCGAGGAATGTTGCTCCAGTTGAGGGACCAAGGTTGAATGTCATAGAAGAGGTTGCGCAGGTCAGGCCTCAGATGAGTTTAGCTTCACTCTATTGTGATTATAAGAGGTTGGGGGTATGATATTTAGTGGCTTGGAGATGATTATAGAAGTCCAGACTTGGATCAAATTATGTGATAGGATATTTGGATATATGGAGCTAAATGATGCAATGAAGCATAGGTTGGCATCGCGACATCTGACAGATACAGCCATGGATTAATGGAGTTCTATTACAGTTGTTGTCTAAGAGAACGACTTCTCTTGGGCCCAATTCAAAGATGAGTTTGAGATGATGTTTGTTCTGGAAGTTGGAAAGACTTTGTTATTTAGGAGCATCTTGGATCTAAAGCAGGGGGCCATGACCATAGCGGACTATGAGAATCGATTCATTGCATTGTCTCAGTTTGGCTTGGGGCTAGTAGACATGTGACTGAAGAAGAACGAGATATTCATCGCAGGTATGCATCCTGAGTTCCAAAGGGACAGAGCTAATTAACTCATGGGGTCTTTTGTGGGTTTGGTGAACATGAGTTTGAGGTTTGAGAGCTTGGCTCTGAAGCTACCTATTTCTACATTGGCGGTGGATAATAAACATAAGTTTCAGTCACCAAAGAATAGGTCTAACCTCGTCTGCTACAAGTGTGGGAAGAAGGGTCATTTTTCTAATAAGTGTAGATCTAAAGGGTGATGACATGTGGTGAAGGTGCCATTATTGGAGGCACCGGTTGCTAAGCACCGAAGCTTGGTGCACAACTTGCACTAGAAGATTGTTATAATTGCTATTAGCCTGGTCATATTGCCAGAGATTGTCCTATGCTCAGGAAAGGAGAGAAGCATAGGGTTTGCTATTTCTGCAGCCGATAAGGGGAAGTAGGTTCTTGAGGGTATACTATCTGTTTATTATTTACCTATCCATGTATGTTTGACTCTAGTGCTTCTCATAGTTTAATATCTTGTAACCTTGATTGTTTAGTCATACTTGGCATGTTAGGAACGTTGAGCATTATTTGTTGTTGATTTGAGTTCAACCAGTTTGTGAGCAGTTTTACCTTTCCACATCATGGGGTGGGTAGACAGTAATTATGGGCACGTTGAAATGAAAACCTTGTGAATTAAGTTTCACGGTTTGACTATAAGGTGTACGGTGATAATGTTTGGTTAGAAGTTAAAAGTTAGAAAAAGATGTTTACTATAAACAAAAAAGGGAAAGATAAAATATTTTAGAAATGAACATTTGTGAAAAGATTTATAGAAGAAAGTAATTTTATATAAGTATGGTTTATAAATAGGGTTTATAAATGAAATGGACTTAAATAAAGAATTAGAGAAGTTAAATCCCAATGTCTTTGAATACGTTTTTCAAGCTTTTGGTAAAAATAACAATAGTATTATTTAAAAATAAATATTTAGGAAGTTGGTTTAGGAAATTGAGGTAATGATACTTAGTATTATTATACGAAGTAACTGATACCGCTTTGGAATGATTTTGGTTAAGTACAAAGGGTATAGCATGGATGTACTAAGCTCACTTATGTTGCTTGAAAATAATTTCGTTGATGACTGCAGCATCATCAGTGTTCATTTTCGAGTTTCCTACAAAGTTGTTTTGATAAAACGGATATTGATTTAATCCCGAAAGTATGATTTGATATACAAAAGTTATATATATACACATTATTTCAAAATGATTTGAAATGAATACTAGTGTTTAGTTCTAAAATTTTCTTGTTAAGTTATTTCATGGACACATGCAGCTTATGCATTAAGAAAGTATGGTAGGTGCATCATAATATATGTTGTATGATAGTTTTTCATTTGTTAAAATGAAATGAAATGAAATAGGATTTTTGGCGATTTTGGATTGTCAGGAAATTCTGAGTTATTATAGAACTTGAAACCAAGTGTTTTTTGAAAATATAAAATTGAGTTTATATAACACTTGAATTGAGAAAATAGTAAGTTGAAACAATTTTAAATTATAGATCATCCTTGTTAAGTAAAACAAGTTTGATGTTTGTATATACTCTTAGGATGTAATGGAATATTACATAAGTATGAACTTAAGTTATAAAATATGGATAAACTCAAAGTTATGTTTTATGAAATGATTCATAATGATTTTAGTATTAAAGACATAGTAATTGTATAAATGAATGTGGTTAAAAAAGTAATTGGTATAGTTAAGAAACCAAAAGGATAAATACGTAAGTTGTACGTAGATCGTTTTATTTGCATAACTGTTCTTGATCCAGTATTCAAGTATATGTTTTCGAGGTGCCTTACATCGGTTCGAACAAGGATTTTTTACTTGATTCTTGACGGCGAACACATGATACGGGTTCTGTATATGATCACGATGTTTTCTATCATGGTATATAGCTATGTAAGGAGAACGGAGGTTTCTAATCAAGGAATCAAATCATAGTCCGCATTAGAGAGGTCAAGTGATCTATGCTAATGTTGAAGTGAAATTCATGCGATCGAGTAAGTGATAAGATTGGATATTGTACATGGATGATATATGTACATCAGACGAGCTTTAGTAAATTTGTATACTATGTTTGCTGGCTTATAAAGAGTTTGGGGAATGACACTTTGATTTATTATGAGGTAGCATAAATAATCATTTGAGTAATGACCTGAGGCCGTTGAGCGTAGGGTATGCTTCCTCCTTGGACGATGGGAGAGTTTTGAACCTGAACAAACCATAAGCATTGTTTGCTAGTAATTATGAAAACAATTTGAGTATTTTTGTGCTTGTTCCTTTGTTAAGGTTGGAAGCGCCAAGGAGCAAGGATGCTCAGGATGGTACAAGAAGATGGAGGATAGTTTAAAGGAGATCCATCTAGAGTTGCTTATAGAATAAGATTCCTTCTTATCTTAGTATTGTGTATCTTTTGTAATGTACTCACTGCTTGAGGTGGAGTCGCTTAGTATGCACTTTAGTTTACAGTTTAGTTTGTATTTAGTAGTACTATATATATATCTTGTTTCGTCTATCTCCTTTGATTATCGTTCTTGTTTGAATTTTGAGGACGAAATGTTCTAAGTGGGGGAGAATGTAGCGACTTGAAAATTCGAACACTTCGTTTTCGAATATTGAAATGTTTTGAAATATAATTAATTACTATAAATATGATTTTATAACCATGATAGACATCATTTAATTAATAAATAATGATAAGAAACTTGTTTTTGAATTTTGTTTTATAAAAATATATTTTTTGAAGAAAATCGATAATGTGACTGAAAATCGGTTCATCGATAAACAGATTTTCGATCGATGGTCGTTTGAAATCTTGTGCACTTGCCTAATGATCAAATGAACACATTAGCAACTAATTAACACACTCTTCTCTTCATAAAGCATGGACGGTTCTAGAAGCTTCCATATGGATAAGAGATATTATCATGAGAGGCGTATAATGGTAATTAGCATAAAGGAGAAGTGATGTAAAGGAGAAGTGATGGGAGGTAAAGTTTCCATAGCATGGTAGGGGTTGAGTGCAAGCTTAAAGAACACCTTATTAAGCTTATGAAAGGAGGGGCATACCCTTAGGAATAAATCATAAATATCCTAAGCAAAAACCAAGCTTTTCTAATGGCTTCATCTTCTTCTTTCTCTCTTATATTCTAAATGAAATATTTGCAAATCAACTTCAAATCCCTTCAAACTTTTCCATAAGCCTTAGTAAAATATTAGAACACCTTCCACCATGCCAAAAGTTGAAGAAGCAAAGCCATGCACTCCCCACTTGGAATGGCCTTGAGCAATAGGGGGTGTCTGGGAAGGCAAAAGCAAGGTGAAACAAGGAAGAAGAAGGGAAAGGTGATTGCAAGGTTAGGCTTGGAGTTTGTTAGCTTGGATCTTGGTTGTTATTGGGTTAAAGGTGATTTAACACCTCACTTTGAATGAAAATATAACATATATATGTTAGTATTTGATTGTGTTTAAGTTGTGTGAATTGATAACGACATATGTTAGAACATTTGTTTGAATTCTTGATTTGAAAGTAAGTAATACATATGATCCATATGAGCGGACTTGGAATGGACTTTAATGGACTTGTGTGACTGGTGACAAGACCTTGAAACAAAGAACATAGGTTATAGATGGACTTTGATTTAGATTGGATTCGGATTTGAAAGTGCACTTATAGCAATACTTGCTATAGAAGTAGTTTGGAATTGCCTTGCTTTCGGCGATTGCTATGGAAATTAGTAGAGAGATCCTTAGGGCTTTCTCATCATATTTATAATGTTTTATATGTATGTTTGTTATTGTTAAAATCTTGGATAGTAAAAAAGTTCAGTAATGTCTCAAAAACGACCAAAACTTCACTTGTGCAAAACCGTCATATTTTATACTTGATTTTTGGACTTTGAAGTTTGAAAAGATATTTAAATTTAAGTATTTTGTTCCATTCTTTTTAAAAAAGTTTACTAACTTATATTAGAGTATTTCAAAAGTGTTTTGATATCTTTATGAATCTTCAAAGATGAACTGTGAATTTTTAAAGAAGAGGTTTTTATAATAAAACATGTTCTTTTCCAAGTTTTAAAGAATTTTATAAACTTGTTATTTTAAAGTAATATTTTGGATATAAGTTTTAAAACCTATTATAGTCTTTCCAATTAGTTTTTAAAGTATACATAAATGTTTTCAAAAAGGTGTTAAGAATTGCTTATTGGCCAAATGTTTAATTGTTTAATTACTTGTTTGAAAAGTAATTAATTATGCTTAACACTAAAAGCTAACGAAGTATGCTTATCCGTTTGTGAGTGTTAAGATTGATGTTGGAGTAGGGATGAAGCAGTAGAGCTTTAAGCTTCTAGCTTTCCTATTGGGCGAGGAATAGTTAAGTTAGAAATTGTCGAAAATGCGTTAATCATATTGATTTCTTCTTGTTTAAGGAAATCATTAATACTATAGTTAATATTAAAAGCCGATGAGGTAGACTTACTTATTAATGAGATTCAAGAATGAAGTGTCGAGGCAAGGCTTTGATGCAACCAGTGCTCTAACTTAACTGGTTTCACTCTTGGATGAGAAATAGTTAAGTTGGAATGTCAGAAATGAGTTACGCGTACGAATCATGATTTGTATAAGCAATTGTTTTTTTACTATATAATCGATTATCGAACTTGACCAAATATTGACTTAAAAAGTTATCAAAAGTCTTTGCAATTTCATACCAATAAGAATCCCCAAGGAGGAGCATTGGTACGAAATATCTTTAGCTTTTGCTTACTTCTGAGAGGACCGAAATTGAGTTAACCAGAAATTCAAAACCTAGTTTTGGAGAGTTCGGTAAGCGGTAAGAGTGTACTTATATGAGATGACTTAAACTCGTAACCACTTCAAAACTATATATGTGGTCCATGTTCTAGAAGTAGTTGTGAAGTGGAACGTTATAGAGTTGAACTGTCTACCTAAGGTTAAGTCCAAGGGAGAGGTTAGTATTAACATTTCTAATGATGCTATTGTATGGGACTGTCTATCTTTTGGAGTACTCTAAGAGAGAGGACAGCATTAGCATTCATCAAAGGACTTATGCGGGGGAACCTATATGGAGGTTCAAGATCTGTTCAAGGTGCTGGAATCCATGTAGTGATTCATGATCTATTCGAGATGAAGGAATCAAATTGGGGATTCATATGCTACTCGAATGATAAAGACTCATGTGAGAGATGTCAAACGTAGCCTCGACATTGGGAATGACTAAAACTAGCGTAGGATGCACAATCTTGGATTTAGCTTATCCATGAGGGTATATCAACTCCAGATCTAGAATGTGTGTTTGATTATTGGGCTCGGGAATTGGTTATACTTGGTGCCACGAAGTTCACCATTAGGCCAGTTGTGTTTACCTTATAGTATATCCTATTTAGAGATATACGATGCTCGGAAGGAATTTTTTGATCCTTGTCATGGAGATCCACTTTAGTTTACCGGATAGGTCTCTACGGAAAATAATCCATATACGAGTGCGCCTTAGCATATTGATTGTGTACCTATTACTGTTGTGGCATTCACACAGCAGCTATTTGATATGATTTATGTGCTATATAGTAGACATTATCTATCATATCACTATGTTAAACTAAATAAATGGCTGGTTTTATTTGAGGGGAAACCGTTATGTTAATCCGTACGATCTCAACAAGATGTTATTATACGTCACTCTTATTTCTTGAATTTCTCACGTTTGTTTACCAAACTGATCCGGTTTTATTTTCTTATAATGCTCGGGTCAGCCCCGTATATGTTTCTAGATTTAGCTATGGACGCTTTGGAACTTATGGAGAAGAGCTGGATGATTACCTTCCATAGTATTCTTATTTCCACTGCATTTCTATATTTTATATATCGGCATTATAAGGACAGGCGGTTACAACTGTCCAGGCGGTTACAACTGTCCAGGCTGATGATAGTACTTAGGTTTTAGTAACTTTGAAATTTCTGTATTTAGAGTAGCCCTTTGTACTATTCCTTCGATATTATATATTACCGTTCCATTATGAGATTCTGATGTTGTGTTTTTCCTTTAATGTTTTATTCTTTTTTATTTTACCCTAACTTTTCTGTCTTTCCAGCACTTGGGTGCTCGGCACACGAATACCGTGGATGTATTTAGTGTAGACATTCGAGGGTCGAAATGTTGGATCGTTACAATAACAGATTCATCATTCAACCTACATAAGTTAATTATGATTTTACTCATAAAATTATCGCTTGGTATGATTTTGAGTTTTGGTATATATGTACGTTGAAATAGAAATTTTAGATATTAATTTAATACATTTGTTTGCGCTTAATAACCAAAGTGTCTCGAAGTCAGTGGGAGAGATTCTGAGTTTATGTGTTATTGGATATGGATAAGAATCAGAGTTAAGCAAGTATTTTGATAGAAAAATCAAATCGTTTGATTTTTAGTCAAAATGTAGAGGAAGCGTGTGTCTATAAAAAAGAAAATTAATATGTGCTAAAATATTTCTAAAACAACAAGTAAATTACAAACTTCTGATTTTTAACGATGTACCTATATTAAATCATTTTAGTATGGTTTTTTAATTTTGATATAGGATTTGAAAATATATTTTACAATTAGTATAAAAGGATGGCGGGATTGTCCCAAAACAATATACATAGACCCATATTAAAATGTTTAAATGGAGCATGTACGATGGATTTCTTATACATTAGTAATAAGAATTATCTTACATGTTGTATTGTCTATAGTATTAAATTTTAATTATGTATTTGATACTTAGGACAAGTATCAAATCTGGATTAAGATCACTAAATGACAGTTTATAATGTTCTTGAGCATTTACAAAGTACTAGAGAATTTTTTATAAAAACGATGAACTTGTTATGAAGGAGAGCATGGAATTGAACTTTATAAATGATATCGAGTATAGTATATCAATCCTAAGTTCAAGGTCAAATTTAAGTTAACAACTTTAAGTTGGAAATTTTCCAAACAATAAGTAGCGGTTGATTCAACCAAAGGCTAAGTCATCACCTTGAATTATGTTACAATATAAGAAGTAGATATAAATCCACAAATTTATAATTGAGTTAGGGGTGATTCTAAATGCTGAGAATTTCATGACTTTGTTATATGATAACAATGTTGCGATACATTTTGTAAATGAACCGAAAGCTCACTAGCAGTTGAAGGACATACTCTAAAAAACTCAACAAGGTAAAGGCAGTTTATCAGCATCGGAGAGAGTTTATTGATAGAGTGGATAATTAAAACAATATAGCATGCCCGTTCACTAAGGGACAAGCTCGATTAGTTTCTGATAAAATCGACCGAAGAAGTTGGAATAAGATTCCATAGTTGACCCCAAGTGAAAGTGGGAGATTGATAGGGTTAGAAGTATGCCTTAGGGGCAATTATGTAATTTGTTACTATAGCGACCCGTAACTTCGAACACTTCATCTTTAAATATCGTAACTTTTTGAAATATAGTTAAGTTTTATAAGTGTGATTTTATAATATTATTAAACATATTTTAATCAACTAATAATGATAAGAAACTTTTTTTTGGAATTTGTTTACAAATATAAATATTTCGAAGAAATATCGATATTGTGACCAAAAATCGGGTTATCGATAAACTTATCGATAAACAGCCTTTTATTCGATATAAGTTGTTCGAACTTTTTTGTACTTAATCGTTGTAAGTGGTTTAAGAGTGCTTAGTGGCTTAAGCATGTTTTTTTGTTTAATTACTTGTTTGAAAAGTAATAAACTATGTTAACACTAAAAGCTGAAGAAGTAGGCTTATCTATTTGTGTGAGTTAAGATTGATGTTCGAGTAAGGGTAGAAGCAATTATGCTTTAACCTACCATCTTCACTCTTGACCGAGGAATAGTTAAGATGAAAAGGTCATAAATGTGTTAGTCATGTTATTTACTGACTTGTTTATGGAAAGTAATTAACTATACTTCACACTAAAAGCCAACGACGTGGGCTTATCAATTTGTGAGAGTTAAGAATGTTATTTGAGTAGGGTTTAGAAGTAATTATGCCCTTACCTATAGGCTTCGCTCTTGACCAAGGAATAGTTAAGATGAAAAGGTCAGAAACGTATTAAGTATACAAACCATGATTTCTATAAGCAATTGATTCTAAAACTTGATCGATTAGTCGACTATCTCTTGACCAAATATTAACTTAAGAAGTATCTAAAGGCTTCATGGCTTCATACGTTTTGAGACCCCCAGGGAGGAGAGTTGGTATGAAATGTTTCTAGCTTTAAGAAGTTATATATACAAGATCCCCCAAGGAGGACCCCTCTTTATATAGTTCACTTACTTCTAAAAGAATCGGAATCAAGTTAGTTGGAAATTCATCGATTGGTTTTAGAGAGTTCAGGATCGGTAAATGTTTTACTTGCTGAATACCACTTCAAAAATAGTATATAAGTCCATGTTTTTAAATCAGTTTTGAAGTGGAATTTTATATAGTTGAACAGTCAATCCCGAGGTTAAGTCCAAGTGAGAAGTCAATGTTAACATTTCAGACTTGTGCTATAGAGTCGAACTGTCTATCCTAAGGTTAAGTCCAAAGGAGAGGTCAGCGTTAGCATTTGTTAAACGCCTTATGCAAGAACCCATGGAGTAATTCCTATTCTGCTCGAATGATGAAGACTAGTGTGAGAGATGCCGAATGTAACCTCAACATCGGAAAATGACAAAAGACAGAGTAGGATTCATAGTATGGGGTTTAGCTAACTCATGACAGTTTATATCAACTCCATATCTAGAGTATGCTTGTAGATGTTGCTAGCAGGAGTTGTCGATACTTGGTTCCATGTGGTTCATTATTTGGAAGGGGTTTTCTATCGATTAGAAAACTTTCGAACTGTATCGTAATGAAAACCGCAAGCGTACGGCGTACAATCATAGTACATATGCGAGTATGGGTCGATCCCGCATGGAAAGCAAGAATTTTAAAATCACACAATCAAATTATACCAAAGATTTTGAAAATATGTTTAAGTAGAAATTGCTAAAAACTAGAGAAAATTGGGAATTAAACTATGAAATTGGAAGGCAATCTAGAGGCAAATACCTTCTCGTGATCATACAAATCAACACAAAATGAATTTATGATCTCTCTTTTTAACCAATTATGGAATTAGTTGATGTATTTATTATAAGTATGGTCAAATTGTGATATTAACTAACAGAACTAAAACCATCAAACTTTAATACACCCTCTTAACCCACTTGTCAAATCTAATGAAAATGATTATGAAATTAAAAATAAAATCTATTTTAAGCATGATCGATTTACTATGAACTAGTAACATAGAGCATCAAATTTTGATTCTAGTTTTACTTTCATTATCAAAATCATATTTAGATGAAGATGTAATTTATTTTTCAACCTCCATATTTAGATGAAGATGTAATTCGTATTTAGATGAAGATGTAATTAACATTTAGATTTAGATGAAGATGTAATTCATATTTAGATGAAGATGTAATTTTGATTTAGATGAAATCATATTTAGATTTAGATTTAGATCATATTTAGATGAAGATGTAATTCATGTTTAGATGAAGATGTAATTCATATTTAGATGAAGATGTAATTTTGATTCTAGTTTTACTAACACAAACCTGACTAAGCTCTTCTCCAACCTCCATGGTATTCAACAAAGCACAAACACTCTTACTGGAATTCTCCACTGGGAAAGTGATTCGGTTATGACTATTTGGATGCCTCAATGATATTTCCCGATCCTGGCAAAATATCCTAGCCTCATACTTAACCAAACAATCCTTACCTAAGATGATCCCAAAATCTACGAAATAAAAAACATACAAACTGCATGCAAACTTATGTCCTAACAAATCAAGTTCTAACGAGTCACATCTCATCCTAAGAGTTGCATACCCTCCTATTGGATTCGCAACCCTTAAGGAAGTAACAAGGTATGTGGGTTCTATACATAACCTATCAACCAAATATTGAGATATAAATGAATGGGATGCCTCGGTATCAAAAAGTACCCTAACAGGTATATTCTGAATCAAAAGCATACCTTCCATCACGGTTTTCCCTTTCTCCATTGCAGTGGGTTTAGAAGAATGGTGGTCCAATAGCAAACACCTTCCCTCTGTCTGCCCTAACTGGCTCTGGACACTGGTTCTTATAATGCCTAACTTGGTCACAGCTGAAGCATTTCACATTCTTCTTCTCCGTAGGTTTCTTTCCTTTACCAATTCTGCACTCGTGGGCATAATGGCCCTTCTTATCACACTTATAACACACCAAATCAGCCTTCACCTTCTTAGTGGCCTCCCCTTTCTGGGCTCCTTTCTTCTTAAAGAATTTCCTTTTTCTTCCTTGAAAACCCTGGGACTCAACTGGCTTCTCCCTAGCTGAAATAGCAAGCATCTCCTCATGGAGAACGGTCATCTCCACCATCACATGAGAAGGCTCTCTAATATCAGTCATAGCCGTTCTACCTAGCTTTGGCCTCAGAACTCTAATGAATCTCCCATTCCTCCTGACAACAGTGTCAACCAAAGCATAACCATATCGAGATAGCTCATCAAACTTAGAAGCATACTCAATTACAGACATTTGTCCTTGGACAAGATCCATGAACTTCCTCATCAATGCCGATTTGGAAACCTCAGACAAGAACCTTTGCTTAAACCTCCTTCTGAAGTGTCAACTCTTCCTCCGGCACTCCGGTTGTCACACTGTTCCACCAATGAAGCGCTAACCCTTGTAGAATACAATAGCCTATGATTTTTGTTTGATGATAATAAACATACATACATACATATATATATATTCGTTTAAATGTATTTGTTTTGGTACTATTTTATTTTTCCACATAATTAAATAAATATTTGTTGAATAAAATAATAACTCAGAATTAATATTTAAACAAATATTTTATTCAAACAAATATTTTATTACAAATTCAAATAGTACAAATTTGAGCTCTCACTACATTTACACATTTTCAATTACAATATAATTTCAATTACAACACAATTTTCACTTTACTATTTTCACCCCACTGCATATATTGATTCATCACTCGTATTTTGATCTTCAGCATTGTTCCAGCTTGTATCCAGCATCTGAATTATCTTCAAAATAAACACTAACGCGGTAAAATTGAAAAAGAAATATTTTGCAGTGCAAAATGAAGTATGTGTTTGAAAATATTTTTTGCCTCATTTATTTGGGTTGTTCGCCATCATTGTTATTAATTCATCTTACACGAACAACTTGTGACATGCACAGTGTATCACAGTACATGCCATTGTGCACACCGATATACACTTGCTTGTTAAAACTGCAGGGACAGGTGAGTATAAGGTCAAACCCAAGCCTAGGCCGAATTCAACTCAAGTACAACAAATACAATGAAACGACAAATACAACCAAACTTCAAAAGTAGGTGAACATGAATGCAACTAGACTACATCAATATGGAAGTAGATCACAAAATGGATCAAAACAAGTTCATCAATGAAAGTACACTAGACATGGCCAGGCTTTCGAGTTCAAGTGCATAAGAAGACATGAACACAAGCAAAACCATAATGCAAAGCAATGCAACATGAAAATGCAAAGTAATGCAACATGAAAATGCACAAAACATGACTCGTTCAATAACAAAGGCAACAAGAACAGACCAGGGTAGTGTACACAGACCAAAACATATTGAACCAGACCACAACCAAATGTACAAAGACATATACAGAGAATATAAGTGGAACCACCAATACAATAATATCAACCTTCAATTGGAACTAGTCTACAGTTCAACTGAAACTACATAAGCACTTGAATAACAATTCAGAGAATCACACACACATGAATGCAAGCAACTAGACGTGGAGCAACTAGCACAATGCAAACAAGACTTAAGTGGAACCATAGACCATAATTCAAAATGCAAAACAAAATTCAGTTCATAAAGCAACAAAGTTTCAGACATGGTGACACACATACAAATGCACAAGGACAAGTGAGCACATGGATACATGAATGAAAATAGCAGTTCAACGTGGATGAATCGAAGAAACTGGAAATAGATCTCAAAGCATAGTTAGAGCATGCAACACGCAGTGAATCAGTAGCATATACATAGCAACTCAAGTGCACTTATCAGAAGCAAAAAAAGAAAGCACACTAATATACATATATATGTACATAGTGAATAGAAAAGCAATTAAGAGCTTCAGATGAACCAATGTGTACTACAACATCTCAGGCCAATAGCAACATATTCAAGTGCACAGAAATGTCTGGACTCAAGGCAGATGACATGTATACAAGGACAGTGACATGTATACAAGCAAAATTTGAAAACAAGCATATGCAACAGGGAAATAACAAAGTCAAGGTCAAGGCCATGTTTCAAAAAAACAGTGAAGCATTTTACAAAAGAAATGATCAAACAGTTGCAATTCGAACAGTTTAAATGTTTCAAAAACAGTGAAGCGGTTTACATGTGTATAACAGTGAAGTAGTTTACATGTTTACAATAAATAACAGCAGTAGTTCAAACCAGTCAAGGAGTAGGTGAAGTCAATCAGGGGAACATGATGAACAAGTCAAAAATATTATCTCTAATTTAAATGCCAACAAGTCAGGAAACGTTATTCAAGTCCTATGAGAAAGGGTCGGAACAGATTCAAACATATTCGAATACATCAACTATTGAACAAGTCAGTATCATCACCATCGTTCAAGCACAAATCAACGGAGATAATAAAATTAAGACAGATTCAAACCAAAATTATACGAATGTAATTATAGGGTTTCGATCCCTATTTAAACCCAATTATCATCATCTGCAGTGTATTCAAGTTCGAGACAAAAATCCAGGGAGCATCCTTAGAACAAAACCAAAAACTCGAATCAAGTCGAGCATAATCAAAATCGAAAAGGGGCAAATCACATACCAGTTCAAAGCATTATTCGATCTCGACTACATTGAAGCGACCGCAAGCTAATCGAAGTGCACTGAACAAAGAAGTAGCAATCGTATTGAGGAATGAAAGGAAACCAGTATATGATTCAAATTTCCAAGCGGTGCTTCAAATTGAAAGCCCTAATCCAGATTGAAAAAGAAGCAAGGCGGCCATAAAAATAAGAAAAGGGAGAATCGCGTTTTTTTCTTTTGGGCCAAAGAGAAAACACAAACAAAATAAAAGGGAGACGGTCTTCCTTAATTAATTGGGTCGTATATATTTGATTAGGGCTTTTGTTTATTTTAGTTGTTTTTGTTCGTTTTTTGTTCGTTTTAAATCAGACTCTAGTTTAACTAGGTTTATGAACTACGGTTTTGAGTTTGAGAATTCGCAACTCAGTGGCTGAGTTGTGGCAGGGTTTTGAGCTTAGAGTTAGGTTAGTCAAGTTAGCGGGTGTCACAAGTTTACATGTGTTTGTAAGCGTCTGACTACTTAATTTCTAGTAGAAACCTTGGGGGCAACACGTAGATAGGTTTTTGCCGAAGCTAGGTAAATTTGTGTGTGATCTCTACTGCATTACTTTCTGTGTTTATTTTTTTTCCGCATTAACTTTTAGTATACACCTATTCACCCCCCCCCTCAAGGGTGAAAACGATCCTACAAGTGGTATCAGAGCTAGGAACAAAACCCATTTTTTTCTGTTAAAATTTTTGATTTTTTCAATGATTTCTTTTAATAATGCTTTTGCTGAAGGTCGGTCCATAGTCAGACCACCCATGTCTAATGGTGAATATGCATATTGGAAAAATAGAATGAAAATTTTTCGGAAAACCATAGATGCATGGAATATTGTTGAAACGGGATATAGGACACCAACAATAATGGAAGATAATCAAGAAGTTGAAAAACCTATGGATCAATGGACAGATCTTGAAACTAAATTGCAAAATGCTAATGCTAAAGCTATGAATTCTATTATTTGTTCATTAGATTAAATTGAATTTAATCATGTCTCACATTGTCTAACTGTGCAGGAAATTTGGCACACACTTGAAGTGACTCATGAAGGAACCTCCCAGGATAAAGAATCATGCCTTGCCATGCTTAGTAGCAAGTACGAGAACTTCCAAATGGAAAAGGATGAAAGTGTCAAAGAAATGTATGGACGACTTTTAATCTCGTATACAAATCAAAATCTCTAGGAAGACCATACACAGAGCTGGAAATAGTCCAAAAAATCCTCAGAATTCTTCCATGAAATTTTGAAGCAAAAGTGACTGTCATTCAAGAATCAAAGGATCTGAAACATGTTAAAGTTGAAGAACTCATCGGAAATCTCACCACTTATGAGCTAGAAATCAAATTCAAGGAAGAACACGAAGGAGGAGATACGCGTAAGAAATCAATAGCTCTCAAAGGAAAAATAGAAAGTGAAGATGATGATGATGGAGTAGCTGAACTGGCACTGATAGTAAAGAGATTCAAAAGGTGGAACCGCAAATATGGAAATCCAGCCCAAAATCAACAATTGAAAAGCAGAATTGTCAAAGTTCTAGACAACTTAGAAGAGTAGGAGATCATTTGTCACAAGTGCAATAAACGTGGTCATATCAAGCCAAGTTGTCCTCAAAATAAATTCAACAAGGAAAGAAACCGAAAAGGAGAAGCTTTGCAGCTACTTGGGATAAAAGTGAAGAAGTTGATAAAAGCACTAGCAGTGAAAGTGAAAGAGAAAACATGTGTCTTCGAGGAGAAACAAGTGACAACGATGATGACGAGCCAAGCGAGGTATCAAAACTTACTCACTCTCAATTACTTATATATTTTCATGAAGTAAATGGCTGTTTTAAAAGACTTAGGGAGAAGTACGCTAAAATTGAATCAAAAAGAGATAGTTTGATCCACAAATGGTGACCGCGCCCCCCCCTCCCCTATTCCCGCCCATCTGTCCTTTCCCAGACAATCCAATCAACCTTGTCCCTCCTCTCCCTTGCTTGTTCCGCCAGCTGCATCCAGCCCCTTGACAGATCCATCCAACCCACCTTCACCTAGTCTTCCTTCTTCGTTGCCATCTCCCCCCTTGTTGGTCAGCCCCCTTCCTCCTTCTTCTCTGCCATTTCTTCCTAGTTCTAATCCTATTCCTGTTCCTACTCTTTCGTGGAACTCGCTTTTCAAAGCCAAACCGAATAATGCTGGGAAGTTTGTCCCTCGTGAAATTCAACTGCAATTCAATGGTGAAGCTATCGTCCCTCCTGCTGACGTTGTTCAAGCTGGTAATGATATGTGGAGAGATTATCTTGTAGGTTTCTTTTTAGACACCCCATTGCCTTATGCTACTGTGTTATACTACCTTAAGAAAGTCTGGAAATTAAGTGGTTCGATCTCAGTCAAATCTGATGGGTTTCTATTTCTATTCAAATTCACAAATGAAGATGATAGAATCAGAATATCAGAGGCTGACCCTGTTGTGATGAGGAATAAATTATTTATTGTGAAACCGTGGGATGTAAATATTGGAAATAACTGTAGTAGCATTAAAACAGTTCCAGTATGGATAAAATTAACAAACATTCCTTTGTTTGCCTGGTCATCGTTGGGAATTAATTGGTTAGCATCTAGAGTAGGTAAGCTGCTATGTATGGATGCTTCAACTGAAAAATTTGAGCGTATTTCTTTTGCCAAATGTTTAGTTGAAGTGTATCCAAACAAAGAACTGCCAGATAAATTTACTGTTCAACTGCAAAATGGATCGGTTCAAGTAGTTAATGTAACTTACCTATGGAAACCACTGATATGTACTTTGTGCAAGGAGTTTGGACACCAGCTGAGTAGTTGCAAAAATGTAGAAAATGGAAAGAAATTAGATAAAGAAGCAATGATTGAAAAACAGAAGAAAGTATATGATGGTAGGAATGTGGTAAAGGGTCAAGGCAGTGATAAACAGACCAGTTTTAAACAAAAATGGCAGAAAGTCAGCAAAACCAATAGTAATAGGAACAACAACTGTGTAATAAATGATGAGGTAGAATTGGTGATGCAAGGTGAAAATCAAAAAACTATTGGAACAAGTGCTGGAGTTAACAGTGGTGTGATAGAAACAGTAAATGCAAAACAAAGAGATACTGTTAGTGCAAGTAACATGTTCACCTTGCAACAAACTGAAGTTGAAGTTCAAGAAATAAATATGGTGAAAGAGAAGGAGAATGTTGAAATATTTGATCAGAGAATAAGATCAGAACAAATACCAAAAACTACTGGAAAAATAAATGTGCAAGTGTGTGCAGTAAGTACTAGCAACATGTACACATTGCTACAAACTGATGAAGAAGAACACGAAGCAAATAATATGCAACTTATGGAAGAAGGTGAAATAACTGACCAGCTTACATGTACAGAGCAACAATCAATTATGACTGAGAAAACAAACCATTCTGCAAAACAAATCCCCACTGACACACTAGATCAGCCAAAAACTAAAGAACAACAAACAACAAAAATGAAAGAAAAAAAGGAAAATGGAAGTAACAAGCAACATAGAAAAGAAACTGACAAAGTATGTACATCAACTGATACATCTTCTTCTGATCTTGACAACAATTGGTGCAAAACATTTGAAACCCAGATAACTCAATTAGTAACATCCAAGCAAGGTGAACAATCCCCAATATCTTCTTTTCCTCACTACAATTTTTCCATTCCCATCCCTGGTTGGCCTGACCCCAGCACCCCCGCACCTGTCTCTCTCAACCAACCTACCACATCATCTCCTGTCTCACCCAACCAACCTCCCACACCCCCAACAAAACAAAAAAGGAAGATACAAACAAGATCTAGATCTCTGTCAGCTCAGAGAAGAAACAACTCCCTCACTTCTCAATAGTTTTTTTAATGCATACAAAAATAGCAACTTGGAATCTCAGAGGGGCTCATAACAAATTGAAACTTGATCAAGTTAAGAATTATATCTCTGAATATAACCTCTGCCTCATTGGCCTTCTTGAAACTAAGCTAAATCTTCCACTATCTCAAAAGGCTGTCAACTACATCAATCCAACCTGGTCCTTCCATCATAACCTTGATTCAGCTTCTTATGGTAGAATTCTTGTTTTGTATAACCCCTCTGAAATAACTCTTTCTCCCATTCTTTCGAGTAGACAATCTATACATTATCACTTGCTTCTTACTCAAACCCAAACCTCTTTCTACTTAACAATTGTGTACGCTGACAATTCTACCATATCAAGGAATGCTTTCCTTAAAACTATTCCTCCTTTAAGACAAGCTTCTCATCCATGGCTGGTGATGGGTGACTTCAACTCTTGTTTTAGTTTTAATGACAAGTTCGGTGGCAACCCACTTACTCCTAGGGATCTTGATCCAATCAACCAAGCTGTTATTGATTCTGAGTTACTATTGGTGAATAAATCTGGTGCCAAGTACTCTTGGAATAATAGAAGCAGAAGTGGAGTGCGTACCTTTACAACTATTGATCATTCCTTTTGCAATTTCCAAGCTCTATCTCTTTGGCCTTACCTTACAGTTTTCCTCCCACAACCTATCCTATCTGATCACTCAGCCCAAATCCTGTCCCTTGGTAACCATTTGCGAAGAGAAAAAAGAAGTTTCAAATTTTTTAATGCTTGGGCTAAGCATGAACACTTTCTAGTTCTGATATCAAAAGCAAATGCAGATTTTTTTTGTTATGGTAACCCCATGTTTAAATTTTGCAGGAAACTCAAGTACATTAAGCAAGCTATCAAACAGTGGGTCTCTACAACCTTTGGTAGAGGTGGTCTGCTGTCTGCTACTCTTACTCGGCAACTTAAAATAAAGCAAGATTTAATGATGGAACATCCTCTTGACGTCCAAGCAGCTGATGAAGAAAGAAAACTACTTTTAGAAGTTAACTCTGCTTTGGAACTTGAAGCCAACATGAAGAGACAACAACTACACAAAAAATGGCATGATGAAGGTGACAAAAACACGAAGTTTTACCATGATTCTATCAAACTTAAGCAGGCAAGAGAAAACATTCATAGTATAACTGATGACCAAGGCATATTGCACTCTACTCCTGAAACTGTTGACAATGCATTTATACAATACTTTACCAAGCAGTATGGTAATATAGATGGCTTTACACCAGATCTTGACTTAATTTCTGAAACTGTCCTCCCAAACATCAATAATTTGGAAGCTTCATTTCTTGTCAGTCCTGTTACTGATGAAGAAATCAAGGCAACCCTTTTCTCTATGAACAAACTCTCATCTGGTGGCCCTGATGGTCTAAATGTAGTTTTTTTTATAAGCTCTTGGAGTATTCTTGGAAGTGATTTTTGCAAGGCAATACACAACTTCTTTAATACTTGCAAGATTCTTGGAGAAATCAACTGTACCAATATAGCATTAATTCCCAAATGCTCTCCCGCTTCCTCTGTTAGCTCTTATAGGCCCATATCTTGTTGTAATGTAGTGTACAAGTGCATATCTAAAATTCTAGCAGCCAGATTAGTCTCAGTTCTTCCTTCTGTTGTCTCTAATAATCAATCAGCTTTTCTTCCAAATAGAGACATCATTGATAATGTTCTCTTGGCTCAAGAACTTCTCAAAAGTTATGGTAAAAGCAATAGCACCCCTGCTGCAGCTCTGAAAATTGACATAACTAAAGCTTACGACTCTATCCATTGGGAATCCATAGTTAGGATCATGGCTGTTATGGGATTCCCCAAAATATTTGTGTCTTGGATATATGTATGTATTTCCACACCTTCCTACTCTATTGTGATTAATGGCAGACCAGTAGGAAATATTAGAGGAAGAAAAGGTATCAGGCAAGGAGACCCGTTATCTTCTTACCTGTTTCTGATAGTTATGGAAGTGCTAACAGTTACCCTAAGAGCTGGTTACAACAGGAAAATAATAAAGTATCACCCCAAGTGTTCTCATCAACAAATTACATCCATCATGTTTGCTGATGATGTCATGATGTTTACAAAGCCTGAGTTGCCTTCTCTGAATGGAATTAAAGAAGCTCTGCATAAATTTAACAAAATGACAGGCCTATCCATAAACCAAAATAAATCTTCTATGCTAGTCTCTGGTATCAGTAATGAACAAGCTGCTTTACTTCATCTGCAGTCTGGTTTTGCAAGTATGGAGAATGACATGAAGTACCTTGGACTGCCTCTTATAACTAAAAGAATTACTAAGAATGACTGTTATCCTTTATATCACAAGATAACTTCAATTATGACAGCATGGGATAATAGGAAATTAACTCAATCTGGTAGGCTTGTTCTCATCAAATCTGTTGTCTTCTCTTCTATTGTTTACTGGGCTCGCACTATAATTCTTCCTATCAAGTTATTACATTTACTCAGATCTGCTATGAGTAGGTTCTTTTGGACAGGAAGCATTCACAACAGGAAAATTGTCCCATGTGCTTTTTCAAAATTTGAAGTTCCCTTTAAGTCTGGTGGGCTTGGAATCTTAGACATAAGGAAGTGGAATATAGCGGCTATTAGCAAACAGTTTGATGCCATCATAAATAAAAGGGATAGTTTATGGGTGGAATGGACATGGCATCACAATATCAAGAACAAGGATTTCTGGGTTATGGAGATCCCTCAACTTAGTAGTTGGACTTGGAGAAGCATCCTTAAGTATAGAGAGGTCTTTCTGCCATTTATTCAATACTCAGTTAATGCCAGTTCAAAGGTGAAGTTTTGGAACGAACCATGGGGTAGACAAGGCCTAATTTTATCTAAATTATTTTCCTTCTCACAAATAGTGCAAACAGGTATTTCCTTATCTGCTGATGCTAATTCCTACTTGCTTAATGGAAATATACAGTTGCCTACCACCAGTAATCAAGAAATCCAGCATACTTGGGATATAATACAACAAACTAATTTCACTGCCATTCAATCCAACTCTATTAAGTGGAATGGGAAACCACATTCTGTTATGGGAGTTTATAATTCCCTGACAGAAAGTGATCCATTGCCTGCAGCTCTCTGGCATGAAGTTATATGGTCGACTGACACTGTCCCTCAATACAATCTTATGATGTGGAAAGTGATCAACAATGCTTTGCTTACTAGATCTATGTTACAAAAGGTTGGTATGATCTGTCCCATGCAATGCCTTTTCTGTGAAATTGAAGAGGAAACAACCGAACATATTTTCTTTGAGTGCCCTGCCTTGCACAACTTGCTATTCCACTTAGGTGGAAAAACTGGTACTTATCTTACTGGTCGCACTAGCATCATACAGTGGAACATAATACACAAAGCAACCAAATGGAGAACGGTTGAAAGTAGAGTGTTAACTGTGTGTTTGAAGGTCTTCGTGGCTGTGATTTGGAGGGAAAGAAACTTAAGAGTTTTTGAAAATGTTAGAAGGAATGACATGGTCTTATGGACAGATATGAAATGCAGTATTCACAAGCAACTGAAGCACTGTGCTAGTAGCATCCCGCTGTCTATGTTACATGCTTGGGCATGATTTTGTAGTTTCTCTTCCTTGTGTTTTCTTCCACTTTTTTATTTTTCAGTTTTCTTCCTCTTTGTTTTTTCTCTATATCTCTTTTTTATTGTTTGTTGCAATAAAACTGGTAGGGGCCCAGTTAACCCCGCTGGCTTTGCCAAAAAAAAAAGAGATAGTTTGATAGAACTAAACAAGCAGCTTGATCAATTGGTTCAAAACTATAGAAATAAGAGCCCTAAGTGTGATAAGTGTCCATCATTTGAAGACGACAAAATAAAATCAAAAATTAAAATTAAATCGCTTGAAAATGAAATTCTGATTTTGAAAGAAAGTGAAAATTCTAGGAGAGAAAATTCTAATAAAAAGTGCACTTTGTTATTGAATGAAAATGAATCTCTCAAGTCACAAGTCCAACAATTGTCTACAACTTTAGGAAAATTCTCCAAAGGAGAAAGATCACTAAATATGCTATTAAGCAAAACAAACTGTTAATACTATTAGACAAGGACCTGGGTATACTCAACCTGAAAACGGTAGAAGTGAAAATAATCATGTCAATTCCAAGTGCACGATTTGTGGAAAAATTGGACACAATCAAAGCTATTGCTAGTATAGACCAAAACATGCAAAAACCATATCAATTTGGGTTCCTAAAGGCACGAATGTAAAATCTCTTAAAGTCAAACAAATCTGGATGCCAAAAGGAACAAACATAGACTGTCTTGGTTCTACACAGACTTATTTTTCAAAATCGTTTGTCACTAACAATCATGGACCTATAAAAACAAATAGGTCACAAAAATCTTTCCTCATGTAGGTGTGTTGGCAGGCTAAGGAACAGCAACAGTGGTACCTGGATTCTGGCTGTTCCAGGCACATGACGGGTGACAAATCAAAGTTCCTTAGCCTAGAGAAGTACAAAGGTGGCAGAGTCACAATGGGCAACAACGATAAATGTAAAATTATTGGTAAAGGTAAAGTAAGTAACAGTACATTTACCTTAAATGATGTTTTATATGTTGAAAATCTGCACCATAATCTGATTTCAATCAGCCAGTTATGAGATAAGGGAATGAATGTTGTTTTTGATTCTGATTTGTGCAAAATTGTTGACCAATCATCAAAAGAAACATTATATTTAGGTAAGAGGAAAGGTATTTGTTGCACACCCCACGGTTTGGTCTATGGTATTCATCTAATGATAACTTTGAGTTAAAAGGGTATTAAGATGCAGATTATGTTGGTAGTCTAGTTGATAGAAAAAGTACTAGTCGAACATATTTTACGTTGGGGCATTCGTTAGTTGTGTCACATTTCCAAAGAAAATATGTGCATAAATTTCATTTCAACTGATTTTCAATCGGCAGACATTTTTACAAAACCCCTTCCAGGAAATAGTTTTTGTCGACTTCATCTCAGTTTAGGCATTTTAGAAATGTGATTTTATGTTAAATGCCTATGTTAACTAATCTAACTCCCTATTGATTATCGAAAGGATAAATAGTGACTGAAGAAAAAGTGATGAGTGTTGATATTAATTATATATTATGACTTGAGACAGTATATTTAGTAAATTTCTTTAAAAAAATTAAACAAAATTTGTAATAACTTTGTTTAGTAAAAATTCCACGACCATCTCTATTCCTATCATATTTCTACGACAATCAGTCATCAAAATCCAATATAGTATGTCAAAATGTGGTATTTAAACAAGAAATTATTAATTTTTTTAATTAATTAGCAATAAAATCATCCAAAAGTACTCACTCTCAGTTAAAAGTCCTCACGGTTATGCATGGGTGAACTACTTGAAAGCTTTGATTATGTGCTTTCATGCTCATTTAAAAGTCCTTACGGTTATACATGTATGGAACAAATATCAAAATTGGATGAAATAGGCGAGTTGATTCTAACCCCATTTAAAAGACCTCACGGTTATGTGTGGTTAGAAGATGCTTGGAATTTTTTTTTTTTTAATAAAAATAAGAAACACTACTAATCTCATTTAAAAGTCCTAACGTGTAACAACCCGGAATTTTGGACCATTCGCATCCATTATAAGTGTATAGGTAGACACTCATGCCGGAATTGAATTGCTCAAAATACCGCGTTGTTAATTTAAATTTGGCAAAACTGAACATATACAGTAAATAAATAATCACAGAATCACAGACACAGAGTAATAAATGCAGCGGAATTAAAAGAGATAGTAGTTCATGAAGCTACTATATGAATATATAAAATACATCAGAGTTTACAACAGAAGAGTAATACGATACATCAGATACAAATCAAAATACATCACTGGAATCATCGAATACTGAAAGCAGAATAGATGGCTGGATCTTCAAGCAAAGCTCCAACTCCAAAGGTGAGTCTCGAATACTGGTACACTCAGTCTGACCCGAGCGTAAAGCAAAAACACAAGACACTCGAGTCAGGATTAACATTCTTATATTAATAAATCCAACTCAAGTGAAATAGCAATTGAAATACAAGTAACTCAAAGGATGTTTGGAATAACCATCCTTTAAGGATCCGTCAAACTATCTACTATGTAGTAATGTACGATAAGTAGATAATGTCTATCAGTAATAATAAGATATCAAAATAGCGTTAAGTCATGGCCCATTCCACCCTTAACACATTTTTATTCCCAAAAGCATATACAAGACCGTAGTTTCCCCAAAACCGGAAGTCACCAGAGGGCAATCCATATACTAAAGGTACAAATCAAAATCGTAGTGGTCGCGCATAAACGGAATATAAGTATGACAAGGCACATGAGGCAATACCCAAGGTAGTGATACTACCGTTCGCCTGATCCGGACTGGTGAGAACGCAACGCCGCAGCGCCCGCAACACTGTGAAACAACACTCCCAAAATCAAGGGTGTACCAATCGACAACAAGTATAAGTAGTTCGAAGAAGTGTGTCCACTTGAGGTAGCTAATCCTCCATTGGCCCAGCACAGCTCCTGTTTTAGTCATTTCCAATTTGACACAAGTGTCAAGGCTATCCATTATCGTTCTCTTTCTTTAGTCATCACGTACATCATTCCAACCACTTCATTCTGGATCATCACTCCGCGTATAGTTATTAAAGTGGTTTTCGGTTTAGATAGAGAGTATATCCATAACCGAATTCCGGTCTCTTTAATAACTTTCGTAATTATTTCACCGATTGGTCGTTTATTTATTTCAAAACCAAATCAATTTCAATTTCAATTTCAATTCATAAATCAACATTTCATTTGTCTTTCAAAAACCAATTTCCATACTTTACGTTTCAAAACTTCCAATTTTCATTTCACAATCTTATAATTCGATTTCAATTTCTATTTAAAACAATTCAAATATTGATTCAAACTCGTATATAAGTTTCATCTCGAAATCATTAAATAAATTTTTCTTAACATTCAAATCCATTTAAACTCATTTATCGATTTCATTCCATATCCGTTAAGTTAGTTTATCGTTCAAAACAATTTCTATTAAATTTCCAATTCATTAAATCATTATTCAAATTCAACTTCATTAAAACAAAACTTACAAATTTGAATTAAATTAAATTCGTCAAATCAATTCTTTCAATTACAAGTCTTACATTAATTCCAAAAATATCACATTTTCATTTCTTGTTAAAGAAATTCAATTCACTTATTTACTTTCTTAAATAATTTTCCAAAACTTACTTAATAAAGAAAACTCAATTTCAATTATTTACGAAGTAAAATCCACTTATTCAAAAGTTCAATTTTTCTTATTAAAGAATTTCAATTCAATTTAATCATTAAGTAATTCAATTTTATTTAATTATTAAATAATTCAAAACTTAATTATTAAATAATTTCAAAGTTTAATAATTTTAAACTTAATTATAATTTCCAACTTAATTATTAAATCATTTCAAAGTTTAATAATTTCAAACTTAATTCAATAATTTCTCAAATTAAACAACATTCTTTCATCAATTACATTGTTAATATTTTGTTTTAGATTATTATAAATTAACATTTTCTTTTCATTAAAATTCAAATTTCAACTTCATTTCAAAACCATATTATTTATTCAAATAAATCTTCGTTTATTTTTAAATCAAATTATTGACCAATCGGATTTTATTTAATTCTCTATCCTAGGTCAAAGTTCAATTTGGGTATTTATCATTTCAACCCGATTCCAATTCAATTCAAAAATCAAAGCATAACAAAGGGAACTTGCAGTGTGATAACTGGGATGGTGTCAAAGTAAATAAACAAGCAATAACAACAAACAATAACAATCCAATAATCAATTCAAATAATCCCGAAATAACCGTATTAATTCGCATTGTTATTTGTACGAATTAATATAATTATTTCTAGAATCTACACTATCATTTCATGTAGATTAAAGATTATTACATTACGGTTTTCACTTGTCATCTATTACAATTTCATACATCATCAATTTAACAACATACATTCAGTGGTTCAAAATGTAATTAAACAAATCCTACATGTCAATAAATTCAACAGTTAAAGGGGTCATATTATTCAAATGTCAGTTAATCAAATTTAACATTTAACTATCCTATATCAAGTTCAATTTCATACTGTTTATCATTTTAACATTAACAATTTAACGTCCAATAAATTCAACAATCAATCAATTATCACCCAAACTGTATTATCATCGCATAAATAATTAACAGATAATGGTGTCAGATGTCACAGGTGAACTGATACAGGCAATAGCATATATAACAGTGTAATTAACTAACAGCAGCATATTTCAATTGTCGTTTCAATTGAAATCAAATTTAATAAATAAAAGAACGTTAATCGTGAGTGATTGCTCACCTTTCGAGGCTAGAGAAGTTTGAAACACAACCAGCTACGAATTGGATCACGATCCAGAAAATCGAACAATCCAAACAACAGTCTCAAAGTGAGGTAAGTTGAAAGCAGATTTGACGGACAAAGCTGATAGATAAGAATCGATGAGGAACGAATCATAATCAATTAACTTGATATAATTTAAACAAGATGATATTATACTATTATTTTCCTTAAACCCAATATTCCCTTTTTTTTAAATACAAATATACTTTTAAATCAATCTTAAATTTAAACACATATATATATATTGAAGTCAAAATATATATATATATAATTTCAAAATCGTTGTTCCAAAATATAACCACTTACAAATCAAAGGCATGTATATTATATTAAAAATCAATACTTTAAACTTACAACAACTAACTTTGAAGTATATAAATAAAATAAAATAAAAACTGTAAACAACCAGTTACCGCAAAACATATATATACTCGCAATCATACGATGCTTTTTCAAAATACAAATATAACGTAAATATAACCTAATATAGATCTTATACAAGTAAATACATATATGCGTAACGCCTATGGCTGCCAGTAAGTGAAAATCCAAACATATATACGGGTATATCTAAAACCATTTATATATAATATAATATGTCAGAGGTGTATAAATATATATCAAATGGATGTACTACAACTTCCAGCTAGCAAACATACAACAAAATACTGTACAACACTATTATATATATTTAAGGCAACAAAGTAGGCTATAGAATATAACACATAAGTATAGTATTATATCAACCATCATATCTTAAACTCAAATAAACTTTATATCATGTCAGGTATACTATGAGCTCATATATTTACATGCGAAACACATGAAACTTGATAAACTTTAATAATATTTATAACTATAATATTTGAAAAACTTAATAAGCATAATATATGCAGACATACATGTCTAAGCCTTCATATGTAAACAAACTCTTAAATGCAACCTTTTAAAAACAGATTTGTAACTTTATATATACCGTTATATATATAATTAACACATATTTATAAACCAAATATGTATAGAATCGTACTGTAAATATGACTTGATATATAAGTGTATATATTTACTCACAACAGATAATATAGCTTAGATATTCATAAAGCAATCAGATTCTATACAAACTAATATATATAAAACTTATAAAACAGAATATAAAAACTTTTATAAACTTATATATTGAGAACCCATTACAGATGTATACAAAAACTGTCATACATACTATATTATATTTAATACCTTGCTTCAAAACAAAAGGAGAAACCGAGAGGATGGCGGTAGGGTGAAAGTTTCTCGGCCATGGGAGATTGAGTCGGGAAAACTGCGGGGAGGAGTAGCATGCGGAGGTTGATGGAGGGAGGCTCGGTTACTGGCGATGCTTGCGTTGGCGAAGCAGGGAGGGGAGTGCGGTTGCGCGGTTGTTGGAGGTGGATGACCGTGTTGCCTGGCCGTGGGTATGGTTTCTAGAGCTTGCATGCGAGAGAGTGGAAAGTGGCAGAGGTGGGAACGTTGGAGGGGGAAAGAGAGGGAGAGGGAGGAGATTAGGTTCGGTCTGGGTGGAGGTGACGTGAGAGGCCTTGATGGTGGGTTTGCTGATCAAGTGTGGCTGCTCTAGTTGATAACAAGGGTAGGGACGAAGACGGGTGGGCTTGGAGACTGCGAAGTGGAGATTGAAGCTTTGAAGAGATACAGGAAATAAGGGGCTAAGAGGAAGGGAAAGAGCAGGCCATGGAAAAAGAGGAAGGTGTAGAACAATATTTGAAAGCAATATCAACTAAACAAAAAGGTAGGAAAATTAACAGATAGTTAATGCATATGGTACAGTGAACGGTGGGAGGAAATGAACAGGCAAATTCAAACGTTATGTAAATTGCAAAAAAATGAATAGTCAAGCGAAATGAGGGGTCAGAGGGATAAATTCATAAATATTGAAACCAGAAAATATAACACACGGCTATTGGATATATATGGTAGGAAATGAAAGGGTTTAAACTGGTTACCGATACGGTGAACTGATTTACAGATTTCTTTGTCAATTGGACGGCGAAACAAGAAAATGAATATACCGTGGAGATCAGCACGACGTGACGATCAAAACGATATACACATATTAGTGGTACGATCATCCGATCAAAAGTCGATAATCGGTACCGAAAATGCTGCAAATTTGCTGAAAATAAGATAAACGGAGCGATAACAGTCCGAATTGGATAAAACGACAAACTGACATCTTGCTCAGAAGATGGTTTAGAATTTTTCTATGTAAAAATATTTAGGTTTCGAAAACATTTTATTTTCATCGCTTTTAACTGATTAAATTGAAGTAAATTTACTCACGAAATAAACTTTCGTATTTTCGGACGAAAATTTTACCAGTTGCTATGTTTAACTAGACGTATTCCAAATATTAAATTTTTATTTCAAAATTTTATCATTTAAAATTTCAAAAAATTTCAACTAATTACGTTATTAAAACCGTTGAAATTTACGGGTCGTTACACTCTCCCCCACTCAAAACTTTTCGTCCCCGAAAAGGAACGTGGTAGGAGAATAGAAACAACCAGAAAGAAAAACAGATTTGAAATACAAAATAACAATTAATTTAAACCATATAAATTCAATTTAATTAATTGATATTCAATAATTGATTTAATCCATTTGATTTTTACTAAAATCAATCTTACTATTTCTAAATTCATTATCTTATTATCCAATTATCCTCAATTTACAATTTCTAAAACTATAAATTTGAATAGTCTTTTATTATAATCATATTTTCTTCAACAATTTTAAAATCTTCTTTATTCCAAATTATTATTAAATTTATTCTACTTAATATATCTTATCACATATATTTAACCCATATAGATTAATTTAAACCATAAAAGTTTCGATTTAAATTAATTTATATTTACTAATTTCTTTTAAATTGAAGGTATTTTCATATGTTGATCAAATTTCAATTTATTAATTAACCTTCAAAACAAAATTTATTTTTTCAATTATCTTATTATTCTATTTATCTCTATTAACATTTTATAGTTAAAATTTTAGTGTATAACATTTATTATAACCACTCAAATTTTATTTGCAAATTAAATTTTATATTATATATTATCCAATTACATATTCAACTTCTGAATGATTTGGGTAAGTTGTATTAGAATGCAGTTGAACAATATACAAATAAAATTTTCTCAATTCAATTATTCAAGTTTAAATATTTATTCCAAATTTTGGTTTTATTTATAATTAAAATTATCCTTTAACAAAATTTAAGAATTATATTTCCGATTTACTTTAAACAATTTAGAGATATATATAATATATTTATATCAAATCAATTTAAATTTTAAAATAAGATACCTATATATATATAAATCAAATTATACTGAAGAAATTCAAATCAAAATATTTTTCAAAACAAAACCGTAGCAAAGCTACAGAATAGTATCTCCACTTCGAAACTCGAAAATGAATGTCGATGATGCGGCCGCCATCATCGAAATTATTTTCCAGCGACAAAGAGAAGAGCACTGATTTCAACATTTTAAAAATTCTTCAAAAACGATTTCTATTCGAAAATACTTTCAATACTATATACTTTGAAATTTTAAAACCAAAGTTTGAAATCATCGGAAACTAAATTCTCAAATTTCTGAATTTAATTCGTTTCAAATTCCAATCAATTTATAACCAAGTTTATGAATTCATTTATTTATATTATGCAATAGTCAATGGTTTACAAAACAATAAATGAAAATCAAATATTATTATTTCAAACAACAAATTCATTAACAATTTTATTTCAGAAAACTTATATTTATATATAATATAATCATTCAAAACTATTTTGTTTATCAAATTTGAAAACAACATTTTAATATAAATTTAGAAATACATTTCTTTGCTCGACGATACAGGAATGGATTTTCAAAGCAAGGATAGGGATTCAAATTTTTGATAGACTCAAATCAAAGAGAATTTAGATTCGAAGATAGGTTTGAACAAAGACGAGATAATTAAATAACAAAATAAGGCGATGGATAAGTTTATATAAATCGCGGGCAACCTTAACCGGTCGTCCGTAACTTCAAGAATAGGATCGATGCTGACTTTCGAGGTAAATCAACACTCGATCTTAAGAGATGGAATTCAGGTATAGTAGGAGAAAGATAGCATCGTAAACCGAGGATACAAAAATCTCCGGTAAATCGATGCCTATTATAAAGGAGTTTACTCCTTTACAAATTATTCGAAGATTGGCGAGACCGCCGATCTATTATAGATATCATTCAAAATGGAATTATGGGGTTCTCCAGAATTGAAAGAAGACGAATAATGAAGGACATGAATGAATTTCGGAATCCGAGGGGAACGTTCCAAAATTCGAAGGAATTGAGTCAAAAGAAGAGATTGAAACTCGAATGAGAGTGATTCTGTAAATACATTTACCCTATATGTTAAGTTTTTCCTAGAGCTACCAAAGCTCTGATACCAACTGTAACAACCCGGAATTTTGGACCATTCGCATCCATTATAAGTGTATAGGTAGACACTCATGCCGGAATTGAATTGCTCAAAATACCGCGTTGTTAATTTAAATTTGGCAAAACTGAACATATACAGTAAATAAATAATCACAGAATCACAGACACAGAGTAATAAATGCAGCGGAATTAAAAGAGATAGTAGTTCATGAAGCTACTATATGAATATATAAAATACATCAGAGTTTACAACAGAAGAGTAATACGATACATCAGATACAAATCAGAATACATCACTGGAATCATCGAATACTGAAAGCAGAATAGATGGCTGGATCTTCAAGCAAAGCTCCAACTCCAAAGGTGAGTCTCGAATACTGGTACACTCAGTCTGACCCGAGCGTAAAGCAAAAACACAAG
The DNA here is from genome assembly GCA_030737815.1 of Allium fistulosum. Lineage (NCBI taxonomy): Eukaryota > Viridiplantae > Streptophyta > Magnoliopsida > Asparagales > Amaryllidaceae > Allium > Allium fistulosum. The sequence continues at coordinate 514,479,109 of CM060906.1, read as the reverse complement.
ACACTCGAGTCAGGATTAACATTCTTATATTAATAAATCCAACTCAAGTGAAATAGCAATTGAAATACAAGTAACTCAAAGGATGTTTGGAATAACCATCCTTTAAGGATCCGTCAAACTATCTACTATGTAGTAATGTACGATAAGTAGATAATGTCTATCAGTAATAATAAGATATCAAAATAGCGTTAAGTCATGGCCCATTCCACCCTTAACACATTTTTATTCCCAAAAGCATATACAAGACCGTAGTTTCCCCAAAACCGGAAGTCACCAGAGGGCAATCCATATACTAAAGGTACAAATCAAAATCGTAGTGGTCGCGCATAAATGGAATACAAGTATGACAAGGCACATGAGGCAATACCCAAGGTAGTGATACTACCGTTCGCCTGATCCGGACTGGTTAGAACGCAACGCCGCAGCGCCCGCAACATCGTGAAACAACACTCCCAAAATCAAGGGTGCACCAATCGACAACAAGTATAAGTAGTTCGAAGAAGTGTGTCCACTTGAGGTAGCTAATCCTCCATTGGCCCGGCACAGCTCCTGTTTTAGTCATTTCCAATTTGACACAAGTGTCAAGGCTATCCATTATCGTTCTCTTTCTTTAGTCATCACGTACATCATTCCAACCACTTCATTCTGGATCATCACTCCGCGTATAGTTATTAAAGTGGTTTTCGATTTAGATAGAGAGTATATCCATAACCGAATTCCGGTCTCTTTAATAACTTTCGTAATTATTTCACCGATTGGTCGTTTATTTATTTCAAAACCAAATCAATTTCAATTTCAATTTCAATTCATAAATCAACATTTCATTTGTCTTTCAAAAACCAATTTCCATACTTTACGTTTCAAAACTTCCAATTTTCATTTCACAATCTTATAATTCGATTTCAATTTCTATTTAAAACAATTCAAATATTGATTCAAACTCGTATATAAGTTTCATCTCGAAATCATTAAATAAATTTTTCTTAACATTCAAATCCATTTAAACTCATTTATCGATTTCATTCCATATCCGTTAAGTTAGTTTATCGTTCAAAACAATTTCTATTAAATTTCCAATTCAGTAAATCATTATTCAAATCAACTTCATTAAAACAAAACTTACAAATTTGAATTAAATTAAATTCGTCAAATCAATTCTTTCGATTACAAGTCTTACATTAATTCCAAAAATATCACATTTTCATTTCTTGTTAAAGAAATTCAATTCACTTATTTACTTTCTTAAATAATTTTCCAAAACTTACTTAATAAAGAAAACTCAATTTCAATTATTTACGAAGTAAAATCCACTTATTCAAAAGTTCAATTTTTCTTATTAAAGAATTTCAATTCAATTTAATCATTAAGTAATTCAATTTTATTTAATTATTAAATAATTCAAAACTTAATTATTAAATAATTTAAAAGTTTAATAATTTTAAACTTAATTATAATTTCCAACTTAATTATTAAATCATTTCAAAGTTTAATAATTTCAAACTTAATTCAATAATTTCTCAAATTAAACAACATTCTTTCATCAATTACATTGTTAATATTTTGTTTCAGATTATTATATATTAACATTTTCTTTTCATTAAAATTCAAATTTCAACTTCATTTCAAAACCATATTATTTATTCAAATAAATCTCCGTTTATTTTTAAATCAAATTATTGACCAATCGGATTTTATTTAATTCTCTATCCTAGGTCAAAGTTCAATTTGGGTATTTATCATTTCAACCCGATTCCAATTCAATTCAAAAATCAAAGCATAATAAAGGGAACTTGCAGTGTGATAACTGGGATGGTGTCAAAGTAAATAAACAAGCAATAACAACAAACAATAACAATCCAATAATCAATTCAAATAATCCCGAAATAACCGTATTAATTCGCATTGTTATTTGTACGAATTAATATAATTATTTCTAGAATCTACACTATCATTTCATGTAGATTAAAGATTATTACATTACGGTTTTCACTTGTCATCTATTACAATTTCATACATCATCAATTTAACAACATACATTCAGTGGTTCAAAATGTAATTAAACAAATCCTACATGTCAATAAATTCAACAGTTAAAGGGGTCATATTATTCAAATGTCAGTTAATCAAATTTAACATTTAACTATCCTATATCAAGTTCAATTTCATACTGTTTATCATTTTAACATTAACAATTTAACGTCCAATAAATTCAACAATCAATCAATTATCAGCCAAACTGTATTATCATCGCATAAATAATTAACAAATAATGGTGTCAGATGTCACAGGTGAACTGATACAGGCAATAGCATATATAACAGTGTAATTAACTAACAGCAGCATATTTCAATTGTCGTTTCAATTGAAATCAAATTTAATAAATAAAAGAACGTTAATCGTGAGTGATTGCTCACCTTTCGAGGCTAGAGAAGTTTGAAACACAACCAGCTACGAATTGGATCACGATCCAGAAAATCGAACAATCCAAACAACAGTCTCAAAGTGAGGTAAGTTGAAAGCAGATTTGACGGACAAAGATGATAGATAAGAATCGATGAGGAACGAATCATAATCAATTAACTTGATATAATTTAAACAAGATGATATTATACTATTATTTTCCTTAAACCCAATATTCCCTTTTTTTTAAAATACAAATATACTTTTAAATCAATCTTAAATTTAAACACATATATATATTGAAGTCAAAATATATATATAATTTCAAAATCGTTGTTCCAAAATATAACCACTTACAAATCAAAGGCATGTATATTATATTAAAAATCAATACTTTAAACTTACAACAACTAACTTTGAAGTATATAAATAAAATAAAATAAAAACTGTAAACAACCAGTTACGCAAAACATATATATACTCGCAATCATACGATGCTTTTTCAAAATACAAATATAACGTAAATATAACCTAATATAGATCTTATACAAGTAAATACATATATGCGTAACGCCTATGGCTGCCAGTAAGTGAAAATCCAAACATATATACGGGTATATCTAAAACCATTTATATATAATATAATATGTCAGAGGTGTATAAATATATATCAAATGGATGTACTACAACTTCCAGCTAGCAAACATACAACAAAATACTGTACAACACTATTATATATATTTAAGGCAACAAAGGAGGCTATAGAATATAACACATAAGTATAGTATTATATCAACCATCATATCTTAAACTCAAATAAACTTTATATCATGTCAGGTATACTATGAGCTCATATATTTACATGCGAAACACATGAAACTTGATAAACTTTAATAATATTTATAACTATAATATTTGAAAAACTTAATAAGCATAATATATGCAGACATACATGTCTAAGCCTTCATATGTAAACAAACTCTTAAATGCAACCTTTTAAAAACAGATTTGTAACTTTATATATACCGTTATATATATAATTAACACATATTTATAAACCAAATATGTATAGAATCGTACTGTAAATATGACTTGATATATAAGTGTATATATATACTCACAACAGATAATATAGCTTAGATATTCATAAAGCAATCAGATTCTATACAAACTAATATATATAAAACTTATAAAACAGAATATAAAAACTTTTATAAACTTATATATTGAGAACCCATTACAGATGTATACAAAAACTGTCATACATACTATATTATATTTAATACCTTGCTTCAAAACAAAAGGAGAAACCGAGAGGATGGCGGTAGGGTGAAAGTTTCTCGGCCATGGGAGATTGAGTCGGGAAAACTGCGGGGAGGAGTAGCATGCGGCGGTTGATGGAGGGAGGCTCGGTTACTGGCGATGCTTGCGTTGGCGAAGCAGGGAGGGGAGTGCGGTTGCGCGGTTGTTGGAGGTGGATGACCGTGTTGCCTGGCCGTGGGTATGGTTTCTAGAGCTTGCATGCGAGAGAGTGGAAAGTGGCAGAGGTGGGAACGTTGGAGGGGGAAAGAGAGGGAGAGGGAGGAGATTAGGTTCGGTCTGGGTGGAGGTGACGTGAGAAGCCTTGATGGTGGGTTTGCTAATCAAGTGTGGCTGCTCTAGTTGATAACAAGGGTAGGGACGAAGACGGGTGGGCTTGGAGACTGCGAAGTGGAGATTGAAGCTTTGAAGAGATACAGGAAATAAGGGGCTAAGAGGAAGGGAAAGAGCAGGCCATGGAAAAAGAGGAAGGTGTAGAACAATATTTGAAAGCAATATCAACTAAACAAAAAGGTAGGAAAATTAACAGATAGTTAATGCATATGGTACAGTGAACGGTGGGAGGAAATGAACAGGCAAATTCGAACGTTATGTAAATTGCAAAAAAATGAATAGTCAAGCGAAATGAGGGGTCAGAGGGATAAATTCATAAATATTGAAACCAGAAAATATAACACACGGCTATTGGATATATATGGTAGGAAATGAAAGGGTTTAAACTGGTTACCGATACGGTGAACTGATTTACAGATTTCTTTGTCAATCGGACGGCGAAACAAGAAAATGAATATACCGTGGAGATCAGCACGACGTGACGATCAAAACGATATACACATATTAGTGGTACGATCATCCGATCAAAAGTCGATAATCGGTACCGAAAATGCTGCAAATTTGCTGAAAATAAGATAAACGGAGCGATAACATTCCGAATTGGATAAAACGACAAACTGACATCTTGCTCAGAAGATGGTTTAGAATTTTTCTATGTAAAAATATTTAGGTTTCGAAAACATTTTATTTTCATCGCTTTTAACTGATTAAATTGAAGTAAATTTACTCGCGAAATAAACTTTCGTATTTTCGGACGAAAATTTTACCAGTTGCTATGTTTAACTAGACGTATTCCAAATATTAAATTTTTATTTCAAAATTTTATCGTTTAAAATTTCAAAAAATTTCAACTAATTACGTTATTAAAACCGTTGAAATTTACGGGTCGTTACATAACGGTTATGCATGGTTAGTAAGTATTTAAAAAGATTCCTGTCATAAATATACCACAAATGGACACGACTATATGGATTTCTATGCCGACATCACCCCTTTCACTCTAAAATGGAATATGCGCCTAACAGAGTATTTATGATTTTTGTTTGATTTTTTATTAAAATTTAATATATATGCTCGATTAGGTATTAATGTTGTATTATTGTTTATCACTCTAATCTAACACTATTACTCTTTTACTGATAACAAAAGGGGGAGAGAAGTTAAGATTTTGGCAAATAAGTTTAAATTTTTTATTTTGCATATTCTCATCTAGGTTCATTGCATATTGTTTATTTATTTTCATGCATATGTGAAGGGGGAGCTCTGTTGTAGGGGGGACATTCAAATAGGGGGAGCTAATAGAATTCATCAAGACCAAATACATTTAATAGAGTCAAAATCTTAATATATGTTTGTTATCATCAAAAGGGGAAAATTGTAGAATACAATAGCCTATGATTTTTGTTTGATGATAATAAACATATATATATATATATATTCGTTTAAATGTATTTCTTATTGTACTATTTTCTTTTTCCACATAATTAAATAAATATTTGTTGAATAAAATAAATAACTCAGAATTAAGATTTAAACAAATATTTTATTCAAACAAATATTTTATTACAAATTCAAATAGTACAAATTTGAGCTCTTACTACATTTACACATTTTCAATTACAATACAATTTCAATTAAAACACAATTTTCACTTTACAATTTTCACCTCACTACTTATATTCACTCATCACTCGTATTTTGATATTCAAGTTTGTTTCAGCCTGTATCCAGCATCTGAACTATCTACAAAATAAACACTGACGTAGTAAAATTGAAAAAGAAATATTTTTCAATGCAAAATGAAGTGCGTGTTTGAAAATATTATTTGCCTTAGTTATTTGGATTGTTCGTCGTCACTTTTGTTAATTCATCTTACACGAATAACTTGTGACATGCATAATGTATCACTGTACATGCCACAAGGTTGTGCACACTGATATACACTTGCTTGTTAAAACTGCAGGGACAGGTGAGCACAAGGACAAACCCAAGCCTAGGCCGAATTCAACTCAAGTGCAACTAATACAATGAAACGACAAATACAACCAGACTTCAAAAGTAGGTGAACATGAATGCAACTAGACTACATCAATATGGAACCAGATCACAAAATGGATCAAAACCAGTTCATCAATGAAAGTACACTAGACATGGTCAGGCTTTCGAGTTCAAGTTCATAAGAAGACATGAACACAAGCAAAACCACAATGCAAAGCAATGCAATATGAAAATGCAAAGCAATGCAACATGAAAATGCACAAAACATGACTCGTTCAATAACAAAGGAAACAAGAACAAACCAGGGCAGTGTACACAGACCAAAACATATTGAACCAGACCACAACCAAATGTACAAAGACATATACAGAGAATACAAGTGGAACCACCAGTACAATCAAATCAAATTTCAGTTGGAACTAGTCTACAGTTCAAATGAAACTACACAAGCACTTGAATAACAATTCAGAGAATCACACACACATGAATGCAAGCAACTGGACATGGAGCAACCAGCACAATGCAGACTAGACTCAAGTGGAACCACAGACCAGAATTCAAAATGCAAAACAAAATTCAGTTCAGAAAGCAATAAAGTTTCAGACATGGTGACACACATACAAATGCACAAGAACAAGTGAGCATATGAATACATGAATGAACACAGCAGTTCAACGTTGATGAATCGAAGCAACTGGAAAGAGATTTCAAAGCATAGTTAGAGCATGCAACACAGCAGTGAATCAGTAGCATATACATAGAAACTCAAGTGCACTTATCAAAAGCAGAAAAAGAAAGCACACTAATATACATATATGTATATACATATATATGTACATAGTGAATAGAAAAGCAATTAAGAGCTTCAGATGAACCAATGTGTACTAAAACCTCTCAGGCCAATAACAACATATTCAAGTGCATAGAAATGTCTGGAATCAAGGTAGATGACATGTATACAAGCACAGTGATATGTATACTAGCAAAATCTAGAAACAAGCATATGCAATAGAGCAATAACAAAGTCAAGGTCAAGGCCTTGTTTAACAGTCTGAAATTTTCAACCATTCGCATCCATACATGTCGGATTTGAATTGCTCAAAATATCATATTGTTAATTTAAAATTTGGCAAAACTCAGCATATACAATAAATAAATAATCACAGAATCACAGACACAGAGTAATATAACAATAATGCAGCGGAAACAAAAGAATAGTAGTTCATGAAGCTAATATATATATATATAACAGAGTTAAACAAGATACCAGAAGTCTCGAATACATAGATGTCTTAATACAGTAGTCAAATACAAGATCATAATACATCACTGGAATCAACCGAATAACAGAAAGCTGGATAGATAGCTGGATCCCCAAGCGAAGCTCCAACTCCAAAGGTGAGTCTCAAATGTTGTATCACTCAGTCTGACCCGAGCGTAAAGTAAAACACAAAACACTCGAGTCAAGATTAACATTATATCAATAAATCCAACTCAAGTGAAATATCAACTAAAATACAAGTAACTCAAAGGATGTTTGGGATAACCATCCTTTAAGGATCTGTTAAACTATTTACTATGTAGTAATATTCGCTATTATAATAATGTCTAATAGTAAAATAAACTTACTTTTAAATAGCATTAAAGAGTTACCCATATCCCCCTTAACACATAATAGTCCCAGTAGTCTATCTAGTATCAGCGTACCTCCAGATCGGGAGCTACCCTAAATACTCCACAGGCTACGGCAAAAAACCAAACTTGTAGTAAAGCTCGATATGGTAGGTGACACGGCACAACGGGGCAATGCCAGGGTAGATATACCAATTACGCACACGGGCTGGTGGAAACGCATAGCAGCCACTACCGCCCACCTCGGAACACACTCCCAAATCAAAAATCGGAGGGTGGCCACCAAATAAATCACAAAATAATAGAATGGTATCGAAGAAATTATTGATTCATGAGCTTTGATTCATGACACAAGCTTCAGAGATCATACGACGAGAATGCTATATGAAAGCGACAAAAAGAGAATAAGTGCATACCGTGCACTACAAAGAAGATAATCTTACAATTCAGAGATTAGTATGGATATTTTATTTTATTTGAGTCTTAGAACAATGTTAAAATCATTCCTCAAATAATCACACACGCACACAAAACATTTTATATCAAAAACTATGTTCACTGTGCATATAACACCAGGTCGGCCGACCGACCAGGATCCTCGGTCGACCGACCCTGTATCATATGCACAGTGACTTTCTGTTTTGTATACGTTTTTCAACTCAGCTGACCGGCCAGTTTTTCCGGTCGACCGACCAGAGAAAAACGGCTAGTTTTCTGAAGAGACGTGATCTTTTCATGAAGAGTAATGTCCTCTATTTCAAGAGGTATGGACACTACTGTTGACTAAAACTATTCATGAAAGATTACAACTCTTCTACAACTATATAAACATATTCAATTCACTTCTACAATCACCGATTCTTGTTTATATTTCTGAAAACTAATCTCTTTTCATTTCTGCAAATAAAAGCATTTATTCTTATTTAATATCACTAGAATCCTTGAATTTATTCATATACTTCGATTCTACGTGATTATCTTCCTTCTAAATCTTTACACACATACATATTCTTGAGGATTTGATTATAGGAAAGTTGTACTATCAAAAGACAATCAGTGTTATTTAGAACACATTCGTCAACAAACATTTTGTATTAAGTTGAAGTCCTCTTCGGTTGTTGAGGCGGAAAAATTCCTGTTCGGCTGCTCAGGTGTCGTATACCTATTCCTCCGGGTTAAGTGAGGGGTTTAGTTTAAATCCAGAGGGTATTCTGGGACTGGACGTAGAACGGGAAGTTCGAACCAGTATAAAAATTCCTGGTGTGCTTACTTTAATTTTTACTTTAATGTTATTACCAGTTTCCGCATTAATATACCATATTACACGATCCTTAGTACTACACGTACACTTTCAATTGGTATCAGAGCAAGGTTATCTTATAACCATCACAAATTTATTTGATATTTACTTATTTTTAGTAATATGGCAACCACACAAATTAACGATGTTAACACTCACACTAATTCTAGTTTCATAGAAGGTCAATCGACTTCACGACCTCCACTTTTCAATGGGATAAATTATAATTATTGGTCAACTAGAATGAGAATCTATATGCAATCAAGTGGGTTTGATATCTGGAATATTATACAAAGGGAATACACAATTCCTACTGGAGAATACTCGACTTGGAGTAACACACAAAAACTAGATGCTACATCAAATGCTAAGGCTATGAATATTTTATTTTGTGCATTAGATAGAAATGAATTCAATAGAGTTAGTATGTGTACTTCCGGCTATGAAATTTGGAGAACTCTTAAAGTTTCACATGAAGGAACGAACAAAGTTAAATTGAGCAAAATTTCTATGCTGAAACATCAATTTGAAAACTTTAAAATGAGGCCAAATGAATCTATAAATGACACGTACTCTAGATTTCAGGATATTTATCATGCTCTATTGTCTCTAGAACAAAAGTTTACTGATTTTGATGTTGTTACAAAAATCTTGAATTCTTTAACGGACGAATGGGAACGAAAAGTCCTAGCTATTGAAGAAGCAACTGATTTGTCAACATTAAAACCAGAAGAATTGATAGGTAATTTAATGTCCTACGAAGTAAATTTGCAGGCAAAACGAAATGGAGCACAAGAAAAGAAAAATGTAGCATTCCAAGCAGAAAAAGATGATTCCGACTCAGATAATGAAGATATGGAAATGATCGCTAAAAATTTCAAAAAGTTTTTGAAATTCAACAGAAACAAATTCAAGGGAAACAAAAATAATTCCAACAACAATTCTAATAGCAGCAAACCATCATCTTCAACAATGGAATGTTATGAATGTCACAAGAAAGGACACATGAAGAAAGATTGTCCAGATCGTAAAAAGAATAATTTCAAGAAGGACAAAAACAAACGAAAAGCTTTTTCAGTCACTTGGGACGACACTGACTCATCATCCTCATCAGAGAGTGAAAGTGATAATGAACAAGCAAATGTATGCTTCATGGCTTCGTCAGACGATGTAAGTGATTTTACTTTTGAAGATTTAATTGAAATAAATTCTGAATTAGTAAATTTAACAAAACAACTTAAAAAGAAAAATAAGGAGTTGCAAAGAAAGTTAGATAGAACAGTTTTAGAAGTAGATATGTTAAAAGATGAGAAGGTAATATTGGAAGAAGAACTTGAAATCTCTCAACAATCGAATTCTAACTTATCTTCTCAAATTACGTCAATATCTGAGGAACTAGAAATTCAGAAAAATAAAAATGATGTTTTACTTTTTGAAAATAATGATTTAATATCTAAAATTAAGGATTTAGAGTTAGAAAAATCTAGTCTTAAAATAAAATTTGATGATATTTCTAAAAATGTTTCTAATTTCAATAAAGGAAGAGAAAATCTTTCTAGTATACTAGAAAACTCTCAAACTTCCAACAATAAATCTGGACTAGGATTTAAGAAACAAAATAATTATGCTAAAAGTAAAATTAATAATAAAATTAAGAAAGATATTAGGAAAACAGTTTATTCAAATACTAAAACTATTAAGATATGGATTCCAAAAACCAATAATACATTGATAAAGAATAAACATATCAAAAGTTTTATGGAAACTGTTCATAATAACAAGAATTATGTTTATAAAGGGAATTCTGAACCCGTATGGGTTTGGCTTCCTAAGATCTAACTCTTAGGACCCTAAAAAGATTGGGTACCAACTTTTTATAATTTTTTGCAGGTACCACTTAAAAAGAGAGGAAAATGGATTTTAGATAGCGGTTGCTCAAAACACATGACTGGAAACAAAGAAATGTTATCAAACATTATATACTCAAATGGAGGAGCAGTCACCTTTGGAGATAACTCAAAAGGGTATATCATCGGCAAAGGCAATGTCAATAGCAACGGTACATCTAATTTACCTCTCATTACTGATGTTTTATTAGTTAAAAATTTAAAACATAATTTATTAAGTATTAGTCAACTATGCGACAAAGGTTTTAATATAACTTTTTTAGAAAATAAATGTAACATTTTTGATAAAAATCACAACATTATTTTCGAAGGAAATAGAGATAAAAATATTTATATCCTAAATATGAATGTTAATAATGATTCAAATCTGTGTCTAGTAGCTAAGGAGAATGATTCTTGCCTTTGGCACAAAAGATTTTGTCACATAAATTTTAATACCATCAACAAACTTGCTAAAAATAAATTAGTTAAAGGGTTACCCGATATAAAATTCAAAACTAACATATTTTGTGATGCATGTAAATTAGGAAAATTAACAAAATCTTCTTTTAAATCAAAGAAAGTAATATCTACAGAACAACCACTTGAACTTTTACACATGGATCTTTTTGGTCCAACTCAAGTGCAATCTATTAATCATAATAGATATGTTTTTGTTATTGTAGATGATTTCTCTAGATATACTTGGATTTTCTTTTTGAAAAATAAAAGTGATACTTTTGATAATTTTAAAGTTTTTGTTAAAAGAATTCAAAATATTAAAACTTTGAAAATTAAAAATATAAGAAGTGATCATGGAGGCGAATTTGAAAATGAAGTTTTTTAACAATTTTGTAACAAAAAAGGTATTAACCATAATTTCTCTTTTCCTAGAACACCACAACAAAATGGAGTTGTAGAAAGGAAAAATAGAACGTTACAAGAATGTGCAAGAACTTTACTAAATGGAACAACTTTATTGAAACAATTTTGGGCAGAAGCTGTAGCTACTGCTTGTTACGTACTGAATCGCGTTTCTATTCGACCATTAACTAAAAATACACCATATGAACTTCTAAATGGAAGAAAACCAAATATTTCATATCTAAAAGTTTTTGGTTCCAAATGTTTTATTTTAAACACTAAAGATCAACTAGGCAAATTCGATCCAAAATCCGATGAAGGTATATTTGTTGGATATTCGGAACGAAGCAAGGCCTATCGAATTTATAATAAACGAACTCAAATTATTGAAGAAAGTCTACATGTTTCTTTCAACGAAAATTTTAAAAATATAAATCCGAGTGTTACTATTGATTCTGATGATGAATCTACTCAGAATGAGAATATTAGTACAAATGAAAATCTTGATATTCATGAAACCAATACAAATGTAACTTCTAATTTAATAAAATCTCCACCTAGAATTTTAAAAGATCATCCTGTGCAAAATATAATTGGAGAAGTTAATACGAATGTTAAAACCAGACATCAATTAAATCAAGCTGGTCATGTTGCTTTTCTTTCTAACATAGAACCTAAGAATATAAAAGAAGCTTCAACTGATGACTACTGGATACTTGCCATGCAAGAAGAATTAAATCAATTCGAACGAAACGAAGTTTGGGAACTCGTTCCTAGACCTAGTGATCAATCAGTCATCGGTACTAAATGGGTTTTCAAAAATAAAGCAGATGAACTAGGAAATATAACAAGGAATAAAGCTAGATTAGTTGCACAAGGATATAATCAAGAAGAAGGTATTGATTACGAAGAGACGTTTGCTCCAGTCGCCCGACTTGAAGCAATACGAATATTATTAGCTTATGCATGTTTTCATAATTTTAAACTATATCAAATGGATGTTAAAAGTGCATTTTTAAATGGATTCATAAAAGAAAATGTTTTTGTTGAAAAACCACCTTTGTTTAATCATGAAAAATTTCCGGATCATGTATATAAACTTAAAAAGGCGTTATACGGTTTAAAACAAGCACCACGTGCTTGGTATGATCGTCTTAAAAGTTATTTATTAGAATCTGGTTTTGAAGTCGGTAAAGTAGATCAAACACTTTTTATTAAGAAAACTAATAAAGATATTTTAATAATTCAAATATATGTTGACGATATTATTTTCGGCTCGACAAATGAAAAGTTATGTCAAGAATTTTCAACCATAATGACAAATGAATTTGAAATGTCTCATATGGGGGAATTGTCATATTTTCTTGGATTACAAATTAAACAAATTGAAAATGGAATTTTTATTAATCAAGAAAAATATTGTTATAATTTAATCAAACGTTTTGGTCTTGAAAATACTGCTGCCAAACCAACTCCTATGAGTACAACGGTTCATCTCGATAGAGATGAAGATGGCAAAAGTGTTGATCAAAAGTTATATCGTAGTATGATAGGTTCTTTACTTTATTTAACAGCGAGTCGCCCCGATATTATGATGAGTGTCTGTTTATGTGCTCGATTTCAAGCAAATCCCAAAGAATCACATATGAGAGCAGTTAAACGCATTATTCGTTATCTAACTAAAACCAAAGATTTCGGACTATTTTATCCGAAAGAATGTCCTTTTGAATTAGTTTCCTACAGTGATGCTGATTTTGGAGGAAGTCGGACGGATCGAAAAAGTACGAGCGGAACGTGTCACTTCATTGGACGTTCCTTAGTTTCTTGGTTTAGTAAGAAACAAAATTGTGTTTCTTTATCAACATATGAAGCAGAATATATATCTGCTGCTTTGGCATGTGCACAAGTCGTATATATGCAACAGACATTACAAGATTTTAATTGTCATCTTGAAAAATCAATAATTTATTGTGATAATACCAGTGCAATAAACCTTTCAAAAAATCCGGTCAATCATTCCCGAACAAAACACATAGATATTCGTCATCATTTTCTTCGTGATTGTTTGGAAAAAGGATTAATAAATCTAGAATTTATCAATACTGAAAATCAAATAGCTGACATTTTTACTAAATCACTAAATGAAATTTCTTTTATAAAACTAAGACGAGATTTAGGTATAATGTCGTTTAAAGACTTATGAATAAAAAAATAATAATAAAAAAAAATATAAAATGATGAAAAATATAAAATTATTTTTCTGACCAAAGCGGTACTCGAACTCATGACTTCTGACTTATATGTTAGATGTTGTAGTATAGCCACTTGGGCTATGGGTGTTTCTTGTTCCAGCTCTGTTTCTAATTTACATCATTGAAACTTAATTTCAGAATATACTATTTTTTTAACTCTAAAGCATTGTATGTCATTCATTTGTAAACAGTTTTTGTTTAAAGAATTCTGTGATTAAAACTAAAATTTGATTTTAGACCACTATTTTTTTAGAAAATATGGTTATATATATACATACATATGTTTATTGAATAGAACATCAAATACAAAACAAAAACTTAAAACAAAAATGTCTTCTAACAATGATGTCTACAATTCTGAAAATTCTCATCTCTCTTATACTTCCCCGGACGACGACTATTCTGATCGTATCCCCGAAGGTGGTCCTTATCCTACATTTCCAATGCCAAATCGTGTTTTAGAATTTCCCTCTCCAGATAATGATCCCCGACACAGGTGGAAACCATGGGAAGACTCCCATACAGGTTATACACCTGATAAAAAGAAAGGGAAAAAGGAAATGGTAGTAACTCCATCAACCAAACAAAAGATTGATGAAATTCATCACTACCAACAACAACAGATGAATATGCAAAGGGAACTTTATTACGAACAGAAAGTCACGGCAAGACGTTTAAGCTTCCTTGAAAAGATTGTCATGAAATTTTGTTCATCTAAGAAGGATGATGTTGCTGAACCTTCTTACAGAACTCCATCTCCCTCTAACCATGTTCAATCTCCAATAGCTCCAATATGGTCACCGGTAGAAAACGTTCCATCTCCAAATTCATGGGAACGTCGATGCTAATTCATCATGGCTATATTTTAGTATATATATGTTATTTTTTTAAGCTGTATAAATAAATATGATGTAATAATATGATTATATTTCTAAAATTCTTATTTAAAAAAAACAACATGACATGCTTTTGGTCGACCGAAATGCCTGAACCGGTCAACTGAAGCTGTCCCGAGAAGTTTTTAAAACAGATTTCTTCCAAGTCGGTCGACCGAAATACCTGACTCGGTCAGCCGAACATATTTTCCGAATGACATTAGAATATTTTTTAACTCGGTCAACCAAATTCCCTGCACCAGTCGACCGAAGCGTTTCCCGAAAGTTTCAGCACTGTTCTGAACCTCAAGTCGGTCGACCGACCCAGGTCCTTCAGTCGACCGAACGTGTTATTCTGCTGAAATTGCCTTCATATTTTAACCCAACCCTTCACCTTTTTATCTCACCTCTTCACTTTACTCTTCCACAACAGATTTGAACCCTAGCCCCCATTACAACCTTCCTAAATTTCTTCAAATTCTTCAAGAAAAATGGCTCCCAAAAAGAAATCTAAGACTACCGCTGGCCAATCTTCCTCAACTCCTGTAGATTCTCAAATTGCTTCTTGGTTAGTAAGTGAAAAAGCTTTAGAAAGATGGATAAAGCTTCAAGATGCAAAAATCTTTGAGGAGTTTTTTGTAAGTTATCCTGATTTTACCGCCTACGGTGTTGAAAACGCCGCTCTTGAAAGTGGTCTTGATGCTTTTCTTGACCATAGGAAAAACAACTTGAAGATTAATCATATAATGGTCAAGTTATTCTTAGCAAATCTCAATCTTGTCAATCCACCTAGAAACACTGAAAATTGTGTTTGGACTTCGGTATGTGGCACATCGATGTTTCTCTCCATTGATCGAATGAATCATATTTTAAATGCTCGACCGGGTGGAATCTCATTACATGATGTAGATTGTAATCCAACTCGTGACCGCCTAAGTCACTTATTCTTTGAAGATGATGCTACCGACTTAAGGCAAACTTCATCTCTTCGACCTAAAGCACGACTTTTTCATCGATTCATGATGAAGTCTATTGTTCCAAGAGGAGGGTCGTACCACTTAGTATATCCCGAAAACTTCAAGGCGTTATATGCTATGTGTGGAAACATTCGGGTAAATTGGACACAACTTCTTATGGATGAATTCCTTACATTCAACCAAGGAAAAATGCTCCATATTTACTATGGAGAATACATAATGCGGTTGATTAACAACTTTGTCACTCATGCACCGGAATCCGAAACATCCAAAGTTCGTACCTTTGACTCACGAACAATAAAATTGATGAAGTTACCCGATGCACCATCCCAAATTACAACCTTTCAGCAATGGCGTACCATTCCACGAGAACAACTACGTCGTAGCTATTCTACTCCTCAACCCTCCACTCATTCCCCAGAACGTATAACTCGTCAAACCTCTATCCAAAGACCACCTCCCGGTACTAGCACAGCGGCTGCCATTGATATTTTGGCCCAAAATCAACTAGCTTTGGATTCTCGTCTTCGAAAAATTGATGGGTGTTTCAAAAAGATCAAAGGCTTCTTCGTAAATTTATGGGATGCCTTATCATGCTCTTCTAAAGCCGGTGCTTCATTTGTTGCTCCTGGAAAAAGACCCGCACCAAATTTCTCTTGGTCTACATCCGAGAACACAAGTTCCAGCACATCGGCAACTCCCGCACCTACCACTCAAAGACGGGGTAAGGAACCGGCTCCTCTCGATGAAAATCTTCATCCAGAACAGTGGGATACCGACGATGATGAGGAGTAATTGTAGTATTTTTAAATTTATTTTAACTTTCAAGAATCTCTTGTACTTTATTTGTTTCTTAATTAATTGTTATGTTATGTTCTAAGCAAACATCTTTAAATTATTTCTAATTAAGCTCAAAGAATGTACCATGTAAATTTAAATGTTTTTTGCATTACTTCAATCTGTTATAAGTATTCCTTTTTGTCGATGACAAAGGGGGAGAAATGTATGCAAATTAACGAATTTTTGCAGAAAAGTCGCCATATATTCAGGGGGAGAACTATAATATATATGTCAATATTACTTCGTCACATAAGTATTGTCATCAATCAAAAAGGGGGAGAATGTTGATTCATGAGTTTTGATTCATGACACAAGCTTCAGAGATCATACGACGAGAATGCTATATGAAAGCGACAAAAAGAGAATAAGTGCATACCGTGCACTACAAAGAAGATAATCTTACAATTCAGAGATTAGTATGGATATTTTATTTTATTTGAGTCTTAGAACAATGTTAAAATCATTCCTCAAATAATCACACACGCACACAAAACATTTTATATCAAAAACTATGTTCACTGTGCATATAACACCAGGTCGGCCGACCGACCAGGATCCTCGGTCGACCGACCCTGTATCATATGCACAGTGACTTTCTGTTTTGTATACGTTTTTCAACTCAGCTGACCGGCCAGTTTTTTCGGTCGACCGACCAGAGAAAAACGGCTAGTTTTCTGAAGAGACGCGATCTTTTCATGAAGAGTAATGTCCTCTATTTCAAGAGGTATGGACACTACTGTTGACTAAAACTATTCATGAAAGATTACAACTCTTCTACAACTATATAAACATATTCAATTCACTTCTACAATCACCGATTCTTGTTTATATTTCTGAAAACTAATCTCTTTTCATTTCTGCAAATAAAAGCATTTATTCTTATTTAATATCACTAGAATCCTTGAATTTATTCATATACTTCGATTCTACGTGATTATCTTCCTTCTAAATCTTTACACACATACATATTCTTGAGGATTTGATTATAGGAAAGTTGTACTATCAAAAGGCAATCAGTGTTATTTAGAACACATTCGTCAACAAACATTTTGTATTAAGTTGAAGTCCTCTTCGGTTGTTGAGGCGGAAAAATTCCTGTTCGGCTGCTTAGGTGTCGTATACCTATTCCTCCGGGTTAAGTGAGGGGTTTAGTTTAAATCCAGAGGGTATTCTGGGACTGGACGTAGAACGGGAAGTTCGAACCAGTATAAAAATTCCTGGTGTGCTTACTTTAATTTTTACTTTAATGTTATTACCAGTTTCCGCATTAATATACCATATTACACGATCCTTAGTACTACACGTACACTTTCAGAAATGTGTCCGATCAGAGGTGCTACCTCATTGGCCCGAGATCGCTCCTGTTTTAGACACCTTATGCCAACTCACGGGAGTCGGGTCGACGTTCATACCTCAATAGGATCGTCGCCACCATCCTACTTCATTCTAGAATCTCCACCGCGTACACGGTTGTCAAAGTGGTTTTCGGTATCGACAGAGAGTATGCCCATATCTGATCCCGGTCTCTTTAACAACCAATCGTTATTATAACACCGCGGTCATTTCAAAATAGTTTATACTTCAAAACCAAAATATCATTTTCATTTCAAAACCCAAATCAATATGATATCATTTCCATTTCAAATATATCCATTTCCAAAAATCATATCACTTTCCAAAGTTATAACGCTTTCGAAATCATAGTCTTTTAAAATCAAAACACTTTGGAAATCACAGCTTTGAAATCATAGCATTTTGGAAATCATAACACTTTGAAATTATAGCATTTTGGAAATCATAACACTTTTGAAATTATAGCATTTTGGAAATCATAACACTTTTGAAATTATAGCATTTTGGAAATCATAACACTTTCCTCTTAAATAGTTTAGATATTAAATTAGTATATATAATAAAATAGTTTATAAATAAAATAGTTTATATAAATAGTTATAGGTTAAAATAGTTTATAAATAAAAATAATTTATATAAATAGTTATAAGTAAAAATAGTTTATAATAAAATAATTTATATTAAAAATGATTATATTAAAATAGTTTATATTAAAATAATTTATAAAGTAAAATATCAATAGTTTTAAATATAATTTAAAATTACTTTATAAATTAAAATAGTTTCCTCGACTTTCACAAATCGATTCAAATCAATTCGAATTCCAAATTCAAATTTAATCAAATCTAAATCATCAATTTCAATTCCAATTCAATTAAACATTTTCAAGTTATATCGATTTCGAATACTGATTTGAACCACAAATAAACCATTTCAATTTCAATATATTTCAAAGCTTCAAATATTCCACATTTCAAAACTAAATTGATAATTATATATATATATATATATATATATATATATATATATCAATTCACTTTTCTATTATTTAGTTTTTAAATATTTACTTAATCATTCCAAAATCCTCTAAATACAACTTCAATTTACAAGCTTAAATAAACAAAATATCCCATTTAAATTTATATGAGTTTGAATTATTCATTTAAGTCAGTTTTAATCAAATTCAAGTTATAAAGCATATCTTAAAATTTCAAATTTAATAAATTTCAAATCAAACTTATGTAAGTAAAATTCTTAAATAAATAAAATTTCTAACCACTTTCTAACCTGAATCTATTAAAATCATTATAAACTCTATATTTCAAATATAAATCTTACATAAATACTTAAACATATTTATATTGATTAAATCAACTTTATTAAATCAACTTTAATAAATCTTTAAAATCAATATTTATTAAAACCATGTATTTCTTTTCCAGAACCATAGAAATCATTTTCAAAATATTTATATATAGACCAATGGTGTCTGTATAAAATTTTCTATCCTAGGGTCAAGTGTTATGGATATTTATCATTTCAATCCACAATTTATATATATACGGGTATATATCATCTCAACCCGCAATCCCAAATTCAATTCAATTGAAAATCGCTTGGGTTTATCATCTCAACCCATAATAATTTTCTTCTATTCTACAGATCGTTCGGGTATGTATCATTTCAACCCATAGTGAATTCTATACTAACAGGGAACTTGCAGAGTGATAACAGATATGCTAATAATATAACAGGCATACATCATCAATATAATAACAGATAATGGTGTCAGATGTCACAAGTGAACAAATAGCATATATATAGCAATGTAAATAACTAACATCAGCATATTCCAATTGTCGTTTCAATTGAAATCAAATTTAATAGATAAAAGAACGTTAATCGTGAGTGATTGCTCACCTTTCGAGGCTAGACAGATTTAACAAGGAAATAAGCTACGAATTCCAAAGCAATACTGGATGGATACGATTCGAATGAAGCAAACAGACATGACAAACAAAGCTAATAATTGGGAAATTGATGAGAACAAATCAGAGTCGGTATTGATACAAACTGAAAGTATGTATATTATTATTATATTTTTTTATTCAATATTTCAATTCAAGACAAATATTAAAATAATATAACTTTCAAATCATTATTAAATCAAGCTCATAAATACATTTTAGTTTAAAGTCTATATACTTTTCAACATTAAAATAACTGTATATGTACTTATATACATATCATAAAAAAACAGTAGATATATATATATATATATATATATATAAATAAATATATATATATATATATATATCGGAACAAGCAGTATACAAATGAGCAGAGAACAAATGGAATATTTAAAACTTATGTATACTATATATATGCCAATAACTATAAGCATATCCAACTTACATGCAAAACAGACTTGTATAAAATATAAGCAAACAATTTATACAACTTTATATCTAACATGTACATTTCTCAGATTATATATATTAAATAGTGTATATAAGCTACTAAATCAAATATACATGCCAGACGCGTACATATATATACTAATATATATATAAACTTATAAAATAAGACTTACATATATATATATACATACTACTGTAATATATAAACAAATAAAAATGCAGACTTCAAAAGGAGGGCACACGAAATATGAATACAACTTATATATTATATGTGTACAAAACAAATTTATACCATATGCAGACCGACAAATATAACTTACAAAACTTCCTATATACCACTGTAATATATAGCTTAAGAATATATACAAAACACTGTATTCAAAACATTGTACCAATATATATATATAACCATTAATATAAAAATATATACACTGCTGAATATACATATATAAAAATACTAGTTTCATTATACAATATATATGTAAAACAAGGCCAGACGTTACTTTTAAAATGAATCTATATACAAACAACCACATACACAACTATATATATATACACATCGGCAGTGGAAATATATATAACTATATATACGTAACCAAATGTTTTGATATACAAACAGATCCTGTACTCATTTATAAAACAGAGACAAACTTTATAAACTCAACTATAAATATATATATGTGGATTTAAAATTCCCAAGCAACAGATACACATGACACAATATAAATATAAATATCACCTTATATTTATAGTTGCGCGAGATGAAGGCTTCGGCCAGAGATCAAGAGCCAAAGATGTAGATGCGGGCGAGTTGGGTTTATGGTGGAACATGGTGTATGGACTGCAGCGAGGTCTCGGGTTTGATGACCGAGTTGATGGCCTTGGGTGAAGTTGCTTTGGTGGCAGGTTCGTGCTGCTCGGCGACTAGGTGGGTTACTGGATTCAAGGCGGGTTGGAGAGAGTTTGGATGTGGGAAGGGAATGAGGCCAAGGTGTTTGCTTGGGTCAGCAAGGAGAGGGAGAACACGAGAGATCTTGAGAAAATGGAAGAAAAGAGAGAAGATGCGTTGGTTGCCATGACCGAGGAGGTAAGAACAAATGGAGAAGTGAGGAATGAAATAGGTAACACTTTTCTTTTATTATTATTTGGAACGTATTGAGCAAAAAAATGGCAAATGAACAGATATAATTGAAATAACCAATGGAATAGCAAGAGCCAAGACTAGAAAAACATTAATTTCTGGTGTCTATCAGCTTACGTTTGGTAAATGAAGAGACAGAAAAACAAAAGGCTCACATACGAGTCGATGCGGCTAACCGCTATCCGGACTTCATCATGTACCAGACTTCAAAAGACAGAAGTGAATATACCGCTGAGATCAGCATGACGATACAATCAAACGGCATACATATATCATTGGTATGATCATCCGACCAAAAGTCGATAATCGGTACCGGAAATGCTGCTAATTTGTTAGAAATAAGATGAACGGAGCAATAGAATTCCAAATTTGGAGAAACGAAATATGACGTCTCACTCAGAAGATTATTTACATATTTTCCATACAAAAATATTCAAGTTTGGAAAACATTTTATTATCATCACATATTAACTGATTTAACTTGAAATAAAATTACACAATAAAATAAACTTTTATATTATCAGATGAAAATTTACCAGTTGTTATGTTTAAATAGACGTATTTCAAATATTAAATTTTTATTTCAAAATTCAATTATTTAAAATTTCACAAAAATTCCAATTAAATATATTATTAAAACTATTGAAATTTACGGGTCGTTACACCTTGTTTCAAAAAAGAGTGAAGCAGTTTACAAAAGAAATGATCAAACAGTTGCAATTCGAACAGTTTAAATGTTTCAAAAACAATGAAGCAATTTACATGTGTATAACAGTGAAGCAGTTTACATGTTTACAGTAAATAACAGTAGCAGTTCGAACCAATCAATGGGTAGAAAAATATTGCAGTGAAGTCAATCAGAGGAAACATGATAAACAAGTCAAAATATTATCTCTAATTCAAATGCCAACAAGTCAGTAAACGATATTCAAGTCGTAGGAGAAAAGATCGGAACAGATTCAAACATATTAGAATACATCAACTATTGAACAAGTCAGTATCATCACCATCGTTTAAGCACAAATCAACGCAAATGATAAAATCAAGACAGATTCAAACTAAAATTATACAAACGTAATTATAGGGTTTCGTCCCTATTTAAGCCCAATTATCATCATCGGCAGTGTATTCGAGTTCGAGACAAAAATCCAGAGAGCATACTTAGAACAAAACCAAAAAACTCGAATCAAGTCGAGCATAATCAAAATCGAAAAGGGGCAAATCACATACCAGTTCAAAGCATCATTCGATCTCGACTACATTAAAGCGACCGCAAGCTAATCGAAGTGCACTGAACAAAGAAGCAGCAATCGTATTGAGGAACGAAAGGAAACCAGCATATGATTCGAATTTCCAAGAGGCGCTTCAAATTGAAAGCCCTAATCCAGATTGAAAAAGAAGCAAGGCAGCCACAAAAATAAGAAAAGGGAGAATCGTGTTTTTTTCTTTCGGGCCGAAGAGAATACACAAACAAAATAAAAGGGAGACGGTCTTCCTTAATTAATTGGGCCGTATATATTTGATTAGGGCTTTTGTTTATTTTAGTTGTTTTTTGTTTGTTTTTTATTCTATTTAAATCAGACTTTAGTTTAACTAGATTTACGAACTACGGTTTTGTAGTTCGAGAATTCGCAACTCAGTGGCTGAGTTGTGGCAGGGTTTTAGCTTAGAGTTAGGTTAGTCAATTAGTGGGTGTCATAGATTTACGTGTGTTTGTAAGCGTTTGACTACTTAATTTCTAGTAGAAACCTTGGGGGCAGCACGTAGGCAGGTTTTTGCCGAAGCTGGGTAAATTTGTGTGTGATCTCTACTGCATTACTTTCTGTATTTATTTTTATTTCCACATTAATTTTTAGTACACCCTATTCACCCTTCTCTGAGGAGAAAACGATCCTACAACCCTTGCAACTATCTAGAGGCTAGCCTTCTCTTCTCTCCATCATTCAAGCCTAAGTCTGTAAAGATCCTCTCACAGTTCAACAGCCAATTCTCTACTTCAACAGCATCTTCTGTTCCAGCAAACGGCTTTCCTCCTAGACTATATAACCGGAACTACAGGATTAGCTCCACCAACATTCCCAGCAGCTCCCGCTTGCAAAAGATTAACCAACAACTGATACACCATCCCCGCATCTACTGGCAGATTTCCAGCACCTACATTGGCCTTAGCATTTTGATTAGCATTAGCCTGTCGACCTTGGTTTCTCCGAGTATTAGGTTGAGCATTTCCATTGGTTGTGGTGCTTCCTCCACACAGATTTCCTCTTCTATTTCCTGCCTCCATATCCTCTTTCTCGTATATCAGCATACGAGCCTTAATAAGATACAGTAGAACGGTCTAATAGAGAGGGGAATACATACTTAGATATATACCTATATATCAAATACAAGTACGTTACTATAGCGTTAACCCAAACCCCGATCTTATTTTTAAATTCATTGGATTTTGTTTGAAAAAGCTTTTAGGTTTTACTTTTCTTTTAAAGTTTCATAAACCTATGCTCTGATACCAACTTGTAACATCTCCCTACTTGGAAGCCCAAAATTAACGGCTACGGATGCTGTAGTCATCCATAGTTATTAAGCTTCGGTGACCAAATAAGGCGGTGCCAGATACATTGATACACAGATCACAGAAATATGGAAAAAATTTAACAATTCAAAAACATATTTATGCATTCAAATCAAAACCTTCCATGTTCATTACACAATCCCTAAATTACATTATCATGTTCAGCAAAATATAATTATTGCAAATACGCCAAGAGCGACATATGAAGATACCCACTTGTTTGATCAGAGTATATAGTAAGGCTCATAAATCTGCCTTTACAAATAAAACACATAGCGTAAAGAAAAACTCTAATTAACTATCTGCCTCCTACATGCCTCCGGAAGCTTTATTCATCCAAGGAGATAACTTGAAAACCCAAAACCTCAAACTACTCAAAATCAATTGAGTACTCGAGAGTTTAAGGGGAAAACAAAAACTTCGAGTCAGACATAAAGCCTGGTATGAATAATAATCTAACATCTCAATCCTTTAGATATCTAGTGAGACCACGCCGCTTAGCGGAACGGGTTTTCCCCTCACTAGTATCCTAAAACCTTTATAAAACCAAATTCTGTGCACATGCATCCACAATAGTTAAAACATACATTTCAAAACATTAGGATGATATGCATACTTGAAAATAAATAATATTTTCTCATTCCCAGTTTGATCTGACACCCTGTCAATATTATAGTTTAGTGGGTCACTATTAACCTTTTTAATTTTCATGGGTTTACTAATAACCTTGTTACAATAAATAGGCACCCTGTCCTATTCATAGTTTTCATGGGATCACTAAGAACCTATAGGCTTCTGCCAGTTAACATAATTAATTCATGGGTCCTCCTAAACCTATTGGTCTTTCAAATAACTAATCACCTTATCCTAGTTTTCATGGGTTGACTAGAAACCTATGGACTTATCCAGTAACTCACTACACACCTTAATTTTCATGGGTTGACTAGGAACCTACTAATACTTCCATTAATCACATTCATATCCTAGTTTTCATGGGTTTACTAGGAACCTATTGACTGATGTCAATTCTTAATCCGGATATAGTTTTCATGGGTTCACTACAAACCAATTAGCCCCTGCCAACTGTCCTTATGCATAGTTTTCAAGGGTTAAATATGAACCTTTTGGTATGCACCAATAACAACCTTATCATAGTTTTAATGGGTTTACTATGAACCTCTTGGTGTCATAGTTTTCATGGGTTTACTATGAACCTCTTGGTATGCACCAATAACTACGAAGTTTAGGCATCCTATATTTTTGGTCACCCCGACTCCATGGATGCAATTCTACTCATTCAAGAGTGTAAGTAATTTATATTCACTATTTGAGTTAACCTACTGGTTCTTCTACCCCTTTTTCCCAAAAATACAGTTATTGGTTATCATGTGAATATACTTATATTTGAAGAAGTAAAACATTAATTAACAATACCACTCCTGTGGGTTTAAGGTCCTTGAAATATATCTCATAAAACATTGTTTACTCCTTTAACTTATATTTTTATCAAGGCAATACTTCTTCAAAATTACATACTTAAAAACAATTACAAAACTCCTTTATATAAGACGTGGGTTTTCCTTTAAAATTAGAGTATGGGTTTTAAAATCTTTTAAAGCTAAACCTTTCGACCTTGTCGAAAGGTCTTCAAAACAACCTTTCGAATCAAACCTTTCGAAACCATTAAAACCATTCAGCAATTCAAACCTTTTGAAAGCATTCAACTCTTAAAATATAAACCTTTCGAAAACTTACCGAGTTCAAGTTAAAATATGCAGAAGTTCCTCTTTTTAAAACCTTTCGAATACAATGGAAGCAAACTTTCAACCTTGTTGGAAGGTCTACTTCGAAAGCTTTAAAACATTTCATGTAAAACAATAGACCTCTGCCTTTTTAAAGCAACTCTTTTGAAAACTTGGGTTACATTTCAATTATAAAACAAAGGAAAATCGTCAAAGTCGAAGGCTTTGATACCTTCCGAAAGCAATGGGAGAAGCAGCTGGTTTTTAAAACAAGTAAACATTTCATCTTTGTCGAAAGCAACGACTTCGAAAAGTTTGGAATAAGTGGCCAACCTTTTGACTATGTTGGAAGGTTCAAAACAAAACAATGCTAAGTGGCAGTAACCTTTCGACTGCGTCGGAAGGTTTCAAAACAAAATAGAAGTAAAGCAGCAATATGCTTTCGACTTTGTCGAAAGGTTTAAAACCTTTCTTTTAAACATTTGACCAGGTTGAAAGCAACCAAGTCGAAAGCTCTAATTCAAAAGGAAAGCAGGTGAAAGCTTTAATTTATAAAACAAACATACTCCAACCTCTTTGGCCATCAACCTTTCGACTGTGAACCTTTCGACCTTGTCCAATTCATTAAGTACCAAAGTGCTTGACACTATATGCATTGGTTTGACCTTGTCGAAAGGTATAACCTTTCGACTTAGTCGAGTGGTCTGGGTCGGAAGGTTTAATACTGTAAAAGGCTGAACCTGCTAAAAGTATGATTTCTTTGTTTTTAACTTAAAAAGGTTAACTTTTCAACTAACCTGCCTTGGTTTATCAAATTCTCATTGGTTAATAATTTCTTTTCAAAAAATGTTGCCACTACCTTTTGATTTAAATAACAATTTTATATTATAAAATGCCCCTTCTCCTTAATTAAATATATAAAACATTTAAGTCTCATACCTTAAATAATTTTATATATTCAACAAAACACTTAGGAAAAATCTGCAAAAATCTAGAAAATCCCAGAAAATTTATTTTAATATGTTTTTCGACATATAAAAATTTCAAACCCAAATAATCATTATTTTTGCGGTAAATAATTTATAACCCAATAAATCATTTTCTTCACTAGAAAATTTATATAAAATCCATATAAACTCAGAAAATTATGAAAATTGAAACCCATCTCCAAAATCATGTTTTCTATAACATAAAATTTTCCCATGGCATTTAAAAATCACTTCATCTTGGTTTTACCCTAAAACTGTGTATATCTCTTGTTAAACAACCTTGTTTAAACACATATAAATTAAAATCAAGCATATCATCGTTCAACGTATCATAAAACAGATTTATTCTAAAATCCAAAACCATATGATGTTTAAAATAAAAATAGAGATGTAGAAATTATTATTTACCTTAGATTTGATAATGAAATTGAAGTTTGATTGAGATTGATTCCTTCTAACTTGAATCCTAGTTTTTAGTTGATTTTCTCTTCTCTTTTAATGGTCGGCCTTGCATCTCACAGTTATGAATATTTTTGTTTTGGTGAAAATGAACGTGTAAGACTAAGAAAGATAGTATAAGGGTGGGAAATGTGGGTGGTTATTTACCCTAATGCCCTTGTATTTAATTTCTTAACCATTTATATAAGTTCATTTGATTTTAAATAAGCACGGCTACCTAGTTTATTAATCAACCTCAATCTCCTTATCTACATTATTCTATAATTTATTCTAATTAAATCTCCTGAATAATGTCAATAAAATTAAGGGTGTTATAGTTTAACTATTTATACCGATCCATGTGGAATAGGTTTTGGTGTTGTGTTGATGTAGCATGGAAGGGTTATCGTTTATGCCAATCAACAGCTCAAACCGCATGAAGCGAGGTATGCAACTCATGACTTGGAGTTGGTAGCTTTGGTATTTTCATTGAAGATGTGGAGGCATCACTTGTTAGGTGAAAGGTTCAAGTTGTATACAGACCATAAATCTTTGAAGTATCTTTTCATGCAAAAGGACCTAAACATGAGGTAGTAATGGTGGTTGGAGTTTCTTGTAGCCTATGATCTAGACATTTTATATACTCCGAGGAAAGTTAATGTTGTATCTGATGTGCTCAGTAGAAGGTACGTAGTTATGGCAAATGTAGAGGTTTGTCTGACCTTGATTAGCCATATCAAAGGTAATTGGCTTAGAGATCTTCGTATTGCTAGGATAGTGAAAGCGGTAAGGGAGAATAAGGCATCAGAGAGGTGGCCAAGATTCAAGGTAGATAGCCAGGGTATAGTGAAGATGAATGGAATGTTGTGTGTTCCTAATTTTGATGGGATTAAGCAGGAGGTTATGACTAAGAGTCAGAATTCACAGTTAACGATACATCCAGGGGTTTCAAAGATATACCAAGACATGAAGCAAACATTCTAGTGGGAAGACATGAAGAGAGACATTTCTATCTTTGTGAGTAGGCATGCTAACTGCTAACAAGTTAAAGGTGGTCACCAGAAGATGGTTGGATTGCTTCAACCATATAAGATTACTAAGTGAAATGGGAGTAGATATCCATGGACTTCATTGACGGATTACTAAGGTCGAGGAGGAGTAACGATGGTGTTTGGGTTACTGTGGATCGATTGACCATGAGTGCGCAGTTCTTACCTTTGAAGACTACGAGGACAACATCTAGTTTGGCTAAGTTATATGTTAAGGAGATCGTTAGATTGCATGGTGTTTTTTGTGAAATCGTGAGCAATAAAGATTCGATATTCACAAGACATTTATAGAAAGGGTTACATGAGGCATTGGGGACTGAGTTTAGTTTGAGTACTGCTTACCATCCACAAATTGGTGGGCAAATGGAAAGGGTGAACCATGTCTTTGAGGACTTGCTTCGAGCTTGCAATTCAAATGTTGGAGGTTCGAGGGAAGAGAACTTACCACTTGTAGAGTTTTTGTACAAAAGCAGTTACCATGCCAGTATCAGGATGGCACTTTTTGAAGCGTAGTATGGAGGGCTTTGCAAATCTCCAACATGTTGGTAGGAACCTACGAATTATCTAGTGCTTAGGCCGGATATGATTTAGGAGGCATCAAATAAGGTAACGGAGATTCGAAAGCGGATCAAGGAAGTGCAGAATAGAAAGAAGAGCTATCAAGATAAGAGGCATAGAGAATTGGAGTTCTCATTGGGAACTTTATGTTCGTAAAGGTTTCTCCGATGAGAAGTGTAGTTCGGTTTGGAAGAGCTGGGAAGTTGGATCCTCATTATATAGGACCACTCCTTATTCTGGAAAGGATTGGTACACTCGCATATAGAGTCGAGTTACCGATTAGACTATCTGGTGTGCATAACATATTTCATGTATCGCATTTGTGTAAGTTTGTGCATGATCCGTCTATGGTAGTAGAAGCATTGCATCAGGAAGACTTGGAAGATGAGCCGAATTTGACTATATTGAGATAGCTAGTTCGTATAGTCGATAGAGATACGAAGCAATTGAGGACTTAGGTTGTTGTAACGCCTCACCTTTATACCCATATTACCCAAGAATATTACAAGTAATATTGTTGAGTAATACAAAGAATAAGGCTGGATAGGAGCAATCATCCGTGTTTATTCCCTTGGGCTAACACTATCACGCTTTTACTTTTATGTTGGAAGAAATATAATGGTGTGACCAATCTCAGCGTAAAGTAATAAACACATTGGCTAATATAAATCAGAATAGTATATTACATAATACAGCACATGGAATCACAAATCTCAATGGAAGATATAATACGACCCAAATATAATACATAGAGTGAATCAACAAAAGAGAATACTAGACCCATATATATACATATACATATTGACTACGAAATGTCTCAAAATATACATGAATTCATGAGTCAACGTCTCACAGAAAATATACAACATGCATATAAGACTAGTATCAAAATGACACACACAATATATGTATAACATAGCATATAACTCCTCAAGCTATCACATATCCAAAGTTACAGAGTCCCTGTACTTGCCAACTCTTAGTCTACCTCGAGAATTTGTAAAATAAATGGGTCAGACTATATATAAATAAAACTGGTGAGATCTCATAATAAGAATGCATAGGATATGATGATATAGTAAACACTATAAACTATGCAAAAGATCTCATCAAATAGATATCACAAATAATCACTGTGTCATAAAGTCATCTCATGACCAACATCGGCAATCATCTCAAATATGGTGGACAAGTATCAAAGGACCGCATGATAGCAAGTCATCATCGAGGACATCATATAGCACATGACAGCAAGTCAACTGCATGACAACAAGTCAAAACAAAATACAATAGATTGCATGATATCAAGTTGACATGAAAAGACAAGCACAAAGCAAGTCGGGATAAAATAACTGACATTATATATATCTGACAATAAGGGAATTCATAGTGCTGTAAATCTATAGGATCTTTTATGTAATGCAACTTTTATATATATATATAAGTGTGAGATTGTATATTACTAACTATATTAAGCAGAGAATAATACTTGAATATAAATAAGGTAAATAATTAAAAATGAGCACATTAGATATTTTGTACCGGTTCGGACCTCCCATCCTACTCCACTCTCGAAGCTCCCCTTCGGTATTTCCTTTAACCAAATAACCCTCGCTTCGCCTGAAGGAATAGGCTAATACAAAAGTATATCACTAACAATCTTGTGTTCCAAATAACACAGATTTTGACTAATAGTACAAATCTTCCTATGATCTCCTTTGAGTGTGTGAATGTAAATGCTTTGAGTTGTAGGAAGTGGTTTAACCAAAATGATATTTTAGTTATAATAAATTGGGAATATGTAAGCACTGTATGCACAAATATGTAAGTAGAGAGTAATAAGAAATCAAGAGAGAATTTATAAAATTGAAATTATAAATCTCAATCAGTGTAGCATTTATAGGTTTAAGAGATGTAGATGAGGAGTTGTTTCTGTTAGATAAGGTCTATTCAATTTAATGGCTACAACCTTTGGATGAAGAGTTGAGTTCTCTTAATTTAACAAAAGTGTCTATTCAAATTTTTGCAGTTGGTCAAATGACAGACGTCTATGGGGAAGCAATAGACTCTGTGGCTTCAGGGATTTATTTCCCGAGTATTCTCATAAACGACTGTGTCTTTTCCACAAACATCTGTGGATGGTGTTTTCTGGTTTTCAATGAATTTCAGTGTATATGAAATCGTGTGTGCATATATACTTAAGGAGACCTTGCAATGTTTTATCTAAGACTGTTAATACACTAGAATAACCTTACTAATCATAGTATGGTCCATAGGTCTTTGTTTGTCTTCCAGTCCCAATATCATTGAGCATGATGATCTCTTGTAGTATATACCTATAATCTTGAAAAGATGTATAATATATATGATTGTATAGTTGTTTTCATTGAAACCACAGAATAGAGGTTCTAACATTCTTCCCCTTTTTGATGATGACAAGTATACAATTATTAGTTATGATAAAAATAAATTACCCTTATGTATATGCATATATTTCTCCCCCTAGCAAATTATGCAAACATAAAATAGAGATATAATCATAGATGTCAGCAGAAAAATTAGACCATAAAAAAGTTATATGAAGTGACATACAAACTGAAAATTGAAGTTTAAATAACATAGGTCATAAACAAAATATAAATGATTAAATAAATGATTTCAATTATATTGGTTAGAATAATAGGAAAATCGACCGTAATTTTCATAATACTCCCAGTATGCTAAAGGATCTTGCTCGTATGTTGCTGGCCAATCAGTTTGATCGCTATACTCCTCATTTTCTTGAATGGAAAGTCCTTGAAAAGCCATGTAAGGTTGATGTTAAAATTGGTGAGGGTCGGATAAGGACATACCATCACTATCTTCTTCCTCCTCTTCAGGTTGTTCTTGCTCAACAGTTTTCCCTTTGTCTTGAGAGGTTCCTTCGTGAGAAGTATGAGCATGGTAAATTGGTGTTTGAGTCTAAAGAGGTGGTGTAGGTGATGGAGAAGATGATGATCGAGAGGACAATCTGCCACGTACCTTTCTCATTACTTTTCCTAAGGCGGATACTACTTTTTCCAAAGTTTTTTCCATCTTAGTCATTCGTGTTGAAAAAGATTGTTCCAAGCCAGTAGTTTTACTATTCAAAGCCCGTTGATTGGTCGTGATTAGCTTTTGATTTTTAAGTTTTAAATCATGAATTGATTCGTTTTACATTGGCTCAATGCAAGCTTCGTGAATTTTCGAGTCGGAATAATACTCGGTAGCATGACTAGAGGAGGCAGGTTACTGTGAAGGACGAGGTGTGTGGGTTTGTTGTTGAGGAGCAGAAGGTTGTTGAGGACCCGGATACATTTGCTATTGTTATTGCAAGGTCCATTAGCCCAGGGAGATGATTGGTGGTGGTCTTTGAGGAAGGTGCATTAAAGATAAAAATCTTATATCGCTCTCCTTGATAGGGATTTCTTCAAAATGAGAGATATAAGAAGGTACCCCGAAGCCATTCAAGAGATGCATAATATATGGTGCATATATAATTGTGCATCGGTGATGAGACCGAAAGATTTTTATTTCATCATGAATAAACTTAGCCCAATTTACTTGTATCCCACCAAAAATAGCTAAAGGGCTTTGTGATCGTTGTCGTTTATTTGTTCATGACTTCCTAAGCGAGGAATTATCGTATTGATAATCATATGATTTAATAACCTAGCTTTTGGACATAAGTAAACTGATTTCCATTGTGGCATATATCCTTCTAAATTTGATGGGTTATTTCATCTCATGGAAAATTCTTATGGTCGGAAATTTCTTCTAAATCTATTTCGAACGAAGAACAACCAAGTATACGCCCAATGGTTTTTACGCTAATCTTTAAAACACATCCGTAAACACTCGTCTATAACCAACCATCGTTATGTCAGGAGTCCAGATATCGTTACTACATAAATTAGCGTAAAAAGGAAAGATTGCTAATTGATCAATTTGTACCTCGTTTTCGTCAAAATTGATTAAATCTCGACATTCGGAGGCGACGGTGAGTTCTTGAATCCCATATTCGCCAAACTTGCACAATCTGTAGAATGGGCCGGAATGAAGCTTCTTTTGTTTGAGCTCTTTAAATCTCTTGTTGGAAATCGTGCTATTTCAAAGCCACTTTTGTATGTAGGCGTCAGTGACTAAGGGGGTTTGAGAAGATGAGGATTGACTTTTCTTTGATCTTTTGTTAAATGGAATTTTGCCTTATGAGCCATTATTGAGCAATTTGGAGCTTTTAGGAACTAGGGTTTGATTGTAGATTGGAAATTGTTGGTGAAAAGTTGAAAAGGGGGTAAATAAATAAATAAATATATAGCGCTGTTGTAAAAGTAGGAGCGGAGCAGCAATAGACGTCAGTGGGGGTACCACATACGTCTGTGGTTTCAGGTAAATTTTTCATGAAACATATGATAGACGTCTGTGGTTTTAGGAAATAATTTCCTGAAACCAGTGACAAATGTCTGCGGGTTATCATAGACGTCTGTGGTTTCAGATAATTGTTTTCCTAAAACCTTTGACAGACGTTTGTGATATTGTCACAGACGTTTGTAGTCTGTGTGTTCAAAATATATATCTTGAAATGACAAAATGTTAATCTTTTTATTGAAATTTCAAGAGAATTTTTACAGAGAATAGTAAATATATAAAAAAATTACAATTTTAGAAGAAGAAAAATTTATCCGAAATGCTTATCATAATTTTAGTTTTTGTTAGAGAGGTCGGATTTTTTAATTTGTTGTGAGTCCCATGAATTCTATTCAACTTTTGTGTCGTCGATTAACGGCTTTAGGGGAGACCAACTTGGGCGAGCTGGAGTGTTAATCCATTCTTGATTTGATGTTCCTAGCTTGCATAAATTTCTTGGAGCAATGTGATACGTTTTTACAGGAGTCTCTTGTAAACGAGGAGATTTTTTATGTATGCAATTTTTTGTTAGTGAATAGCCACAAATTGCTAGAATGCATTTTTTGATAAAGTTAAGATGAGATCCTTGACGTCGTTGTTCATAATACATTTCTCATTGAACTCCTATCATTTCTTGTTAATAGTGATATATTTCATCAAATTTGTTGTTGAGAGATGACGATTGTAGATCAATAGACCGTTTGGCTTTCTTTTCCATAGGAGAAAAACCAATGTGATATATAGGTGATGCAATGATATTTAGAGAGGCTGGTCGATTTGATGGAGGTGTAGATTTAGTTGGTGATACGTAGGTGTTATTCATTGAAGGAAAGCTATAGTCGATGGTCAAATAAGTAGAGTCGTGATCGAAAGACATTTTGAATAAAACTGGTGTAAGGTTTTGAACATAAGAATATATATACTTAGTTCACAGAAGACTTCTTTAATATAAGAGTAGTTTACTATTTTTAGCAGTTTATTTGTTAGGGTGATAGAATTCTCACCATAGATTTTATTAGAAGTTGGTTAATTTTTACATGGATAAAAAGGAGACATTTGTAAACACTTTTACCATAATTTTGTGTATTTTATTTAAGTTATATATTTTTTAATTTTCTAATTCATTGTAAGAACAATTTCCGAGGTCTCGTCTTAGTTTTATAAAAGTTGATTTGTTTAGTGGTTTGGTAAAATATCCACAATTTGATTTTTGGTTTTCACAATTTCAAGTGATATAATTCCATTTTCATAATTATCTCTTAAGAAATGGTGACGATTGTCAATATGTTTTGTTCGAAAATGATTAATAGGATTTTTTGATAAATTTATAGGATTCGTATTATTACAATATATAGGAGAATTTGTTATAGTTTTGCTGAAATCTAGAAGAGTCAGTTGCATATAGATAACTTGTGCACATGCTAAAGCCGCTGAGATGTATTCGGCTTCACATGTCAAAAGCGAAACATGGTTTTGTTTTTTATTAAACCACGAAATTAAAGATTGACCAACAAAATGACATGTGCCACTTGTGCTTTTTCTATCGGTTTTACAACCCTCGAAATCAGCATCACTATATGACAAGAGTTCGAATGAGCAGCCTTTTGGGTAGAAAAGATCGTAATCTCTAGTGGTGGTTAAATATCATAAAATTCGTTTAACCGCTCGATGATGTGATTCCTTTGGTTGTGCTTGAAATTGTGCATATAAACATACGCTCATCATAATATCCGATCTACTAGCCATTAAATATAATAGAGATCCTATCATACTTCGATATAATTTTTGATTGAAATATTTTCCATTTTCATCTTTATCTAAATTTAGAGCAGTACACATCGAAGTCAGTTTACTTGAGATATTTTTCATTCCAAACCATTTTAATAAATCTCGATAGTATTTTTCTTGATTTATAAAAATTCCATTTTCTAGTTGTCTTATTTGCAAACCCAAAAAATAGTTTAAATCACCCATATGTGACATTTCAAATTCATTTTTCATATTTTCAGAAAATTCAATGCATAATTTTTCGTTAGTTGAACCAAAAATAATGTCATCAACATATATTTGTACGACCAATATTGCATTGTTTTCTCGTTTTATAAATAAAGTAGAGTCTATTTTACCAATTTGAAAGCCGTAATTTCGTAAATGAGTTTTTAATCTTTTATACCAAGCACGAGGTGCTTCTTTCAATCCGTATAGAGCCTATTTAAGTTTAAATACATGATCGGGATATTTTGATGAATGAATGGTGGAGGTTGTTCAACATAAAGCTTTTCTTTTATAAAGTCATTTAGAAAAGCACATTTTACATCCATTTGAAATTTTGTAAAATTATGATGACATTCGAAAGCAAGTAATGTTCGTATTGCTTCGAGACGTGCTGCCGGAGCAATGTCTCTTCATAATCAATTCCTTCTTCTTGATTATATTCTTGAGCTAATAATCTTGCTTTATTTCGAACAATATTTCCATTTTCATCCACTTTATTTTTAAAAATCCATTTAGTTCCAATTATATATTGATCATTTGGTCTTGGTACAAGTTCCCATACGTCATTTCGTTCAAATTGATTAAGTTCTTCTTGCATTGCAATAATCCAAAAATAATCTTTTGATGCTTCTTTATAATTTGTAGGTTCAAAATTTGATATAAATGGAACATGAATCATTTGATTCAATTGTTTTCTTATTGATAATTTTGTATTTAAATCACCGATAATATTATTAATTGGATGGTCCTTTAATACCCTAGGTAGTGAAGTTATCATCCTCAATCATCAGTTGTCAGGACTTTTTGGAGTAAGCTCAATATCATTCTTACTATTGACATTATTATTATTATTTTCATGTATAGGTACATTAGTTTTATTTATAACTTCTCCATCATCATCATTTTTATTATTTGTAAAGTTTTCATCAATTGATACATGTAGACTTTCTTCTAAATGTTTGTTCGTTTATTAAAAATTCTATATGCTTTACTTCAGTTTGAATATCCAACAAAAATTCCTTCATCAGCTTTAGAATCGAATTTTCCTAAACAAGCTTTTGTGTTTAAGATAAAACATTTTGATCCAAATATTCGAATATATGATATTTTAGGTTTCTTTTTGAAAAATATTTCATAACATATGTTTTCGGTCAATAGTCTAAGTGTTACACGATTCAATACATGACATGCGGTTGTAACAGCTTCAGCCTAAAAACTTTTTGATAGGAAACTACTATTTAGTAAGGTTCGTGCATATTATTGTAAAGTTCTATTTTTCCTTTCTACGACACCATTTTCTTGAGGTGTCCGTGGAAATGAGAAATTATGACTAATTCCCTTTTTGTTGCAAAAATTTATAAATATTTCATTTTCAAATTCGCCTCCATGATCGCTTCGTATACTTTTAATTTTTAAGTTCATCAAATTTGTAATCCGTTTAGCAAAAAATTTGAACATTTCAAAAGTGTCACTTTTATGTTTTAAAAATAACGTCCAAGTATATCTTGAAAAATCATCAACAATTACAAAAACATATTTGTTATGATTTATAGAGCGTACTTGAGTCGGTCCGAATAAACCAAGATGAAGTAGTTCGAGAGATTGCTTCGTGGAGATTTCCTTTTTAGATTTAAAAGAACTTCTCTTTAATTTACCGAATTGACAGGCGTCACATGAGTTTTTAACCTTATAGTTGATCTTAGGTAATTCTCTAACTAATTCATTTTTAGCAAATTTGTTGATATCCTTGAAATTTATGTGACAAAAATGTTTATGTCATAAC
Organism: Allium fistulosum; assembly: GCA_030737815.1. Classification (NCBI taxonomy): domain Eukaryota; kingdom Viridiplantae; phylum Streptophyta; class Magnoliopsida; order Asparagales; family Amaryllidaceae; genus Allium; species Allium fistulosum. Next base: position 514,441,967 of record CM060906.1, on the reverse strand, counting down.
CTTGTATCATCATGATTTGCAGTTAAGCATAAATTAGTATTGTTTTTTACATTCATGTAAACATATATTTTATGATTTCTAAATCCTTCAAAAATTAGAATTTTATTTTGGTCAAAGATATTGTATTTGTCTTTCTCGAAATCAATTTTAAAACCTTTATCACATAGTTAACTTATACTTAATAAGTTATGTTTCACATTCTTTACTAATAAAACATTAGTAACAATAGGAGAATTAGAAATACCAATATTGATGACTTCTCCAATGCTGATGACAAATCCTTTTGAATTATCTCCAAATGTCATAGAGCCACCAGCGATATATGTTATATTGGATAACATATTAGCATTTCCAGTCATATGCTTGGAGCAACCACTATCAAGTATCCGTTTATCTTTACATTTTATTTTAATTTTGGGTACCTGCAAAATAAGAAAAATATAATTGGTACCCACATTCTTCGTTTAGGGTCCTACATGTTAGTGGAAGAAGGTAGCCATATCCATGAGGATTTGGTTCCTTTAGAAATGTAATTATTGTTATGTACAACATTCTTCAAATATTCATCAATACATTTTTGTCTAATTAGTTTATTATTTGTTTTAGGAATCTATATTTTGACCATATTTGTGTAAGAATTTTTAATCTTATCTTATAATTTTGGCTTTTTGAGTTTGGTGTATAATGTGCTATACTTCTTTGACTTTTGTTTGCCATTAAAACCTAATCCATTTCTGTTTCCAGATGGTTTAGATATTTTAATCAAATTCTCTAAATTTTGTTTTCCTTTGTTGAATTTTGTCGCATTATTTGTTATTTTATCTAACTTACTTTTAAGATCGCAAATTTCAATATTTCCAAAATCTAAACTTGCTTGTAATTCTAGCTTTTCTTTTTCAAATTAACTTTTTCTAACTTATAATTTTCTAAATCATTTAATAAATTATTATTCTGAGATAATAATATTGCACATTTTTTTGAGTAATTTCTAGTTCTTCTTCTAAGGTTGTTTTTTCATCTTTTAATAATCCAATTTCTAATTCTGCTCTAGTTAACTTTCCTATATATTCCTTGTTTAATTTTTTTTGTTTCTCAATACTTATCATCAAATTCAATGTTAACATTATTTCATCATAAGTAAGTTCAGGTCATACCTCATCAGTATTAGCCACAAAACACATATTTGCTTGTTCTGAGTCGCTTTCATTATCACTATCAAATGAAGAAGATGAATCTGAATCTTCCCATGTTACTTGAAAAGCTCTTTTCTTTTTCTTGAATTTCTTAAACTTGTTTTTCTTTTTATCATTATTGAGTTGTGAATAATCCTTCTTTATGTGGCCAAAATTTTCACATTCATAGCATTTAATCGATGTTTGAGTTGAGGAGTTTGGTTTGCCACCATTTTGAAATCTGGTCATCTTCTTGAACTTCTTAAATTTGATGTAGTTTTTGGCAATAAAAATAATTTCATCTTCGTCTAAGTCCAAATCTTTGTTACTTTCTTGGAATGCTATGTTTTTCTTTTCATGATTTTGGTCCTTTCTAGCCTGCAAGTTAGCTTCATATGACATCAGATTTCCTATTAGCTCTTCGACTTTGAGTTAAGAAAGATCATTAGCTTCTTCGATGGCTAAAACTTTTCTTTCTTATTTATTTATCAAGGAGTTTAAAATTCATGTAACTAAATCAAAATCTATGAATTTAACTCCAAGTTCCATGAGATCGTGTTGAATAGTTTGAAATCTAGCATACATATCAATAATTGATTCATTTGCTTTCATTTTGAAAGATGAAAATTGGTTCAGTAAAATCAAGATTTTAGTTTGCTTGACTTTAGTTGTTCCGTCGTGTGTGAATTGTAAAGTGCGCCATATATCATATGCACTGGTGCAAAGCATGACACGTGAAAACTCATTTTTTTCAAGCGAGCAAAATAATACATTCATAGCTTTGGTATTGTAAGATACCGTTGCTTTTTGTGCATCAGTCCAAGTGCTAATGTCAGTGTAAGGTCTTTCATATTTGTTTTGAGTTGCTAGCCATATTTCTAACCAATTTGCTTCCATAAAAATTCTCATACGGGTTGACTAGTAAGCATAGTTAGAACTAGTAAATAGTGGAGGATGAGTAGTTGATTGCCCTTCTTGAAAAGTGCTTTCCATGTTAGTGTATTTTCAACTATGTGTTACTATAGATTAAAATGACCTTGCTCTGATACCAAATGTAAATCTATAGGATCTTTTATGTAATGCAACTTATATATATATATATATATATATAAGTGTGAGATTGTATATTACTAACTATATTAAGAAAAGAATAATAATTGAATATAAATAAGGTAAATAATTAAAAACGAGCACACCACATATTTTATACTGGTTCGAACCTCCCATCCTACGTTTAGTCCCGAAGCTTCCCTTCAGTATTTCCTTTAACCAAATAACCCTCGCTTTGCCCGAAAGAATATGCTAATACAAAAGTATATCTCTGACAATCTTGTGCTCCAAATAACATAGATTTTGACTAATAGTACAAACCTTCCTATGATCTCCTTTGAGTATGTGAATGTAAATGCTTTGAGTTGTAGGAAGTGGTTTAACCAAAATTATATTTTAGTTATAATAGATTGAGAATATGTAAGCACTATATACACAAATATGTAAGTAGAGAGTAATAAGAAATCAAGAGAGAATCGATTAAATTTAAATTGTAAATCTCAATCATTGTAGTATTTATAAGTTTGAAGAGATGCAGATGAGGAGTTGTTTCTGTTAGATAAGGTCTATTCAATTTAATGGTTGTAACCTTTCGATGAAGAGTTGAGTTCTCTTAATTTAACAAAAGTGTCTATTCAAATTTTTGCAGTTGTTCAAATGACAGACGTCTGTTGGGAATCAACAGACATCTGTGGCTTCAAGGATTAATTTCCTAGGTATTCTCACAGACGTCTGTGTCTTTTCCACAGGTGTTTGTGGATGGTGTTTTCAGTTTTTTTAATGAATTTCAGTGTATATGAAATCGTGTGTGCATATACACTCAAGGAGACCTTACGATGTTTTATCTAAGACTCTTAATACACTAGAATAACCTTACTAATCATAGTATGGTCCATAGGCCTTTATTTGTCTTCTAGTCCCAATATCTTTGAGGATGATGATCTCTTGTAGTATATACCTGCAATCTTGAAAAGATGTATAATATATATGATTGTATAGTTGTTGTCATTGAAACCATAGAATGGAGGTTCTAACAAGTGCGAGATACTCTATTCCAAGGGGAGACTGACAAGACACGCTCTATGAGTTTAAGAAGGACTGACCCTGAAAACTCCTACAGCCATTATATACCTGATCCTCATAACACGAGGTGTGCCCGTGGTACCGACTGGTGGCGTTTGTGGTGTTGGCTAATAACTGACAAAGATACCACAACTCAAGGTGCGACCACCCCAGTCAACCGCTAGGGTGGTTACCAGTCTACAAGGTCAAGCGAAAGAATGCACTAACGAACATGGCAAGCTTTCCCTAAGATACTATTTAATCATGAAGTGTTACCTACTTTTCTAGTAATAACTAAATTAACATTGTGTGTCCCATATCACTCGAGGTTGCTAGAGTATTTACTATAAGTTGGTAAATTTCACTCACTTAAATATTCTATACAACAAGTCATACATTTAAATAATGAAGTGCTATTGAATGTCTCATACCACTTGTAACTACTAAACTGTTTAATTCTATTCCTTGTTTCATAGAAAGAATAATTCACATGAAAGCAATAATTCAAAAGTCATTAGAAAACCCCATATAAGAGATAAATAGCCCGAATGACAAACTCGGTATATTATTTAAAGAGAAGTAATTGTTTATAAAGCATAGGTTTTAACTTTTCAAAAAAATAGAATGCTTTTCAATATACTTTAAAACTTTTCTATTCAAGCCATAAACTTTTTAGTACTCAACTATATATATTGATATAATAAGCTATAAATCCGAATTGATATCAAAATGTGTGTGTGTGTGTATATATGTATGTATATAGTTGTATAAAACTCCATAGGATTGACAGGTTTATAAAAAATATGCTACTGCATACATATAATATACATATTTATAGTTTTATTTTCTTTTTCCATGAAAGAGTGGTCCTCATAGGAGGAGAGCACTCATATTTTATTAAACTAAATTCAAAACCATTACAGTAGTTTGATGGATATAAACTATTGCAAAAATGTAATATCATCACAATGATGAGCAAATTATAGAAGAAAGAAAAGTAAACAAAAGACTATGGATACAATTATTTAACAAAAATCACTGCTTGAATTATTAGTGAGCGGAAGCGCTATGTGAAGTATTTGAAAGGAGGGAGACTGAGCATCGTCAGGTGCTAGAGAAGAGCATGATCATATGGTTTGCTAATGAAAGGAGATTAAGGCTATGCATGCATGCTTACTATGGAGTGCACTGGTTATACAGGACTGATAGAGTTGCAAGGCGGAATCCATTGCAAACTTGTCGAAGCTAGCTGTTTGAATACTGAAGTAGTCGAAGCGTACGGAGGATGTCTGAATGGAGATAGGGTGCCTGCCATGCGGTAGAGATACCTGAGCATTTAAGGAAGCCTATTTGAATGCAAGTCAAGTGATGTTGAAATGTACTAGAATTTGTACGAGGATGCCAGAGAGACAGGTGCGATTGCAATTAGGCAGAGCTGATGGGCTGCAAGGTAGGGTGCCTGGTGGTACTTTGGCAAGCTAGGCATTGCTCTATGGAAAGCTGTTGCAAGGAGCAGCTGAAATTGGATGCTGAGTTACCACTTCCAGAGAAAGATGCAAACTGGGGTGACATGTTAGGTGATGTGCTTCTGCGTCGAAGCAAGTCTTCTAGTTTAAGGCAGAGCATGGTCATGAGTTCTAGAAGTGTAGAAGCAATCCACCATGACAGGTGAAACTAGCCAGATTAGTCGAGAAAATTGAAATATCAAGAGTTTACCACATTGCAAGTTTCTAGCCAGTTTACCACATTGAAATACCCAAAGCCTGGCCATAGAAAAGGGAAGAAGAGCCACACTGTTGTGCATTCTCTAATGTGTGTGCATAATTGTAATAGGATATATGAGGCACTATTGACAAGTATATGAATATGCTTCTAACTGCTTATGTAAAGGCACCTTTGATAGTAGTATATTTACAAATGTATTACTGTGTTAATTTTAAGGCAAAGTGGTGATAGGGGCTTTGTTCAGGAAGAGGTTGGTTTTAAAGAAATCTAGCGTGAAAACTTAAATAACAGATGCCTTATATTCCTTGGAGATATATATGCAGGCGTAAATGTATATGTATATATGTATGCATGCATACACACACAAAGATATATAAATATATATATGCTTAAGTATGGTATATAAGTAAATCATTAGATATAGCTATGAAGTTTACCTAGTCTTGAGTTAAAGCCTTATATTAGAACATAGCTATGAGGCTATCTTTTAGTTCGGGATTGAATAATGTAAGAAAAAGAATGACTAATATCAGTTTTATCTACCTAATGCAATATATATGTGTATGTGCATGTGTATACTTATATACATATATATACTTATGTGTGTGTGTGTATACTTATAACTTAGAAGATTACATAAAATAGGTAGAACTTAAATATCTTTATATTACAACAAGATGTTGTAGTATATGTGAATTGGATTTTTAAAGAGAGTGTTAATTTAGTTTATAAGTTAGAAGATTATGGGTTGCAAGAATCACTCATGGAGTAAGGCCATTATAGCCTAGGGCACTTCATTGTTGTGGTTGTCGAATCTCACAAACCTTCCCAACCGAGTTCGCCAGTTTATGTTATTACAGTATGTGTATATCCAGCGAGAAATATACCAAGCAGCAGAATAAATTATGGAGTTGGGGTTGCTATAGATATTGTTAAAAATGCGTTGGTTACGTTCAAACCATATGCTCCCACAAGTGATAGAATATATTGAGTCTAGGGTTCACCTAGTCGGTTGGTATAATTTAGTCTAAGTATAGTCCAATAAACCTTGGGGGAACGGAAGGTGGAATATACATGTTAAAATCCTCTAGAATCTTATCGACGATATATTGTGAATAGTGGCAATCAAAGAATAGATGGGAAGTAGTTCCAGGCATCTAATTACATAGATAACAAGGGTGTGGATCATTATTAGTGATAATTATAGAGTTAAGCCTAGTTATGGTGTTCAATTTATCGTGTAGAATAATCCACATAAGGAATTTAACTTTAGGAGGAGCTTGGATCCTCCAAATAGGTTTGAAGTAGCTAAAGTCTTTTGTTCCCGAGAAAATTAGGAACATGTACATCCATTTAGAGGAATAAATTCCTTTTTTATCCCAGCACCTTTCTAGATGATCAGAGTGGTCCTTGATGTTATAGTTTTCGATCATGTTAATTAATTTTAGGTATTGGCTAAGCACATTCCCTGTTAGATTTTGGTTAAATGATATATTCAAGTTAAAAGGGACCTGGGGTCTGTAAACTTCTTTTATAAGATCATTTTTATTGTTGGAGACCAAGAACAATTTGGGTAATTCATGTGTCAAAGCAATAGGAGATATGCAACGACTCAGAATTTCACTAATTCGATTTGTGAATATTTAATTAATTTTAAATATTCAAATAATAGGTTTTATAATAAAATTGAAACTCTTTTAAATAATAATTAATGATGGTGAAATCATTTTCAAAATTTGTTTAGAACAATATTTAGCTCGATGAAAAACAGAAAATGTGACCGGAAACCATTTTCTGAATTTTCGATGTTTCATCGTATAAAAGTTGTTTGAAATGTTGTGAGCCTTGTTTATATTTGAAAGAACATTTAAATGGTTAAGAATGTAAATTAGTTAGTACATACTGGTATATACATAGGTATATATACTTAAGTATATATATGTGTGTACTAAAAGATGCCTTAAGAGACATGATTTGTTGCTTTGGCGACTCGAGTACAAACATGTTTTCTTTGACATGATGAAGTGGGGACAAGGTGGAGGCTGAAATGGCATGTGTGGTGGAGGGTGTTGAGGTGGCAGAACAATGTGGAGGGTAGAAGTACAAGGGTAGTTTAGTAATTTACCTCCTTCCACTTTTTCAAAATTTTCTCCTCTTCCTGCTGTCATATTTTCATCATCTCTGAACCAAATGGAGATATTCTTTCTTTTAAACCTTTTAAAATTTCAGTGGCTACAACTTTATTTTTATGACTTCTTCAAATTTTAAGTTTAGTTATGTCCAAATCTCATTTCTTTCAAACCCAATTTCGGACCCATATTTTCAAGTCCGAAAATACCTCTTCTTCTTTTGACCATATCTCCCTCAAAACCAATTTAAATTGAGTGATTATTATTTTGAAATCATAGGGAAAAGGATTCCTAAAATTTTTCCTTTTACTACTTGTCCAAATTTCGATCGTAAAATGACCCAAAATCGAGGGGAAGTTGACCTATTTTCGAGAGATTTTTTTGGTTTTCCAAGATTTCCAAATTCTAAAGCATTTCAAGTTTTTTCAAAGATTTTGGTGAGTAAAATTTAGCTTTTTAAAAATTAAAGTTTTAGCTTCTATGTGTTATATGAATTGTGTATGATTTGTGACTTGAATTGGTTAGGTATGTTGTAGTTGAATATGCTTATAGATTGTTGTTATGAGTTGACAAGTTAGACTTGAGATTGAAGTTAAATATGGCATTGTTTGGAAAGTTGTAAACTTTTGTTATATGTTGTGACCTTGCTTATTTTTTGGTTTGTTTCATATGCACATTGTTATGACATGATTATGGGTTAGTTGCTAAGAAAAGTTAGCACTTTGATTGGTTTATCGACGAAGAATCCTTGTGTGAAAATACGAGCTTTGGTTTTAAAGATCAAAAACCATTTTGTTAAAGTTTGAAACTTTGTTTAGTTTCAAAAACACTTACCTTTTATTCCCAAAAAGTTAGAAAGCTTTCAAGTGATAGGTTATCAAAGAAGGAACTAAGAAAACAATTCCAAGAAATGACATCCATAGCGATAGTCGATATGAATGCAGTTTCGATAAAATCCAATTTTTGAAAGTTTGAGTATTTCTCCTTTGAAAGTTTTGTAAATGTTTTATAAACGCAATAATGTTGTTTTCAAAAGTTAAATAATAATTTAATAATTAATTTATTTTATAATAATTAATGATTGATTAAGTATTAAGCAAGGTTTAATAATTATAATTAAGTGGAGATTCATTCTTAAAATTAATCATATTTGAAAGTAAGATTAATTTTAAACTAATTATTAATTAAGCTAGATAAATTTTATTTAATTATTAGTTAAGTATATAATTAATTTTTTTATTAATTGTTATTTAAATATAGGGCTAATTAATAGTTGATTATTAATCAAGTGTTTAATTATTTTTAATGATAAATTAATTAAGGTTTTAATTTAAATAATTACTTATTAAAAGTTTAATTTATTATTTAAGTTTTAATTAAAATATTATTTAATTAATTAATTAAGATTAATTAATAGTTAATTTTCAATAAAGGTTTTAAATTATTATTTAATAATTAATAAAGGATTAATTAAGGGTTTAATTTATAAATAAATTATTTATTAAAGGTTTAATTATTTATTAATTTATAATTAAATTAAGTTTCAAATTTAATAAAGATTAATTATGATCTTATAAAGAGTTTAACTTGTAATTAACCTAAAAAAGAGTTTTAAGTTTTAAACTCTGTGTTTTCCAAGAATCAAATTGTTTTAAAGGTACTTCTTTTTCAAAGATGGTTTTAAACTCAAGGAATTCAAATGTTGGTGCTATTAAGTAGATAAATGACTGTGAATGAGTTATAATGTGATTGTTTGTGTTTGTGTGGGCATCTATTTGGAGAATAAATCCTCGTTCTGCTATAAATTGATTGTCTTATTGTTGTGGACATATATTAGCAGAATAAATCCCCGTTCTTCTATAGATTGATTGTTGATTGTGTGGACATATGTTAGCAGATTAAATCCCCATTCTTCTATAAGTTAAATGTTTGATCCTTGGACATCTATTTAGAAGGACAAATCACCATCATGCTATTATGTTATTTGAACATGTTTACACTGGTTAGTTTATATTGACATGTTATTTCCTGATTTGGATATGAAGTATATTTACATATATATTGACTTATGTAAATAAATTATTGAATTACTTGAAAGTTAAATTGAAACTAAATGGTAACTTAAATAAGTACCAATGGAATTGCTAAGCCTCTTTTTGAAATTATAAAGTATGGTTTTAAATTAGCTTTAATTCTTTAATCAGTTTGGGGTTTACAAGTTTATAAATGACTTTTCAGGTTATATAATTATTTTATAAAGGTATTTATAAATAGTAACTTGTTTTAATAAACCGGGTTTTACTAAACACAAAGGGTTTACTTAAAGTGATTTAAAATGAGATTTTGTAAATGATATTTTGTAATGTCAAAGATATTTTCATAAAGGAAATTTTATAAAGAGTTTTATACATGGAAAGAGATTTTATAAATCATTTTAGAGATTTTAAAAAGAAGTTTAAATCTAGTTTGAAGATTTATAAGGAGGTTTAAAATATGAAGTGAACTTATAAAAAAAATTTATAAGGAATAGGTGAATGGGTTTTATAATGTGAATGGGTTTTATAGTAAGGATGTTTTGTAAAGGGAATTTCTTATCCATTTATTATGGAATTTGAGAAAAGGGAGTTATCCAAATGTTTTTGATAAGTACTTATATTTTTGAGATAAGTAAAATTATTTTCCAAGTATAAAAGGGATGTAAAGGGTTTTGGAAACAGTGTTTTAAAAAGATCCTTTGATCAAGTTTCTCAAAGTGTTTTAATTAATGAAAAATTAATTAATTAAGGCTTAGTGGATCCCATAAGGAATCATATCAATTTTGAATGATTGTTTATTTGATAGTTAAATAACCGACTATCAAAATCTAGACTAAAACGTAACTTTGGAAATATCTAGGAGAAACACGGAAATTATATGGTACAGTTACCGTCGATGGTGCTATACTATATGTGTAAATTCATTTCATTCTTCTAGGATAAATAATAAGGAAATCCATCCACTAACGGTTAGAAGGCGATCTCCGATCTTATCTTTGTCAGCTTATTTCCTAAAGAACCGGGGTTGAGTTTACCGGGATCTATCGAAAGTTGTTTCAAAGAGACCGGGATCAGATATGTTATCCAAAAACTACTTCGATCCAACTCAAGCTTTTCGACTTGAAGATATCTTAAAGAGTATGGAACCGAAGATGGAGCCATTGAAGTTCAAGGGATGCTTACTATTAATCCTAAGGATTATTCCAAAATGGATGTAGTAGAAGTAGTGCCTTCGGTTTGTCCTTATCATGGACAACTTGTATGGATGAATGCCGACATTGCATTACTACCTGGAAGGTAGTGTTAGCATTCCAAGTGGGATGTTATTCATAAGGTAAGTTTAGCCTCAAGCCTCATCAACCGGGAATGACTAAAATTAGGGGTGATGCAGGAAGGCTAAGTGGGCCGCTTTCATTATGGTGTGTCATCAACTTTCTAACTACATCTACATATTTATGGATTGGTTGTGCATGAGATCTTAATAAAAAGGGTTGCAAAGCAACTGGAGTGATAACATATTCGGTACTATCCATTAAGGGGTAAGCCGGTCTTGTGTCGGCAGGGGATCCTGATGACATCCTCGGTACATTTTCTAGACATGTACCATGATAGGTGGTACCCTAGTGCCTTGCATAGTATGGAATCCAGTCTCCAATATGTGCCTTTACGATTTTGATTATAGAGCCTAGTATGCTGGAATTTAATAATGTTAATAATTTCGGCTATTTTCTTATATTTATTTTGAACGCTTAGACATTATTATAATATTACTGGATTTTCTATAAAAAGTGTTTCGGTTATCGTAAGGTAAAAACTCGTCCATGTTTATGAACGGCGTGGTCTTACAAGATACCTTTGATTTTAAAAGGGATTTAAACATAATAATTCAGTTGTTTGAGTTTACTCACACCAGACCCATGCCTGACCCAGAGTTTTTTTTTCTTTTCCTAAAACTCTTGGGTGCTTAAATTTTTATGGGCATCCAAGTAGTTAAGGTTTTCCCACGGATGCATTTTGGAGGAGCTTGGAGCATCAGGCATCATCGATAGCTAATTATTATCTTATTTCCGCTGTATTATATGTATCTTGTATCAGTTAGGTAGGAACAGGCCGTTATAACTGCCCTACGGTAGAATTTTTATTAGCATGACTATGATGTATCATTTTTGAAATGACTTTGTAAAGTATTATGTTGATTAATATATGTTATTCCTTGCCTTATGAGATTCTGTGATTGTTTAGTTTCTTTTATATCCTATCTCCATTTTTCCCCTAACAATCTGTCTTTCTAGCACTTAGTTATTCGGCATGTGAATATCATGGATGTATTTGTGTCGACTTCTAGGGTTCGAAAAGGTGGGTCGTTACAAGATATCGAAGGCTTGTTCTAGAATGACGTCTCATCCCTAGAGTTAACGTTGAATTTAATTCCAATTTAACAATGTTATATAAATTGGAGGTGTTTTTCCAAAATAAAGAGAGTTTTGGTTATTATGTAAGTTTAGATTTTTTTTGATCCCTTATAATATAAGTTACTGATTATTTCTTTCCAAGTATAGGGATCGTCTTCTAGAAATTTCCAAATCTATTTGCAGAGTAGGGATGTATTTAACGCCTTTAGGTTAATGATACCCAGGCCCCCTTGGGATTTGGGTTTACAAACAAGGTTCCTATTAATGATACAGCTCAAGTTAGATCTATCTGCACCTCCTTTCCAAAGAAAATTCCTTTTGATGCTATCTATTTTATTAATTATCCAGTTAGGAAATTGGAAGAATGACATCCAATAAATCAGAATAAAGGATACAACGGAGTTAATAAAAACTGCTATGCTTCCTTTGGATAGGAAATTAGCTTTCCAAGTTCGGAGTCTGCTATTAACTTTATCAATGATAATGTTTCAATCTTCCTTTTTTGGTTTTGTATAATTCACTGTTATACCTAAGTAGTTAAAAGGAAAGCTCACAATTTTACAGTTTAATGTGTTGACCGCGTCCGCCGTACTATCTGAGACGTCATTAAGAACTAGCGCTGAGCTTTGGTGGAAGTTGATTTTTAAGCTTAATAAGGGTTCGAAGTTATATAAGTTTGAGCAAAGCACTATGATGGGGGAAATGGGAGCAGAATAAGAAGGTGTCATCCGCATATTGCAGTGAGCTAACCCCATCAATAGTGATTTCACTCCTTATGCTAAGGAGAATATTATTCCTTATTGCGAGGGACAAAACTCTATAAAAAAAATCCACCGCAAGACTGAACATTAGGGGTGATAAAGGGCCCCCAGTTGGAGTCCTCTATTCGATTGAATTTTTATGCCTTTAATGCCATTAACCGAAATAGAGGACACACTAGACCTCAGGATAAGGCTAACCTAAGAGATCCATTTGTTTGTGAATCCTCAAGGTTTAAGGGCGTCTAGCAAGAATCTCTGGTCAATTGAGTCAAGTGCTTTGGCGAAGTCTAACTTAAAAAGGGCACACTTAATTTTTTCATTATGGCACTAGTTGATGAATTCTTGAGCCATGGCTATCCTATCCATGATGTATCTGCCCTAGATGAAGGTTGTTTGTGTTTTATCAATTAAGTTACTCATTTTCTATTTTAAATTGTTAGCTAGAACTCTAGTGATAATTTTAATCGAGCGGTTAATCAAGGAAATGGGTCTATTGTCAGATGGTTCCTTCGGATTCTCCTTTTTGGGGATTAAAATCACGTCGGCCTGATTAAATCTACTTATTTGAAGAATATCGGTGGGGAATTCTTCAAAAAGAAGCATGATATCTCTTTTAAGGAGGGTCCAGAATTTCTGGTAGAAGAGAATCTAAAATCCATCCGGTCCTGGAGCTTTATCTCTACCCAGACACATTATTCCAGACCAGACTTCATCCTTAATAAACAGGGAGTCTAGGTCCATTAAGGAGGCGTCGGAAGATGGGTACAAGACATGCCAGTTTACTCAGATTCTATGTTTACATCTGCTACCGTAAATCTCTTTATACTGGTTAGTAAAAATATTGTTTAATTCGCTCTGATCTTTATATTCTATTTCATTAAGTTTGATGGATTTTATGGTATTCTGATGTCTTCTGCCATTAGCAATGCGATGAAGGCATTTAGTATTTTTATCCTCCCCCTCCTTAATCCATTAGAAGTGAGATCTTTACTTCCACATAGTTTCTTCTTGGTTCATTAATTTGTTTACTTCCATTATTAAAGTATGCAGTGGTTTCATCTGAAGTAAGATTTCTTTGTTCGCTTATCTTATCTAAGTCAAGAATTTCATTGATAGTGTTTTTCCCTTTGATGTTAATATTTCCAAATACATTTATATTCCAGGTCTTTAAATGCGATATGCTCTCTCTACTTAAAAACCATATTTTTAGCAGCGTTATTCATGATTCTGTTATTCAAGTAGTTCCATTTCGTAATTACCAGATTTTCAAAGTTTTCTTCTTTAAGCCGCATTTTTTCAAATTTAATAGGTTGGTTTGTAGGGAGTTGATCGCTAGTGTTTAGGATGATGGGACGGTGATCAGAAATGATAATAGCCAATCTGACTGCCTTAGACAAGGGAAAGGAGTCTTCGCAATCCTCGTTAATGAAAAATCTATATATAAGGGCCATGGGAAGGGACTCTCTGTGTACCTCCTGCCAATAAGTGGCAGTTCTATTAGGCTATTTTGGTTAATAAAATCGTTGAATTCTTCCACGTCTACTAAATTCCCTTCTCTGGGGGTTCGCTCACCTAAATGTCCATCATTTATCATCATCATTTAGAACACTATTATTATTAAAAACTCTATAATAATCTTTCTTCATCAAATACTTTTAAATATATGAATCATATATATATATATATTTTGAAACCCAAATTTTGAAATCAATAATATATTTTATATAAACTCTAAAATTGATTTTCAAAGAATATATTTTAATATAACTGGTTTAAAGATAATTCCTATTTATATTACACGTATTTAATATATATATATATATATATATTATTCTAAATAAATTAGAATAATGAAATTACCTAAAATATGAAGCTATCAAAATTACAGAAATCATAAAAATCAAGAAATCAAGAAAGCAGAAGAAAACAAAAAAAACCGATGAAAAGATAAGTTGCTTGGAGCTAAACAGGCTCTAGGACCTTCTACCGGTGCTATTGTTTGGAGCCTGAATTCTCCAAGCATAGTCTCTGATGCAGATGTTTTCAATTCTGGCTACTTTAACTTAGTTACTAAAGCTTGAAATTACTACCATACATACACACAACATATATTAGTCAATCAAGCACAAAATCACTATAATTCTGTAAGCAATTTTCGATAAGGTTAAATGTTTAGGTTTACCATAATCATTCAAATAGACTATATATCATTAACAATCATTCAACAATCCCATAATCCATTGAATAATAACATGCAATACTAGTCAGAGGTAATTATGAGGATTACGCACCATATCTCCTTGAATTCCAAGCCAAAACAACACACAAACAACCTGGTTTTTCTTATTTTTTCCAAGCCTTAAAACCTGAGATACACACCAACAACAGATAGGATTCAAACACTGTAAAAACTAAAATTAAAGGGTCGAAAAGCCAGAATAAGGCTTGAGAACATTACCTTTGAATTTACTAGAATTTTTGAGAATTTATTGGAAATGATTTTTGAAGACCCTAGCCAAGGTTTAGAAAAACTTAGCAAATTTATTCTTTTTGGTTTTCTTTATTTTGAGCTAACTATAAACAAGAGAAGTGAGAAATTCTCTCTTGTATGTTTTAAACGAGCTTGGGTTAGAAACAAGACCCAACGAGAAAAGAATTGATTTTTATTTCCTTTTTATTCTCCTAAGGCCTCTTCTTTCTTTTAAAGTTTTGTTAATAAATCATGAAACAAAATACTAAAAAATTTCAAATTAAAAATAAATAATTCCAATAGTAACCATTTCTAAATTAATTTTATATTTATTTTATTTCGAATAAAATCTTAACCACTGATTTAAATGTGATTTCCAACACCTTGAGATTTCTTTTTTTTTACATTTTACAAAAGATTTATCAACCTAAAAATTTATATTTTCTTACCAAAATAAATTCACTCAAAAAGTCAAACATAAGTTTTCATATATATCTGTAATTCCACTTTAAATCTAATATTCACATTCAAAAATAATTTATCATCGTTTTATAAAACACATATTTTAATTTTCTCCTTGTTTCAATACTTGAAAATTTTCAATTTAAATTATCATAGGTTTAATTAAAGTTACTCTAAAATCAGGGTTATTATAGTTTTTAAGTTAGTCAAAGTATAGTGGAGCGAGGATGCTCGAGATTGTACATGGGAGATGGAGGATAGTTTGAGGGGGTCCTATCCGATGTTGCTTATATACTTGGGGTTCCTTCTTATCTTAGTATTGTATATCTTTTGTAGCGTACTCACTGCTTGAGGTAGAGTCACTTATTATGCATTGGGTTTGTAGTTTAGTTTGTATATAGTTTCAATAGTATTCTGTATATGTATCTTTTTTCTTCTATCTTCTTTGATTATCATTCTGATTGGATTTCAAGGATGAAATGTTCTAAGTAGGGGAGAATGTAGCGACTAGTTATTTCAAACACTTCGTCTTTGAATATCATAACTTTTTGAAATATAAATAAGTGTTATAAATGTGATTTTATAACCTTGTTAAATAGCTTTAAATTAATGAATAATGATAAGAAACTTGATTTGTAATTTGTTTACAAAAATAAATACTTCGAAGAAATATCGATAATGAGACCGAAAATCGGGTTAGTGATAAATAGCTTTTTATTCGATATAAGTTGTTTAAACTCTTTTGTACTTATCTAATGAACATATGAGGACACTAGTAACTAATTAACACACTTTTCTTCATAAAGTAAATTGAACCTTCTAGAAGCTTCTATAAGATAAGTAAATATTTGTGTTTATGGGGTAGTTTGGTTATTTGCTAAGAAAGGAGGTGTAAAGAATATGCGATGGAGCATGTGGGGGGTGAGCCTTCCACGGCTGACTATAAGGGTGAGAGAGAGGGGCGAGGATACTGTTTGAAGTCTATAAAATAATGGGTATGGCTCTTGAATCCATTTCACAAGTTTAAGTGCAAAAATCAATACACTTCATATCATTCTCTTTATAAATTTCCTAAAGAAAATAATTTCAAAACATCTCCAAATCTCTTCAAATTTCTTCTATAAGCCTCCCACAACATTACAACACCTTCTATCAACTCGAATCTTGAAGAATTAAAGCACAACTCCCCATATCTCCTTGAGCCATGAGCAATATATACTCCTTTTAAGCCTAGGCAAATGCAAAGCAAGGTTGAAAGTAGGAAGTTAGATGTTTGCAAGGTTGAGGTAGGAAATGGAAGCTTGGACTTTCTTATTTGATTGGTTAAGGTGAGCTAACTCACCAATTTAATGAAAATAATGTGTGTATATTCTTATGTTTAGTTTTTTATATGTGCTTGAGTTTATATTGTTGTATTTGGATGTGATTTTTACTCTAAAAAGCAAATGGCATATGTAATCCATATGTATTTACTTGAATGGAATTGCATGACTTGGTATGACTTGTTGCATAACCTTGAAACAAAAGAACATAGGGTTTGGTTGAACATAGGTTGAATTGGACTTGAGTTTGGAAGTGGTTTTATAGCGATAGTCGCTACAAATGAACTTTGAAATGCCTTGTGTTCAGCATTTTCCATAAACTTTTATAGAGAGATCCTTAAGGGTTTCTTAACTTAGTTGTGAAGTATATGTGTATGCTAGTTACTATAAAATGATTGGGTGTTAAAAAGTTATTTTACATATTTAAAATCGATCAAACTTTCAAGAAATCGAAATTGGCCCATTTCATAGCCTTTTATATCGGTTAGCCGCAGCACTTTAAAATCTGTCTTTGCCTCCTTACCACTTTTTACAACAATCTGTAAATTCTGTGTTTTCTGTTTGAGAGTTTAAATTACTTTGAAATGAATTTAAACTTAAGTATTTTACTTCAATCTTTTTTCAAGTCTTTTCTATCATATTAGAGTATTTTAAAAGTGGTTTCGAATTATTATGAATTTTTGATAATTTATTAAGAATTATTAAAGTAGGTGGTTTATTTTTTTATGAAGGAAAACATGTTGCTTTTAAGTTTTTAATAAATTATAAACTAATTATTTTCAAGTAATATTACAAGTAAATGTTAGATAACATATTGTAAGTATTTTAAAGTATATACAGCTTTTAGAAAATTATTTAAATATTTTATTAAGGTAACAAAAGCTTATGTATATAATATCTTTTTAAATTGTTTTAGTATTAAATATCTTATCTCATAAATAAATTAGTATACATACATACATACATATATATATATCATTTAAAAAAATTAAACTATAAACAAATGTTTGAAAAAGTGGTTTAAGAGTGCTTAGTGGCTTAAGCGTGTTTGTTTGTTTAATTACTTGTTTGAAAAGTAATTAACTTTGCTTAGCACTAAAAGCCAACGAAGTAGGCTTATCTATTTGTTAGAGTTAAGATTGATGTTCAAGTAGGGGTAGAAGCAATTATGCTATAACCTACCATCTTCACTCTTGATCGAGGAATAGTTCAGATAAAAAGGTCAGAAACATGTTAATCATGTTATTTACTTGTTTATGAAAAGTAATTAACTATACCTAACTCTAAAAGTCGACGAATTAGGCTTATCTCTTTGTGAGAGTTAAGAATATTTTTCGAGTAGGGTTTAAAACCAATTGTGCTCTAACCTACCGGCTCCACTCTTGTCTAAGGAATAGCTAAGATGAAAAGGTCAAAAACATGTTAAGTATGCGAACCTTGATTTTATAAGCAATCGATTATGTAAATTGATAGTCGAATAGTCGACTAGAAACTTGACCAAATATTAACTTAGGAAGTATCTAAAAGCTTCACGGCTTCATACATTTTGAGACCCTTTAGGGAGGAGCATTGGTATGAAACGTCTCTAGCTTTAAGAACTTATACATACGAGATCCCTTGGGGAGGACTTCTCTTTATATAGTTTGCTTACTTCTAAAAGAAGCGAAATTGAGTTAACTGGAAATTCATCGATTGGTTTTGGAGAGTCCGGGATCAGTAAGTGTTTTACTTACCGAATACGACTTCAAAACTAGTATACGAGTCTATATTTTGGAAGCGGTTGTGAAGTAGAATGTTATAAGGTTGAACTATCTATCCTAAGGTTAAGTCCAAGGGAGCGGTCATCGATAACCTTTTAGACTTATGTTATAGAGTTGAACTATCTATCCTGAGGTTAAGTCCAATGGAGAGGTTAGCGTAAACATTTGTCAAACGGCTTATGAGGGAATCCTTGGAGTGATTCGTGTTCTGTTCGAGTGATGAAGGCTCGTGTGAGAGATGTCGAACATAACTTCGACATTGGGAAATGACTAAAGACAGAGTAGGATGCATAGTCTAGGGTTTAGCTAACTCACGACATGGTATATCAACTCCATATCTAGAGTATGCTTATCGATGTTGCTAGCGGGTGTTGTTGATACTTGGTTCCACGTGGGCCAGCTATGTTTGCCTTATGGTATATTTTATATAGACATACACAATACTCGGAAGGTTACTTCTGATCCTTGTCATGGAGATTCGCTTCAGTTTAATCGAGGCGTCTCCATGGAAAATCCATATGCGAACATAACTTAGCGGTTTAAATGTACTTCTAATATTGTTGTGTTGTGAGATGTAAGCAGCATAGCTATTTTCTAGTTTATATTCTACACCCTAGACATTATCTATTATATCACTATATTAACTTAATGAATAGTTGGTTTCTTTTAAGGGGAAAACTATTACGGTAATTCGTACAGCCTCAAAGGTTATTGTTACATGTGTGCATGTATGTTGGGTTTTCTCATACTAGACTTATGTCCGACACATGATTTTTGCTTTCCCTAATTTTCTCATGTACTCTTTCGAGCAGGCTGAGTAAAGCAGGTGTTACTTGGGATTCTTCAGAGTTTAAGAGATAAGCCAGACTCTTTCGTTACCTATTTCCATCGCACTATATTATGTATGTATCAGCATTGTGAGGACATGCTGTTATAAATGTCCAGGATGATGATAGTACTTAGGTTTTGTAACTCTGAAATTATTTTATATTCTGAGTAACCTTTGTACCGTCTTTAGGATATTATATATTATCGTTTCACAATTAGATTCTGATATTGTGTTCTTTCTTTCTTGTTCTATTCGTTTTCTTTTATTTTACCTTAACTATCTGTCTTTCCAGCACTTGAGTGCTTGCACATGAATATTGTAGATGTATTTAGTGTCGGCATTCGAGGGTCAAAAAGTCAGGTTGTTATAATTACATATATCTAACTCGATAACTAATCTTGTTTAAAGTAAAATTTATTTTCTTTCTATTATATACTTTTTATATTGTGATATAATTAATCAACTAACTTATTTAAAGTATATTAAATAAAATTCCTTAAATGATATGTTATGTGATTGAAATAAAAATGTGTTGTAATCAAGAGTAATTTATCACATTAAAAATAACATATTAATTTAAATTTTCCTTGTTAAGATGATTTAAGATGAAATATTGATACATCGGTTGAGACTAGTGTACATAACGCTCTCCAAATGTGGGGAGTGTACTACTCATGGCCATTAGGGGTACCAAGGGGTTACATGTTGATAGTTATTGGATAACTATAGAATGAATCTCTCGAAATTTTTATGTTGGTTAATATAACTAAGGTCAAAAAAGAATCTTAGAGTGACGATATTACACAATCCTCTCGACTTGAAAATACTATTGAACTTCAATGCGGACACTCTACTTTGATTATGGTATGACATCCATTAAATGTCTATAGTTAGGTCTGAGTTGAAGCATTGGATGTGAAACACTATTCGATAGAGAATTCGTTTCCTCGGTTATATGAGGTTAGTATCACGGTCAACTATAGTCAACTCAAAGTCAAAGTCTTTGGACATAGTAGTATGGTTATTAATAAATGTTATTATTGGACCAAGGACTTTATGTTTGGATTAATCATGTTGAATATGGACGATATTAGAATTTTGAGCAAAACCAAATTCCATAAGTCCTAATATGATATAGTGTTGACGAAGAGAATTTATGTAAATAATCGTTACTACCAGGCACTAGTTATAATAAGTAAAGTTAGATTTTATTGAAAAGACATGTAAGTGATGAACTCGGCCAAAATGTCATACATTAACTAAGGTGATGTGTAAACGTTAATGTTTGAACTGTTCGATATTAATCGCTGACAGAATTTACACCTTTAAGTCGCAAAACTGTAATGATGAATACTCCAAAAAAACCACACGATTTAACTAATTTATAATCATTATAAATTAATTAATATTTATGAAATATTAATTGTTAAATTTCATACCATTAGCATTTAATAAAATGCGTACATAAAAGTTTTAAATGCATGTATTGATATATGATATCGATAGAATATTTAAATTATATTTAAATAGATTATTTCTAAGTGGCTACGGGAAAAATTTTGAGGCCTACGTGTCTCTTTTATAGCCAGCTATGCATGGTAAGGAAGGGGAGGGGATATAATGAGATTTAATAAGGAATTAAATAAGGAAGGTTTTAAAGGATGGAATTGAAAGGTTTCAATTCTTCCTTTAAAACAATTTTTTTTTCGTTCATTGCATGATTCTACGGACAATTCATATTTCTTCTACTCCTCTCTCCCTTCCCTATCATGGTCGAAAATTCCATCCTCTCGTGGAAGAAAAATCCTAAAATATAACTAAAATAAAATTAAATAAATTAAAAGGTGGTGCTTCGGATCCTTGCAAAATGTAGATGATGATTCAACTAAATCTTGGAATCTTATTCATTGTTGTACTTCTTTGCTACATCTTAAGGTAACATTCGTTTTTTTGCTACATCTTAAGGTAAGATTCTAATTTTATTTATTCATATGTTCATATAGTTTGTACAGTTTAGATTTGAACCTTTTCAGCAAAGTATATATGTCAAAGTTGTCCTATATATTTGTTATTGTTTTAGAAATTATTGTTTAATGAAAAAAACAATTTTTGATTAAAAACTACTTTAATTAATTGATATAATTTAATTACTAGTTATATGTAAAAATATGAATAAAATACATATGTTGTTCATAGAAATCACTAATGAAATTGGATACATGTTTGTTGTTTTGAATTTAATTCATTTAGTTATTGTTCAATTTTTTTTAAAAAATTAATTATAAAAGACATAATTGGACTTTTGTGCAAAATATCATAAACCTTTTGAATCCTTCTTAAGTTAAAATTAGTTTTCAATTTGTTACTTTAGTTCCAAAACACATATTAGATTAGAAATTTTGCATATACATAGCTACATATATACATATATGTTATTTCAAAATTTAAAACATAGTCTACAATTATTATAAGTGTGTGTGTGTATGTGTGTGTGAGTGTGTGTGCGCGTGCGTGTGTTTTATTTTAACTCAAAGTTCATAAAATAAACGTTAGTGTAAAACTATAAAATCAATTTCAAATCCTTTTTTAATTGAAATTAAATTTATAATTGCTAATTTTATATTTTCAAACATATAAAATAGTCAAACTTAATTTTAACATATAAGTATATATGCATGTGTGTGTAATTACACATACATACATACATACAAGGATACATAAATATACATATACATATACAAGTACACACACACAAATATATATATATATATCAAAAGTATAGACAACAAAGGCATATAAAAGGGACAAAAGGGTTTTTTACGGTGTAAATCTCAAAATCTATATACGGTCACATTAGGCATGTACACTGTTTATATGTTGCACTTACACATTTTACATTAGAGTATATTTGGATATACTCACTATATATGCCAAGTATAAATTTGGTAATATACGTCATTAATTAAATCGGTCAATTTAATTAAAGAGAGAGAAATGAAATGTTTCTCTCTCCAAACAAAATAAAATCTTCCCTCAACTAATTGAATAAATTTAAGATAAGTTTAAGAGAGTGAAACGAAAGGTTCCCTTCTCAAATTAACTTTAATAAGTAACTATTTCACACACTACATACAAGAGTATATCTGATATGCTTTATTGTATACAAATTTCATATTATTTAAATATAAAACGAAATTAAACTCCTTTTCTTATAAGTAAAATAAAATAAGGTTTATTTAAAACTATATTAGATTGGATCTAATAAACTCTTTAGACTTCATAGGCCTAATAGATCCAAAATAGGATTTTTTTTAAATATACCTATTTCACCCACTTTCGACTGGCATGTTCCTTCAGTTATATAGTGATGTAATTAATCAAGTAATTAATTTAAAACATATAAATAAGAAAATCCTTAAATGAAATGTTATGTAACTATAGTTGCAAATAATTCCAATCGTGAGTAATAAATCACAATATAAAATAACATTTATTTTAAATATTCATCGTCAAGGTGTTTTGAGAAAGGAAACTGACACATCTATTGAGACCAGAGTACGTAATGCTCTCCAAAATGTTGGAAAGTTATTGGATAACTATGGAATCAGTACATCCATTGAAACCAGGGTATGTATCGAGAAAGGAAATCCATACATCCATTAAGACTAGAGTAAATACTCATAGTTGTTAGAGGCACCAAATGGTTACGTACTTATAGTTATTGGATAAATGTAGAATGGTTCACTCGATAATTTCATGCTGGTTAATAAAAACTTAGGTCAAAAAAGAGAATCTCGAAGTAACGAATGACATAGCTCTCTTGACTTGAGAATACTGCTGAACTTCCATGTAGATACTCCACTATAGTTATAGTTAAACATTTCATGGCGATCCATCAAATGACTATACATGGGTCTGAGTTGAAGCATCGGAAATGAAACACTATTTAATAGTGAATTCGTCTCCTCGGTTATAAGAGGTTAAGATCATGGTCGATTATAGTCAACTCAAAGTTAAAGTCTCTTGCCATAGCAATAGGGTTAATAATAATTGTTATTATTAAACCAAGGATTTTTTTTGTTTAGCTAAACAAGTTGATTGAGGACGATATTGGAATTTTGACCAAAACCAAGTTCCACAAGTCCTAAAGAGATATAGTTTTGACAAAGAGAATTGGTGCAAATCATCATTACTTGTTATCCATATAATTTCAATATCAAAAGATATGTTATAAGAGTAGTGTCTCACTTCATCGCTTTGATGCCGGTATATCTCTTCGAAGGGGTATTTCACTATACTTCATCACTTCGATGACAACATACCTCCACGATGGTGTATCATGCTGCACTTTATCACTTCGATGACATACTACTTCGACGATATGTCTCATCACCCTTCATATAGAAATGAACCCCAAGAACATGTAACTATATCGCATATCAAAGAAACTAGGAAGGAGTTTGCTAATCACACCGCTCATTACCGAGGCCATATTCAATTGACTTTGAAGGCATCCCTTTGATGGCTTTGAGGATATTGACTATTAGTAACGAATTGATATCGAAGAGGCATGTCATCAGCAGACACGGAGGCTATCAATACCATAGCCGCATCCCTTTCCGCAAGCACTTCAGAAGTGTTTAAATAAAAACAAGGTTACACTGCTCTTCGTCGATAACCACATCGCACAACACTTCTATACATCACATCAAAGACATGCTACTATCAATGTATCAAGAGCGCCACTATTCACTTACCACAACCAAAGCAGGCTTATCAACATACCGCTCTTTGACTATTAACGCACTTCACCATTCATAGAGAAATCGCATATTCAAGCAAATGGGTGTCGATGGTAAGCACCATCGATGCCTGCGAAGACCTTAGCACTACTTGATGGACGCCATTGATAACATCATCAACTATCACGATGACCTTCACATAGCATAAAGGTGGGGACATGGACTACAGTGCTTCGATGATACCATCTTGCATTACTACTAATAGTCAACAACGTCGAAAACGTCGAAATAGGGCAACACCGGCGAAGTCGAATGCCGCCAATCTCCATCATGTCAAAGGCGTGAGATGCAGAGTGGGGGCCACCTACCTCTATAAATACGACCCTAGGGGTAACATTTGAGGGACCGAGTTTTCATTTCTCTCTCAATCTTCTCAAATCAAAGTCTTGTAATCCTAAATAAAATTAGGGATAAATCTATTTGACTGTAATCATATTCGAATTGAATGAACATGAACTTGACATTGCATATTGACTTCGATTATGACCTTATTGAACATTATTGATTTGGACTAGCATAATAGGTACTTGTGATGACCAATTCGACATGAATCTAGTCGAAGTTCTTTGAACTATGACAAACTCCTATATGCATATTCATATGGACTATATACCTTGAACATAAGAGCAGAATGCATAACTCGTTGTTATACATGACGCACTTCAATATGACTCCGTGACTTATTATCTATGTCTATTAGAAATATGACATATCATTAGCCATAAGGACAACATTGTTCAGTGACCAATGTAGGTCTGCATGCATACAATCCTAATGGCCCAAGAAGACTTCGAACATAATGCAAGGAGATAATATGAACTTTCATATGTCCTGTCTCAAAGGCCAATTGTCATATATCAATTAATGATTCTATCTCGAGATCAATCATAAGTGATGAGTTGGACCTTGAATCTTTTATGAAAGCCTTGATCATGTCATCGCACATATTAAGGCTAAGTCGATGTGATCAACCAATGCTTTATTACGTCTTCACATGTACTTGAATCAAGAACTAACTTATCACAAGAAGCATCTGAAGTGTTATACAATTTTTTGGTCTAACATTTTTGGCGCTAAAAGGAGGGCTTGAACCTCCGACTTGTTTAATTCCCTCATAATCTAAACTAATTAAGTGAATTTTGTTTCAAGAAAATGAGATCATAAAGACTCAGTGCTCAAACCGAAGAGGTCATACAGACAACGAAACTATAAGAGAATGTGACTCCTAATTTCAACATGGGAAACATAGAACACGGGCAACCGTCACAACCAGTGCAGCCAACTAGCAGTGAAGAAAAAATCAAAAACTTGGAGCAAAACCGCTGATGATGAAAGAACTCTTGGAGGGAGTGCTTGCCAGAAATCTTCAAAGACTACCAAGCTTACAAGAGGGGACGAAGTAGAATGTCTAAGAAGAAACTTGAATGCTTCCCAATTTGGGAATAAGGATAAAAGCAAGCTTGTCTCAACTCCATAGAAAAGAAAAGTAACAAGCAGATTAAGGTAGATTATCAGGGAAGGATTGAGGAAAAATCTAACGAATAGTTTGGATGCTCTACTTCAGAGGGATATAAACCTAAAAGAAGCAATATCATACCGATGAGGATTACTCGAGGGATATAGATACAAAAAAGGCAAAGGATATGCTCAATGCTAAGGAAAGAGGACTCAAGATGAGAGAGTCAATGATAATCAATGATAAGTGCCATCCACTGATTAGATTATGTCTGTAAGAATTCCATATTAAGATCCCATTGATCGAATACAACGGAACAACTGATCCATACGACTATTTATTGGCCTTTGAGAGTCAGATGGACTTGTATAATGCTTTTGGGACAGTGTGGTGTAGACTTTTCCCGACCACTTTCCAAGGTGCAGCAGCCAAATGGTATCGGCAATATAACCAAAGGGCATATACTCTTGGAATCAGTTCTCTTATGAGTTTTCAGCTCAATTCTGCATTTTCAAAGATCCTGCCGTTGATTATTCTATAGTAGTGAACATCAAACAAAGACTAGGAGAGCTACTAGGAGATTATCTTAATAGGTTTAATGTACAATCTTTGAAAGCTGAAAGCATGACTGATAGAGATAAGCTAGCGGCAGTACACTTAGGGCTAATCGAGCAAACCCCATTTTGGTGTAAACTATACATTCATGGGTGTAATGATATACAAGACTTTCACTTTCAAGCAGACAAGTTCATCCGGATGAAATATACCATGCCAAAATGAAATATCAGCTCAAACGAGAAATAGAAAAGATTAATCATAGCTGTAATCACAAAAAACCGAGGTGGGAAGAAGACTCAAACGCAAGCCATATTGCTTTAAACAAATCGATATCTTACATATACACTACAATGAAGGAGAATGGTGATTTCTCGATCTCTTACAAGGCAAAGACTAACCCATAACAAAGGAAGAGGAGAATATTGCTCTTATCACAAATCCAATGGACACAAGACTGATGAATGCTAGGTGTTAGCAGGTATAATCCAACGGATGATTCGTAACGAACAGTTAAAGAAGTTTGTCAAGGATAACCAAAAAGGTGCCCGTCCAGAGAAGAGTAATCTAAAACTCCCTAATAACACTGCAAATGTGTTAGAAGAAGATGTCCAGCTTGATTTCATCCCACCTCTTAACAGAATTGACGTGATCCATGGGATCCACATTTAGTTGGAAAGAGCAAAGGTGCTAGAAATCATTACATAAGAGAAGCGAAGGAAGGGATTTTCTCAATCCAGGAAGAACCACCACATAAAATTCTTGGGTATCAGATTAAGATGCATAACTTAACCATTACTCCATAAGAGCTGAAAGGAGTCCGTCATTCCCACAACGACCCACTCACGATAACTGCTCAAATTAGGCTTTCGGTTGTGATGAAAATTCTTGTTCACACTGGAATCCCAGTCAGTGTCATCTTTATACATGCCTTTAGTTAGACGAGAATTCCTGAGGAGAAGCTAGAGCCAAGCTGGGTAAATAAAGCTGCTAGTACAAATGGGGGTTCCACTACACTACAGGACTTTCGAAACTCTATTTGTTACTATTGATCAGCCATCCTATTACAATGTGTTCTTCGGAAGGCCAGTGCTAGATGAGGTTAATGCTTTCGTGTCAGCAAAGTACCTATGGTGAAGTTTCTAACTAAGTGTGGCTGGTGAATAGTAAGGGGAGAGTAGTTTAGCTCCCATGAAATTTATTTTGCTACGCTTAATCAATATAGGGAAACTACATTCCTTGTTATGACAATGTGCAAGGTAAGTCGATCCAAATTGAAATTACTCAGCCTTTGAATGAAGGTTTGTGCAACCAATCATTCAAAGCGATGGTAAAAGAGAGCAATAAAGACCAACATACGTTTAGAAAATTTAGCTTTTTAGAAAAGAAAAGAAAAGAAAGAGAAAAGGCGCAAATCTAGTGGATGAAGAAGTGAAACGAGAAGAGATCATCACTGAACTCGATTGTAGAGGTGATCAAGAGAGGATGAAACCCACCGAGGAGCTTGAGGAAATATGTATAGACCCAACTGACATGACGAAAATAGTAAAGGTTGAAAAAGAACTAGATAGTAAACTAAAAAGGGAGTTAGTTCATTTTCTTCAGTCCAATGAAGGCGTGTTCGCTTGGACTCATTCAGATATGGTGGGGATAGATCCAATCGTTATATGCCACGCTCTGAGCATAGATCCAAAATTCATGCCAATCCGACAAAAGAAAAGGCAATTCGATAAAGTCCGAGCTGCCACTTTGAAGGAGGAATTCAAAATGTTTATTAAGAATGATTTGTCCGAGAGGTGTTCTATCCGTAGTGGTTGGAAAACCCGGTTCTAGTTAAGAAATCCAATGGGAAATAGAAAACTCATGTCGATTACACCGATTTAAATAAGGCGTGCCTAAAAGATTGTTATCCACTCCCAAGGATAGGTTAGTTGGTTGATGCAACAAGTGGACGCTAGTTTTTATCTTTCATGATTTCTTATTTAGGATATAACCAGATTCCAATATTCAAGCCCGATGAGGAAAACATTGGTTTTATAATAGATTGGGGAACGTACTGCTACAAAGTAATGCCTTTTGGAATGAAAAATGCAAGGGCGACTTATCAGAGACTGGTAAATAGAATGTTTAGAGACCAAATTAGCCGGAACATGGAAGTATATGTAGACGACATGTTAGTCAAATCTTAAGAAAGAAGAAGTCACCGGAAAGACCTGGAAGAAATGTTTAATGTATTGTGAAAATATCAAATGAAATTTAATCCACAAAAGTGTTCTTTCGAGATCCAGTCTAGCAAGTTCTTAGGGTACATAGTGAGTGCAAGAGGAATTGAAGCTAACCCTGACCAAATCCAAGCTATCAACGACATGGCAGAACTCGAAACAAGCAAGGATGTAATGAGCCTAAACGTGAGAGTGGCGGCATTAAATAGGTTCATCTCCAAGGCAACCGATAAATGTATCACATTTTTCAATGTGATCAAGAAAAAGAAAAACTTTGAATGGAGTGAAGATTGTCGGAAAGCATTCAAAGAGCTAAAAGATCACTTGGAAAAACCGCCAATTCTTTCAAGTCCCATGGATGGAGAAAATCTTTATATCTATATGGTAGTCTTTGAAAATGCAGTCAGCTCAATGCTGATAAGAGAGGAAAAAGGGGTTCAACTTCCGGTATACTATACTAGCAAAAGACTTAAGGATACAGAAACCAAATATCCAGTTATAGAAAAACTAGCATACTACTTAATGCTCACCGCACGCAAATTAAGGGCTTACTTTCAAGCACATCCAATTAAAGACTTAACTAATATTTCACTTAATCAAG
Organism: Allium fistulosum; assembly: GCA_030737815.1. NCBI lineage: Eukaryota > Viridiplantae > Streptophyta > Magnoliopsida > Asparagales > Amaryllidaceae > Allium > Allium fistulosum. Next base: position 514,413,142 of record CM060906.1, on the reverse strand, counting down.
TCTTTAGCAAGCCAGAAACGTCAAGACGGTTAGTTAAGTGGGGAATTGAGCTTAGCCAATATGATATCAAGTTCTTACCATGGGTAACAATCAATGGACAAGCACTAGCTAACTTTGTCAATGAGTGTACAGGGTTTACAAAAAATCAAACTAAAAAAGAGAAAGGTTTGAAACCTAAGTGGCCATTATTCGTAGCTCAAATGAAGAAGGAGCCGGAGCCGGATATGTGGTCATAACTCCTAATGGGCATTACTTGCACTATGCAATGAAATTAGGATTCCCATCTACTAATAATGTAGCAAAATATGAATCAATGATAGCGGGACTTACCCTGGCCCTTCAGTTGAAAATCCCTATAATTGAGATCTTTAACGACTCATAATTAATTGTAAATTAGTTGAATCAGAATCAGATATATCAGACGAAGGATGCTAAGCTAACCCAGTATGTTAAGAAGATATTGAAAATGTAAACTCAATTCGAGGATTTTTCGATACATCAAGTGCCGCAAGGCAAAAACTCCCAAGCCAACTCTTTAGCTAAATTGGTAAGTTCACGTGGGGCACTAGAAACCCGAATTGTACCAGAAGGTTATCGGGAGAAACCAAGCATAGAAGTGGAAAGTCCTAATCCAGGAAACGAAATCTTAGTAATGACCAAATCTTGAAAGCTAGCACATAAAGAGAAAGAAAAACGAAACTGAAATCCTTCAAGAAGAAATCCCTGAGATGAGAACCGATGATCAATACAAGAACAATTGGATGACTCCTATCGTCGAGTATCTACTAGAAGAAATACTGCCAACAGACAAAAAGGAAGTAAGGAGAATAAGGTGCCATGCCCCAACTTTTATCATGTCGGATGGGATACTCTATAAAAAGGGATACTTGCTCTGTTACTTAGGATGTGTCGGTCCAGAAACATAGTCAAATCTACTAAAGGAAGCTTATGAAGGATTATGTAGGGATCACTCTAATGGAATAAAACTAGCTGAGAAAGTTATGAGTTAAGGCTTCTATTGGCCTCAAATGACTAGTCAAGCTATCGACTATATAGGAAGATGTGACAAATGTCAAAGATTCTCTAAAATTCCTCGTTTACAACCAAGTGAGTTGACTTCTATATCAAGTCCATGACCCTTCGATGTGTGGGGAACCAATTTAATAGGATCACTTCCTGTATCCAAAGGAGGAGCTAAATACATAGTGGTAGCCATTGATTATTTTACAAAATGGGTATAAGTTGAACCACTCCCAAATATCACATCAGGAAAGGTCCTTAAATTTGTAATCAAGAATATCGTCACCTGATTCGGAATCCCGCACAAGATAATCTCAGACAATGGAACTCAATTTGAAAGTGAGGAATTCAATCAATTTTACAACAAAAATGGAATTATCAAAAGCTTTTCGTTTGTAGCCCGTCCTAAAGCAAATCGAGCTTTTGAAGCAGCTAACAAAACCATAAAGACCATTTTGAAGAAATGACTGAACAAAGAAAAAGGGAATTGGTGGAGAAGCTACCCCTTGTCCTATGGGCATATAGAACTTGTACTAAGACTGCAACAAGGCATACACCATACTACCTTACATATGGATGTGAAGCCATGCTTCCAATCGAAGTCGAGGTTCCTTCTCATCGGAAGATCGCATATGCATTTGCCTGAAATCAAGAGCTAAAGAAAGAATCCTTAGACTTAATCAACGAACTAAGGGATGAGGCGGCCGTCCGAACGGTTGAGTACCAATGGAGAATCACCAAGTACTACAATTCTAAAGTAAGAGAAAGATCATTCCAAAAAGGAGACCTAGTACTCCGAAGAGTAATGGAAAATACCAAAAATCCAACAGATGGGCCTCTAGGACCAAATTAGGAAGGCCCCTTAGTTATGCATAAGGTAATCCCGCTTGGAGCTTATAAACTCTGCTGGCCAGATGGCAATGCGATAGCAAGAACATGGAACGCTGAACATTTACAACCATACTTCCCAATAATGGAAGAATAAAGAAGAAATTTAGCAATCTAAGTGTAGAAAGAAATGAGATTCTCTTAGGGCAAAAAAAGGCCCAAACAATCAAAGGCTTGACCGCAAGAGGTCCCGGCTATCAAAGGCCCCAGCCATCAAAGGCTTGACAGCAAGAGGTCTCGGCCATCAAAGGCCCCAGCCATCAAAGGCTTGATCGCAATAGGTCCCGGCAATCGAAGGCCCTAGCCATCAAAAGCATGACCGTAGAGGTCCTGGCCATCAAAGTCCCAAGTCATCAAAGGTCATAAGCCTTCAATGACATCATCAAAGGCCTTACTGAAGCACCTCCTAGAGGGATGATAGAGTAATCCTTTGGTCAATCCAAAGTTTCTACAAGCCTTCAACCCCACATACATGGCCTGGTTGTAGCGCCTCTTAGAGTGAGGATGAAGTAAGACTTTAGTGCCGTCATATAAGGCCTCACTAAAGCATCGACTAAGCTTTCAGTGATGTCATCAAAGTCCTCAATGAAGCGCCTTCTAGAGGAAGGATAGCCATCAGAGGCTTTACTAAAGTGTCGAAATCTTTAAAAGGAAGATCAATCAAAATCAAGATCTAAGTAGTTCTCCCAAGTCAATCAAAATCAAGAGCTTAATAGTGCTCCCAAGTTAATCAAAATCAAGAGCCAAATAGTGCTCCCAAGTCAATCAATATCAAGAGCCAAGTAGTACTCTCAAGTCAATTAAAATCAGAGCCAAGTAGAGCTCTTGATCCAATTAAAATACAATACAAGTAGTGCTTCGAATCAAATCCAAATTGCTAAAGAAAGGTCGATCAAGTATGAACCTGTGCAGTTAATGCCCTGCTATTACCCCACTGTAATCCTGCTATATCTCAAAGCGGATTTCTACCGTTACGATTTTTCCATATAGCCCCAAATATAGCCTTTCTGCTTTAATCCCCGCTAATTCCGCTATATCCCGTTATTCCCGCTATATTCCGCTATTACCGCTATATCTTCTTTAAATGGAATGAATTGAAAAATGACATTTATACATTATAAAAATTATGAAATTAATTAATTTAATTGAATTTTTAATATATTTTCAGAAATGAAAATACTCTAATATTCTACTAAATTCAATTATGTTATATAAAAGTTTTACGTTTATTTACAGTATATTCGCACATGTTTTTATTTAAAATTATTTATATATTAATTATAATTCAATTGAATGTTAATTTTTCATTTAGTTACCATTTATTTATTGGTAAAAACATTACGTACGAGTTTTATATGCTATTTTAGAGTCATCCGCTATATCCTACTATATCCTCGCTGTATCCCCGCTATGATTTTTTTACACCTTCGCCGCATTGAATCTGCCGAGCGCTTTAACTGCACAGGTATGAACTATTTATCTCTCCCAACAAATGCAATTCTTGGACACTAAACAAGAGGTTCTGGTCTTCTATTATTATCCCCAAATAAGGATTTCTAGTCTTTTATTATCATTACCAGATATGGATTTCTGATCTTCTTTTATTATTCCCAGATAAGGATGTCTGGTCTTCTCCTATTATTGCTAGAAAAGGATGATTGGTCTTCCTCCTATTATCGTCAAATATGGATTTCTGGTCTTCTTATCTATTACTTTCAGAAATGGACTTTAGGACTACTAATGTTGTCTCCAGATGAAAACATCTAATCTTTTATTATTATCAACCAAATACAAATTTTCGGTCTTCTATTATAATCAGATGGATTTATGGCCTTCTATCGTTATTAATGGATAAATATTTCCAGTCTTCTTATATTATTATCAAAACATGGATCTGTAGACATCACCATCATCATCGGACTTGGACTTATGGACTTCCATCGTCATCATCACACTTGGACTTATGGACTTCTATTACTATTTCCAAGAGTTGGATTTAGATCCTCTGCTATCATCTCTAAGATATTAATTTTCGATTTGGATTTTCTGACATTGATTTTTGAGGTATTGGCCTCTAATTGCTAAAAAGAGTTTCTTATGTTTACACTTATAACTTGACCAAATAATTCCTCAATTGCTTGAAATTTTATTTTTATTAACAATTATGATAAAGTTGTAATCTTAAACTCACCCAAACAATTTGGATAGTAAATGCTAAACAAAAAGTTCAATTGAATCTTGAAGGACAATTACTAATGAAAAATGTCATTTACTCCATGTTTTACAGGAAAATGAGGTCAGCCAGGTGGTCTTGTTGGAGACTGAAGAATACGAAGGAATTCTTGGTTTTATCCTAAAGAGTAAAAAGCTCCTCTTATACTAAGGGGGCCAAATGTTATCCATATAATTTCAATATCAGAAGAAATGCTATAAGAGTACTACTGCACTTCATCGCTTTGATGCTGGTATATCTCTTTGAAGGTGTATTTCATTATACTCCATCACTTTAATGATAACATACCTCCTTGGTGGTGTATCACGCTGCACTTTATCACTTCGACGACATACTACTTCGATGATATGTCTCATTACCCTTCACATAGAAATGAAACAACGGTCATACTAGCTATATGGCATATCAACGAAACTAGAAAGGACTTCGATCCTAATCACACTGCTCATTAATGAGGCCATATTCAAGTGACTTAGAAAGTAGCCCTTTGATGGCTTCGAGGATGTTGACTATTAGTAACGGATTGATATCGAAGAAGCATGTCATCAGCAGTCACGGAGGCTATCAATATCATGGCGGCATCGCTTTCTACAAGCACTTCAGAAGTGTTTAAATAAAAACAAGGTTACACTGCTCTTCATCGATAACCACATCGCACATCACTTCTATACAGCACATCAAAGATATGCTACTATCGATGTATCAAGAGCACCGCTATACACTCACCATACCCAAAGCTAGCTCATCGACACGTTCCTCTTCGACCATTAATGCACTTCACCATTCATAGGGAAATTGCATATTCAACCAAAATGGTGTCGATGGTAAGCACCATTGATGCATGTGAGGACCTTAGCACCGCTTGATGGACGCCGTTGATAACATCATTAACTATCGCGAAGACCTTCACATAGCATAAAGGTGGGGACACAGACTACAACATTACAATGATACCATCTTAAATTAGCGGTGATAGTCAACAGCGTCGAAGATGTGGAAATAGGGCAATGCCGCCGAAGTCGAATGCCGCCGAAGTCCATCCTGTTGAAGACGCGAGATGCGGAGTGGAAGGCTACCTACCTTTATAGATACGACCCTATGGGTACTATTTGGGGGACCGAGTTTTCATTTCTCTCTATTTCTTCTCAAATCAAAGCCTTATAACCCTAAATCAAATTGGGGATAAATCTATTAGATTGTAATCATATTCGAATTGAATGAACATTGACTTGACATTGCATATTGACTTCGATTATGACTTTATTGAGCATTATTGATTTGGACTTGCATAATACGAACTTGTCATGACCAATTCGACATGAATCTAGTCAAAGTGCCTTGGACTATGACAAACTCCTATATGCATATTGATATGGAATATAGGCCTTGAACATAAGAGAGGAATGCATAACTTGCTGTTATACATAACACACTTCAATATGACTCCGTGACTTATCATCTATGTCTGTTGGAAATATGACATATCATTAGCCATATGGACTACATTGTTCAATGACTAATGTAGGTCCACATGCATGACAAATCTAATGGCCCAAGAGGACTTTGAACATAACGACTCAAGGAGATAAAATGAACTTTCATATGCCCTTCCTCAAGGGCCAATTGTCATCTATCAATTAATGATTATATCTCGTGATCAATCCTAAGTGATGAGTTAAACCTTGAATCATTTCGAAAGCCTTGGTCATGTCATTGCACATATCAAGACTAAGTTGACATGAACATCCCATGCTTGATTACATCTTCGCGTGTACTTGAATCTTGAATTAACTTATCACAAGAAGCATCTGAAGTGATATACCATTTTTGGGTCTAACATTACTATTGGATACTGCTTAAAATAGTAAAATTGGGTTTTACTGAAAAGACATGTAAGTGATAAATTCGGCCAAACTATCACACCACTAGCAAAGGTGATGTGTGAACTTAATACTTGAATTATTCAGTATTAATCATTGATTAGATTTACACCTACGAGTCACACAACCATAATGATGAATACTCTAAAGCACTACACAATTTAATTGATTTTTTAATGACATTATTATTTAATAAAGTGCATATACAAAAGTTGTATATGTATGTATCGATATATAATATCGATAAATATTTAAATTTTATTTAAATAAGTTAATTACTAAATAGCTTTTGGGATTTTTGAAGGCCTTTCTAAGGCATATCATCACCTGTGTATGGAATTTTTGAGAGGAAGGATTTAAGTGTTCAAAAATTGTTCTAAAATGGTATTAAATGAACGAGTAAAGGAAAGAGAAAAGTCCTCTACATTTTACTCTTCTCAAAAGCCTTAAACACATTAATTGTCATTGTTTTTCCTATCCTCCTTGGGTTTATTCCACCCGAAAATAACTTGGTTTGATAGGGTTTGAGTGTTCAAAATTGTTTTGAAATGGTATTAAATGAATGAGTAAAGTAAGGAAAAAAATCCTCCACCTTTCCCTCTTCTTAAATGCCTACGTAAACACATTAATTTCATTGTTTTTTGCTTTTTGTTCATCTTATGTTCACTTCCACCAAAAATAACATGGTAGGATAGCTGTTAAATTCCCAAAAGCAAAGTAAAAAAAATTAATATAGGGTGGTGTTCGTCTCCATATCATAGTAAAATCTAGATGTTGAATCAGTTAGATCTAGGAGTTATTCAATCATTTAGGATGTGAATATTAGGCTAATTCATAAGGTAATTATTTAATCTCATTTTGATTATATATTACATCATGTTAGTGTAGTTTAGATCCTATATCTTATACAATGAATTTTTATATGCCTATGTTTTCTAATTTATTGTTTGTTTTTTTTTTAAATATTGTTTAAAATCAAAATAAAAAATGATTCATAACAACATTATATTGGAATTGTTTTCGACCATAATCCCTAAAAAATAGATTTCGAACTATTTTAGTTGAAAAAAACAATTTTATAACATATTGTAAATATAAATATATGAAAACTAAATATGTTAACCATTTGAAGTTGTTTAATAATATTGAATATAAGTTTTATACACATATGTTATCTTCGAATACAAAATATATTTTATTATTATTTACATATGTATATATATTATGATTTCAATCCAAAATTTACAAAAGGACTTCTTTTTAAAATCATAGACCTAATTTTGAATTTTTTCTAAGTCAAAGCAATTTTTAGATTGTCAATTTTTATTTTCGAAACATATAAAATAATTTAAATTAATTTTGAGATGTGTGTATATATGTAATTTCATAATAAAATCATAGCCAACAAAGGCATAAATAAAGGGCGATGTGTCTGCTACGATGTAAATCCCAACACTTAAAAACATAAACATTAACTATGTACACTATTTATATTTTGCACTTGCACTACACTGGCATGAATATATTTAAATATTCTCATAAACATACCAAATACAAATTTGGTCAAATCGAAAGTAGTAACGTAACTCCTAATTGCACATTGAAACATAATAAATAGTATCCCATAAATAACAATTGACTCTTCACTCACTAAAATAATAATAAAAAGCAAGCAATTATCACACAAATATACAAAAAAGAGTATATTTGGTATACGCTATTTTAAATATAAATCAAATTGATTAAATTAAATTAAACTCTTTTAAACAAATTATATAAAATAAAGTTTTATTTTAAACAAATTTTCGATTGGATATAAAATCAATTAGACCTCATCTACCCAACAAAAATCCAAAATGGTTTATTTCTTTTTTAAAATTCACCCATTTAAGTCGCTTTCGACTAGCCAAGATTCCTTCAATGGTACCAATGGTCTGTGCGGTCTGAGAGCTAACTTATTAAAGCCTACCTATTTAGTAAGATGTCTAGAAATGTAGTGTCTATGGTTAGGATTGGATAATCTAGTACTATGCCCTACCTAGCCACTTGCATCTCCTGAAAGATTATGTAAGCCCAAAAGCTATCCTCGGTATAAAGACCCGAATCGACCTTGAGTCTTGGGCTAATTTTCAAAATTCAGCGAGAAAATTTAAAATATATCTTGAATTTAAAATTTAAATTTAAAATATGAAATAAGTTTTGTAACAATTATAAAATAATTGCAAAATGGTTTGAAAATAAATTTAATAATTTTGAAAATTATATTAATTAATTGGACTAACTGAATAAATAATTAATTAAAAGTTAATTAATTAAAATAAAGCATATATAATGATATATGCACTGCGGCAAAAAAAAGCTCAAAAATGCAGTTAGTGTAGAGCTAGGGTTAGGCTGCCTCTTATTTGCTTTCATTTTCCCATTTCTTTCCTTTTCAGATTCGTTCGTCCTTCTCACATCATCTCTCCCTCAATTCTCAAATCGTCTATTCCTACTATTCTCGCCTTTCCCCTGTCATTTCCTACTTTATTGCTAGCTTCGCCCCACATCTTCCTCTCCTCCGATCGTCGCAATTTTTGCCTTGTTCGATTGATGTTGCGGCAACATCGAATAATGAAGCTCCATTCTCCATGCTAACTTTCCAGCATCGCTGGAACATTTAGAGTTCGTTGATTCCAGATTTGGTCTTGTATTGCTAGACCTCTACCACTGCCTTTGATGCAGTTATGGTTTAGCCTATACTATTTCTGGTTTCGGTCCTATGTGGTTTTCTGTTTTTTCTTTTGCTGTTGCAGTGCTTCAGATTTTTGGTGGCCAGTTTGGATCGTCGAGGCTTGGTTGTTGTGTCATTGGTGGGTGGCTGCTGGGGTTGTTGCCAATTTTGGCTTTTTGATGATGTGTTATATGTGTTTGTTAAGCCTATGGTTTTGCTGTGTACTACCATTTCTAATAGTCTGACACCGTGTCTTCTTTTTCACTTTCATTGCAACACCACTGTGATTGCTTCTGCAACAAGTTGTGTTCTGTCTTATGATGTTGAGTGTCTTGCTTATAAGTCATGGTTGTGGGCGGTGGCGAGTTGGGTTTTCTAGTGCACGACATACTAGAGGTCTTGGCTTGTGAATAATGAAGCTTTGGTCTTCTTTTGTAATCACTTTGCACTTGCTACTAAATTATTGAATGTTTTTTTCTATTGAATGGAAATTCGTCATATGTTGTAATGTTTTTCTTCTCTTGTGGCAAGAGATTTATCGCTGTGGTTGTAGGTTTGTCAAAGAATGTAATGTCATTGTGGCGGTAAGAGTGTGTTTCGTTAGAGTTTTTGTTTTTAGACGTATGTGCTATAGTAGTAGTAGAGGTGGGTTGCCACTCTCCTATTTTATCTTTGTTTAATGAAAAGTAGACGAACCATTATAAAACCAGCTTGCCTTGCCAAAAAAGTGATATAGGTATATACATTTATCTTAAATTGTTTAAGGTAACCAGTAAATTATTGAATTTATTAAAAATGTTTTAATTAAATGAATATTTATTTGATAAGTACTTTAATTAAATGCTAATATATATATATATACACTATAAAGCAAAACTTAGGTCAAAAGGTTAAAGTGAAGCCTTTTTCGAACTTCCAAAAATGATTTATTACTTAAGTAGAAAAAGGACATATTTGTCTTTTTTTTTACCCACGTCTTCCATCTCCTACCCACCCACATTTCTTTTAATTGAAGAAGCAATGCCATCTTTTCTTTTTCTAATACCTGCTTAAAACACACGACTCCTCAAACTAATAAGCTTGATTCATTGTTTACGTCTTTCAATCGGTAGTTTTAACCTTTTGTAATTCTTTAGGAAAAAAGTATCAGGATCCAATAATCACTTTGGCAGAGAGGACGTGGACAAGGATTAATTTCGATAGACATTTAAGCTTTGAAAAGCTTTGGGTACAATGAGTTCTTTTATGCTTTTTGTTATTTTTATTTTTTTTTCTAATGGTGACCAGTGACTAGCTACATTGTACATGTCTCAAGTTATGAAACATCAATGTTTAGTTTTCGCATTCCAGTTGTTTGATGAAATGACTAACAGATCTAAACAGTCATTGTATTACAATAAATGATAGAATTACTTAGGTTGTGTTAACAAGAGGACAAAATATATCAAACCTAAATGGTTTTGATTTATGTGAGGTTTATAGTGTATCCAATTCCTTTGTTTCTTTAAGATTTAGAGCAATATGATTTCTCACTCAAAGAAATCACATTTCATGCATGATTGCTTTTTTTATGTATTGGACTAACATTTCGGTCTAGGTGTATCCGGTACAAATATCGTTTCTCAGGGCTTTGAATTTGCATCAGTTTTCCCATGATGAATTAATAGTCACATTATATTGTATATTGTGTGTGTGTATAACAAGATTTTAGGGTTTATCAAATTTCCATATATGAAGAACAGATTGCTTAAAAAATTAATGTCATTGAATACAGTAATTAATTGGTATTCAAAGCTCGGCGGACCTTTTGTTACCAACTTTATGCAGGCTAATGCTTTGTGCTTGCTTCTATTCAAATGTGTTTTTACGTTCATATTACAACCTTCCAGTCTTTACCTAATAATGGTCATTCAAATTAATCCACTGTTAGAAAGGAAGATAAACTAAAAATTTTGAAAAAGAATCAAGGAATAAAAATTTGAGTAATTTAAAAAAATTATAATGACATGAAGTTTCAAAAAATTCCAAAATTTTAAATTCTTCAGCAATATACTTATAATATCCCGTGGTTTCACTCAATTGATCTTCATTATATTAATACACACTCATGTGTGTGTATGTGTAGATACACACACACGTACATATAAAAACACACACACACATATGTATAAGCAAGCAACAAACAAGTAACTGTTTCTAACTTTTGGCATCTAACTGGTAGGTCGGTTGAAGAAGTAATCAAAAATACTATAGATGATGATGCAGATAAAGACTACTTAACATAATGGGCCTTTGTATACACAATGCATGATGTATAAAGCATACAATTTATAAAATAAGATGCAATACATCAAATAAAAAGAGTTTATGTGAGATGTAGTTGATTATGGCATGAGATTGATGGTTGATGCGCAAATGTAATTAGTTATCATTGAAAATAATGAGTTTGTGTTAGTACCGTTGCTTTCTTGATTTTGGAATCATTGGTTTTGAGCATTCACTATATGGACATGGTGCATTTAAAGGTGATAACTTGATGTATCTAATAAAGAAGCCTGATTCCTTTTAATATAAGTATAAACCTTTTTTCTTCTTAATATGCATTTTTCCTAGATCAATGCAACATAACTTTTATTTATATGACTAAATTAGCATCGCAAGTGTTGCTCATATAGAAGAACCTCCAAATCCAATTGTTATATAAATATTAATAGATACAACAAATAAAGATGAATTTCAAGTGGGGAAAATGAAATAAAGTAAGTGAAATACTCCAGTGTTTTGATTACTTAAACAGTCATGAATTCGATACTAGGAATATAAATCATTTTGATGCAGACTAATTATTAAATACAAGAAAAGGAGTCTGGATTAAACTAACATAATTATCCCCTTCGATTATGCATATGTATGAAATTATTTTACTACACTTCCTTTGATGATCAATTGAGTTTTTTTACCATATTGTTGCAGAATATAACCACTGAAGAAACAGAGAAAGATGAGGTTGTGGAGAAAAATAAAAAGATGTCGTAGTGACGGTCTAATCTAAGATGTTTCCAAATTTGATCACATTTTTCTATGCACACGTCCATCGGACGTGCGTGTAGATTGGTGCATATGTAATGATATATATAAGACTATAGATGCTAAATTTAATACATATTTTAAATTCTTAAGGATGAATAAAACAATTTTAAAAATTCTAAAATAATTTAATTAATCTAAATTAAATAAATAAGATTTAATTAATAATATACATAAGAATATTATATAAGTTAATTAAATTGTAAATGGTTATAAATAAATCAAACTTGTACGATATGAATGTATAATATATGTAGAATTGTAAAGAACCAAACTTTGGTTTGTGGACGAGTGCATACGAATTGGACATCTATGTGGTTAAAGCCCCGCTAAAGCCCTGCAAAATCCCTGCTAAAGCACATAGCACTCTTCGACTAATATGCTATTTCAAATTAACACTATTAAATAGTAGATCTGCATTATGCCCAGCTATTTTCCGCTACACCCACTAAATTAAGGCTTTTTAGTATCTGTTTTAGCGACATTAATATACAAAGGCTGATTAGTCTAGTTCTCTTTTAAACCAAATCAACAAAGTTATGGTAAAGACCTAATTTTAAGGCATAATTGCTCAATATAAGTTGGAAATCTATTGTAGTCACTAATATAGTCCGCATAAATCATGATATTCTTCAATTTTGTTATATAAGATTAAATAATATTTCTTTTTCCTCCGCAAATGATGTGAGAATAAGGATAAATTAACTTTAAATATTTACTGATGAAGCCTTTTGTACCTCCGCTATTTTCTGCTATATCCCCACTTTATCCTCGCTATAACCTTTTGCAGCTCCACCACCATAGAACCACTAAGCGCTTTAACCACACAGTTGTACATATATCGTGATTTCAAATCCGTAGAACACTTAAATCATGAGGGTATTTCACAAGAAATACATTGTTTCCTAAGTCAATACCACTTAAAGAATATATATATATATATTAAAGCTTATGAATCTTTGAAATATTATATGTCCTATACCATTTACATATTAACAGATTACATGCATACTCTTTAGTTTTTGAGTTTCCTCAAGCTGGAAATGTTATGTGTTGTACTATTAATATATTGACTAAACAAAGTGAGATATATACACGTGTTTGCTGAGTTTCTTCAAGGTACATGCATTATACTTAGACCATCACAAAATGGTGGGTACGAGTGAGTAATTATTTTCGATCTGTTGATTTTACTTAACATCAAAATGAGATTACGACAAAGACTACGAGTTAGGAGTTGTATACGATACAACCAATAAGGTGTTATCGATCGCGTGTGGGCCTATGATTTATTGAGTTTCCTCAATTAGAATCCCAAGTCAAGTGAGTCCTAACACCCACTAGAGAAATTAATAGATTTCTATCTACTCCCTAATGGGTTTTTTAGAAATATAAAAATCGAGTAGGAATCTTATTAAAAAAATAATTGATAACATTCAACCTTTCTAATATTTTAAGAATATATGATATAAATGTCAAAATAATATACTTCAATAAATTTTTGCAGCTAATATAATTGATAAAATGTTTATTAATTAAATTATACAATTGAACCGAATTAAGACTAACATCGAGATATAAAATATACTTACCATTTTACAAGTTGTCTTTTATGAGTTTTGAAATCTGAAGCAATATAAGAATATGGATATTTGATCCATATTCGATCACACATAAATGTTATATGGTGAATGGTCGCAATTAGTAATGTATAAAACTTTGATGAAATTAGTTCATTAGAGATTGTGCATTCAATACAATTGATTATAATAACGACCTTTTTGTGTTAGATGTAGCACTACACCAAGAGTTGCAAAATGGAGCTAAGAATTCGATCACTGAAATGTCAATTTGGTCAGTTTACGTAAAGTGTAACTTGTTTGGTATCCTTAAATGTCAAGGAACCAAATGCACTTTTGTAAATAGTTCATTACTGTCTCGTAGTAAGGGTTTCCTTTTGAATGGTTCGACTATTGGAAATGAAAGCAAATGCACAAGAGTGGATGTAACTTAAGGCACGTTGCCATAAAGAGAGTGAATGGTCACTTCTACTTAACGAAGAGATATCAGAAATAATAATTGTATAAAATACTAAAAGATTCTTAATATGGAATAAGAAATGTGATTTCTCGTCCAAATGTATTTTCATATAGAAAATGGTTTTCTATAAAAGTTATTTCTTCGAGTTCAAATTAATTGATCTGAAACTCATAACTTTAAACTTGTTACAGTGAATGAAATAAAATCCTATAACAAGTAGTTGAATGGAGCTTTGTATTTTGTATGCTAATAAAGTAATGGTGGAAATAGTGGGAGCATACCATATAATACTTCTTGGTGGATCACCAAGCTATGAAAAATTATTTTCGTAAAAATACCAAATATTATTTATGAAGTAATAATTGTTTTTGGTATTGATTGAAAATAGACATAGTTTTATTTCCATATGAATATTATTTACAACATAAAACTATAATAATGGTATTTGATATCATAAAAAAATGATGCATTAGAAAATATAGATGCATCTTTTATAATTATTTTAGAATTATGGACTTAACCATGGTTTTTAGAAACAATTCTTTAATCATATGACTATGAATCATATGGTACTGGCGAATTGTCTCAAAAAATCAAAGTAAAAGCACCCATTTAGTGGGAGAGACATAAGAGTTCGTGAGCTCTTAGGATTGGTACATGTAGATCTATGCAATGCAATCATAGGTCTAACATTACCAAAGCAATTCCACATACTTCGTCAAATTCACCGACGAATTATCATAAATATGAACATATATATTCTGATACACATGTATTATGTTTATGATAAGTTCATATAATATAAAATGGAAATAAATAACATGACGTGGAAAAGTGAATATAATGATTCGACTTGATTGAGTATGTGAGTGTATTTGAAAGGAGTTCCAAATGTACCTCAAATGAAAAAGATTCAACCCAAAAGTCACTCCTTCCTATGATACATAATGATATATAGATAAGGGTAATCGAACTTTATTGGACAAGGTACTATTGATGACGAGTGAAGTTGAATTGACTTCTTTCTGTAAGGATGTGTACTTAAGAGTAAGTACATGAGATTAAATTTAATTTCATGAAAAACAAAGTCTGCAAAATCATACAAGATAAGAGTTGATGAAACAACACCTATATATCCTAGGTCAAGGAGTTGATAGGTTGTGTGAGTCAAGTGATTGCATATAATACTTGTTCGTGAGGGATCTTATTAGACGACCCCAAATGTGTTTGGGACCGATCAATATTGCTTAACCAATTTATGTTATGAAAATAAGTTTTGTAACTTAAAAACTGAATCAATTTTATACATATATATAGGCAATTCATAAAAAATTTATGAATACCTATTGCATTGCGCTAAGGAATAACTGTTGTTTCAAGAAATACCAACTTCATAATGAAGGAATTTCTTTTAGAAATTGTTGGTAGTAAAACAGATTTGAATAAGATCCAAAGATAAAACTGATTACAAAGGATGAAATGAAATTGACCAAGCATAAACAAACACAACTAATAATAATGTCTAATAAGAACTCTCGCACATTCAAGAGAAACTATGATTTCTTACTTATATCAAGAAATGAATTCCCTTGGTTGTCAATAAGCCATCAATAGTATTGACTCTACCATATGGCATAATGTAGGAATCCAAAATGGATTTCAAGTACATTATCAAAATATGATTTTGATAGTTCTACCTTAAGGGATATGATCCATCAGCCGTAAAAGTGTCTAAGAGAAGAAGACCAATGCGATTAGAATATTGTAAGTTACGTTGATAGAATGACATCGTAAATTTCATGTTGAAATTAATGTAATTTATTCATCATTAAATGTACTTAAGTTAATTTGAATTTACTCGCAATATTATCGATCGATATGGTTTTGAGTTTTGATATATGTACGTTGAAACATAAATTCTAAATAATGATTTAGAATATGTTGTTTGCGCTTAATAAACAAAGTGTCATGAAGTCAATGGGAGCAATTCTAAGTTTGTTGGTTATTTAATAGGATCCAAGAACTGGTATGAAAGTATCGTTCAACAAGCATCAGAGTTGACCAAATATTTGATAGAAAAATCAAACAGTTTGAATTTTAGTTAAAATGTAAAGGAAGCATGTGTCTGTAAGAAAGCACAATAAAGGTACTAAAATATTTCAAAACAATAAACTTATGATTATTAACGATGTAGTCATGTTAAAATCATTTTGTTCGGTTGTTTAATTCTCGATATTGGAATTGAAGTTTACATCTTTTATAATCGTTATAAATGATGTTGGGATTATCCTAAAATGATATACATAGGCATCATTTTAAAATGTTTAATATGAAGCATGTAAAATGGATTTTTTCTGCATTGGCAATAGGAATTACCGTACACATTGTATTGTCTATAGTATTGGATTTTGCTTATGTATTTAATATATAGGGAAAGTATTAAATCCTAATTAAGATTACTATACGACAGTTTAGAGTGTTCTCAAGTATTTACCTAATAAAATAGAATTGTTTATAGAAACAACAAACTCTTTATAAAGAAGTTCATGGACTCAAACCTCACATGAGTGATAACAAGTATGGTATGTCAATCCCAAATTTTTGTTCAATCTTAAGTTAGGAACTTTCAGCTGAAAATATTCCAAAAATAAGTAGTGGTTGGTTTGACCAAAGGTTAAGACATCGCCTTGAATAGCGTTGCAATATAAGAAGTATGAATAAATGCAAAAATTTATAACTGAGCCGAGGTGATTTCAAATGTTAAGAATCCCATGACATTGTTATATAATAACAATGCTATGATAAAGTTAGTAAAAGAACCTAAAGCTCACTAGAAATCAGAAAACACACTCCCAAGGATTCTACATGATAAATGCAGTTTATCAGCATTAGAGAGAATTAATCGACATAGTAGATAATTAAAACAAAAATAGCATATCCATTTATCAAGGGACTAGCTTAATCGTTTTAAGAAAATCGATCAAAGGAACGGGAATAAGATTCCATAATTGACCCCAAGTGCAAGTGGAATATTGATAGAGTTAGGGATATGCCTATTTTCGACAACTCGCACCTCCATGTACACTAATTAAAAGCCTAAAGTGACTTTCGAACTCGCATCGTCCAAGAAGTACAAGTCATCGGGGCTTTTGAATAGTACATGATACAGAGACTATTATAAAATTTAAAGCATTATACACTTTCAGATCTCACACTGGAATAAAATAAAATATAAATATTGAAAATAAGCAAATCAGATAATAGTCCCAGCATAACGTAGTCTATACAATGATGTCTCCTAATAAAAAATAAAATCTGACTGATAGAATAATATACTATAAAATATATGGAGAATTACAATAAGAAATATAACCTTGGGAGTCTAGTCTCCTCCTCCACATACTGTGTGCTGGCCAAATCATTTAATGGCATATCCTCTTGTAATGGGTATAAAAGGGGAAGAAAAGGAGTGGATCAGACAATGTCTGGTGAATGAATTGTATTACTTGTGTATGGTGTTAACAAGTAATTAACTTCATCTATATTCTACATAACATAGGCATCTATTAGTGTACGTGTATTACATATAAAAGATTAGTTACTTTAAAAATCATGGGGTATAATTCTAATTGTAGCTATAAACAACTTACGAAGGTTTCCAATCGAGGGTTGAACAACAAATAACTAATAACTCTAAGTCAATTCCTAGTATATGGTCCCATAAATAACTCCCTAACCAACATTAATTTAATATTCTTAACGACGAATCATGTATATCGCACTTACATAGAGCGAACATTGTAATGCCTGGGCTCTCGCCGAGTATACTACCTCGACAATTATGGCCTACTAAAGCATTTGTATCACTTTCTTAATGGTAAACATGTCATATGCTCTTTATTACTGAACCTGAAGCTAAGAAATCACTATAGTGATTTCCCCATAGGTCAAGCCACTGCCCAACCATATAGCCCTACTATTGCAGGCATCTCTATCTTCCCTTCCCCAATTTCAACATGTTGAATATGTAATCGGGCATGCCCCAGTAACAATAAAAGCTTCTAGTTGTTGTGCTATCATATGCCTTGTTGAGTTCCATGTAATGCCTAATATGAATCTAGTGTAAAAATAATACTCCTGGTTGCACCTGCTCCACGAAGCTACATGAACTCCTAAAAGTCAAGAAAGTGGGAACAAATACCCTTATTAGCCCTACCTGGCCTGCACCAGGTCTAGGTTCAACCTGGATTTGCTAAAAAAATTCAGAAGTCTGAAATTTTATATCAAACGTATGGCCCTCGTTTTAAAAAATTACTTTCCAGGCATTCGGTCGTCTAACTTTCTTTCTTAGAAGTCTCACTTTGATTTCAGACATCTGAAAAGGGATCCACCTGTTTGAATCGAGTCAAAATTGAACTAGTTTCTCTTGAGTTAAGATTGTCTGAAATCCAAACATCTAAATCTTAACTCAGACGTCTGATTAATGCTTCAAACATCGGGTTAGGGTTCTTTCTAGATTTACTAATTTATTTAGTTTATTCATTTCATTTTTCTTCTTCTTTGATTCGAGTATGGATTCAAGGTTCATTTTTAGTTGAATCTTGTGATAGTCTCTATCTTTGTTTACACAAATTCACTGGTTAATTTCAATGATAATCCATATATAACTTTTCAATAAAGTACCTATATACCTTCAAACAAACATCTATATAAATATATTCCCAGTTATAAAATCAATTCAATGTAAGATAAAAGTGTTATTCGATTACTTTGTTTATCCAATCAAACCAATTTTCAATAAAGATTTATCTTTATAGAATTTGATATGAATTTCACTAATCTATCCTTTTCCCTTTTTCAATAATTATTCCTAATAAATTAATGTTTAGGGTTTTCCCATCAGTACTATCCTTTTTTATTTATAGTTGAAATTGTTAATCAAATAAACTCTAGGTTGAAATTATTCTTCCAAATTCAGAACTTTATATTTTTACGCACGTAGAATATAAAGGAATTTAATTACTTATAAATAATCATAACATCATAACCAATTCAATCACCTCAAAGGAATCCTTCTTCTAGTTTGATTTGAATCTACCGCTTCCCTTCTTTGTTGATTTATCCTCCTTCTTTCAATTTGAATCTTCTACTCTTCAATTCTTTGCTTCTCTCTCTTATTTGATTTAATTTTGTTTTTATTTTATTCTAGAAATTGGAGAAGAGATTTGAGAATTGGAGTTTTTGAGGAGCAAGAAGAATAAGAAAAAGAACATACAGAAATGAGGAGGCATCAGCTATGGTTTAGAGTGAAAAGGAGTGAAGGTTAGGGTATAGTTTATAGTTGAAAACTAGGGTTGTCTTGTCTAAATCCAAAATTAATAATTACGAAAATACCATTGGTTATTGTTTTCGCTAATTTTGACTCATTTTATCAAATTTAACAAGTTATATATGTTTTCTAACTATAAAAAACGTTCTGGATGCAATGGAATAGATCCCAAGGCCTAACTTACTGTTTTTCCCTTTTATGTAATATTATATTTTAACCCTTATTAATATTTTAATTTATTAGCAAAATTTCTAGGGTGTTACACTACTGGCAATTACGTTATTTGCTACATATATCTAACACTGTTATCAATCTTGTTCATAATAAAAGTATTTGATTTTGATTATATAGTTTATTTTATAGTGGTATAATTAATTCAGTAATTAATTTAAAGTATATAAATAAGAAAACCCTTAAATGAAATGTTCCGTGATTGTTTCCGTAAATAGTAGCAATCATGAGTAATTAATCCTGATATAAAATAACGTTTTATTTTAAACATTCTAGGTCAAAATATTCCAAGAAAGGATATTGTTACATCCTTTGAGATCAAAGTACGTAATGTGCTCCAATTATTGGTAAGTTTATTACGCATGGCTATTGGAGGCACCAAGGGATTACGTATCAATAGTTATTTGATAACTATAGAATGGATCATTTGATAATTTCCTGTTAGTTAATAATAAATGATGTCAACAAGAAATATCGAAGTAACGATATCACACATCTCTCTCGACTTGAGGATATTATTGAACTTAAATGTGGATACTCCACTTTGATTATCATTAAATCATGGCATGATAATCCATCGAGCGATTATAGTTGGTCCAAGTTAAAGATGTGGAAATAAAACTTTATTCAATAACGAATTTATCTCATTATTTATAAGAGGTTAGTACCATAGTCAATTGCAGTCGACTCAAAGACAAAGTCTATGACCAAAGTAGTACAGTTAATAATTATTATTATTTAATGAAGGATTTTGTAACGACCCTAATTATGATTAACATTATTTATGACATTTAATTAGTTAAATTAAATGAAATGGTTAAGGGATTGAGATTTATGCTAATAGAGGTAGCCGTGCCAATTTAAACTAATGAACTAAAGGGGGATTTAAAATGAAATAGATAAGGGTAACAGGTAAGGGCAAAGTAGGAATAAGACATGTTCTAATACCCTAAACCCTTTATGCCCATTCATTTTACATGTTCAAAACAAAAACAAAATATATGTGAGGTTGGCCACTATTAGGGAAAAGCTAGAAGAAGAAAAGCTAAAGATCAAGAGGAAGATAAATCAAATCCATTAAAAATCAAATCTCAACTCCTTAATCACAAAGCTAAGGTGAATAATAGGTTACATATCATATTTTTGATGTTTTTGTTTCTAGATTAGATCCGAATATTTTTTCAAAGTATATTACCATGTGTTTTATTGTTAAAATGGATATATATGTTTGTTGATGATTTATGCTATTTCATATAGATTTTATGATAAGTTTTAATATGAAAACCCTATTAGATGACATCCAAATGCCTTTCAATTTTTATATAATGTCAGAAATAATATTTTGGAGATGGGTTTCAAATGTCATAATTTTCTGAATTATTATGGATTTATTATTAATTTTCAAGTAAGGAAAATGATTAATTGGGTTTAAAATTAATTACGGCTAACTTATAATTTTTTGGGTCAGAAATTAATATATGTTAGAAAACATATTAAAAGTGATTTATGGGAATTTTTGTAGAATTTTCCTAAGTGTTTGATAGGTATATAAAATTATTAAAGTATGAGACATAAATGTTTTATATATTTATAAAGGGAGAAGAGGCATTTTGTAAATATTTTAAATTGTTTATCTCTCAAATTTCGGTAGAACTTTTTGAAAATAATTTGGAAAAGAAATTAGCAACCAATCACATGTTGAAAAATAAAGCAGGTTAGTTGAAAAGGACTTACTTTATAAAGTTAAAAATCAGTTTTACCATGTTTTGCTATTTCGCTACTTTCGGCACCTACCTTTCGACTAGGTACTTCCGCCTCCATCTCCATCGAAACCAATGTGTATGGTATCAAAGACTTGATACACAGTGAATTGGACACAGGTGAAAGGTATATAGTCGAAAAAAGGGGTTCCGAAGGGGTTGAAACCTTGCTTTGCTTTTAAAAGGAAATGCGCCTGCTTTGCTTTTGAAAAGAATGCTTTCGACTTGGTCAAATGGTTTTAAAGAATGGTTTCGAAAGAGTTTGCGCCTTTGTTTTATAAAGAAGCTTTCGAAGGGGTTGAAACCCCTTGCTGCCGCAATGCCTTCAAAAGGGTTTCTTTGTTTTAAAATCTAAGCCACTTCTCCAATGCTTTCGAAAGGATTGATTTCGACACCATCCACTTCTTTTACTTAGGAAATTACTTTTGAAAGAGTGCTTTCGACTTAGTTGTTTTAAGACCCTTTTGTTCTACTGAAAGTTAAACCCAAAGGTTTTGAAGAAATGGTTTTAAATGGTTTCGAAAGGTTGTTCCACATGTTTTACTTGAACCCGAATGCTTTCGAAAGGTTTGATTTATGTAAAGAACTTAATGCTTACGAAAGTTTTAAGATGAAGGTTTCGAAGGGGTGGTTCCCCAATGTTTTCAAAAGGTTTTAAATGGAAGGTTTCCAATGGTTTTAAAAGGCATGTTTAAAGTGTTTTGAAAGGAGGATGTCTATGGTTTTATAATGCTTTCGAAAGAGATGGTTTCAATATTTTCGAAAGGTTTAATATAAATGGTTTACTTGTATCGAAAGGGGTACTTTCAATGGTTTCGAAAGGGGTACTTTTAAAGGTTTCGAATGTTTTCATCAACAATGTTTTGTGTAAATTATATATAACATGGCAAAGTGATTTGAGTAGAGCATAGAGTATATTTTCCTTGTTTAAGTATGATTTAAAGGATTAAATCAATTTTAAAGAAATGTTTTCAAGGAATATTTTAAAGGTAGATGACCCTAAGTAAAATGACTTAGATATTAATAGAATACCAGACGGGACTGGTATGGGGTCGCGCTCTATACTTTAGCTAGTAGCCCCTAGCTAATACAAATCCAAAATTCCAATGTGTAGGGCTTTGTCACAGGTAAGCCTAAAATGATCTTACACACAGAAAGGAATATACAGAGCGAGGATAGGTTATTGGTGAGCCCGCAAAACCATTAGGATTGGTTGACCCTAAGAGAAGTAAGTTAGGGACATACCGTCTAGAAGGGTCTTTAACAGAAGTTAGACTATTTGTTTATTTTGTCTGGTAGGCCCAAGTCAGCCAAAGGTTGGTAGTTAGCCAAACAAAACTATAGTGTTCGGACAGATAGTCCATTTATTACCTGATTTGTATTCTTACATGATATTGATATTATTTTTTAACCAGTTTGGTTGCAGGATTAAGATTTGCAAAAGATATGTTTATAAAAGGATATCAGTGAGGGGAAACCCGTTCCGCAAAGCGGCGTGGTCTCACATAATATCAGATAACCGAGATGTATAATATTATTCACACCAGGCTTTATGTCTAACTCGAAGTTTATGTTTTCCCCTTAAACTCTCGGGTGCTCAAAATTGATTTGAGTAGGTTGAGAGTTGAGGATTTACAGGTTTTAGTAGTTGGACGGATAAAGTTTCCGGAGACGAGCAGGAAGCTGATGTTAGCAATGTTTAGGAGTTATTTTGTTTTATTTCTGTTGTATTGTATTAAGTTTGTTATGACTATTTAGTACTCCAATCAACTAAGGGGCATCTTCATATGTTGCTTTTGGCGTATTTATGTAATAATCATATTTGATCTGAACTTGGGAGACGATTGGGATTATGTAATTGGATATGAAACATGTTTTGTGAAATGTAATCAGAAAAGTTGTTTTGTAGAAATATGTGATTTTGTTTCATATTCATGTGCTTCTGATATTACGGATACCATTGACATTATTATATTTTATCGTTGGAAGTTACTATAGATGACTGTAGCATCTATAGTGCTTAGCTTTGGGCCTCAAGATAGGGGATGTTACAGATTTTTTGTTCGGACTAACCGAGTTGAATATGGATGATATTGGAATTTTAGCCAAAACCAAATTTAATAAATCGTAAACTGATACAGTTTTACGAAGAGAATTAGTGTAAATAATCGTTACTACCTAGTACCGCTTAACATAGTAAAATTGAATTTCACCAAGAAATGCGCAAGTAATAGATTCGGGCAAACTATCAAACCATTAGCAAAGGTAACGTTTGACATTAGTATTCGAATTGTTCAATATTAATCGCTGATTGAATTTACACCTATGATTGCATAAGTGTAATGATGAATATTCTGAAACACTACATGATTTAATTAATTTATAATTATTGTAAATAAACTAAATTAATTAATATTTATGAGATATTAATTATTAATTTTTTTTACTTTTTAGTGCCATTAGTATTTAATAAAATGCGTATATAAAAGTTGTACATGTGTGTATTGATATACGTCATCGATAAATATTTAAATTTGATTTATGTCAATTAATTACTAAATGTATTTTAAGAATTTTGAAGGCCATTCTAAGAAACGTCGTGGTCGGCCTAGGGTTTAAGAAGAGGAAGGTTTGAGTGTTCAATTTTTTTTGAAATGGTATTAAATGAATGAGTAAAGGACGAAGAAAAGTACTTCAACTTTTACTCTTCTTAAATGTCTACTTAAACACATTAATTATTTTTGTTTTGTCTATCCTAATTTGGTTTTATTCAACCAAAAAATAACATGGCTAGATAGGATTTGAGTGTTCAAAATTTGTTTCAAAATGGTATTAAATGAATGAGAAAAGTCATCCACCTTTTCCCATTCTTAGATGCCAACATAAATACATTAGTTATCATTTTTTTTGGCTTTTTTTCTATTGTTCATTCCATCCAATAATACAATTAGTCAAATTAATTTTAGGATGTGTGTGTGTATATATAATTATTATTTTGTACAATTTCATAATAAAACTAGGACAACAGAGATATAGATAAAGGATGGATGTGCCCATTGTGGTATAAATTCCAACATCTATAAACATACACTTTAACCATGTACATTGTTTATATGTTGCATTTGCACTACACTCATATAAGTATAATTAAATATACTCATACATATACCAAATACAAATTTAATTAAATCAAAAGTAGTATATGTACTTCCTAATTAATTTCACATTTATAACATTTATGACATATCAAATAGTTTTCTATAAATAACAATATGACTCCTCACTCACCAAAATAAAAATATAGAACAAGTAGCTATCACACACATATACACACATGACTATATTTGATGCACTCATTTTATATATAAATTAAACTGGTTAAAATAAATCAATTAATTAAACTCCTTTCAAACAAAGTAAAAAAAAGATTTTTATATTAAACAAATTTGATTTTGGAAATAAAAACAATTAGACTTCATAGGCCCAACAAAGATCCAAAATGAAATTTTTTTAACTCACCCATTAACCCGCTTCCGACTGGCTTCGTTCCTTCAATTCTCACTCGTAAAAATTTATAGTTTAATGGTTATAATGACCCACCTTTTTGACCCTCGAATGTCGACACTAATACATCCACGGTATTCACGTGCTAATCACCCAAGTGCTAGAAAGATAGGTTGTTAGGGTAAAATAAAAGGAAAATGAAATAGAACAAGAAAGAAGGAACATAATATTTGAATCTCATGGCGAAACGATAACATATAATATCAAAAGACAGTACAAACTGTCACTCTAAGATACATAGCATTTAAGAGTTATAATTCTAAATACTATCATCGGCCTGGACAGTTATAACAACGTGTCCTCACTAATGCTGATATGTACAATATAGTAATGCAGTAGAAATAAGAATACTACGGTAGTAAACCATCTAGCTTGTCTCCTCGAGCTCCACTGAACATCAACGAAAACCTGTCTTTCTTATACTACTCGAAAGAGCACACGAGGAATTTAGGGAAAACTCAATGAATATGTTATTAGCATATAACAGTACTTTTGAGACTACACGGAATGCTATAACGGTTATCCCTCAAAAGAACCACTCATCTAATTACATAAGGTGATAAATTAGATGATGTCTAGGGTGAAGAATATAAATTAGAAAATAGATGTGATGCTTACATTGATCACATCACAACATATTGAGGGTATAATCAAAACCGCTAAGGTACGTTCGCATAATTGATTTCCCATGGAGATCCCTTCGGTCAAGCTGAAATCCAATCTCCTACACAAGGGTTAGAAGCTACCTCCGAGCATCGTATATCTCTAGATAGAATATACCATAAGGTAAACATAGCCGGTCCATGTCTAAAACACATTATCCCAAATATCATCAACCCCCGCGCCCAACATCGATAAGCATACTCTAGATATGGAGTGATAATATCCTGTCGTGGGTTAGCAAAACCGCAGACTATGCATCCTACTCTATTTTATGTCATATTCGATGACGAGGTCACGTTTGGCATCTCTCGCATGAGTCTTCATCACTCGAACAGAAGACGAATCTCCAAATGGATTCCAGTATCTTGAATAGATCATGAATCCCTGCATGGATTCAAGCATCTTGAACAGATCTCGAATCTCCACATAGATTATAGCATAAGTCCTCTGATGAATGCAAACGTTGACCTCTCCCTTGGACTTAACCTAAGGATAGATAGCTCAACTCTGTAGCAATCCACTTCATAACAACTTCCAAAACATAGAACACGTATATCGGTTTTGAAGTGGTATTCGATAAGTAGAACACTTACCGATTCCGATCTCTTCAAAAGAAATTCGATGAATTTCCGATCAAGTTCGATAGTCGACTAATCGACTATCAAGTTCAAAATAGACGGTCACATATGGAAACCAAGTCTCGTATACTATCACATTTCCGAACTTCTAGTGCTAAGTACATGACTAAATACTTTCCATAAATGAGTAAACACACAAAGCACGATCAAGTCACAAAAAGCATGACTAAGTCACATAAGCGACTTCTAATCCCCTTTTTATTTAATTAATATTTTTTATTAATTAAAACCTCTTTTATTAGTTAAACTTCTTTTATATAATAAACTTCGTTTATCAATTTCTACTATTTATTTGTACTCTTCTCAATACTTCAAAACGTATTCATATACAACCTCAAACGGTATAAGTATATTCACAAATCTTTAGCAAGATTTTTTACTTTAAACCTTCACTTTTTCTATCATTTTCCAAACGATTCCATACTTATAATTTCCTTCAAAATATCCATTTTAAGGATCTAAGTACTTTCACAAATCCATTCGAAAAGGTTTAAGACTAATGTTACTTAAACATTGTCACTACAAACCCAAAACCATTTCACTTATGCTTATCTTTAAAACATTCTTTTAAAGATCTATTTGAATTCATAAGTATAATCAAATAGGGTTAAAGATGATTGTAGTTAATACATTCTCACAACGAACCCAAAACCATTCCATACTTGCATTATTTTTAAAAACATTCTTTTAAAGATCTAAGTTAATATTTGGTTAAGATCGGTATTTGACTAGTCAACTACCCATTTAAAAACGATCGCTTATAGAAATCATGGTTTGTATACTTAATTTGTTTCCAACATTCCAAGTTATACTATCTCTCATTCAAGAGTGAATCCAGGTAAGTTAGAGCACTGGTTGCATATCAAAGACTTGCCTAGACACTTCATTCTTCATTCTCACAGATAGATAAGTCTACCTCGTCGGCTTTTAGTGTTAAGTATAATATTAATGACTCTCATAAACGGAAAAAAAAACAACATGATTAACACATTTTTGACATTCCCGACTTAACTATTCCTCAATCAAGAGGAAAGCCGGTAGGTTAGAGCGCTATTGCTTATATCCTTACTCGAACATCAATCTTAACACTCATAAATAGATAAGTCAACTTCGTCGGCTTTTAGTGTTAAGCATAGTTAGTTACCTTTTTCAAAACTTATATATATATATATAAATACTTTAAAAATACTTATAAATATGTTTTAAATACCTATGTAAAATATTACTTAAAAAAAACTAATTTATAATTTGAAGAAAATAAATAAAAACATGTCTTATATTATACCTCTTTACTTTAAAGATACATAAGTAATTATTAAAAATATATTTAAACTTCAAACCAACTTTAAGATACTGTAAAATATGTTAGAAAACACCCAAAAAAGGATTAGATAAAACTACCAAATTTAAATATTATTTCTAGACACTTAAAATCATAATCAACTTACTAGAACCTTTATAAATGCTGTTAAAGTCCTCATTAAAGAATCAACATAGAAAAGTATAAACTTTATGACTAGTTTAACCGCTTAAACAAATGATATAAGACTTGAAATTTTTACAGTAAGTACTACCCTTAAAGTACTTAAAAACCACAAAAATAAACCTATAAGAATATCTTTTAATTTATTTATAAAAATTCCCAAAAATAGAGTATTTACTAAAGTGTATTTATAACCACAATTTTACTCAAACTTTAACCGCTCTGTTTGACCAGTTCCAAAATACTTTAAATTCCAATTTTTTTCCAGTAATAAGTAAGCATATAAAAATTATTAAAAATGCAAAGAAACCCCTAAGGATCTCTTTCAACTTAACTATAAAAATTCCCAAAAACAGGATATTTTAAAGTGCTCATATAGCGACCTTCTTCTCGCTATAACATTTTGCAAATTTGTTTTACAAGTTAATGGATAATTTAAAATTTCATATTTTTCCAGTAATAAGTATAATTATAGTACTCATTAAAAATGAAAAGAAGCTCCTAGGATGTCTCTCAAAGTTAACTTTGAAAATCGCAGAACACAAGGCATTTTCAAAGTGCATCCATAGCGATCTTCTCGCTTCTAACTTTCATAATTTTTTTTTTCACAATTTCTATAACTTTCCAAATCAATTATTTACTATCCGATACACAAAAATTTGTATAGAGAACAACCAATACAAATTATCTCAAGTTAAGATCATAATTCTTCAATTTACACAAGTTAAAGTTAAGGGATATCGAAGTGCACTTATAGCTACAATTCTCGCTTCAAACATACTTCAACTTAACACACAAGCCAACCAAACATGTGAAAACAAATTCTAAGCCACGCCACATGTTTAAGAAGGTAATAGGAGTGATGTTATATGATATAAAGTTTTCATTTGTTTTCAAAAGCAAGAGGGGTCCAAAGTTTATAACTTTACTTAGTTAATGTCACTTTAACTTTGTATTTGCACACACATACAAACACACACAATATATACAAAAAAGATAGAGAGATAACTCATCCAAATACAAGCCTACAACAAGCTCAAACACAAAAAAAATCAAGAACCACTTCCTACCATCATCAAAAGCCCAAAGACACCACCTTTAGCTCCAAAATCACAAAGCCAAGCCACCCTCTCCTCCTTTGCTCATGGTCTAAAGTGTAACCCCATTTTTCTTCATCTTTCTTCCACTTTGACCATAGATACATGCTTCTTAAGGTGTTCTGAGGTGTTGGTGAAAGTTTGGTGGAGTTTGGAAAAGTTTTAAACTTATTAGAGAAATATAAGTGAAGATAGAAGTGGATTAGTGCTAATCGATTCTACCATTTTTGTTCTTTTTAATAATTTTAAGCTTTGAAATGTTGTGAAGTGTTTACCCGTGCCTTAGCCATCCCTTTATATGGCCAAACCATGCCCAAAGTATTTGCCCATGTGTCTTGCTTGCTTTTCACTTTACATGAAAATATCTCTTAACAAAATTACCCTTTTACCATTACACACAAAATATCTTCTATGACATCAGCCATGACATCATCATTTTTTCTTTTCCATAAATAGTAAAATATTTTAATTCTTATTATTGATTTACCGAGCAAATAAGTGTATGTAAAAAAGTTTGAACAACTTCTTACAAATAAAAAGTTGTTTATCGATAAAAATGATTTTCGGTCACATTATCGATAAAATGAGGTTAATAAGGTTATTAAAACAATCTAATAGCACTTAATCCAAGATTTACGTATTTTAATAATTCAGATGTTTAAATATGAAGTGTTCGAAATTCCAGATCGTTACATTCACTACATCATACTGTCCATTTTACCACACCGCGATGTGGAAATTTTGCCACGGTCTTGAGCCGTGGCAAATAAGCCATGGTTTTTAGTCGTTGCAAAATAAATGACAAATGTCAAAGGCCATAGCAATTTTGGAACAGCTCTATACCATTGCAAAAGTTTCCTAATTGTTTTAGCCCCTTGCTTTCACTGTAGCTCAAATACGCTTTGCACCCGTTCTCAATACAGCACCCGTTCCATCAAATTTGTCGGCCCTAATTCTGTCGCTACGCCCCTCCACCCTGCTTCTGACGCCTGAATCGCTCCTCTCGTGAATGGCTCCTCTCGCGTCAACTCTCCATCTCGCGTGGCTCGCGTGAATCGCTCCTCTCATGAATCGCTCCATCTCACGTCACTGCTCTCGCTCGCGTCGCTCTGCCCTGATTCTAGGTACGACAGTCTCTAATTGATTCTAGGTATGACAGTCTCTGATTGATTCGCGCGAATATGACTGTGATATAACGGAAATAAGTATATTTCACTTCTGTATGCTTGTTTACTGCTAGTTTTTATCTGCTTTATCATCACCTTTTATATACTTACTCTTCCATATGTCATTGATGCATCTAAATTGTTTGAAAAATTTATTGACTGAACTTCAGTTTTGAACTTTTAAACAACGAGCAATGGTTTTGATATCTTTGCATCTGTTGGGAACTGATGAACACATAGTAGGCAGTATATGATGACCTGGGCAGAAATATAAATGAGCTAATGGAAATAATTTGTTGTTGTTATTGCTTGAAAGTCGCGGTTCAATCATCTTTGTGATAACATAATGATATTAGTAATTGTATAAAGTGCTTTTCTTGTTTAAATGCTTAGAATTTATGCAACCCTTTTTAAATTAACTTTTTAGATTGTGTGAAGATTTCGTTATACATATGATATACTCTCAGTTTTGATTAAAGTTTGCAAATATAAGTGCAGCATATGTCTAAGTTTTTTTTATAAAGAAGGATCTAAGTTAAAGTAACCCTAATTGAAGAGTATAAATTTGGATTGGCTAATGATATCCGGGGTGGTTAACCTTGAAGAGTATAAATTTTAAGAGGTGGAGCCTTAGCGCAAACGGTTAGGTCACCCGCATGGTGATCTGGACTCCCAAGTTCGAGTCCGGAAACAGTCTTTTCGCAATGCGAGGAAAAGGTGTTATGAAAAATAGCAGCGCTTTGCGGAAGCTTTTATCAACGGATCTTTGTCACCCAAATCACAAAGAGATAACTTGAATTGAAAACAAGACGGAAATGAAATCAAAACGCAATAACACAAGATATTCCATCCAACCATCCACTTTATTGATTCATCAAAATTTTGTTTACAATTAATAGAACAAAGCTAAAATAATATTGAATCAATAACCAAATTTAGAAAGGGAGCAAATATCTATATGGCTAAAATTGTTAGAGAAGAAGAGCAAATATGGAGAAGAGAAAATTAGCAAATAGATTTTCCACCATACTTTTACCCTCTCTTCTAGTCCCCATTTATACAATCAATTACTTAATGCCCAAGTTAACATTAGATGGCAAAAAATAATTTGATTAGCCAATTAGAAAGAGAAATGAACATACTCAAATATACATATTAATTAGAGAAAACAAAATCTTCTCTTTCTTTCTTTTGCATATTTATTTTCCTCTATTTGTGATTTTATATCACCAAAATTTAACACTCCACCTTGATGCAAAATCACATATCTTCAACATATCAAACATGTCATATCTAGATCTATCACAAATCCTCATATCTCAACCACACTAAATTACAAACCTCAATCATCGTCTGCAAGTAATGCATCTCCCACATGAGGTGCACCACACAAATCCGGTCTAAAAAACATTTGTAATACCACAAAGATCTTCGTCTTGTTTTTGTGGATTTTGCAATTCGACACCCGTCTATCACTCGATCTGAGCTCATTACCTGATTACTATCGATCCCTCGAGCATCATCAACATGAAGACCCATGTCTGAAATATGATCATCAATGCTAGAATCATAACAAGTGACCACGTTAACCTCTCCACCTTGTTGTGGACTAGGTCCTTCAACCGTCACTCGCTTTCCATTGTCGATTAAAGAACCAACCAATCTATAAATGTTTCCTTCTTCCAATACTACTTTCATCCTTACACGACCACCTTTCTTCACTTTCAAAACTCCACCTTGAGTCTCATAAGTGCAACCACGGCGATCCAACTGGCCGAGAGAAATAAGATTATGCGAACAAGTGGGTACATGTCTCACTCCAGAGACTTCTCTAACCACACCATCATGCATACGAAACCGGATAGATCCAATACCACAAATCGGTAGCTTTTCTCCATTGGTTGTCCTAATCATGTCGACACTCTTCTCATAAGAAGAAAAACAATTCACATCTCTACAAATGTGAAAACTGGCTTCCGAATCCATCTTCCAAGGCTTATTTTCACTAGAGAGGACATCACAAGAAGCATCACTATCGGTACCTTCAGCAAAACCTGCATGTGCATCACTACTAGTATCACCATGCGCAGCCTTTTTCTGATATCTTTTATAAGCATAACACTTGCTGCGTATGTGACCTTTCTTATTACAATAATGACAAGTGATAACACCTTTACCATTAGCATCCTTCTTCCAAATTGTATCTTTCTTCGAGTCCCTTGCCACCATAGCCTCACTTTGAATTGATTTCATACTTGACCATTTTCTTTTAAGCTCCTCATTCAAAAGACTGCTTCGAACAGTTTCTAGAGAGATGGTTCCATTAGCATTAGAATTACTCAATGAAACAACCAAAGTTTTCCAACTTTTTGAAAGCGAACTCATTAATAAAAGAGCCTATAACTCATCATCAAAATTGACCTCCATATTTGCCAATTGATTTATTACATCTTGAAATTCATTCAAATGTTCTGCAACAGACTTCTCTTCATCTAATATCAGTTGTACCAACTTTCGAACCAGAAAAGCCTTACTAGTAGCACTCTTTGATTTATACAAAGATACCAACTTGTCCCACAAAGCCTTTGCAGATTCACAACTAGCCACATGATGGAAAATTGAATCATCAATTTTTTCCATCCAACATAGCCATCTTTGAAAACGAAATCATATCCGACATCAATAATTTTTCAAACCAAAATTACTCTAAGCTTTGCGATGGCCTGTGCTCTGATACCAAACTGTTATGAAAAATAGCAGCGCTTTGCGGAAGCTTTTATCAACGGATTTTTGTCATCCAAATCACAAGGAGATAACTTGGATTGTAAACAAGGCAGAATTGAAATCAAAACGCAATAACACAAGATATTCCATCCAACCTTCCACTTTATTGATTCACCAAAATTTTGTTTACAATTAATAGAACAAAGCTAAAATAAACAAAATACCATTGAATCAATAACCAAATTGAGAAAGGGAGCAAATATCTATATGGTTAAAATTGTTGGAGAAGAAGAACAAATATGGAGAAGAGAAAATTATCAAATAGATTTTCCATCATACTTTTACCCTCTCTTCTAGCTATTTATATAATCAATTACTTAATGTCAAAGTTAACATTAGATGATAAAAAATAATTTGATTAGCCAATTAGAGAGAGAAATAAACATACTCAAATATGCCTATTAATTAGAGGAAACAAAATCTTCTCTTTCTTTCTTTTGCATATTTATTTCCCTTTATTTGTGATTTTGTATCACCAAAATTTAACAAAAGGCTGCGTACGTATCGACCTCCCCAGAGTCCGTTATCTTGCGGAAGCCTCGTGCATTAGGTTCCACCTTTTTAATGATATTAGGGTGAGGAATGACCTGTTTAAATTGAATTAATCAATAAATCCGAATCTTAGCTTCAGAAATCCTCAATTCGGAATTGGTTGAGATAGTAAAACATTGGTTGTTGGTTCAGTTCTAGATGCATGTATGGTATATGTTCCATTTATCATGACATGAAATAACAATTCATGACAAATAACTGAAGTTTATAGTTTATATTTGTTTGCTAAATTTTTTTTCATTGAAGCAATAAATTAATGCTACTTAGTAATCTGGTTTAATACTTACCTAATCTAGCCGAATAGGTTTCATTTGATTTTTTTTCTTTTTCTTTTAATTGATTGATTCATAGATTATTTGATTCGGTATTATTTGGTTTTATTGAGCTCTAATTTTGTTTGGTTTTCAAAATTTTGTATCGATTTGGATCCGACCAACCATTTGTTCAAAGTTGCTGATTAGAACATGAACACACAAATCAAAGAACAATAGATCCACCTAGCATTTGATCATCATTGAAAAACATGATATAACCGGAAAATTGGAAATTAGTGAAAAGATTGGACTCTCCCTGGCTAGTTAGCTGCTCAAAATTATTACAAACAAACAAACTACAGTATACTTTTTAATTTGTTTCAAATACAGAATACTAACTAGCATAATGTTTAAACAATCAAGCGCTTCATCTTAATGATAAGAATTCAACCATATCTTTTACGCCTTTCACAACTAATTGTTGAAAAATAAGTAAAAAGAAAATGACATGTTTGATTTGAGGATTTTTATAGTAGTGGTTTGATCGTTTATGAGAATATTGGTTTTGAAAGGTTTTTACAAGTGGTTTATACCAGGTTTTATTTTCAGGGTTCTTGATAATCTTTTAAAATTAATAAAATTATGTATGTATAAAAAATATATATATAAAAATCTTAACATATTTGATTCAAGATAAGTGATATTCCAAAAAGGAAAAATAGCTTTAAAAACTGCATCATAACAAAATGAAACTATATTTTGATTTACAAAAAATCAACTGTAATATAAAGCCGATTTTGAGAAAAACTGCATCATAATAAGATGATGATGATAATGGGGTGGTTTTGTGTGTGTTTTCTTTTTAAAATAAAATATATGAAATCAAAATTAGAATATTATGCTTGAAATATTTTTCAAATAACTGTTTTAGAGGGTATGGTTGTTAGAACTTTGGAGAAACAGTTAGAACCTGCTGATTTGTAAGCTTACTTTCATAAGCTTTGGTAGATGGAGCCAAAAACAATTAAAAGTGGTGAAATAAAAACTCCACAGCGGAGCCTTTGTGTCCTAGCGAACTTTTTTGAAACTATCAGGTCTGATCTTGTTCCAAACTCCTAAACATATTCTGAAAAACCAGTCTCAACTACCAAAAATTCATTTCACTGCTAAGTGCAATCCATGCACCATATTTTATTGTTAACAATTGGTCTTTCGAAACTCGCTCACACATTATAAATATTGGTAAGGGAAGTATGCAACTTTGAGTTTTGCATTGAACCGATAGAGCAATGTTTTTAGCTTAATGTTTAAATTAGATGGTAAGTGGTTTGTTGAGTCTATGCAAATGGGTGTACTCTTTGAGTTCCCAGTTAATTATTAATATGCAGTCAAGACTCAAAAGTCCAAGGTCAGCAATCTCAAATTCTAACCCTTCAATACTGTATAGACTCTAGAAGAAAATGGTTATACAATGACTAAATATCAACTATATCACTGCAAAATAAAACAATATAACATAAATGCTCACAAATTTGATGACATCTTGAGTTGTTTGTTAAATTCTTACAGGAAAAGTTGGCATAACTTTGGGTTTGCGCTCACTTTTATATTGGATTCATTTATATATTGGATGAATGAAGTAAATAATTGTATTGTGTTTTCTTAAGGAACCATTTGATTTAGATATTTGAAACATGGAGTAATGTCGTAATTTATTTAACCATTGGGTATTGTTTGTATTATATTTGATTGTGCTTTCATGTATATATTTCCCCTATATGATAGTATGGAACAAAAATATAGTTTTTTTCACTGACGTCAATTAATATGCTAATTGACCTGGAAAGTTAAATGTTAGAATGAGAAGATGAATCCCTTCTACATAAATACATTTAATGATTTTTCCACTTTTAGTAATAATGGATAATTTAAAAACCATGCAGTAGTCTTATTTTTAACAAGATCCTTAACAAAGTTGCTTAATTGTAGTATACTCTTGGACTGATCTTATATTAGTAAAATGGTATTTTAGTCTCGCCCTTTGGTAATTTTGTAATTTGTTTTTCCCTCCAAAAAGTATTGATAATTTTTGAAGAAAAAAAACCTCTAGGAAGTGTTACTGTTTATTATTATAATATATATATATATATATATATATATATATATATATATATATATATATATATATATTGTCTCACCCTTTGGTAATAGTTATATGCTAACCATGAGAAACATGTTGAAATGAAAATATTGGGTTATTGATGTATATTCTTTTTAGTGTAGCTTCATGTATTAAATGAAGATGATGGGTATTCCTTTTTTGTAGAGAGTTTACATTTTTTTTTATGCTTCTATTAGCTTTACAATAAAAGAACTATTACCATTTTTTACTATGCTCAATTTTTCCTTCTGTAACATTCATTAAGTGTGATGTTACCAATCCTGATACTGTATAATTTTAGCAATAGTAATTAACTTCCAATTGAGTCATTGACTGATCTACTATATATTGTGTGACATTTGTGCAGTGGAACTATCTTCAGCATATGTGAAGCATGTAGAAACATATGGAGGTCTGGATGTTAGTGTACACAGTGCAGGAGTTGGTGTTACTGACATAAGTTTCGATGAGGACGAAACCGATGGCAATAGTTCGTGGAGGCACATCATCAATATCAACTTCACTGCTCTTGTTGATAGCACTCGAATTGCTGTAAGCACCACACAACTTATCTACTGTATATATAATTCCACTCATCGATATAATGGACATCTCATACAGAGTTTCATACTAGTTACTTATAATTGCAGATTCAAACAATGAGAAAATTGAAGAAGCCAGGGGCTGTGATGAATATGGGTTCAGCAGCTGGCCTTTACCCAGTGCCTGCTGATCCTATTTACTCAGCAAGTAAGGGTGGTGTCGTTTTGTTCACTAGATCATGTGCTTTATTAGCCCGTGAAGGCATCCAAGTCAACGCTCTATGTCCCGAGGTATATATGTATTTCCAGTTATCCCTTCTTTCATGTATGAAAATTAGAAGCTTACTAATATATATGATGATCATGTATGTACAGTTTGTGAATACCGACGCTATATATGAGAAAAATCTATGCTTAATTTTTACAGTAAAAATTAGCAAATATGCATTTTGGTATTAAAAAAATTTCTAACAAAAAAGCCCAATCAACTATACCAAAAAATGCATATGCATTTTGGTCTTAAAGAAATATTCATAAACTTATTTCACTATTCTTGTATTGCTGGAGATCACTTCATGTCCGTTAATACTTGCAAGAGGATTTGTAACAACAGATATGCAAACTTTTTGGGATCTGGTTGAAAGTAACTAGACTGAAAACATAGTCTATAGGTTTTCAAGCTTGTTCTGTTTCTTAACCAGAATCATTAAGAGCAGTTAAGAATATTTTGATAATAAAATGTGAATAAAGTGAGCGCATTAGAACAATTGCATACTTATGAAAGTAAATGTTCAAGTATGCTTCTTGTTAGCACTTCTCTTCTTCTAGCAACGTGTAGACATTTTTTGGCATGACACTGTTTTATTTTATTAGTTGATGACAGTGTCATCTTTGGTATGTTGGTTGCCTTGAATTCTTGTGATTCGTGTGCCTTAGTTCCTCAATAATATGAACTCATTTCAAGTGCGGACTGTAGTATGTGTTCAAGTTAGCTTTGTGTTAATAATGAAAAATAGAAACACATTTGAAGTGGTTATCAAATAATCTTGATATGATTTTGATGCCAAGAATTTTGCCCAAATTCGAACTAAAGCAGAAAACACATGAAACAGTGGGAACACAGTTTCAATGGGAGGGCCCGCTTTCAGAAAACATCGCTAAGCCTTGGAAGGCAAATGAGGCTGAGGCAATCAAAACTGGGAATACTATGTTATTTTTTTTCTCTTCCAATCAATTAATACCGTTCCATGTTTAAGTATTAATGATGTTAAGTGAAAATATTTGTTTAGGTTAATAAGCAAAGGAATGGACACGCTTATATGCCCAGTAGTGCTTGAGTATGTTATGCTCAACGTATGGGGAAAACAATAACAAGTCTGTTATGTACATCCTGCTTATTATTTTTATAAGTAAACGTGTAAGTGCTTTTGCTTTGTGTAAATAATGTTTAATCTTGCTTTTGCTAACCATCGGTTCTGCAAGTTTGCAAAAAACAATCATATTCCATATCATGCTTATAGCAAGTGCTAAATAAGGTTTGCATAATAATAAGGTTTACATAATCTTTTTGCAGGTGCAAGACGTGGAAGCCCACCTGGAGGTGATCACAATATTGGTCTTGTATAAGCCATCCATTTGAATTTTATATTTAACACGTTATTCTTTTTTCCTGTAACAGCAGTTATGCATGTACGAGTTGTAAGGAATGGTGAACCCAGAGCTTATGGAGGTGCGACAAAGTCTTTAATCAAGGCCCCATTTCTTCTTCTGATATTTGGAACTGTTTCTTAAGGTAGGATTTTTTTTCTGCAACACAAACTTATTTTTAGGCTATAACTATGTGTTGCAACTTTTTAGTGTATTTAACTATGTACTGCTACTGAACTTTGTATTCAAGTATTGTAATTGTTGAATTGTTTGAACTTTGTATTCATGTAGGGTAGTGTATGATGTCGTTGCATTATAAACTAAGTCTGTCTTGAATTATAGTTTGAGATAAGACAATTTTGTGTTGTTTAATGTAGGCTGTTTTGAGTTTGAGTCGAGACATTTTTAACTTATTCTGTTTTGAGTTTAATGTAGGTTGTTTTGTGTTGTTTATTTTTTCTTTAAATGCAAATGCAATATTGAGCCACGGCTCTAAGTCGTGGTTAAATATAAATTAGCCATGGCTCTAAACGGTGGTTAAATATAAATTAATCACGGTTTAGAGTCATGGCTAAATATTATCCACTGCCCATTTCACCACGGCTGGCCATGGCCAGCCGTGGCGAAATCATTTCGCAATGGCTTAGAGTCTTGGGGAATGGCTTTTTCAGCTCATTATCTCCACAAATCTTCACCTCGTTGTCTCCACAAATATGTCGAAATGCCCATTTCTTCATCTCGATGCCTCCACAAATTCCTTCGGAGTCTTCGATTCACTCGTCCGGATGTTTACTTTCCCCTGGATCTCGAGCAAGCTCAGGGCAATGATTTCTGCAAATCTCTAAATAATTCAACAGTGCACAAGTGAAGAGCGGTTGTGTTAACCTTGAAGAACGGACATCAGTAATTGATTGCACCATGGTTGTCCCGAATTGCGCTTTCAAGGCAGTGGCCTCGTCCAAGACACAACTCTTATCACTTACCCTAGTTCTTACCCATCAATTTCAACGCATAGCACGGGTTCGTACTAGTATATTCATAAATGTATGATATATTCTTGCCTCGAGTGCATGCCTAATCTCATGTAACATCCCTCATTTTAAGATCCGAAATTAAACGCTGCAGATGCATCAGTCATCCATAATATTAATTCCCAGTGACAAAATGAATACAAAATATAAACTTTTGTATTCGAAATCAAGAGCACATGAATACGAAAATTTTCAAAACACATTTCATTAATAAACTTTTGTATTCGTTATATAATCTCATCGATTCCACGTTCAGAGAAAATATAATAATTACAATTATATTCCAAGAGTGACATATGAAGATGCTCCATTGGATGATCGGATTCTAACTACTTGGCAGTTATAAATTCTATCATTACATCCATTCAAACAAAATAAAACTTCAACCAATACAGCGGAAATAACCCCTAATATTTAGCTTGCCTCCTGCATATCTCCGGAAGCTTATTCGTCTAACCTGAAAACCCTACTCCCGATCAACTCAAATAAGTACCCAAGATTTTAAAGGGAAAAACAAAAACTTTGGATCGGACAAAAAGTCTGGCGTCAATATTAATATACCATCTCGACCCAAAAGTAGATATCTAGTGAGACCACACCACAGAACGGAACGGATTTTACCCTCGCTGGTATCTTATCAAAACATGTCAATCTGAACATAAATCATGTACATGTAACTATAATGGTTAAAACAAAACATGATATGATCATATGCATGCAATATGGGTAAGCATAACTAGTCTGTTATTGAAGGGCTATGCATTCCCAAGGTTTATCTGTCCCGTAAAATTGACTGTTTGTCTCAAATCAGTTTTCCAAGGGTTTACTATGAACCTATTAGTTTTCATTTGCCAACTAATAACATATCAGGCTGACTTGAGCCAAAACTTAATCAGATGTCCCAAAATCTCCAAATATGGTTAGGAGGTCTCCAAATATGGATAGAAGAAAACAAACAATTCTGCGGCAATCTAGAGCTACGAGTTCCCTTCTGTGCATACACATTATTTAGTCTCACTGCCGAGTAAGCCCTACGCATTGGAATCGCAGACCTTTACCAACCGGGGGCTACCGGCTGAAGCATTGGGCGCGACCCTACACCAGTCCCACT
This sequence comes from Allium fistulosum, assembly GCA_030737815.1. NCBI lineage: Eukaryota > Viridiplantae > Streptophyta > Magnoliopsida > Asparagales > Amaryllidaceae > Allium > Allium fistulosum. Next base: position 514,373,268 of record CM060906.1, on the reverse strand, counting down.
TCAATCGTATCTGGTTTTAAATCCATAAGTTGTATTTTTTTGATCGGTTCAAGGCTGTTAACATAGTTGATCTATCTGATCTCCTAAATGCAATTCTACTCATTTAGGAGTTTAGTTTGACTGTACTCACTACTGGAACAACCAAACTGGTAATTATGCTCCTAAGTCCCAAGATGCAATGTTTGGTAATGCAAATGTGAGTATGACAAATGATAAAATATGCAAATTTAACCGATCAAATGATAACAAAAACAACTAACATCATTCGTCAAAATATTTTCAATTAATAGGCACATCCTTCGCAAAATTACTTAAATGTTAAGCAACAATTTCCTTTGGCAAAATTCGTATAAAATTGGTCTAAAACACTATTTCATTTCCTTGAAAACATTTATCTTTAGAATTGATGAACCACTTGAAATCATTCTTAAAATAAGTAAAAACATAGCCAAAATCTGGTGCCAAAGCACATCTTCTTTACATAGCTTTTAAAATAATTATTATCAAAACAGGGATGTCGAGCCTTTAGAAAAAATGGGCTTTTGACCCTCTAAACATTGCTGTTAGGTTTGAAAAACATAAGGCTATCGAGCCTCTAGAAAACATGGCTATCGAGCCTTTAAACATGGCTATTTGAGTTATAAAACATAAGGCTATCGAGCTTATAAACATAACTATTAGTTTAAAAACATAAGGCTATCGAGCCTTTAGAAAACATGGCTATCGAGCACTTAAACATAGCTATTATATTTGTAAAACATAGGCTATCGAGCCTTTAAAACATGGTTATCGAGTTTGTAAAACAAACGGCTATCATGCCGCTAAAAACATAGTTATCGAATAGCTACATGGAAGCAATCGAGTCACTATAAGACAAGAGTGTCGAGTTCTTAAAATCATGAGGTGCCGAGCTTCTAAAATACATAGGGTTGTCATGCCGCTATGTTCGAGGGTGTCAAGCCTCTATAAATTTAAGGATCTCGAACTTGTAAAGAAAAGAGGTTGTCGAGTCTCTAAACCATGAGGTTGTTGAGCTTCAACAAATCATGGGATATAGAACCCCAAAAACACTGGATGTCGAATCCTTATGAAAGCAAATACATCACAAAGATATAGTGTATCGTTCACATGCATTAGCTTTTATGGTTATCGAGTTTCTTTGAAATAAAGGTATCGAGCCCCTAACAATGGCACTTATGTAATTAAGTTAAAAACCGAATAATTTCCTTTTAAAGCTAAAACTTTCCACTAACCCTCGCCCCTTATCAAATTATTGTTGGATAACAAAATACTTTTCACATTCTTTTCAGAAATATTGGTCGATCATGTTCTACCTTCTCGTTCAACTATGCAAAAATATTATAATTAATATCATCAACTTCTATTAATTAAAAGCTTTTCTAGAATAATAAATTCATAGAAAATCATAACTATTAGGTAAAATTTCCAAAAAATCACCAACAATTCTAATTTCCATCTTCTTCCATATACAAAACTTTCGGGACCAAAATATTAATTTAATTATTTCTTATAATTAAAAAAACTCAAAATATACGCATTTCTCTCTTAGGAAATTTATAAAATATTCATATGAATGTGAAAAATTATAAAATTAAAAAACCATCTCCAAAATAATATTTTACACAACATATTGAAATTTCAAGTCAACAAGAGATCAAAAACTTAGGTTTTGCCTTTAAAACCCACTAGAATAATTCCATAAAATTCTAACAAAACATCATTCAATCCAAACATGACATATTATCGCAACAAATTCGAAAATCAATCATAAATCCAAAAATAAAACATAACAAATGAAATGGTAACTAATATTCACCATAGATTGGATAAGATAGGTAGAGATTTGATGTAGATTAATTCCCCTAAGCTTTCCCTTTTGAATTCCTTAGATTTCTTCTTCTTTTCCTTAGGTAATGGCCGACCCCTATTTAGTTTGTTTTGGTTTTAGAAAATGAAATGAGAATGAGTGAGAAAGGAAGGGTTTAGGGAATGAATAAAGGGATAATTCTCATTATGTCCCTCTCATTAATTTCTTTCAATTCTATGTTTAAAACAATCTTATTAATCAATTAAGTAAGGTCTGACCCAAATTAGTTAACAAATCTCATTCTCTTTATTACCCTACATTATTATATTTAATTTATCTGATTAAATTCCCTAAATAATGTTAAACAAAAATTAGGGTTGTTACAGGCTCCCTCCTTAAAGAATTTCGTCCTCGAAATTACGATAAGGAAAACAACAAGCATATCATCATGCAAACATATGTGACAAATACATAACAACAATACTAGCATATCCTACTATCAAAAATGTTATGTGACAGATATAGAACATACCAGCAAAACAACTCAAGATAAGTATCTCTAATCATGTCTCCCAAGTACAGTCTTTCTCATTGCCACTCCCTTGGACTTTCACTAACTTGACTATCTTGTTTCTTAACTTCTTTTCATCTCTTACTACAATACGAACCAGTTGTCCAACAAAATTCATTTTTGGTTCTACTACTAAATCTTCCAATACAGTCGGTGCAATAGTAGTCTTTGGATCATGCATGCACTTTCTAAGATGAGAAACATGAAAATTATTATGGACTCCAGCTAAACTATTCGGTAACTCTGTCCGATAAGCGAGTTTCCCGATCCTTTCTACGATAGGAAATGAACCAACAAATCTCGGTGCCAATTTCTTTGACTTTTCAAACTGTGTTGCACCCTTCATCGATGATACTTTAACAAAAAAAACACGACCTCCAACTGAGAGCTCTAAATCCTTACGTCTCTTATCTACGTAACTTTTTTGCCTAGGCTAAGCTTCCTTCATTTTCCTAGACTGAGCTTCCTTCATCCGTGCTCAGATCAACTTAATCTTTTTAGTAGCTTCCCTCACCATATCTGGACCAAGAATCAATTTGTCTCTGGTCCCTAATCAACATGTTGGTTATTTGCACGGCCATCCGTAAAGAGCTTTGGAAGGCAACATTCCTATACTAGTTTCATAACTATTATTATAGGAAAGCTCGACTAGTGCAAATGGTCTTCCAATGACCCTCCAAAATCTAGTACACAAGCCCTTAACAAAACTTCAAGGACTTTGTTAACTCTTTCTGTTTGCCTATCCGTTTGTGGATGGTAAGCGATACTCATATTCAGCTTGATACATAACACTTCTTGCAAACTCTTTCAGAATTAACTTGCGAACAAAGTATCTCTGTCACTGACTATACTACTAGGAATCCCATGCAGTCTTACAATATTCTTCATAAATAACTTTGCCAGAGTGGGTGTCGTCCTTGTCGACTTAACGAGAACAAAATATGCACTCTTGGTCAGTCTATCTACCACAACTCAAATGCTTTCTTTTCCCCTATTCGACCTTGGCAACCCATTAATAAAATCCATGGATGTAGAATTCCATTTTCAAAGTGGAACTTCTAAAGGTTGAAGCAATCCACTTGGCTTCTGATGCTCGGCTTTCACTTGTTGGCAATTCAAACATTGTTTTACCCATAAGCGTACATCTCTTTTCGTTCATTCCCAGAAGAAACTCCTCTTCATATCCGGATACATTTTAGTTCTACATGATGAATAGTAAAATTCAATCGATGACACTCCCTAAGAACTTTCTTCTTTAGGTTACAAACATTTGGAACACACAACCATCCCTTCTTCCTAAACCATCTGTTATGGTCAGACTAAAATCTTTCAAATTATCAATCTTAGTTCCCTCTTCAAGTTTTCTAATCCATTCGGCTAGTAATGGATCATCTCTCTGCTTAGAAGTAATTCTTTCGATCATTACTGATCGAACCTCCAAACATGATAACATTGCGGTATCCGACTAGAACCAGCCGTTGACCTTAACCGCACACCACAAGTAGTCAATGCCTCTAAATCTTTCCATTCTGCTAACATAGCTGACACCACGCTCTGATGTTTCCTGCTAAGTGCAACCACAACTTTGTTTTCTTTCCCCGACGTATACTCAATACCAAAATCATAAGCTGCCAAAAACCCTAGCCACCTTTGTTGTATCATATTCAACTCCATCTGAGAGAATAAATACTTCAAAGACTTATGATCCTTAAATAACTCGAACCGTTCTCTCAACAGATGATGTCTCTATACTTTCAAAGCAAAGATCACAGCTGTCAACTCTAAATCTTGAGTCGAATATCTAACTTCATGTGATCAAAGCCGTCGAGAATCGAAGGAAATCACTTTACCTTTTTGCATTAACACAACTTCTAACCTTGTCCCACATGCATTAGTATACACCACTAAATATTGATTTCCATCTAGAACAATTAACACGAGAGCATTAGTCAATAAATGTTTTAACTTTAAGAATGCTTCTTCACATTTATCGGTCCAAACATATTTTACGTCCTTCCTTGTTAGTTTAGTCTTAGGTACCGCTATATGAGAGAAATCCTTGATGAGCTCCGATAATAACCAGCTAACCCCAGAAAACTTCTTATCTCGATCACAGTCTTGGGTCTTTTCCAATTATCAACAGCTTCAATCTTAGCTGGATCTACTGATAATGCTTTCTCTGAAAGTACATGACCAAAGAACTTCACTTCTTTCTTCCAAAAATGACATTTTGAATGCTTCGCTTTTAGTTAATGCTGCCTCAACATTTCTTGCACTATTCTAAGATGAATCTCATGATCTCCTTCATTCTTAAAATATATCAGAATGTCATCTGTAAACACTAACACGAATATTTCCAAACGCTCTTGGAAGATCAGTTCATCAAATCTACAAAGTAAGCAGGCACATTGGTCAGTCCAAAGGGGATGACTAACCACTCATACGAACCATATCTTGTTCGAAACGCCGTTAATGGAATGCTGCCATCCACCACTCTCAACTGATGGAACCTTGTTGCTAAATCTAATCGGGAAAATACCTAGGCTCCACTCAACTGATTAAACAAATCATCTATTTTTTGCGAAGGATACTGATTCTTTATCATCTTCTCATTCAACTTATGATAATCAATACACATTCTTAACAACATATCTGGTTTCTTCACGAATATCTTGGCCGCTCTCTAAGGTGAACTTCTTGGCCTAATAAAATTCTTTCCTTCTAAGTCCACCAGCTACACCTTAACTATTTCGTCCCAATAAGTGTCATTCTTTTAGACGGTCTACTCATGGGTTCAGCTCCAAGTACAAGATCTATTCGAAACACAGTAGCTCATGTCGGTGGTAGTCCTATAACTGGCTCAAAAACATCCGCATACTCTCTTACAAAGAAAACTTGATTCACCTCATCTTCCACTTCCATTGCACCCAACAAAGCACATATATCTAAACTCGAATTTTCTACCAAGTATATAATTTGATCACGTCTATTATGGTGTCTTAATGATATCTTCCTATCTTATCAAAATATTCTAGCATCATATCTACTTAACTAATCCATACCCAGAATAATCCCTAAACCCAGAAAATCAAACATATGTAAATTGCAGGTAAATGCACGACATAACAGCTTAATCTTTAAATGGTCACATCTCATCCCAAGAATTGCATAACCTCTTATTGGATTTGCAACCCTTAAGGAAGTAATAAGTTATGATGGTTCTAATTGGACTGATCTATCAAACATTGCGAGATAAAAGAATGTGATACACAGTGTCAAATAATACTTTAACAAGTATGTCATGAATCAAAAGCATACCTCACATCACAAACTTTCCTTTCTCTTCTGCAGTCGGTCTAGAAGCTTATGGTTCTAGAGCGAAAACTTTCCTGTTATCAGCCTTTACCGGTTCTAGACATTCATTCTTGTAATCCCCCATTTGGTTGTAGTTGTAACACTTCATTCCCTTCTTTCCATTACCAGATCGACACTCATTAGTGAAGTGCCATTTTTTATCATACTTATAGCAAACAACATTAGCCTTCCCTTTCTTGGAAGCTCCGCCCTTCGGAGCTCACTTCTTATTAAAGAACTTCCTTTTCTTGCCCTGAAAACCTTGAGTCTCCGTAGGCTTTTTACTTCCAAATGCCGAGAGCATTTCCTTAATCCTTAAAGCCATCTCCACCACTACATCACATGGATCTTTGAGATGCGGCATAGTTGCCCTGGCAATTTCTAGCTTCAATGCACGAATGAACTTCTCATTCCTTTTTATCACAGTATCAATAGTAGAATATTCATATCTGGACAACGCATCAAACTTAGTTGCGTGCTCCAGTACGGACATCTCTCCCTACTCGAATTCATTGAACTTTCTGAGTAAAGTTGACTTAGATATCTCGGACAAAAACCTTTCCTCAAATCTCCTTCTACATTCAACCCAAGTCAAATTCTCCTCCGGTACTCCTAAAGTCACACTATTCCCCCAATACAAAGCAGCTCCTTGCAACTGTCTAGATGCAACCTCCTCTTCTGCTCATCATTCAATCCTAAGTCGATAAAGATCCGTTCACAAAGCAATAGCCAATTCTCAACTTCAATGGAATATTCCATTCCTATAAAAGGCTTTCCTCCTAGTCTGGTATAATCATGGCTGAACATGGCATAAATATTACAAGTAGGTACCTCAAGATTAGCACCTCCCGCATTACTAGTATTTCCTCCAACCAAACCAGCCGTTGCTCCAGCTTGCATCATATTCACGAAGAACTGATACTTAGTTCCCATATCTACTGGTGGGATTCCAGCACTAACATTAGCATTTTCATTTGGATTAGCATTTTCTTATCGACCCGGATTCCTTCAAGTATTAGGCTGAACATTTCCATTAGATGGGGTGCTTCCTCCATCAAGATTCACACTTCCATTTCCTGCTTTCATGTCTTGCTTTCTCATAATCTGCATACGAATCTTCATAAGATACAGAAGAATGGTCCAAGAGAGAGTGGAGAATAGAGATAGAATATATATATATATATATATATATATATATCAAATAACAAGTACGTTACTGTAGCGTTATCCCATATCTCAATCTTATTCTTTGATTTATGTTGATTATGTTTTCAAAATCTTTAAGTTTTACATAAACCTATGCTCTTATACCAAGTTGTAACATCCCCCATTTTGAGGTTTGAAACTAAGTGTTACGAAAGTTGCAGTCATCCATGGTATTGATCCCTAGTGACAAAATGAGATCAGTTAATTGTACTAAGCATCAAGAGCATATGGATATGAAAATTTTCAAAAGAAATTTAATTAATAAACTTTCATATTCATTACATAATCTAATCGATTCCACGCTCAGAAAAAATATAATAATTACAATTGTATTCCAAGGGTGACATATAAAGATGCTCCCTTAGATGATCAGAGTCTAACTAATTGACAGTTATATATTCTGCCATTATATCCATTCAAACAAAATAAAACTTCAACCAACATAGTGGAATTAACTCCTAAAATTAGCTTGACTCCTGCACGTCTTCGGAAGTGTAACAGTCCAGTTTTAGGGATAATTAATAATAAATATATATACTGCAACATCCCTACCTTTATACCTATACTTCCCAAGAATATTACAAAGTAACACCGTCGAGTAATATAGAGAATTAGGTGATATGGGGTACACATGTGAATATTTCCTTGGGCTAACACTGGTACGTATTAAAACATTGAATATAACTCACCACAAAATGTACACAGTATCGACAAAAAGCAATATACATGTGTGTCTCTAGGATTGAACAATACATAATATACAGAAATATTAGAGATCACGAAGTCAATCGCAATGATAATATATAAAATTCAATATACAATATACGTTCAATACACATCATAATGATATACACTCAAGTGAATGTACAATACAGGATGATGATCTACAATATTGAATATTTAGCCTCCTCTATACCTAAAAAAGAAAAGCTGATGTCATCGTCCTTGTACCTGAAATGTCTCGGACTGGCCCGAGTATTATATAAATAACACACGGGTCAGAATATATCTAAATCCAAGGTCAAATAAACATATGGTACTCAGTATATACTGGGTAATAACATAATAATGTTATCCCATGCAGGCTCAAATATCATATAATGTAAAATATCACAAAACTCGGTATAAAATGTCATCACCCATATAAACAATTTGGGAGAAATCAAGATTACTATATCCAATGGGTGAATCACCCGTACAATAAAAAAACATAATAGAAAATGAAATCATCAAGTGAATCGGGCTAACACGTAGATATGCCCTAGTATAATATCATAAAATCATATAATCAGTAGAAAATGTGATATAGCCCATCAAATCATCCAAACGACATCCAATATTATACAAATTATAAAGATAATCTATCACAATCCAAATCTCAATCAATAAACAAAGGTTATCTCTAGAATATCAAACCATATGAGTATAGATATACAGGGACTGACTATACTTTGAACTCAACCAGTCTCTAGTCTAGTCAACTCATTATAGGAAAGAGACATATATACCAAACCACTATAAACTCACAACCTTGAAGAAGAAAGGGAGATTGATAGTACAATATGCACCAGGAACCCAAGGCTACTTGCTAACCATAGAGTATTGTCTATTCCTACAATTTTTAGTTACGTCGATCACGTAGCCCCAATCATGATCCTGCTTTGCCGCTAGTGGTAACAGACTCTGGCCTAAGCAACACAAGGTGCTCTGGGCAACAACCCATCAACTACTACCAATACTATGATGTGCTTCAAAGAGACATATAACTACCATGCCATGGATTTGGGGTGTGACCGCATGGTCAGGCTGCCAGGGTGGATAGTGGCCAACCTGGTTCACTCCCGAAAATAAAGGAAGCTGGACACAATGTGGATGGTCATATAGTACTCATATCGTATAGCTACTCATATCTCTAATAGTAGGCCGACACGCAGCTCTCATAAGCCAACATCTAACAATACGGTACTCCTTACCAAGTATCATATATTCACATGAGTGTAATCCCCGTTTGAGTGACATTTACTTACAAAGAACAATTAAGGAAATAACATAACGGCATCCCATACCACCACTTGTTATTTGGATAATTATTCAATGTTCATTAACTACACTCAATCCATGCTAAATATTTCTATATGACAAGCCAAATGAATAATCGGAAAAGTATTACCGAAAGTCCCATACCACACAATATCACTAATCCATTTATTCAAATTTATCGTCACATAGAAATAAAATAAAGAAAATCAATATAGAAGGATATCATCATCGTATCATATTAAATCACCAATCAAATCTATATCAACGGTGAATCATTCACAATATCGAAGTCTGTATAGGAAAATGAGAAATCAAAAGATGTGGACTATACATAAAATCCCAATTTTAATTCAAAAATGAGATAATAATAAAGTTCAACAAAATATTTATTTAAAAAATTAAATCAAATATTCAAATATTTGTATAAAACACTGAAATCAATTTATAAAGAAAATAAGAAATAAGAAATCGGAAACTAACATAAAAATAGATTATTCAAATGGATATAAATAAATGAATCAATACTTAATAATGAAACATTCAGAACATATATTTTTATAATTTTACAATTTTATATCAATATATTTACTAAGAGATTTATGATAAATACATCTTCCAAAGTTAATTAAATAATTATTAATAACATTAGAAAACTCAATTCTTTCATTTTAATTTTCCATAATAGTAATCAAACCAAATATTATGTATAAATAAATTATTTCATAACTTGCCATAATCATACACTATTTTATGTAACTTTAAAACATCCAAATCAATTACATATATTCAAATCAAATATATATATTATCAAAACTTGAAATATATATATTAAGATTCCACAAATATACACTAACTATTATAAAATTTCTATTAAATAACAACTCATATTTTGCTTCGATAAAACACTAATAAAATCACTTTGTTTGTGGAATAAACAAAAATCATTTTAATGTGTAAATATATAGATATTACAATTCAGGTATTTTTAACAAATCTATATATATATATATATATATATTTTTATATTGAATTAATTTTATATTTCAAAACACATGAAATTCTATGGTTTAGTTATAAACTGTTGAAGCATTCACATATATTTATGTATATAGATTGTACGCACAACTCATGTAACCATCAATCGAACAATTAATTTTCATCCAATTAATCTATGTTAACCAAGCATTCATTTGCTAATCAATCAATAACAATAATAGATATGATCATTTAAACGATTATAGAATATACTTGTGAGTTAAGAATTTAACTCACCGAATTGATGTGTGCAAGTAGGATTATGCAGTTGTTCTTTAACGTTATAGCCTTACCGTCCTTCGCACCTATAATTCTGACCTGCTGCACAAACAATCGCCAAGCTTCATCGCTACTGCTTTCACCATCGCATCATTCGCTGCTAGGGTTTCCTCACGCCGCCTGTTCGCAGCCTTCACTAATGTCGTGCATCACCTGAATGCTTTCAAATCGCGAGCATTCTTCATCAACACGCTTGCCAGAGCCTCGCTCCATTCTAATTATTTATGTATTAATTTTAATTCAATTGAATGCTAATTTTTTATTTAATTGCCATTTATATATTTGTAAAAACATTAGGTATGATTTTTATATGCTATTTTAGAGTCGTCCGCTATATCCCGCTAAAATCGATTTTCTAAGGTGTTATATGTTGGTTTATCATTTATATTTTGAGATGAAGTATCGAGAGAAAGAAAAGTCTAAAGAATGGAAAGAGTCAGGATACTTGGTTTTAGGATTTGGGCCATTTGGACTTGGGCTAGGTTTCTATAAGTAAATATATATATATATATATATATATATATATATATTCATTACTTAATTTCTTTCTATAAATTATTTTCTATTTAATATAAATTACAATAAAAACTTCAAATAAAATTTATATTTACAACATTCAATTGTTTACTTATCGCTATAAAATTTCTAGAAATTATTCTATCACATTTAAAATTTAAATATCCAATATTCTCATTTTAAGCCCGATATTGAACGATTTCCAAATTAATTTATTAAACAATTCTTAAAACACTCATTTATTATCAAAATTATTTAACTTCATTACTAATTACCTTGTAATAAAATTCTTATAATAAAATAAATTCAAATTATTTATTTTAAATTCCAAAAACTAATTTTGATTCAATATATATATATATATATTATTAATTACCACTAAAAATGGGTTGTTATAGGAAGCTTACTCGTCTAACCTGAAAACCCTACTTCCGATCTACTCAAATGAGTACCTGAGAGTTTAAGGGGAAAAAAACTTCGAGTCAGACAAAAAGTTTAGTGTGAATAATAATATACCATCTCGAACCAAAAGTAGATATCTAGTGAGACCACTTCAATCTTATATGGTTTTAAATCCATGAGTCATATTTTTTTGGTCAGTTCAAAGCATCCTAACACAATTGATCTATCTGATCTCCTGGATACAATTCTACTCACTCAGGAGTTTAGTCTGACCATACTCACTACTGGAACAACCTAACTGGCAATTCTATTCCTAAGTCCTAAGATGCAATGTTCGATAATGCAAAGCGAGTATGACAAATGATAAAATATGCAAATTTAACTGATCAAATGATAAAAAGAACATATAACATCATTCATAAAAATATCTTCAATCAATAGGCATGTCCATCATGAAAATACTTAAATATTAAATAACAATTTCCTTCGGCAAAATTCATATAAAATTGGGCTAAAACACTATTTCATTTTCTTGAAAACATTTATCTTTAGAATTGATGAACCACTTGAAATCATTCTTAAAACAAGGAAATAGCCCAAATGCTTAGCCAAAACCTTGTGCCAAACCACTACCTTCTTTACATAGCTTTTAAAAAATTTGTTATCAAAACAGGGATGTCGAGCCTTTAGAAAACATGGGTTTTCGAGCTCCTAAACACTGCTATTGTGTTTGCAAAATATAAAGCTATCGAGCCTTTAGAAAACATGGCTATCGAGCCTTTAAACATAGTTATTTAAGTTATAAAACATATAGCTATCGAGCCTATAAACATAGCTATTAGGTTTATAAAACATAAGACTATCGAACCTTTAGAAAACATGGCTATCTAGCCTTAAACATAGGTATTATATATGTAGAACATAGATTATCGAGCCTTTAAAACATGGTTATCAAGTTTGTAAAACAAACAGCTATCAGGCGGCTAAAATCATAGTTAACGAATAGCTACATGGAAGCTATCGAGTCACTATAAGACAAAGGTGTCGAGTTCTTAAAATCATGAGGTGTCGAGCTTCTAAAACACATATGGTTGTCGTGCCACTATGTTTGAGGGTGCCGAGCCTATATAAACTTAAGGATGTCGAATTTATAAAGAAAAGAGGTTGCTGAGTTTCTAAACCAAGGGGCTGTCGAGCTTTAACAAATCATGGTATATCGAACCTTAAAAACACTAGATGTCGAATACTTATGAAAGAAAATACATCACATAAGTATAGAGTATCTATCACATGCATTAGCTTTTATGGTTATCGAGTTATTAGAAAATAGAGGTATCGAGCCCCTAACAATAACACTTCAATAATTAAGTTAAAAATTGAACAATTTCATTTTAAAGCTAAAACTTTCCACTAACCCTTGCCCTATGTCAAATTATTATTGGATAACAAAATATTTTTCATAGTTTTTTCAGAAATACTGGTAGATCACGTTCTACCTTCTCATTCAACTTTGAAAAAACATTATAATTAATATTGATCATCAACTACTATTAATTAAAAAAAATTCTAGAATAATAAATTCATAGAAAATTATAACCATTTGGGAAAATTTCCCAAAAATCACCAAAATTCTGAATTTCCATCTTCTTCCATATACAAAAATTTCGGGACCAAAATATTAATTTATTATTTTTTATAACAGGAAATTATTGTCAAGGACAAAATTTCTCAATGTTTTAGCCTCAAGGATAGACCTTCAGTATTTTAGCCTGAAGGACAACTTTTTTTAGGTATCAGTTTTTAGTTATTGATAACAGTTTTTAGGTATCGGTTTGTAGTCATCGGTAGCAGTTTTTAGGTATCAGTTTTTAGTTCGGTAGTAATTTTGGAAGAATGTTTGTCCTTATGAATAATTTTGGAAGAATGTTTGTCCTTATGAATAATTTTTACGAGAATGTTTGTCCTTGTGGTTAAAATATTGAGGTCGTGTCCTTGAGGCTAAAAATATACAAATTTTTGTCCTTTAAATTAATTCCTCTTTTTATAATTATAAAACCCGACGTACACATATTTCCCTCTTAGGAAATTCATAAAATATTCATATGAAATTAAAAAATCACCTTCAAAATAATGTTTTACATGACATACTCAAATTTCAAGTCAACAGAAAATCAAAAACTTAGTGCCTTTAAAACCCATTAGAATAATTCCATAAAATTCCAACAAAACATCATTCAATCCAATAATGATATTATCAATCCAAATATGACATATTATGACAACAAATTCGAAAATCAATCATAAATCCAAAACTAAAAACATAACAAATGAGATGATAACTATTATTCATATTAGATTGGATAAAAGAGATTGAAATTTGATGTAGATAAATTCCCCTAAGTTCCTTAGATTTCTTCTTCTTTTCCTTTAGGTAATGGCCAGCCTCTATTTAGTTTGTTTTGGTTGTAGAAAATGAAATGAGAATGAATGAGAGAGAAAGGGTTTAGGGAATGAATAAAGGGATAATTTCCATTATGCCCCTCACTAATTCCTTTCTATTTTATGTTTAAAACTGTCTTATTAATTGATTACTTAAGGCCTAATCCAAATTAATTAACAAATCTCATTCTCCTTATCACCATACATTATTCTATTTAATTTATCTAATTAAATTTCATAAATAATGTTAAACAAAAATTAGGGTTGTTACACTCCATACAGTTTAAAGTTGGTCATATATCTTTTTGTTGGAATGACAATCGGGTCAATCTCCTCTTTCTATTGCATGTGACATATGTATAGGAATTGACATACAATAGTATAACAAAAGAAATCCTCAATGTTACGCGTCTACCAATCCATCTTTATGCACCACAGCTATCAATTTTTACCAATGTGAGATTATTCCATCATGCGAAACAACTATCAATTTTTACCAATTTGAGTATTTTTAGAGCAATATTTACTTGTTAGCAGCTCAGTTCATAACATTTGTGTCTTGATATCATGTTGTATTTCGATAATCAACTCAAGCTTCCGTGTCTCCTTCACATGAAGTACGCATATAAATTGCACACACTAGTTTAACAAAAGAAAGTCTCGGTCATATGTGTCTACCAACTCATATTTATACATTACAACATCACCTTTAATGATGTAAGATATTAAATTTCCAAACCACCATTTCAATTCCCATCATACCAGAGAACCCCATCACTTTTGGTTTATATTCGCTCTTTTATGCATTTGTTACTGGAATTTTTATGTCAATATAGTTTTGTCATTATTGTAATGTGCATGCCTAAATGAGTCATTTTGTATTTGTAGTCATTGTTTGATCTATGCAAAGTTAGTCGTCTACATGTCAATATAATTTGCTAGCATTTATTTGTTATTGAAGCCAAGTCATATACACACAAGCCTACGGGATGCATACGTAAAAGTTTAAAAATCGACCAACTTTTTGATTGGTTGGCATATGAATTTTTGTGATTTATTGTAAGTTTATGCATAAAAGTTTTGTACTGCAAGATGTTTTCTAAAATTGTTATTTGGTGTTAGACTTGATAAATTTGTGTGTTGTAGAAGAGATGAATATACTTGTTCTAAATGAAATGTTAGACTTGATAAATCAATTCGCTGGCATATTCGTTATTTTTTTGCTGGGGGGTTATGAATTAGGAAGAAGAATCTTGATCTGGTAAAGACTTGGGCTTTCTCTAACTGGGCTTCTGAACCAATCTTGACAAATTATTTTATCCAAATCAAGATCGGCAAAGAGTGTAGATATAAATATTTGGGTTGCAAATATGATTTGATGCACATTCAAAACCTATATTCCCAGATTCTCTGCATCATGGCCTCATTTAATTTCAATTCTTAATTTATAAATCATCCAACTATCATGTAACGCAGTGGATTCTACGTAACAATGAAATCATGATTATGATTGATGAAAGGGGAATATGGAGGAAAAGTGTACCTTAGCACCAACAAAAAACACAGGAATATCAAACATAACTAAAACCGCAGATGCAGCAAAACCATAATCCAAACCAAGTTCATTTGGAACCAAACCATAATAATCCAGCTAAATGCTCCACCAATGCAATCATTTAAGAAAGCAAATTAACAAATGTTGAAATGTCTTTTGCTTCATCTTTTTCTTTCTCATCAAACTGATCACCTACCTGTACAATTACTTCAACACCAGCCATGCCAAACGCTGCAAAAATTAAAGCTTTGTGCGGAGAAGTATAAAATTGCCTTCTTTTATTTGTTGACACCGAGATTTTGGATTCAATAAATTGGAGAAGGCAAATCTGATTGTGCAGTAAATAATCCAGTCCCTACAAAAGGGTATGTTAAAGATTGCGTTAGCTTATAAGATCACATTGAGAAACACAAACTCATGTTACTCAGCTATAAGTGAAAAAAATGAAATCTCCAGTTCTATTTCAGTAGTATTTCTGTATTTATATTTCTCTCTTGTTCATAGATGTGCATGTCGTGTTTGAGATATAACAAAGAAATGAAAAACAATCCATGCTCTCCCCCCTCCATCTATCTCCTCCGTCGTCCCTTCATCGTCGTCGTAATGATCCAAAAATTTTAATTTCTCTTCCGTTATCCTCATATTTTGTTATGAATGCTGAAAACATAAAACAGAAGACACAAAATGAAATCAGACATTGAGCATCCTAAGAACTCAGAAGAGCTTATGAATCTATAACCGACAACGAAGCACATTTTAAACTATAAATGTTAAAAACGCAAAATACAAAACTTGTTTTCAAACTAAACACTGCCTCAGTTTTTAGTTATATATGTGAGCATGTCTATATTACTCACATTTCCAAAAACAATTGTTTGTTCTTCAAAATTAATTTTGGAAACTACAATTTTAAAATCCAAATGGACAAACTGTTTGACAAGCACAACTTCCAATTCTATTGTTTCATCTTGATTTAATTTGCAGGTTTGAGTTGAATGAAAGAATCATTCTTACTTCCATTGGTAAATGGATACAAAAAAAAAACCATATTTATCGATCCAATTTTGGTTGAAATGTTGGTATATTTGTGAAAATTTCCTTTCAGCTAGTTGAAAGTTAGAGTATTTAGTTGAAATTTCTGAGTTTATACTATTATATGCAGTGTTACTATGATAAATGGCATGATTTACAACTGAGATGTGTATAGGCTCTCTGCAGCTATGAATAACCACTGTGAGTCTGTGACCATCCTCCTCTTGCACTGCATGCCTATAGCACTCATGTTCGATGCACTATTTTGAGACTGTAGGTTTGAATCTGCCTTGATTCTTTGCATCTTTTTTTCATGTTCAAATCAAATCCTTTGAAATTTGTTACTCTATTAGATGGTGGAGTTGAGGTAAAACTTTTAAAATGATGGGGGACTGAGACTTTGACAAAGTGTTGCTTGCTCCCTTGCCATATTTGCTTTTCTTTCCTTTTGGATTTTCGAAACCTAAACTTCGAGACTAAATTGTCTTTTTGTGGATAGTGAATAGGGATCAACAATATGGTTTCTGTAGACCATGATCATTCCAGATGCAGCTGTAGTATTGCAAGGACTGTGCACTTTGTTCATCCTAAGAGTGTGAAGAGCTGGCCTGAGAACATGAGATTGGACGTTCGTCCTAACCTTTCTTCTCTTAATCAAGATTCTCATAGATTTCATCACGTTCGAAGTATTCCATGTCGGAATTAAACATGTTATCAGAAGAGCCTAGGCACATGCCTCATTTCACCATGGGATCCTATAAAAAAGGACAGCATCATTATCATGGCATTATCAACTTTAACCATCTCCTCGACTAAACCTCCATCCCAACACTCTACTGAACATAAGGGCATCTCCAGTCCATTAAGGACAGAATATTCAGGAGACTAAATATTCAGTACTTAACTGGGCTGAGTTCCCCAAGGACCAGGCGCCCATTTAATGGACGCCCGTCCATTTAATGAGCGCCAGCCCCCTTCCCCCATAGACCAACTGGCGGAGGGAGAGGGCTTGGGCGTTCATTTATTGGGCGTCCAAACCCAATTTAGTTTTTTGAATTCAAAACTGAATGTTAAACTTAATATACAGTTTTTAACGAACGACTGGATGTCATTTTCGTAATATTCAGCCTTGAATTGCAACGATTGGAGATGCTCTAAGGCACAAAATTTCAAAGAAGATTAGGAGATTGGTGTATGCTCCTCTACGAGTTTTCTGACATGAAAAGTTAATTTGATCAATTGATACATTGTTGGCTAATAATCAAACTGGACAGTTGGGAGGTTCGTCACTTGCAAAATCAAATAATCAAAAGCCAAAAATAATACTCTTCTTTCCTCTATTTGGCTTGGAGAATACCATTTCCCGTTTTCTCTCCGTGGTTTCCACTCCTTAAATCTTGCAAACTGTCATATCATAAACATCTATTTATCCCATTGAACCGGAATAGGAACAAAATATGGAGAATATCAGGGCGATTGCTAAAACATTTATTTACTATTCTTCGTCTCTTAACGGACACCATAATGTGTAATAAACTAATATACATCAAAATTTATTTTGCACACACCATCTCTTTTATAAAATTACCTTTATTTTCACTTAGGTCCTAGCTGGTGGAGCCGGCAGTTTTCGGTCGGCCGCGGCGTCAAATCACCTAGTGTGGTGACTTTAGCACCACACTAAAAATAGTCGTTCTAATCACTATCCCTCAAATTCCTTTCATAAATTAAACACCCTCTATCGAATTGCATCTTCTCTTCTGCAACCTTTTTTTCTTTGCTTCTGTTAATTTGAAGAATTAATCCGTTCTCTGCAGTCAGTTTATAGGTTTGCGTCGACCCTATCTATAGATGTAAGTATAACTATTAACCCCACTCGTTTCCATGCGCAAATTTATTCAAATGTTTTTCCATACAACTTAAGTTTGGGCAACTAGGAGAGAATGAGAATGAGGTATGTATTATAAAGGCACATTATACTCAAGACAATCACAGCCATGCAACCAGATCTCAACGGTTCTCACTCAAGTCACTCTTTACAGAAGACTCATAACGGGTATGGGCTTCCCGAGTGCAAGCCCACTGAGCATATAAACTCTGTATATATATAGAAGCAATGTACAATGCATATTATCTTCTTTTCTCAGTATCAAATAATAATATCATCAATAAAGTTTCAGTTTTATATTTCATTCTCAAATTCTTTTATGGTATCAGAGCCAAGATTCGCTTAACAGCGTTGTGCCCTGCCATACCCTCATCAGAGTCTATCTCATCATTTGAGAATAGGTTGCACGATCTGTTCTCATCAGATCAGAAATCATCATCTGAGATTCAAGAAATCCATCACTATTATCATCATCTGATCATTGTGCCGTGCCAAGTTAGAAGGTGTCAGCACTCTTCATTCACCATCCAACTGGCTGCATCAGTGTTCATCAAAGAAGTTCATCAATAGCCAAAATCACCTGTACTGTACCAGCCTGAAAGGTGAACCAGAGAAGCCAGTTCATCACTTTCACCTGTACATCTCATTTTTTCTCCGTTCTTGATTCTTGATTTAATCTGATCATCATGGCCGAAGAGGATATTGCTACATCCTCAACCTCTGTACCAAGAACCACTCCAAGAACTTCTCAAACCCAATCCAATATCACCCAAGAACTCATGAATTCCATCATTAAACCAAGCCAAGCTTTCACCATTCAATTGGAAGAATAAAATTACTTGCTGTGGAAATTTCAGATGGAAACTGCAATCAAAGGATATGGGATTGAGGATTATATCCTTGGAACCATAAGTGTCCCACCAAAGTTCACTGCAAATCAAGATGGGAAACTTATAAGTAACAAAGATCATATAGCACATCAGTGACAAGAGAGTCTGATTAGTTCATGGCTATTATCATCTATCAGTGCAAGTTTGTTACCACAAATTGTTAGATGTAAAACAACACATGAGATATGGCATACCATTGAACAAGTGTTTAGTTCTCAATCTGCTGTAAGAATCACGCAGTACAAAAGGCAGTTGCATCATTTAAAGAAAGACAACTTGAGTATGAGGGAATATCTATCAAAGGCTAAAACAATATGTGATCAACTTGCTTCTGCTGGACACAAAGTCTCTGACACAGAGCAAGTTTTATCTGTATTAAATGGTCTTGATGAAGAATATGAGTCAGTAGTGGCTGTAATATCTTCTAATGAAGTGTTACCATCACTACAATATGTACACTCTATACTTCTTTCTCATGAGGGCAGGTTAGAGCAAAAGAAGTCAACCAACTCAGAATATTCCATTAATTACATTACAAACAGCAAAAACAGAAATCAAGAAAGAAGCAATGGAAACAAAAATCAATTTAACAACAATCAAAGGGGTGGTCAATCCAATAGGTCAAGAGGCAGAGGAGGCAGGCAGAGTTATAACAACAGACCAAGATTCCAAATATGTGAAAAATATGGTCACACAACAAATAGATGTTACTTTAGATTCGATGCTAATTTCATTCCATCTCAACAAAGCAGTAACAGTACAAAAACTTCAAATCCCAGTGCAAACTTGGTCAATAGCCAAACATAAATTAAGACTGAAAATGCAAATGATGATAGAGCAAAGATTGAGGATATACATGATGACAGCTGGTATCCTGACTCAGGAGCTACCAATCATGTAACCAGCAACTTGAGTAATTTGAATCTTGGCAACAGGGAATACAAAGGTACACAATTATTATACTTAGGAAATGGTAAACCAATTCACTTCTCCCATACTGGGAATGCAAGCTTAAGAGGTATAAGGCAACTTTATCTTAATAATCTATTGAGAGTCCTACTTATTAAAAAGAATTTAATGAGTGTATCACAGTTTTCTAAAGATAATAATGTTTACTTTGAATTCTACCCAAACCATTGCTTTGTAAAAGACATACTAACAAGGGAAACTCTCTTGCAGGGTAAAGAATATAAGGGATTATACAAATTTGATGTTGCAAACTCAAGACATGATGATCATAAAGAAAATTTGTGCCATGTTTCTGAATTGAAAACTGATGATAATTGTAAAAATCTTAATACCTGGCACTGTAAACTGGGTCACCCCAGTATAAAAGTTTTAAAGCATGTTGTAAATAATTGCAGTGATATCTCTGTTGATAAAATTCCAAATTCTTATACTTGTACATTTTGTCAAATGGGTAAAAGCCATAAGCTTGCATTTCTAGATTCTGAGACTGTTTAATATGAACCATTAGAACTAATTGCTACCGATCTATCGGGACCAGCCCCAATATGTAGTGATTATGGTTATAAATATTATATCTCATTTATTGATGCATACACTAGACATGTATGGATATATTTTTTAAAGGCAAAGTCTGAAACTAACAATGAAGTTATGCAGTTTGTAGCCAATGCAGAAAGACAGACAGGCTGTCAGGTAAAAGTTATTCAAACAGATGGTGGAAAAGAGTTTTTACCACTGAAAACTTATTTTCAAAAAACGGGAATTACACAAAGAACCATCTGTCCCTATACCTCTGAACAAAATGGTCTTATAGAAAGAAAACATAGACACATTGTAGAAACTGGCTTGACTTTGTTGGCTCAGGCATCACTACCACTAAAATTTTGGCCTGATGCTTTTTCTACAGCAGTTTACTTGATTAATAGACTACCCACAAAGGTATTGAATTACAAAAGTCCATTAGAGACACACACATAAGTTAGAATTTAGATCTCAACCTTGCACATTTCTAGGATATGCATCAAATAAAAAGGGGATTAAGTGTCTTGACAGCAAAGGAAGAATATACATATCAAGACATGTAATCTTTAATGAACAAGAATTTCCTTTTACCAATGCAGCAATTAAGACATCTGAAAAAAAAATATAATGCTAGATACTCATTACCTCCAATAACACTCTTTTCTGAAGAGTTTGCTTCAGTTCACACCACTGACAATAAGGAAAGAGATGGTTCCAGTACTAATCTCTATAGGTCTACAAGTGAAGCAGGGCAAGAGCAAGACAATATGCTTGAAAGATCAAATGATCTTTCTCTATCCAGCACCAGTTAACATTCTGACACATGCCAAATATTGAATGATACTTCATCACTCAATACACAACAAGGTGTCCCTAAAGACAACAGTGATCAATCTGCTCAACCTATAAACACTGGACACCACATGATAACAAGAGACAAAAGTGACATATTCAAACCAAAAATTTACAGTGTTGTGTTAGACTGCACTGAGCCTAGTACTTATCAACAAGCAGTACAGGATATTAATTGAAGAACAGCCATGAAGGAAGAGTACAATGCATTAATGAAGAACAAAACTTGGGATCATGTATCCTTACCAATGCATAAAAATATGATTGGATGCAAGTGGACATACAGAATTAAAAAGAACTCAGATGGTTCAGTTCTTAAGTACAAAGCAAGACTAGTGGAAAAAGGGTATTCACAATAGAATGGATTTGATTTTAACGAAACTTTCTCCCCTGTTGTAAAACCCTCAACCATTAGAATTATTTTGACTATTGTTTTGCACAAGAACTGAGCAATCAGACAACTGGATGTTAATAATGCTTTTTTAAATGGCATCTTGCAAGAGAAAGTATATATGAAGCAGCCACAAGGCTTCATAAAGAAAGGCAATGAAAATCTTGTGTGCAGACTAAATAAAGCTATTTATGGGCTCAAGCAAGCACCAAGAGTGTGGTTCGAAAAGCTAAAATCAACACTTGCCAAGCTTGGAACTCAACAAAATCAGACAACTCTTTATTCCTTAAATTTTCCAATAATATTATCATAAATGTACTGATTTACATTAATGATTTTATCATTACAGGCAATAATGAGTCAGAGATTGAAAAGACTGTACAGTATCTACACAGGGAGTTTACAATCAAAGATTTAGGAGACTTGAATTATTTTCTCGGAATTGAAGTTAAAAGACTGCCAAACAATGAAATGCAGTTGAATCAAAGAAAATATATCACCGATATTCTAGTAAAAGCCAACATGGACAAAGCGAATCCGCTGCCTAGACCGATGACAAGTAACTTGCATCTATCAAAATACAAGGGTGAACCCATATCTAATGACAAACAGTACAAAAGCATAGTTGGTGCACTACAGTATGCCACCATAACAAGACCAGACATTATTTCTTTCAGCGTGAATAAAGTCAGTCAGTTTATGCAAAGACCATTAGACAAACACTGGAAAGTAGTTAAGCGCATTCTAAGATATCTCAGGGGTACTCTAAGTCAAGGTTTAATTATGCAATCAAGCAAATCACTGAATATTGCATTTTTTAGGAAAGAATCCAATATCATGGTGTGCAAAAAAACAATCAACTGTCTCTAGATCAAGTCTGAAGCTGAGTACAGAAGTATTGCTAGTACATCAGCAGAAATCATGTGGATGCAATCATTACTAAGTGAGCTACAAATTAACACTAACAGCAAGGCAACTATTTGGTGCGACAACATTAGTGCAATATCACTCACTGCTAATCCAATACTACATTCTCGAACCAAACATATGGAACTCGACCTTTACTTTATCAGAGAGCAAGTCATGAAAAATAAAATTAGAGTTGATTACATACCTTCGACTTACCAAAAGGCCGACATGCTCACTAAGCCTCTTTCAAGAAAGAGCTTCATGAAATTCAGGCATGAACTAACATGACTTGCTCTCTGATAAAGTAAAGGTCGAGTTCCATATGTTTGGTTCGAGAATGTAGTATTGGATTTGCAGTGAGTGATATTGCACTAATGTTGTCGCACCAAATAGTTGCCTTGTTGTTAGTGTTAATTTGTAGCTCACTTAGTAATGATTGCATCCACATGATTTCTGCTGCTGTACTAGCAATACTCCTGTACTCCGCTTCAGTACTTGATCTAGAGATAGTTGATTGTTTTTTTGCACACCATGATACTGGATTCTTTCCTAAAAAAATGCAATATCCAGTAGTGGATTTTCTATCATCATGATCAGTGGCCCAGTCAGAGTCTGCATAGGCATTGATATTTAGTGATTTGCTTGATTGCATAATTAAACCTTGACTTAGAGTACCCTTGAGGTATCTTAGAATGCGCTTAACTGCTTTCCAGTGTTTGTCTAATGGTCTTTGCATAAACTGACTGACTTTATCAGCCAAAGATCTCAAACTCCAGTATACATTCCAGAGGCTATTCAGGAGCA
This sequence comes from Allium fistulosum, assembly GCA_030737815.1. Lineage (NCBI taxonomy): Eukaryota > Viridiplantae > Streptophyta > Magnoliopsida > Asparagales > Amaryllidaceae > Allium > Allium fistulosum. The sequence continues at coordinate 514,349,786 of CM060906.1, read as the reverse complement.
TAATAAAGATAAACATCTTAAAAAGATGTCAGCTTGAAGTCCTTCGCAACTCTTTCTTTAAGTCTCACTTCATTCTCTGGTCAAGTTGTTATCTTCAATTCATCAGAATACAAATGAATGAAGGAGAATGCTATCACATCAAAAATCGATTTCAATCTATCAATTCTCTTCGCGAATTTTTTTTTGGAGACGACAAATCTCATATCTCTCGTACAAACCCTAGCCGACATTGGGTTTGAGGGGGATATGAGAGAATGAGAATGAGGTATGTATTATAAAGGCACATTATACTCAAGACAATCACAGCCATGCAACCAGATCTCAACGGTTCTCACTCAAGCCACTCTTTACAAAAGACTCATAACGGGTATGGGCTTCCCGAGTGCAAGCCCACTGAGCATATAAACTCTGTATATGTAGCAAGCAATGTACAATGCATATTATCTTCTTTTCTCAGTATCAAATAATAATATCATCAATAAAGTTTCAGTTTTATATTTCGTTCTCAAATTCTTTCAGCAACTACAGAATCCTTCCTCTAACCTACTTCATATCGTCTGATTTCTAGTCAGGTTGAAAGGGTAGTATATATTTTGTTTGCCGTCAATGATGAAGTCGGTAATTCACGGGCATTGTTTTGTGCCTTGGTAGGTTGTTGTATGTGGAGAGATTATTGTAACTTTGGACTTGTAGTATGTCTTCAGTGTCATTTAGAAGTAAACAACTCTTTGTTTGTTGAAGGGTTCACTATCCCATTGAATTGCTCAAATATTGGTGTAATTACTTGGCATGCATATATCCTCAGATTAGTTTTATTGTACATCTATTTTGTGTATGTAGCTTTGAGTTGTAACATAGTTTGTTCCATACATTTCCATCAATGTCGATCTAAATGTTCTTTTGGTGGTTACAGCCACTCGTACTTGCCTGTGTGCAATGGTAGAAGTTCCTTATTGTTGCACCATTCATGTATTTATCAGCCAGTTATCATCATATCTGACCGTGACATTTACATTTTCGTTAAAATATTTGGTGGTTATTAACTTGATTACTTACATGGTCTAACTGAAGGTCTTGGAATTTAAGTTTGCGTACGTTATTTGTTTTTCGTCCAATGCTTTTGTCTGAATCCTTAGCGCAGTCATTTGCTTATTCTCATGTTGTTTGTTAAAGATAAGTTGTTGCTTATTCTCATGTTGTTTGTCACAATATTTTTATAATTTAATGTAGAATTTGTTTCTCTTAAGCAGTTTTTTGAGACGGGCCCTACGTTAGTTCATTTGAATAGCAGGATTTTAGACAGCCGATCAGTGGTTTTATTTGCGTAACGGTGCCTTAGTTGTTCCATTTTTACAAACATCTTATTTGCATATCCATTTTATTTCGAGAACAGAACTAAACAAAAACAGGAATATGAAAGGTAGCAAGTGAGAAAACGAACAACGACAGAGATAGGGTATTCCTAAAAATTTTTTTGTACGTACACATATCCACTTCCCCCTCTTCTCGATGTCTTTAATTATTTGAAAAGAAGAAGAAAACAACCATAGAAAAGTGTAGAAATACCTAAATCTTTTTTTGTTCAAACACATCATACAATGTCAGCAAACAATACCAGAAATCCATTAGACAAAGGTAACTTTTCATTTTCTGATCAAAACAAAGTTAGAACATGTTAGAATTATTTTAAAAAAATCAACTATTAAAAATATGTATTAGTGAAAAGTCCCACATCAATCCTACTTAAATGTAGAATAGAGCCCTTTGGACATTCAATGTTTTCTCGTGGATTAGGCTGGACTGATGTAATGTATCATTTTTTATTTTCAGCAGAATCCTTTTTCGGATATTTTCAAACGGTAATAAACGTTTTTTGACTTGGTAAAGCTGATCCGTCTACTACTTAGTAATGTACTCCGTCATTTTATATTTTCATCACAAAATATTACATTTGTTTTTTCTTCTATAAAACGGACGGATTGATACAGAACACAACACATGATTTTTATAAATAGGAAATACTGTCAAAGGCAAGATTTCTCAGCATTTTAGCCTCAAGGACCGGCCTCCAGTATTTTAGCGTGAAAGACAACTTTTGAATTTCAATCCGGAGGCAGGACAAGAAATTACGACCATGACAAACACGCAAATACGTCTAGAGCGGCGTCAAGCTTAGGCAGCGTTGTCGGTGAGGACGATTGCTCCAATGGTGTTGGCTGCGAGAGTGGTTGGTTCGACGGTGGATAGCAATGACTAGGGTTTTGAAGTAGCTCGATTTGAAGTCATTTGATGATGGAAAATTGATGGCTCTGGTGGTAGGGACGCCATGGTGAAGTGATGTTTTAGAAGAAACAACAATTCGAGGAAGAAGAAGAAGAACAAGTCGAGGAAGAAGAAGAGCAAGCCATAGAAGAATTAGAGGAGAAGAAGTGGTATCAGCTGTTAGGTATCAGTTTTCCAGTTTGTAGGTATCATTTTCGAAAATATTTGTTATTTTTGAGTTTGTTTTTTTGTTGTATAACAAAATTATTATACTATAATAAATTCACATTTTGAAGCGAACATTTTTTAATTGTTATTTTGTTTTTTGCAATCATATTGGTTTGATTGATAATGTAATGTTGTGTTGAGTTTAGTGAGGATCAGTTTTTAGGTATTGTTTTTGTTTTTTCTGAGTGTCATTTATTAAAATAATGTAGTGTATAAGTTTTTTACTGTTTTGTTTGTTTGATTATATAAAAAAATAAAGTTATTATATAGTAAATATGATGATCATTGAGTTTAATTGGTGTTTCGTTAGTATCAAATATTTAATGAATTTTGTTTGAGTATTAGTTTTACTATTAATTTAAGAATCAGCTTTTAGGTGTCAGTTTCAGGGACAATAGTTATCATTTTGTAAAAACTATTTTATTTTTTATCTAGAGATGAACCGTTGTTGTGCTCGCCATTGTGCACACTACCTTAGTTGAATGAAATTCATGCTTATGCTAGAGTGGAGCCACTCGATCTGGCTTGCATCGAAGAATGTAGATGCTTGAGCCAAAGCATCGTTATATGAGATAACGATGCAATTTCATGAGCTTGATAGATGTTAATTATAAGTGGTCTATTTGTGCTTTATATGACGATGAACTGATTTTCCACAAGGATGATTGTTATGATTGAAATGCTTGTTCAAGGTTGAACTTTAAACTTAGATAATGGTGATCGAATTTGATAAATTCGAAAACCTAGGAGATTATGGGTGGTTTATTTGAGTATTAGCTGTTAGGTATCAGTTTTAGTTGTCGGTAGTAGTTTTTAGGTATCGGTTTTTAGGTAGCAGTTTTTAGTCACCGGTAGTAGTTTTTAGGTATCAGTTTTTAATTTAAGAGTTATCGGTAGCATGTGATGGCGGCGGGTGATGTTGGGGGCGGCGACGAGGTTGGTGGTGCAGGTGTTGGCTGTGGATGGTGGTGCGACGAGTGGTGGTTGATAATTTTAGCGGTTTGTCCTTAAGACTAATTTTGGAAGAATGTTTGTCCTTATCACTAATTTTGGAAGAATGTTTGTCCTTGTGGCTAAAATATTGAGGTTGTGTCTTTGAGGCTAAAAAAATAAAAAACTGTCCTTTATACAAAAAACCCCTTTTCTAAAACCATCTTCTTCCTTTGCCATTACAATCTTTTTTTCGAGCAATATTACAAAAAAACCGAGGGTGATGTTGACTCGACAGTCTTTCATGCAAGCCACTACCGATTCAAAAGAAAGAGGGTTGTTTTGTCCTGAAGGCGGTACTAAGTTCGGACTACCTTACACAAATTTAGCATAGCGGCGAAACATCTTAAATAAACGAAGACATACGTGAATCAGCCAACAAACCGGGTATTGTTTACAACAAATTTAAGACATTCGACAGTGGCTACTACCGAGGATTTCTCTGCAACAGCTGTTGTCGATGTGAACAAACCATTTGTTTTGAAGGCCTCCACTTCAATGATGGAAACAGAAGATGGAATTCTACTTGACTACACGAAAGGTGGTGAATGAGCTAACAATCAATAAGCCAGTGCTGCAAGAAAATCCAACAAACGAACAAACCAAGTAGGTGCAAATTTGGACGAAAAATGCGTACCTATGCAAAAACTACACCCTCAATGATCTTTATGACTATTACAATTTAGCCAAGTCTGTACGAGAAATATGGGAGACGCAAAGAAGTATGATATGGAGGAGGCTGGAGCTAAGAAATACGTAGTTTGTGGCTATCTGAATTACCAGATGACAGACGATAAGTCAGTAGAGGCACAGCTACATGAAATCTAGAAAATCGCAGACGAAAGTATCTCCGAATGTATGACTTTAGATAAACATTTTAAAATTACAATGATTGTTGATAAATTGCCCTAGGTTGAAAGGATTTTATGAATGTGCCTAGGAACAAGACTAAGGAGGACAAGACTAAGGAGTTTTCCTTAGCAATCTTGATCACTCGCCTTCGTATTAAGGAGGCTTGTAAGCATGACTAGAAAGGAGAAATGCTTATTGATGGGAACAAAAAAAAAAGACCAGCCTGTAGTTTTGAAACCGAATCCTAAAAACTTTAAGAATCGAAACTGTAATCGCAACAAATAGAATTGGAACTCGGAAGAGAACCAAAAGGGACAGTAGAAACCACTCCAAAAGAGTGACTCTGGATAATTGCTTCTTTGCTACCGTAACAATTCATATCTTAATGGGCCTGAATTTCGATTAAATCAAAAATCCTAGTCCATTAGAATATGGATCGTTAGTTTTGGTAACCTGTAATAAATATAAGTATATCAAAGTGGTTTCTACATAAACTCACAGCGAAATAGAAAAATATAATAGAACATATATGCTGACCAAGGCTACTATCTTGGAATCAATATTATTCCTTTAGTATCTGATTGTCTTGCCAGCGCCGAACATGAATGAAAAGACTTCACCATCTGCAGTTCTCGCCTTACACCAGTAGTTGGTCCCTCTAAATCTATCGTGTGAGTTGTAATCAGAAGGGGGTCAAAACAATGTTCTGATGACTGAAAAATTACATACTTTATCCATAACACTAATTTATGCCGATTGATTTCTATTTAAGTGTTATGTCCATTATTCATGGCTATTCCATGTAATTCCATCTACACGTACGATACGTCTAACCTTTTTCCAGGTATAACTATATATATGCCTATATACATATAAATCTAAACGTTGTAATGCACACAAAAAAACCCAGACACTTAGTACTTCTTAAATAGGAGGTACACCCATCGACCATTTAATACCTCAACCTCAAAGCGGACCCTCTATAATGTAATCGCTACTCAATCACCCCTAGCTACAAAGACAGATGACTCCTATATACGACTTCATAATTTAGTTGTCGTGTTACTATCACATCTCAAAGACTTATCTAAGGGATAAATAATAAGGTCTTTGCGTATTCCATACGGATTCTACACTAGTAGAAAATTAAATTTGTTTGGGCATAACCTAAGTCTTTGCTAACGACTGCTCGTGACCGTTGGTGGTCATAGCATGTATGATAGCCCTACAACTAAATATAGATACAACAACGATACTAACATAGCCCATCGACTGCCCACAGCCGAATTCTCATTTAGACTAACCTAATATAAGTCAAGGAAAATGCTCATTCTAGTTACTTAATACATCTTGTTAGAATTAAAGCAGACCCCATTTTCCTATTAAGTGCCATCGTAGGTTATTTAAGACTTCTTAAATAGGGAGAAGGCGGAACCAACGGCCAATTAATACCTTACGCTCCAAAGTAAACCCCTTGACACCCTATAGGAACCAAGTCGTTTAATACTTTATAAATCTAAGACAAACCATTGGTATATTTTGCCCTACCTATACGCAAACGTATATCCCTTCCTCATAGGTCCTATGGTTGGAAATGTCTCACGTCAGTAGTAAGTATACACAATTGTCGGTAGCTTCTAAGTGAATGGAAGACTTCTCCTGTGTAACTCTACTGACCTCGTGTAACATCCCCCACTTAGAGGCCCAAAACTAACAGTTACGGATGTTGTAGTCATCCATAGTTATTAATCCTCGACGACCAAATACGGTAATGTTAGATACATTGATATGACAGAAACATAAGAATATGGAAAAAATTTAAACATCAAACAAATTCCAAATTCCATTCCAAAATATTTCAAATTCATTACATAATCCCAATACGAGAACCATGTTCACAGAAAATATACTTATTACAACATACGCCAAGAGCGATATATGAAGATACCCCCTTGGATGATCAAAGTATATATATAGGAAATTAAACAACTTTTTCTTTACAACACAAACATAGCGGAATCAAAATAAAAGAAAACTCTAGATAGCTATCATGTCTCATGCACGTCTCCGGTAGCTTATTCGTCCAAAGAGGTACCTGAAAACCTCAACTCTCAAACTACTCAAAATCAATTGAGTACCCGAGAGTTTGAGGGGAAAACATAAACTTCGAGTCAGACATAAAGCCTGGTATGAATAATAATCTACCATCTCAAACCATTTAGATATCTAGTGAGACCACGCCGTTTAGCGGAATGGGTTTTCCCCTTACTAGTATCCCAAAACTTTTATAAAACCATATACCGTGCTCCTGCATCCATAGTGGTTAAAACAATTCAAAACAATACGATGATATGCAAACAAACAAATCAATTCTGGATTTCCCATGCCCGTTCATTTTGACTAACTATCTCATTTATTGTTTCTAGGGTCACTATTAACCTATTAGTTTTCATGGGCTGACTAATAACCTATTTAATGTTTATGGACTCCCTGTCCAGTTTCATAGTTTTCATGGGAACATTAAGAACCTATTGGCCCCTGCCAATATCTTTACTGTTTCATGGGTTCTCCCTGAACCTATTGGAAACTCCAATATCTCTCTTCTTATCCTAGTTTTCATGGGTTGAATAGGAACCTATTGACATCTGTCAATATCTTAATTCAGATACAGTTTTCATGAGCTAACTATAAACCTATTGGCCCTTGCCAATATCAAATCATAGTTTTCATGGGCTAACTATGAACCTGTCATCCTGACATCTTCATTTATACATAGTTTTCATGCGCTTATTATAAACCTATTGGCCCCTGCCAATATCTTTAATTAATTTAACTTATATTCACTATTGGGTCAACCTAGCTGGTTATTCTGCCCTTTCCCAAATTACCATTATGGGTTCATTACAACGTGAATATATTCAAATACATATATGAAGAAGCATACATTATAATGCCAACCCATGTGGTTTAATGGCCTTGAAACCATTTTATATAAAACCTGGTTAATCCCTTTAACCCATTAATCAAGGAAAACTTCTTCAAAAACTCCACTTCAAAACACTTTATTTATGCCATGGTTTTCTTTTAAAATGAGTTTGGGTTATTTGTTGAAAACTAAGGCTTTCGAAACCTTAAAACATCACCTTCGAAACCCTTGGATAACCTCCTTCGAAAGCATATAAAACTTCTTTTCAAAACATTGCATATAAATCTTTTGAAGCTCATTAATCATCTCTTTCAAAACCAAAATATACCTTTCGGAAGTATCAAAACATCACTTTATAGTTGTTAGAAACATAGCTTCGAAACCAATGAAAGTACCCCTTTCGAAACCATTGGGTTTTACTTTAAAAACATCTTTTGGGTCAAAGTGAATATATATGAAAGTATCTCTTTCGAAACATTTAATCTTTATATAAACTTGTTTGGGGAAAAATTAATGGCGTCGGCACCATCCTTTCGAAAGCATAAATCATTTGAGTGAAACATTTGAAGGTTGACTTCGAAACCCCTTTCGAAGCCATTGCCTTCGAAATCATTAGCCCCCTTTCGAAAGCATTTAGGAAGCGGCTTAGCATAAGTTTAAAACGAAGTCAACCCTTCGAAAGCATTGATGACTTCAATACACTCGAAAGGAAAAAGAACTGCGGCTGGGTTTCGAATAAGTCGGGACCACTACTTTTGAAAGCATCATTGTATAAATAAAAGAACCCATTCGAAAGCCTATACTTTTAAAACATAAAATGGAAACCCCTTCGAAAGCTATAAGAAAACCCCTTTCGAAAGCATATGTTTCGACTCCTTCGAAAGCTTTAATAAAACAAGGCAGGCGCTTTTTCATTTGAAAGTAAAACTAAGGTTTCGACCCCATCAGAGGCTATGCTTTCGACACTATGCCTTTCGCCTTCCTCCAATCCATTACGTACCATCTAAGTGATACCTTATGTATTGGTTTCGACCTAGGTTGGTTTGGACTAAGTCGAAGCGGAAGCTAACTGTCGAAAGGTACTTCTAATAGAGGCGAAACCTGCTTTTCTAGATAAATCTGTTTTAATGCCAATTAAAGCAAACACTTTCTAACTAACCTGCCTGCGTGTAAGCATATGATTGGTTGCCCCAACTTTTCAAATTCTTTACAAAAATAACTGTCGCTAAATTTTAGATCTAAACCCTGATTAATTTAACAAATAAGCCCTTTCATTAAGCCAAAAAAAGAATGCAAATAAGTCCTTCCTTCTAAAAGAATTTAATTTCCATAGTAAATCAATTAGGAAAAATCCCCAAAAATTACAGAAATTCACTTTTAATATGCTATCTAACATATCTAAATTTCAGACCCAAATTCTCAATATAATTTTTGAAATAAATTTCTAACCCAATTAACCATATTTTCCTTTAAAAATTCATAATAATTTTTCCATAACTTGGAAAATTATCAAAATTAAAACCCAACTCCAAAATCATGTTTTACATAACATATAAATTTCTCATGGCATTCGAAATCAATTCTAATCGGTTTCACCCTTAAAACCGTGGAAAATCATATTTAAACAATCTGATTTAAATCTAACAAATTATGATCCAAGCATATCATCATCCAAATCATCATAAAAGGGGATTTAATCTTAAACCCGAAAATATATGATCATAAAAATAGAGATGGTATAAATTATTATTCACTTTGATTAAGATAAGGAGATTGGACTGAGATTAATTTCCCCGAAGCTTGAATCCTTAGCTTTGGATTGAATTCCTCTTTTCTTTCTTTGTTAATGGCCGACTCCTCTATTAGTTTGCATTTTGATTGTTTTTGTGAAAATGAAATAAATGAACGTGAATGGTATAAGGAACGAAAATATATAAGGATTATGGTAATAAGTGCAGCTAATTCTTAATATGCCCTTATGTAAATTAATTAGCCTATAAGCCATTCTTAAGCCGATTTAGTCAATTAATTAATCACAGCCTTAATTTATTTTCATATTCCAATCCCCTTATCACACTAATTATTTACATTATTCTATTTAATTTATCTAATTAAATCTCCTGAATAATGTTATCAAAAATTAGGGATGTTACACCTCGCGTCCTTACCATTGCTAAATAAAACCAATCAACCTAGACCTAAATACTGGGCTAGGCCCACTAATTCACGCTCATCCTAAACGTATTATTAATGATGTTAACGAATTTTTTTGTTAACCCCAAAAGGTTCAAGAAAAGGGAACCTTGGTTAATGGAAGGTTTTGGAGAGCCTTGGTTAACCTCAACGAGTGCAAGCAAAAGCGACACTTGGTTGAGTTAATGCTTAAGAGGAGTGAGTAAGCAGGCTTAGGTCCATGATGAAGCCATAAGCATGATCATATTGAGGTCATTTGTTCTTGAAGTCAACTTATATAGACAATTGTATGCAAAAATGGAAATCAAGAATATAAGTACTTCTGGAATTCGAAGCAAGCTATGATTAAAAGAAATCACAAGTTCTTAGGAATTCGAAAGCAAGCCATGGTTCAAGACATCTTAGTCGTATTTCATACAATAGTTGAATGTACAAGATCCTATGTGCAATAGTTCATTTCACACTAACCCCAAATTGATTTAGGGTAACAAAATAAAAAATGTAAGAGATAAGAAAAGAATGATTCCCCTTTTCTTCATGCCCCTCGGACTGTATTTATAGGGGTTGAGGGATGCGGCATGCTTGATCTCCGACATTATCAATGTCGATGGCGCATGACGCCATACTTCAGCATCCACTTGCTCAATGGTGAACTTCAGTGCTTAGCATCCATCCCCTCTTGATAGTCTTCATTAATGATGTTCGATATCAACATTGTATTGAGGATATGTGGCCTCCTTTGAACGTTGATGAAGTGCGGCATTACTATGGCACAACATCGATAAGCGGCGACATTGATAATGGCGATATTGGAAATGATCAACATTGATAACAAGCGACATTGATAGCATGAGGCATCGGTAGCAGACGACATCGATAACAGGCGGCATTGATGATAAGCGGCATTAATAAGAGATGACATTGGTGATGAGCGGTATTGATAGGAGACGACATTGATGATGAGCGGTATTAATAGGAGATGGCATAACTTTGAAGGGTGGTATTAGAATAAGGCGATATTGGAGAGATGTGGTATTAATCTGGAATGACATTGATTCTTCTGGCTATATCCTCCATTGATAGAATACGACATTAATTTGATGCGACATCAATGCTATATCATGCTATTATAACATTGATGGCTTTTGACATAGAGCTTTCCGATGTCGTCATTCCCTTACTAACATGCGGCATTGTTTCCAATTTCTATCACGGAATCATTCATTCAACCTTATAAGCAGTATACGGCATTGATGGCATCCGGTATTGATGGCTTTATTGATGAACTGCGACATTGCCTATTATTCTTTATTGATGAGAGGCGACATTGTATGCTTTCGACATCGGTTTTCCTTCATACTTTCGACATTGCTTGTTGATGTAGGATTACGGTAACATTGTTATACCGCATACCTTCGGAATTTATATTGGTGGTAACATTTGCCCCTTAGTATGAAGGAAGCATTGACATTTCAAGTCAATACCTTCAACGTTGGCTTTTTACTGCCTATTGGTCTTCTTTGCAGATCCAACCATACATTTAAAATTGATCGAATGGTATTTGTCTTCTTTTCTACTATAAACAATCAAATCTTCTCCTTCTTACTCTTTTTACATGCGATTAAAAGCTCAAACAAGAAAACTTAAAATTTTCAAACTTACTCGCAAATTCCGGTCTTTCGGCATCAAGGCAAAAATTAAGGTATATATCTCCTTTCAGTCGATTAAACCAGTGAGTTGAATTAGAATTTCTCATTCGAATGGCTGTTAGGGTTTGATTTGGGGATTTTTGGATTCGAGTTGGTGCTTAAGTTTTGATATTTGATTGGGGTGGCTAATCTTCATATTTCAGTTAACTCGATGATTAGCTATGCTTGTAGATTGAATTAGCATAGAATTATTATGTCGTTTAGATGATTTATTGGATAAATTAAAGTCAGACGACATTGATTTGGAAACCTAGGCGTTTCTAGTTTAATGATGAAATGAGTAGTTTATTAGACTCAAGAGGTTTGTGGCTATGCTGAACAACCTTTGTTTGAGGGCAGTGAGTCTACTAAGTTAGAGTAAGTGTTGAAAATGCATAATTCGAAAGCTAGGTTTGGCATTAGCGATAGCGCCTTCACTGATGTGCTCTCTTATGTTGGCTCTTTGCTTCCTAAAGATCATGTGTTGCCTGTTAGTGCATATGAAACAAAGAAAACCCAATCTTCTTTAGGCCTTCAGTATATAAAATTCAATGCATGTCCGAATGACTGCGTATCATATAGGGGTATAAATCTTAAGTCCTCTGAGTGCCTCAAGTGCCATCTATCTCGTTGGAAGGTTGGAAAGGATGGTAAAGTTAGGGTTAATATTCCAGCCAAAGTTATGTGGTATTTTCCCATCATTCTCAAATTTAAGCGGATGTTTAAATCTGCTTCTACAACTGAACTAATGACTTGGCATGCGGACAAGCAAACTTAAGATGGGCACATGCACCATCCCCCCGGTTCTCCTTCTTGGAAAAATATCGATTACAAGTGGCCGAGGTTTGGTATTGAGCCAAGAAATATACGCTTAGCGTTGTCGGTAGATGGTATAAACCCACATACCAATAGCCTACGCAATAGGTACAGCTACTGGCCAATAGTATTAGTAACATATAATCTTCCTCCATGGTTATGCATGAAGAGGAAGTTTGTGATGTTAACAATATTAGTTTCTGGTCCGCATGACCCAAGTAATAATATTGACATATATTTACAACCGATGATTTGAAGAAGCCGTGGGAAGAAGGTGAACCCGATGTATATGACGCGTATATTAAATCTTATTTCACTTTAAGAGCAGTTTTGATGTGGACAATAAATGACTTCCCCGCATATGGGAATTTGTCTGGCTACGTCATTAGGGGTTATAAGTGTTGTCCAATATTTGGTGACCATACTATAGCTAAGTATTTAAGTCATAGTGGGAAAATGTGTTACCAATGTCATTGTCGGTGTTTGGATCAGCATCATCCTTAGAGGAGGTATAGGGCAGCTTTTAATAGAGAAAAAGAGTTTAGACGTGCACCTGTACCTCTTACCGGAGAAGAAGTGTTAGTGCAGCAGCAGCGAATCATGTTTACTTTTGGGAAAGGAGAGCGGGATAAGTCAAATAAAGTGGAATGTGCATGGAAGAAGAATTCAATTTTTTCAAGTTAGAGTATTGGAAGTTTCACCATGTTCGTCATTGTCTCGATGTTATGCACATCGAGAAAAACATGTGCGATAACTTGATTGGGAGACTACTAAATATGCCATTTAAGACTAGGATAGTGTGGCCTCTCATCTTGATATGTTTGAAATGGGTGTTAGGGCTGATTTAGCTCCACAAGTAGGAGACAAGAAAACCTACTTACCCCCACCCCTTTTACTTTATCAAAGGCAGAACAAAAAATGTTGTCGTCATTCTTATTTATGAAAGTTACTTATTGACATTCAACGAACATCAGAAACTGTGTTTCTATGACTGATTTGAAGTCGTATGGGCTGAAGTCCCATGACTGCCACGGCCTCCTCCAACAGTTACTCCCAGTTATAATTCGTTCCGTGCTTCCGAAGAATGTTATGGTTAGTATAATAAGATTGTGGTTCTTCTTCAACTCTATATGCAAAAAAGTTGTAGGTGTGTCAAAACTGAATAAATTGGAGTCGGATGTGGTATTGACCTTGTGTGAGCTGGAAAAAATATTTCCTTCCTCGTTTTTCGATGTAATGATACATCTCATGGTCCACTTTGTTAGGGAAGTGCGTTTATGTGGACAGGTGTTTTGTAGATGGATGTATCCATTTGAACGGTTCAATAAAGTGTTGAAGAGTTATGTACGAAACCGTTATTATCCGGAAGGTTGTATAGCAGAAAGTTATCTAGGAGAAGAATCGGTAGAATTTTGCATAGAGTTTGCTAGGCAGAATTGCAGGACTGCTGGTCTTCCGAAGGACGAAGCAAGCTTTTTGGTCCATTATCTGCTGTGACAATGAAGTCTATGGAGGAAAAAGAACGAGATGAGGCGCATCTGCATGTCCTTCTTAACAACTCTGAAGTGGATCCATATATTATGTAAGTATTTTTACTTTTTATTTTTCTTACTGTAATTAATCTTTTTTTCAATAAGTATTTTTTTTGAGTTTAATTAATATATAAGTCTACATCGATGTCCATAAAGTACTCGGATAGTGGCCCAAAACTGACGTCTATGTGATTGACCTTTCTTTACACCGATAAAGACATCGGTCAAATTTTTTTCAGACATCGGCTAATAGCTAGCCGATGTCTATGTGCCTGATTCTAGTAGTGGATTCCTATTATAATGACTATTAAATGACGATCAAAGCACCTTTTTATTTCCCATGTTGGAAGTTCCTTGTTAATATAAAATGCTTACCACTAAAGCCAAAGCAAAGAGAAAACAAATATCATTCACTGAGCCTATAACCATCAAGGCTGCCTCTTCTGCCATTATATTGATGCTCTCTACCTTGATTATGTAAACCTATATAATACCGATAACATGAACCAAATGAAGAACATATGGGAGAAGCAATAGGGGTGAACAAATGATTGGTTCAGTTTGAAACCGGTCAAAAATATTGAAACCAAAATAACCATTCTAGAAACGTAACCAAACCAAATCGATAATATTTGGTTAGGTTTGGTTAGTTTATTTGGTTTGTCTTAAAATGAGTTTGAACTTCTAGTTGTTGATATAATATAAGATTAAAACAATTGATTGAGTTCATATGATGCAAACATTTTGAAAAACAAACTCCTCTTCTTAAATTATTAATACGAATTGAAAGAAAAATAATAGTGTTATAAAAATATTGTAAATAATTGCGCTGCCTTTAGTAATTTTATTATTTTAAAATAATATAATTTTTAAATTTGGTTTAATTGGGTGGTTAGATTTTCAAATATTGAAAACCAAACCCGACCAATATACCAAAGAAAGGGGATTTTAGGCTCAAGGAAAAAGTTGTAGAAAAGTTTAGTCTCAGGGACAATAAGTTTGCTTTTTAGACTGAAGGACACTTTTTAGTGTAAATCACAGAATGATAGTTGTAACTATCATTTTCTGTTTGCACTAAAAGTGTCCTTCAAACTAAAAAGCAAACTTGCTGTCCCTGAGACTAAATTTTTTCGCAACTTCTTCCCTACGTCTATTTTCCTGCCAAAGAAATATAAACATAAAACAACCAATTAACCAACGTAATCAAACCAAAGCAACCAAACTTAATTTGTTTAATTGGTTTATTTGGTTTTAACCAATAAATGCTCACCCCTAAGTAGCAATCATGACATTACGACATAGTGAGTTTATACATAATTTAGCAAAGTAGTAAAATATTATATAAAACATAATAGTATGATCAGCCAATAGTGATATTGGTTTACTACTTTGTATGAAAGATTCCTAATCTAAATTAAAATTGTACACAATAATTGGAAAAATATTGTATCAGTTTACATTGATCAATGAGTTATAAAATATATTATGGGAATTCCAAGTCAAGACCACTCAAATCAAATCCCCAAAGCAAGCGAAAAACAAGACCATGGTATGAAGTGCAAAAACAACTAATCAATATCTCAATCCAATCCAAAACTAATCACAATCATCAAACAAGCAATAGAAAAACAAAGCGATAACGATAGAATAAATCACACACCGATTTATAGTGGTTCCACTAACGTCTTATTAGTGTACATTCACTTTGAGAGAGAGCCTTTATCAATACCAATGAGAAGAGTGCAAGAGATTGATTACAATGACCAATATTCAAATAGAATAGATTTGTGGAGAACAGAATTAAAGAAAACTAGGTTTTGATAAACGCTATTTTAATGGAGGATAAACCCTTAATCTCTTGGATCATCCCTTTGAATTGAGAAAAATAGTTTATCTAGGAGGAATCTTTTTCAAGAAAATACCTGATTTGCCCCTTGAATCTTCACAAATCAATCCAGCCAGCACGGGTAAAATAGGCACCAAATATCGGCTCAGACGTCTGGCCCATGCTGCCAGACGTCTTTGGCAAAAATCTCAGGAAATAAATTTCCTAAGTCTCAGATGTCTGAGACCATCTCCTAGACGTCTGAGAGAACATGCGGGAAGCTAATTCCTGTATCTCAAACGTCTGGCACCTTCTCACATACGTCTAAGAGCCTGTGCACTCAGCAGTGCTCCACCTTCCTCGCCATAACTTCCTCCATCGAGCTCCGATTTGCAAACCGTCTTCTCCGTGATCAAGCTACTTACGACCACTTCAATTCTCCATATAGTGTCGCCAAAATTCAACACTCCACCTCGACACTATATCCATTTCCATCACCAAGAACCGATAGTACCAAACTATCACCGCTTCCACCTTCTACCAAACAAGCTTGAATACTTTCCCCGATGAGCTTCGGCAAAGCCACCGCCCATTACACTCCATCAACGAGCTCCAAAAAAGTCACCGCCCGCTAATGGAGTGTTGAAAGTACCCAAATCCAAAACAATCTTACCAAAATACAAGAGTACTAAGGAGTGTAAACTAGTACTCACCAAGACGATAGAACCACAATCTCTCACCGATACTCGTCATCATGCATAACCAAGCTCCTCCCTCAACCGTGACACCCCGTAGCACCTAGCACTTCAACAAGCGAATCAAGTTCGAGCAACGCTCGAACTTCCCAACCGGTAATACCTTAGTGATCATATCTGTCGTGTTATCCTTTATGTGCACTTTCCGAAGATATAATTGCTTATCTTCATCTATGGCTACTAAAAATGACTCTCTCACTTCAATATGCTTAGTTTGTTAGCTAAACACCAAATTCTCCTCCAAGTTAATAGCACTCTGGCAATTAAATTGAACATCGATACTATCGTGTTCAAATCCTAGGTCATAGAACAATCATCTCAAATAAAGTGTCTCCTTTCCCGCCTCCGTAGTGGATAAAGCAACTACAGTTTGCAATCTCGATCTCCAACTTATGGCCATACCACCAAGTGTGAAGACATATCCAGAAGTTGATTTCCTTCGATCCCTATCACCGTCGTAGTCAGAATCATAGTAACCAACCAACTTGCAATTCATCCCCTCACTACAGCCAAAAACAAGATCATGAGATGATGTATCTCTAAGGTATCTCAAAATAAGCTTTCCAATGCGATTTCCCTAGATTAGCCATATACCGACTAAACATCTCGATGGCATTTGCAATATCAGGCCTGGTACACACCATGGCATATATCAAACTTCCAAACGCACTAGCATATGACACCTTTGCCATATAAGCCTTGTCTTTCTCCAAAATAGGTGATCCTTTAATCGATAGCTTCACATGCAAAGGTAAAGGCGTATTTGACGCCTTTGCATTCTCCATGCTAAACTGCAAAGCACTTTCTCAATGTACTCTTTTTGAGTCAGTTTTAACTCAAAATGCTTTCGGTCCCTTTCTATTTCTATGCCCAATATCCTCTTTGCTTCTCCAAGATCTTTCATTTTGAATTCCGATTTTAAATTCAATTTTAACTTGTTGATTTCATTCTTATCCTTTGAAGCAATGAGCATGTCGTCCACATACAAGAGTGAATACACCCAACAATCATTTTCCAACCTATTGAAATATACACAAGCATCCTTGATGCTTTTATCAAACCATTTTCAAGCATAAAATGATCAAATCTCTTGTACCATTGTCCAGGCGATTGCTTTAAACCATATAGTGATCTCTTTAACTTGCAAACTAAATTTGACTTACCATCCACGACAAAAAATTTCGGTTGCTCCATTTAGATGTCTTCATCCAAGTCACCATGCAAGAAGGGGTTTTCACATCAAGTTGCTCCAACTCCAAGTCATGAATAGCAATTATAGCAAGCAATGTTCGGATTGAAGTATAACACACAACCGGTGCGAAAATCTCATCATACTCATTTCCTTCCTTTATGCAAACCCCTTAGCCACTAGCCTAGCTTTGTATCTTCCATCGTCCTTCACCTTGTATATCTATTTGTACCCAATAGCACGGTTTCCTTTAGGAAGTGGAACCAAATCCCAAGTTTGATTCTTTAACAACGGTTGCATCTCTTCCTCAATGGCACAAATCCACTTCGAGCTATCACTCGACTCCATGACATCATCAAGGTCCATCGACTCATTTTGGACTGCATAAATAACACAGTTCAAATTATCACAAAAGCAAAGATAGTTCCAATCACCATATCTATCGGGTGGCTTATAGAACGACGACCAACCTGAGTAGCAATACCATCACCCAAATTCCCTTCGGCTCCACCTTGAGCCGAATACTCCCTAGAATCATGTACATCACCAATACTACTAGAGGAACCATGTGGACTATGTGATGTATCATCAAACGCTTCCTCCTCACAAGCATCTTCAACTACTCTACTCCTTGGATGAAAGATGGAAATAACTTCCTTCTTCTTTGATTCACCATGAACCAAATCCGGAACATCCAATGAGCTCTCATTCTCATTGAACAAAGCCAACTCATCAAAAGTAACATGACGAGAATTCGCAACCTTCTTCGTTTCTGGATTCCATATCCAATAGCCTTTTACACCGCCCGTATAGCCAAGCAAGGCCTCTTTGAAAGCTCTAGGTCAAGCTTATCATTTCATGGATCATGCACATAAACCGGACTACAAAACACACGAAGATAACTCAAGCCAATGCTCTTTCCATTCCACACTTCCTCTGGAATTTTGTTACTAATAGCCGAGCATAGAATTCAATTTACAATATGCGTCGTGGTTGACAAAGCTTCGGCCCAAAATCCCTTAGACAAACCCGATGTCAATCTCAAGCATCGAGCTTTCTCAAGTAGAGTACGGTTCATCCTCTCCGCAACAACATTCGATTGCGGATCTCCTAGTATAGTAAAATGCTCCCGAATGCCATGATGCTTGCAAAACTCCAAGAATTCTTTGGAAACATACTCTTCGCCATTGTCGAACCTTAGAACCTTCAAAGACTTGCCACTCTTATTCTCAACAAGAGCCTTCCAAAATTTGAAATTTGCAAATGCCTCTGACTTAGTCCTCATTACATACACCCATACCTTCCGAGAAAAATTATCAAAGAAAGAAATATAATAACGAGCTCCTCCCAAGAAAGCTATCGGTGCCGATTCCCAAACATCTGTGTGAACATACTCAAGAGCCTCTCTAGAATCATGTTTTCCTTCATCGAATGACACTTTTTTACTTGCCTATGACACATTCCTCGCAAAACTCAAGCTTGTTGAAACTCTCTCCATCGCTCATCTCCCTCTTTCGAAGAATATCCAAACCCTCTCTAAGACATGACCTAACCTCAAATGCCACAACCTTGTCCATCCAAGCCACAAGAACTATTAACACCTACACAAGTTTCACTTTCAATGGTCACACCTTGAAGCAAATAAACACCATGAGTTCTAGCACCCTTCATCGCCACAAGCGTACCCTTCGAAACCTACAAGCTATCACTCTCAATAGTGATCTTACAACCTAAATAATCCAATTGCACTAAGGAAATAAGAAACTTCCAAAGTCCCGGAACATAGCGTACATTAGTGAGAGTACGAACCACTCCGTCAAACATCCGAATTTGCAAGGAACCAATGCCCTTCGACTAACATATAACACCATTACCTATAACAATTGAATTCCCCACTTTGTGGACATGAGAAGAAAAACAATTCTTATTCGGCATCATATGATAAGATGCCCCCGAATCGAGCACTCATTCGCTACTCGAAACATTCGATGCTACCACCGTCAAAACATCTACGTCTCTCTCACCAACTCGACTCTCTACCGCTACAGATGAAGATGCTATTTCCTTCACCTTCTCCTTGTCCGGACACTCATTCTTCTAATGACCAGATTTCTTACAAATAAATCACTTGCTATTTCTTTGCCTCGACTTTCCTTTCCATCCGGGCTTCCTTGATCTAGAACGCCCATGATTCTCCTTCTTCACCTTTCTATCCTTCTCCACAAATAAACCGTGACTACTACTAGCACCACTACTTCCATCACCCAAATCCTTCATTTGATCGTGCAACTCCTAACTAAGAAGACCCGTTTTGACATCATCAAGAGTTAATGTATCCTGGCTATAGATCAAACTATTTGAGAAACCCGCATAACGGTCCGGCAATGAACACAACAATATCGTCGCCTTTTTCTCTTCCTTAATCTTTAAATATACCGCCTTTATCTTCATCAGCAAATCATCAAAGACATTCAAGTGCGCCGTATCGAAGTATCCTCCTTCATCTTATAGGTGGAGAACATTCGCAACAAGATCAAATGATTAGTTGGTGGCTTCTTCATATACAACTCCTTCAACTTATCTCATATACCTTTAGCGGTAGTCTGACCACTAATTTTGGAGATAACATTCACCCTTATAGCAAGTTGAAGTGTAGTGAATGCCCACTCTTCCATTTCCTCTCTCTCTCAATATCTGAGATGTCCACCGACAACAAATGTGTATCAAACACTACGCGATGCACTCGATTCCGCATTAGAGCTGCTTTTATCTTCCATTATCACTTTTATAAATCATTATCATCATTTCACTTATCAATAACCAATTGTGATCCCGAAGTCGCATATGATCCATGTACATACGGTGCTACTCCACTTGGACTAGCCATTGAGGGACTGCCCAATGCATTATCCGATTCAGGCATTTCTACAACTACCTACCAACACCGAAGCTCCGATACCAAATGTTATGGGAATAAGACCACACAAATCAAATCCCTAAAGCACAGCGGAAAACAAGATCATAGTGAGAAGTACAAAAACAACCAATCAATATCTCAATCCAATCCAAAACCAATTACAATGATCAACCAAGCAATAGAAAAACAAAGCAATAACGATAGAATAAATCACACACTGATTTATGATGGTTCCACTAACGTCTTATTAGTGTACATCCACTTTGAGAGAGAGCCTTTATCAATACCAATGAGAAGAGTACAAGAGATTGATTACAATGATCAATATTCAAATACAATAGATTTTTGAAGAATAGAATTGAAGAAAACTAGGTTTTGATAAACCCTATTTTAATGCAGGATAAACCTTTAATCTCTTGGATCATCCCTTTGAATTTAGAAAAATCGCTTATATAGAAGAAATCTTCTCCAAGCAAATACCCAATTTGCCCTTGAACCTTCACAAATCAATCCAGTCAGCATGGGTAAAATAGGCACCAAATATCGGCTCAGACGTCTAGCATAATTCTCAAGAAATAAATTTCCTGAGTCTCAAACATCTGAGACCATCTTCCAAACATATGGGAGAACTTCTGGGAAGCCAATTCCTGTATCTTAAATGTCTGGCACCTTTTCCCAAACGCCTGAGAGCTTGTGCACTCAGTAGTGCTCCACCTTCCTCGCCATATCTTCCTCCTTCGAGCTCTGATTTGCGAACCGTCTTCTCCATCATCAAGCTATTTTCGACCTCTTCAATTTTCTATATAGTGTCGCCAAAATTCAACGAGATACAGATATAGGAAGAACTAAATGAACCAAATAATATTTTTCACGTTGATAATAAAAGATAGTATCAAAATCTACCTAGCTAATTGAAAAAATAAATAAATTTAACAAAAAAATGATTTAACATGAAATGCTTTCAAATGTAACCATAAAATGTTATTAAGTAGAATAAATTATAAAATGCATAAGAATGAACATAAAACTATAGGATACATAACTCTAGGTTGAGTTTGCCAAGGGAGATAATTGTGTCAAATTTTCTCAATCTGACCATACATTTATCACTAAACCGAGATATTTGCTTTAATCGCCCCTCAATAAGAAGTTCTTAATCATGATTTGATGAGTCTTTTTCCTTTTTGCAGCATTCTTTGTTCACTCCGATGTCATTATATATAAAATTTTCTGAAGTGATCTGAATAGGAGTCGCAGCTCTTAACAACAGTCTGTCGACGACACCACCAATGATACGACCATCGAAGATTGAAAGGCTAATGTTAAGACCCTCCACAACATCCTTTTATCTGTATAAAAGAGCTACATAAACTTGTTTACGTTCACACACCATCTATGTATATATAAAGCATAAATTCAATTATTGGTAGCTATATATAGACTCTCATAGGATGAATACCTTCACAAACTTTGTATTTTTTACCTTGAGAAGAAAATGATCCACTAAGAAGTATTTAGTTTGATAGCTCATGATTGAATGGATGCCATGTATCGTAGATGTGGATGTGGCTGTAATAACTCAGTTTGAAATCAATATTCTTTTTTTGCAAGCATTTCTCCAACCTCATCCATAATTCTTACATTTATATTCTTTCTTTTTAAGAGTAAAAACTTTAATCAGTCACTGAGAGGAAAAATTATATAAGTTGGCCCACTTACAGTTGATACAACACACTTAAACTAAATAAGTATATTATTTTAACATAGGACAGAGAGGCTAATTCTGCTTTTATAAGCTATCATATCCAGTAAAAATCATACTTCCTAAGATAATTTCGAAAATAATGCACATAACATGTATACAATTGTTTCTAAAAATGCTTCATTAAGCAAAACGAAATATGAGATGAACAAAAAAAAATACATGAAACAAATACACTTCTTAGTCATGTTAGCAACCAACACACTACTCTGCGTAATTATTATCTTTTTGATAATGGAAACATATAGTTGTATTGCTAATTTACTTTGAAGAAAAAGCAATCGAACCATTCATAAAAATTACATGGAAGATTGAATATTAGATTACACCTAAGATTCAAAATGGTTATCTTGGAGAATAAACTCCTCAAACAATTGAATTATAAAATGTAAAACATAGTTATTTTCAAATATGTCAAATAATAGAACAATTAGCAAATAGCAATTTTTCTTTCCAACATATGACATAACTGTAGAAATGGTACCAAATCTATTTTGCATGCATATTGGTCCGTCCTATGACCTAAAATAGCATATCGACTTAAAATCAATATATATATATATATATATATATATATATAGACTTATGCTTGTATATCACATATGTTGATCATACAACCCTGACTATTATATTTAAAAAAAAAATCATTTTCATATTCAATTTATAATACCACTAAAAGGAAGAGGGAAAGAGGAAGTGAAGGCAAAAGAAGCTAGATAATTTACAAAACAACTAAAACTTATTTCAGGAATATACAGATATCCCCTAAAAATTTAAACGTGAGTACTTTAGATGCAAAATATAAAATTAGCGATACAAATGTACAATAAATCACACACTACGCTTACATATTTAACACAAGTGTTGGTAAATATTTGACTGTCATATGTCGAGTGAACTTCATGTTAACTTTCGAATAGGGTAGTGACCAGATCATTATGCTAGAATTCAAACAGAGTTTCAAGTAGGACAATAATAGGTTTCTTTGTGTTTACTCACGAATTTGTACTTCAGATTATTGAATTAATGCTGCCATTACAAAATGATTTATTTTCATTTAAAATTTATTTGTCTAAAGATGTATGATATTTGAACCTGGTACCATAAATGTAAAATGTGGAAGGAGAAACAGAATGGCAGTTAGTATATACTATTTTGGTGCTTTCAGTTTTGAAGCCTGAAAAGTTTATACCGAAACATTTAGTCAATTCTAAATCAAATTTCAATCTCTTTGAAAATGTTTTCTTTGTTTCTACACTACGTGGATTTACAGTAGCATTTTTATGATTCCATGCTATTGTATTTTAGCTTTGAAGCTTGGGCAAAATTTATTTACTATGGAAATGTAAACATTAAATATATATTGATTGTGGCCAATATATTTTCTCATTTATACCTTAAATCCTCTATTTTCATATAAGCACTAATAGAATGAAAATTTTATAACTTGAAACAGGAAAAATAAATTAGATCATATTTTCTTAAAAAAAGAATATTTTGGTTATACTTGCAATACCAATTACATATCAACTATGACCAAATCAGCATACATAATTTCAAATGCAATAAAACCGGCATCAAACATGGCAATATATGAAGGTTCCAGTGATAAAAATGATTTTCCTTTATTCAATTTTACTATTGATAATTCATACATATCACTACGTGGTGATGTATTAAGGTTTTACAATGATATTTATCTCTACTACAATATTTACCTCTATATTTTATCGATTTCTATCTCTACATGAAATTTATCAACATCAAACATGATTATATAAAACAATTCCAAATAAAATCATGAATTAATAATGAATGAGTACTCTACATCATAAGTTAAGTCATATTTAACTATACATTAAGTTTTTCTTGTGATTTCTTTAACTTCCGTAGGTGCCATAGTGTGACCGAATTTCCTGAACATCATAGGCAATCCATGAGGCAGTACCTTATTTCGGTAGTGTTTCTCGTAAATTAAGACAAATCTTAGTCTCTACATATTTGAGATAGAAAAAGTAGAAACATTACCCTGATGTGCGCCGTTCAATTGTAGTTCGAGGATAGCTTGAATTGATTTTATGCCAATGCCCAATTTGAGCCTAAATTGTTTTTCCCCTTCCCCTTCCCACCGATACAATGGAGTAAGAATATTATTGCTAAAGAGGCTTTAGTAAATAAATTGCAGGTACGTTCCTTTCAAATGAAAAACTAAATCCGAGTTAAATTACCATTGTAATAGTTCACTAAATCACCACCGAGAATCCATTAGTAAAAGCAGCTAAACAAAATGAGAAGAAATAGAACCGCTTGTGTAGCTGTAAATTACAGCAGATATGTAATTCGCATAGTGCACTACGGTATTGCTAAATAAGTATAGGTGGCATGCATAAACTATGTGTGTATGTTTATATATATGTCACTCGATGTAATAAATATAAAAATTTACTCATGCGCAAATAAATGAATGCTTAAAAAGGAAATATCATGATTGTTAAGGAAATTGAGTTAATATTGATACTAATATTGCATCAAATGTATGTGTATATAATGCTACAAGAAAAGAGCCACATATCCCTGTTTTTGATGTTGTTATAAGAAAAGTCTATACATAAATATATATAAATTTGATCCCTATTTTTGAAAAATAAAAAATGCAAGCTGTCCTGCACTTTTTCCGACATAAAATGCAAGTTAACTTGCAGTTTTTCAATTTTAAAACTTTTTTTGAAAATTTTAAATCTCTTGAAATTTTTGAAAAGCACAAGTTAACTTGCACTTTCTATTAGGAAACTGCAAGCTAGTTTGCGCTTTCTGAGTTGGAAAAAAACAGAGACCTAATTTACATACTTCTTCCTACAAGAACTTTTTTTGCAACATCAGAAATAGAGACCTGCTGTGCAAAGCCCCGTAATGCTATTAAATGCCAATACTAATCCAAAATTAAATGAACTGTACTCACTAAAACTGTTTTTTATGTCACCTGTACATTAAAAAGTAGGGTCTAATCCAACAATAATAATTAAATGTTGGGTAAGATGTTTGGTTGTTTTCTAGATTCCACTATATAAAAGTAAAAACACCAATTCCCCAATTCAATTATATATAAATAAACACTAATCCCATTATATAGAACAATTACTGTTATATGTATATATTTCAAAAATCCTACTTGCTATATTCTCTATTTTTATACTCAAAAATTATGATTAGGAAGAAGAAAAACATGATAGTTGACGTACTGCTTTCTTTGCAAATTTTAAAGGCGTTTTGACAAAAAAAAGTACATATATACATATACATATATACATATATGTATGTATGTATCAAAAATCCTTCTTACCAAATATTCTATTTCTTAGTCGAAAAATGCGATCAAGAAGAAGGAATACATGGCAGTTGACATACAATAATTGTTACAAATTTTAAAGGCGTTAAGGAAATATAAATTATTACGGTGGAAAATTATATATAAATTATCATGGGGGGAAATTATATATAAATTATTAAGGGAGAAATGATTAAATAAGTATTATTAGTGGATGAAAAATTGATTATTATTTTGGTAGTAATTCATATGGCATCATTAACTACCATTGCTAGCCTTTTGATGCATAGATTATAGTATTCAAATGGTAAATCATCCTAAATCAAGAATTTATGCATAAACATTGAATGATAACTCACCTTATTGAGGAAATCAATATTACATAAGGATGGAAATAAAGGAAGGAGATATATATAATGATAGCTTATAATCAGTTTATTGCTTTCTACAACAATATAGAAGTAGTAAATTATTAGATGTTATAGATAATTGCACAGATATAAATATAGAGAATTATAGAAGTAGTCGTAAAGAATATATACACAAAACGTAAAATTTGATAATTGTGACAGTATACGGAACTTACCTTTTTTATGACCACATTTATGGTAATTGTTGTCCATCTGGCAATAAAATTTGCAAGGCTGCAGAAAGAATTGTGCACAACTCCTTGACAACTCACTTCCTTGACCACTGTTGCTTTGCAAAAAAATCATTTGACAAACAAAGAGAATATGTTTCTCATTCCGAGTAATAAAATGGTAAGATAAAGATGAAGCAAGAATCAGGAAACAGGATGAAAAAATTGTGTGGACGGACATCATTAAAATCTGTACTCATTTCATCCATAACCACTTTTTGGTAAATAAATGAGCTGCAATCACCAAACTAATTTGCTTCTTTTTTTTTTTGTTTTTCCTTTTCCTTGTGCATGTCCATCCATATTGTGTATTTGAGTCTTGTACCGAACAACACAAACTTTACAAACCATTAATTAATCCCCAATCTAGCAAATTTCAAGATAAAATCACCAAAGGCATAGAGTTTGCATGTGACATATTGTACAAATCAAGCCCCTGAGGCAATAATAACGAATAAACCAAAAATTGCTAAAAAAAATAGAATTTCATCAATATAAAAAAGTTGTCTTTGTGAACACAGGAACCACAGTGGAAATGAAAAAATAATGCAGCTTAGATCTAATTATTAAAAAGCTTCCTTTAGAAAAGGATTTCCAATCTGATGCATATTCTCCAAAACGTAAAAGGTCTAAGTGAACTTATCAAAAACTCTGCGTAATAATTTCATCCTATTTGCTTGCCTTAAACTTAGTTACATAACTACACATTACAGAATTCTTTATAGTTCTACATACAGTTAGGTTGAGAGAAGTCAAATAAAATATTTTACGATGAGAGGAAATGGAAGACCGAGTGATGGGTTGTAGTTTAAGCGTAATGGTTATTACGGAGGGAGGGACGCATGTAGATTAGGGAATAAATAAGATAGTACAATAATAAGTTCTTACTGGTAGGAGATTCCATCTGTATAGTAGACGATTATGCTCATGGAAAATGCAAAACTGTCAACTTTGCTATTCCCAGTTACTCATCCCAATTTCTCCTACTTTGAGGCATAGTTTTAATTTTGATTTGGGGATTTTTGATACCGTACAGTGGGAGATTGAAAGAGAGTGGGTATTTCAATAGTGGCACTGTAAACTTGATAGAAAGGCAATGATCCAGGAGGAGAGAAGGAATTAGATTTCGTGGAGTGATTCCATGTAGAAGGAGTGGGAACTGTAAAAAAGAATACAGAGGATAATGGAGACGTGGTATTGTGATATTACGCGGAAGGTCAAGAAGCCGGAGATAGGTTAAAACTTCACATACAGTTACGTAAGCAGATTACATTTCGTGCTTTTAGAGCATTTTCAATGCAAGTTGAATGTAATGTCCATTTAATCTTATGTGTCAAAGAACACATCACAATGTGAACTCATTGTGATATAAAATATTTGAAAATTACATCCAAAGTGAAAAAACAACTTCAATGCTAATGTATTCATAAAAAATAATTAGTTTATGTGTCCCAATCAAATTAGAAATAAATAAAAATATTATATTAAAATAATTAACAACATATGTATCAATTTACTTCACAATGTGAAGTACAATGTCTAAAACTAGACATTGCACTTGACAATGTCTAGTGAAGTTTATGCCAATTCATCTTTACAATTACATTAACATTACCATTTGAGATTAATTTTTGAATGTAATATAAGATTGATGATGTGTAAAAGACTTGACATTAAAATTTCAGTAGGGTTGGAGATGCTCTTATGTTTAAGAGCATTTCCATCGATGCTAAAATTTTAACGTAAAATCTTTTATAAATCATCAACCTTTAATTGCATTCAAAAATTAATCAGCAATGGAAATGTTAATTCAATTGTAATGATGATTTGGTATAAAATCTATTAGTCATTGTCTACTGCAATGTCTAGTTTTAGACATTGTACTTCACAATATAAAGTAAATAAATACATATATTATTAATTATTTTAAAATAATACTTTTATTTATTTATAATTTAATTTGGACACATAAGCTAATTATTTTCTATGAATACACGGACATTGGAGTTATTTTTTCACTTTTATTGTAATGTCCAAGTATTTTATATCATAACAAGTTCACATTGTTATCTATTCCTTGACACATAAGATTAAATAAACATTACATCCAATTTACATCAAAGATGCTCTAATAGATAGATAGATTTTGAAGATAGAATATACCGTGCGTACTCACAAGTGAGACATGTAACCGACAAACTTTACACATGTACTCCTTATTGAATCCATTAGCATGCTCAAATCTTTCCAACAGTTCATTAACGGAATATATTGAAAATATGTGTAGCATAACCCATACCTCCATCTTTCTTTCTAATTTAGAATAGATACTCAACTTGAATAGCGACTCAGATTCCTTGGAATCCTGCTGAATTCAAGTGATGGCCGATCAAATTTTATTCTTAATCGTGTAGCTCTGCCTACCTTTTCTGAAAGATTCATTTATAATGCATGAGACCCGTGCATTCGGGTCCGGCTCAAGAGCTAGACCAGTCAGACGGCCGTCATGGGCAACCTCTCGGTGGGGGGCAAAAAGTTAGTGGAGACAAAATTTGAAAATAAATTGAAGATATAAATAAATTGTTGTATTGTTAATTGTAAATATAATTTTTGGCTCAGTGGTTGCTTGTACGCCTCTTTGCCATGAGGTCATGGGTTTAATCTGCCACCTTTTCAATATTTTCCTTCTATTTTTGATATTGCGAAGGGCAACCCAACTGTTACAGCCTTCAATTCGCCAGTTTGCCAAAATATCTCGGTCTGATTTATACATTGCCTAGGGCAACCCAACAGCTAGAGCCAGTCCTGCGTGCATTAGTCAGTTAAAGACTAAAGTTTGGCCATGACTGTTGCTGAATCGTATTATAAACTTACATGTTTTGAAAATGATTTATTTTTTTTGTCTACTTCAGATATATATAATGACAACCTGGAAACAATGTAAACCAAGCGATTTAAATTTTCATCTAATGACATGTGAAAATTCTAACAACGAAAATAGTATGTAATTGATGTTCATGTTTCT
The DNA here is from genome assembly GCA_030737815.1 of Allium fistulosum. Lineage (NCBI taxonomy): Eukaryota > Viridiplantae > Streptophyta > Magnoliopsida > Asparagales > Amaryllidaceae > Allium > Allium fistulosum. The sequence goes on along the minus strand of CM060906.1, from coordinate 514,320,861 downwards.
TCCAACTAAAGTTTTCTTGTTTGGACTTTAACTATGCCATAGCTTAGATAAAATAAATATAGAGCTTTGCTTTTAGGACAATTTTTCAAAGAGGACCCCTAGAAAAAACAAATGATAGTTTTAGGCGTAATCAAAAACTTATTGCAAAACTATGTCTCGTTTTGAATAAGCCTTGTGCAATTATGGATTACGCAAACAGTAACTTTTTTTGCACGTAGAGCTTGCGCATTCCATATCCAAAATTTTATATAAATACTTCACTTCCAAAATCCATTTTTAATTTCCTTTCAAATTCAAAACATATATTCATGGTAATTTTAAAATACCAAAATCTAGGCCAGTGCTACCATAGTATCCAATAAATTCAAATCACATAATAATCTATCACATATTATTCAAGCATATCATATATTACTATATATGAAATTAAATTCAACATTTTTTAGGAATCCAGTTGGATCCCTCCAAACTGTTTTCCTGCAACCACAGATGTTAATACAACATAAAAATACCAATTCCGCCTTGAGGCGGAATATCGCGGTAATATAAGATCATCCGCTATTATGCGGGGCGCATAGGGTCTCATCCGCTCCAATAAGCGGGAAATATATCCAACTACTAATTTATATACCAATATAAATAACATAGCATCCAACTGATATTAATTTATAAATTCAATCAATCATCCAAATTAATTTTAATCATTTAAAATTAATTTGCAGTAATCCAGATGAGTGAGATTTACTCACTTTGATTTTTATTGTCGCTTTCGCGTTCTAGTTTCGATTAAATCCGAACGCGTTTGAGTTTATCTGAAAATTCCGCAAGCTCTAATTTCAGCCAGTTTGATCCCATAGAAAAGATCTCGTTAATACGAACCCAACGCGACAGACCGCGTTCGATTTGGACCTAAAACGAGTAAGTTATGAATTTTATAAGCTTTCAAATTTATTAAGCAATTTATATTCACTTAAATTAAATCTTTAGTTCAATACCAATGAAGAATGAACCAGCCTACAAATAATAGACCCCACCCGCTAACTACAGTGCTTTCTCCCCCATCTGTTCACCTGAAGCTCCCTCTCGTGCACACGCCAATGATATCACTCAAGCGTACACGCACGGCCAAAACTTCGACAAAAACTCCTACGACCTTCGCCAAACCATTTCTCTCCACGCTCTCCCTCCAACCTACCACAACTCCTCCACCTCACACGCCGTTATCAAAATTTGCTGTAAGTATCACGTCGCGACACAGGGAAGTCGCAGGCCCTAAAACATCACCGGACCCTATCTCCTTCGGCCATCAGCATCTCACCGACATCACGAAGCCATCAGAACCATCGCCATCCTTTAACTCGACCTAAATTACCTAGAATCGCTAACCCTAGCTAAGAGCTTCCAACTGTCGAGTTCATCCCATCATCACCGCATACAACAAAACCACCACCAGATTGAAGCCCTTGTCGAATTATGAATTTAGGAATTTGTTTTGGATTTTTCCATTAAGTATTTTGTGAGTTATAGATTTTCAAAGCTTTGATTTTTTTTCTCTTACTGTGTATGTTGCGTGCACTATTTAAAATGGAGGAGACGTGATGTTTGCATGTAGGGTGGCTATCTACAGTGTTTTGAAATGAAAGAAAGAAGCTGATGGGAATATGGTCAAGTCAATAAATACATATATATTATTTAAATTTCGAAAATATCTCGATTTAATTAACTCAAAATTTCAAACCCCTATCGAGGCATGTCGCTAGGCGTTCATAATGTTATACCCTTATTCAGAACGTAATGGAAAAGGTTTCGAGTCCTAATTCGGTTGTATGGAGAAGATAGCTTTTTGGACCCAATTATTATATTGAACTTTCGATATTAATTCCAACGCGTTTATATCCCATACGACCAAACAATAACTCTAAATGCTACAAAATTTGAAATCCGATAATAATACATTATTACGGATCCAATGGAACAAGTTTCGTCAAAATCCGGGACAGTGCCTCGAAAGGCTATTTTTATGTGTTAATTTAAATGAGATATTTTTAAAATCGAACAAATCGCTTTTTAAATCCAATTTAAAATTTTATTTACCTTCATTCTTGTAAATATAAATTTAATAAGCTTTGAAATTATTTTTATCAGGCTAAAAACCCAAGATTCAATTATTTAAGAAATTTCCAATTATTAAATTATCTAATAAATCATTATATTTGAGATTCAAGTTAAAAATTAACTTTTAAACATTTAAAATCAATTAAATATTCCAGTTTCATATACCCAAAATTCTGGGTCGTTACACTAAGTGTTCAAATACTATTAAATTATTTAACGTTGGAAAGCTCTCAACGAAGCAAAGAGGCACCTAAAATTAATTTTTCGTCTGAAGCTCCCATCGACCAGAAATTGACAATTTCTTCTGGACCTTCTATTCTAGGGTTTTGATTTAACGGTGGATCTACGATGATAGGACAATCATAAGCTACTGGCATGTAGAGGAAGGTAAGTGGAGCATATTAGTACGTTTTGATCTAGTCAAAGTTGCACGAAATCATGAGAATTTGAAAATGAATGGCCGAAATTTCAATCGGCGGTTGGGGCAGGCGGCAATGCCGGAGGTGGCGACAAGGAGGGGATTTGTGAAAATTTCGATGGGGAGCATGGTGGTGGATTTCGATCGTGGTGTGACGGCCTAGACTGTCATGTGGTAGTGAAAGATGGGGTTAGGTTTTGGGTTGAGCATGACCAAAAGAAAGGAAAATGGAAGCGTATATATACGATATAGTACATATTTTAATTTTATTAATTTTTATAAATAAAATCCTATCTTCTAATCGCGATATCTTATGCATACGAACTCCAATTCATGCGTGATTTCTTCCATTAGACTCATAATGAAATTCTACACAATATGAAATGTAGTTTGCTGAGTTTGGAGGCTGTTGGAGAAAGCGCATCGGTACGATTTATTTGTTTAATTTAATTAATTGAATTCTTAATTATAAAATAGATAATTATTGATGGGAAATTATAATTATTGATATGTGTTATAATATATAGGTAATCGTTTGATATTGTGACTATTTGGGATATGTTATGCCATGTTAATTATTGATTACTGATTATTGTGTTATTGGGTGTTTAACTGCAATCAATTATTATTTATGTTTTGGAAGTAATTGATTGGTATAGAATGGATGAAATTGGTTAGATTAGATAATAAATGATAAATAATGTGATTTATGGATTTTATATGGTGTTTGTAAATAACATTGTTGAATGAAACAAAATGAAACTAAGTGGAGAAATTTAATAGGGTAATTATTTACGAATTTCTGCTAGAATTCATAAATGATAATAGGAATTACTTTTAGATTGAGATTTGGGAAGTTATTGTGGGGTATACGTCTTGTTTGATGATAAAAAATATATTTTTATATTGATTTTGATTTCAGAGGGTATTACATTTTAGAATCAAAATGTCACAATTTTGTTTCTAATTGAATTGTCAGTCAATATATCTTATTTGCTTGATTTGCACAAATCGCATGGCAAACACATACCCACCTATTTTAACCTGTAAAATAATATGTACTTTATTATTATTAAAAGGAATTATTGTTAGAAATTGCAGTAAATTTACATTTAATATTAATAATTTTTTTATTTAATGTGTTTCTAGTGTGGTATATTTACAGGTTTCCTTAAAAGAAACTAGTTGTACTGAAGTATCTTTTTCAAAATGGGAAAAAAATAAAGATCATATGATAGAAAAGAAAATACATCATGCAATCCAAATCACAAAGTATTCCTTAATTGATCGAAAATATTTAAACAACAAATATCGAAGATGGAGAATCCCTCAAATAAGGAAATTTCAGGAAGAATATCATATAGAAAGAATATTAATTTGAATATGAAGACTTTGAAGCAAAGAATATTCCAACCAATACAACTCTCGATATACGGTGTTTTATTTGTTATCAAAAGATTGTATATCAAGAACAAAAAGGAAATTGCCATTTTTTAGTGGATACAAAATCAACGAGAAGGGAAATATCTTTCTCAAATGTCATATATGGATTTGAAGATCATAAAAACAAGGAAAATATCCTTCAAAATTCTCAAGCAATATTTGATTCAGCCAATACATTTCTATATATTGCAAAACATTCTCTTTGTCCAATATCGGGTACAACAACAACAAAAGAAAGGAGAAAACCTTCATTAAAGAAATTTCATATAAAATCTCCATTCGGTCAAACAAAATACACAACTCCTCATCTTCTTTGATATCTCGTCTGGGCGTCATCTTATACATACAAAAGGTCAACAACCAACACCATCTTAATTCCAGATCTAAAGTTCAACATCAGTGATGACATCACATATGTAACATCTTTCAACTAGAGGCGATCTCAACCTCTTCTATCTCCAAACATCTCAAAGTCTGACCGGAGTTGTTTCCAAAGTAGGAGGAAGAAACGTTAATTGAGGGGAACTGATTTCTTTTGAAAGCTTCACATGATTAAAGGAAGAAGGGAAAATTTTCTTTCGTCCCTCACTTTTATTATATGCACATGGGGCAATTATATTCTTTTGTAATTTTTATTTTGTATTTTACTTCTTGAATTTTGAACTCTAGATTTTCTAGGTTGAGCTACATGTTGTAGTTCATGGATTCCGATCTTAGGGTATTGAATTCAAGCATGTTTACTAGGCATAGGATTAGTATATTCATGTTAGCAAAGAGTGCTAGTTTACATGTGTTGTAAGCGTTAAATATATAATCCTAGTAGTAACTTCGGGGGTAGCATTAGGCATTGGACTGAAGTTGGGTATATCTTGTGTTATTTATTTTCTGTATTTATGTTTTCGCACTCTATTCTATAGTTTATTAGCATCTCTGAAAAATATTTTTAAATACCATATTCACCTCCTTTCTAGGATATATTACTCGATTCTACAAGTGGTATCAAAGCAGGTTATTAGGAAAAACCTGACATCATGTCTTACCCTAGCTGCTACAGTTCTACTGAGAGTTGGTCCATTTTCAGTCCATCTATTTTTAATAAAACAGATTTTTCATTTTGGAAATATAAGATGGAAAGTTATTTAAATCTATTTATTTTCATATTTGGGATATCATTGAAAATGGATTGGATATGTTAGATGAGAATAATTATTCGTTTAATGCTAATGCTATGGATATTCTTATCTCTGGACTTGATAAATCAGAATTTAACCATATCTCTCATTGTTTAACTACGTAGGAAATTTAGAGCAATCTTGATGCAAAATATGGTGGTAAAGTCAAGGACGAAAAAGAAGCTTGCAAAGTTGATACGAGAGCAGGACTTTGTTTGGCGGGATACACACAAGATGATTCAGACGATGACGGTGAAGACGAGGATGATAACCAATGCTTGAAATCATCATTGAATACATTGTTAAAGTATTACATACATTTCATTTATTTCTAATTTATTCATACAAGGCTGCCTCTTATTAGTTTACATTAATTTATTCACATTTATTATCTACTTATATAACTTGATTTCCATGTAATATAAATATTCATTGTGAACAAATTCCTACTTATGTTTCTCTACCTTTTATTCACATTCATTGTTTATAGAGTTTGACTTTAATTTAATGAATCATTCAACTTAAGTGATGTTCGCCTTTACTAATAAGTCTAATTATTAACATTTCAAAACATTAACTTATGCTTATAACATTCATTATACATCTAAATTCTTATTTATAGAAATAATTTCATTGAACACTTTCATTACTTAAGTTTTACTTGTGTAATATTCTATTACATAATTTTTTTTAACATTACAACTTTTTAAATTTTTTTGGTAAGTTATATATATGTTTTAAGGATGTAATTGAATGTTACACAAGGTTATCTTCTTCACTTAGTTAACAAATGTTCAACAGTTTACATCTTCTTAAAATTTCATTATCTTTGATTTACAAGTTACAAATTTCCAATTTCTTATATATTTCATTAATCACTTAACTCTTAATTTATTATTTGTTTTTTTTAGAAGTTTCCTACTATTAAAATGGTTCAGATTTCATTCATTACAATAATTGAAACTACTAATTTACAGAAACTTAAGAACTAAATACCGGGTTCCATTTTCAAATCATTTAAAAATAATATATATATAATCATATCTTTTATATATACAAATCATATTAAGAAATTAAAATTTAAGATTTGTTATCAAAACAAATGTGCAGTAAAACTACTACAGCGGTCTTCCCACTTTGAAACTCAAAAATGAACGTCAATGAGGCGTGCACTCATCACCGAAATTATTTCCTAGCGACAGAGAGGGGAGTACAGAGTTTATTTTCTTTAAAATTTCCTTTAAAATTTCCTTTAAAACATTTCCTTTAAATCATATTGAAAATATTTATATTCGAAAATATTTCCAAATAATATTAATATTATATTCCAAAATCCTTTGAAGAACCAATTTCAAAACCCCGGAAATTAAGTTCTCAAATTCCAATTTATATTTACTTTACTTGTAAATCCTATTTTAAATCAATATTTATAAAATTTCTCTACATAACAAAAACATATCACATCCAACTATATCATTTATAAAAATTATTCTTTTATATACAAAATATAATACTAGGTAAAATTACTTCATTTACCTATATTTCAAAAAAAAAAAAATGTCGGTCTGCCCTATTCAGTGTTTAGAAATCCCTATCGATGCCCTAGTGTCCTATGTACCGACCAGAATTTATAAATACTAAACAGAATACATTAACAGAATATAAAAACATTTTTATAACACTAACAAGTACGCTCTCTCATATATACACTCAGACAAACTCATTCTAGGGTATTACTACCCTATCTCTAATGAGTCAGACCCACAAAGCTAAGGTTATCGCTAAACCAAAGCTCTGATACCAAATGTAATGGGACCACGCCAGTGGGGTAATGCCTACCGTAGCATACATCGGTACCTGTGTTCTGCTTTTACGGTCAGCCTCTCGACTGCACCAACCCCGCGGGATATTGTAACGACCCGTAAATTTCAACTGTTTTAATAACGTAATTAGTTAAAATTTTGTGAAAATTTTAAACGATAAAATTTTGAAATAAAAGATTTAATATTTGGAATACGTCTAGTTAAACATAGCGACTGCTAAATTTTCGTCCGAAAATATGAAAGTTTATTTCGCGCGTAAATTCACTTTAATTTAATCAGTTAAAAAGCGATGAAAATAAAATGTTTTCGAAACCTAAATATTTTTACATAGAAAAATTCTAAAACATCTTCTGAGCAAGATGTCTGTTTGTCGTTTTTCCAAATTCGGACATCTTTGGCTCCGTCGATCTTATTTTTCAGCGTTTTTCTTGCATTTTCCGTAGTAGAAAAATTCGAATTTTTATAATTCGATCGTGCCACTGATAATTTTATACCGTTTTGATCATCTCGTCGTGCTGAGCACTGTGGTATATTCAATTCTGTGTTTTGAACTACGGTACGCAGCGGAAACTGCGTAACGGTCCAACGTATCGATACCCGTTTTAAAACCTTTTTGGTTTCGATCTATCTTTTCATCTACTTACACGTCCAACTCCAACAGCTATTTGCAATTAATGAATTCCTAAATATCGGACGACTTTATGATTTCATGGTGGCAATTTATTATCGATGTCCCTTCACTTTCACTGTTCCACCGTTATAATATTTTGTTTATATTGGTTCACTTTACCTTACTGACATTCACTATCCCCTAGGCATTAGCTATCTATTCATTTTCTTACTTTTTTATTTAGTTGCTGTTGCTTGCAAATATTTTAGCATACCAAAATTTGTACCGAAACCATTTTTATTTTGCTTGAGACTGTTGCGTCTCTTCCAGGCAATCCAAATCTCTCCCTCCAAGCTTTCCTCCCCACACCTCCCCAGTTTGACCAAGCTTCTCTTTTTATTATTTTGTTCTTGAAATTGAAAGAAAAATAATATAAATCTTGCTTTCATATTGCCTCAGACCAGCTTGTACCTATAACCTATAACCTACCTGCTTCTTCTTTGTCCTTTGGCCGCACGCAAGTCTCCCCAGACCCTACCACGTTCACCACCTACCCATCTTCCACCTTGTCTATAGAAGTCCACCACCCTTTTCCTTCATCCAGCCTTTGCCACCGCTCCACGCTTCCTGCTACAAGCGAACTCTGCCGCTTGCCTTCCGCCTGCCACCATCTCTCCTCCCACCACCAAGTTCCCAGTCTTCGGCCTCTGCTTCCAGCTCTCCGCGTTGTGCTCCACCACCAAGCTCGGTGCCGACTTCCACTGAACCTCATGCAACCCGATCTCCTTTGCCACTACAACCAAGCTCGGCCCCACCTTCAAACCCAGCTTCCTTGGCCGAGGTAGTCTTCGCTGCTTTTCCGCCTACAACCATTGTCTCCCTCCTCTCTTTATTTTATGTACAGGTAATATACATATAAAGCTTGTCGCTTTACATATATTGTATGTTGATTTGCATAGATACAACTTTACAGTATTTTATTTTATTTTATATGGTGATAGATGTAATAATGTAAATAGTAATATTGTTTATATTGTATAATATCTAACTATATGTTGCAAAGATATATATTATTCATATATATGAGTGTTCAAAATATTGACTGCACGTTTTAAGCATTGATTTTTAAAGGGAAGGTTAAGTTTTAATAATAATGTAATACATGGGTTTCGCATGCTGTATCATGTTCTAGCATTGTCTGAAAAATGTATATGCCTGTATTTTATAAGAGATGTATACATCTCGTATATACATATATTGAGATGATAGTTTGATGTGAATTACTTAACAATGTATATAGTTATATGAAGTAAACCATAGGTTATGTATATATAAAATGATATATCGGCTGCAAGTATGTACCTAGGGCCTACATCTTTTATACATCCCGTATATATATTTATAAAGGTATACTAGTTTCGGCAATAATAAAAAAGTTTTGTTTGCCAGCTCATTCTGTTTTCAATCCCAATTGGTTTTGGAATTGGTCTAGTCTAAGTTCTTTATTGGTAGGTATGTACTAGTGTATATACATATATATTGTCTAGAGTATAGTGTTGTACAGTCTATTACTTTCTGATCTTGATAATATATAAGTATTTGGTGACTTTATAATATATATATGGTTGTTTGATAAATTAGTTATATTTTGCCGAGCTCTATCTTATAGTATATAAATTTACTGCATATATATTATATGATTACAAGGATATATAAAAGTTACTGCTGTATATATTGGTTTCAAAGATAATACTGTAAAGCATAATGCATGCTGCTTTCATATTATATAGAGTATATTGTTCACGTTTTAAGAAAGTATATTTTATATTGGTTGTATAAAATCTGTTGTCTATACAAATTCATAAATATATATATATATATAGTTGTTTATGGGTATAGCCGTTTGCATAATGACATTTGCTGTTTGATATAAGCTATAGTATATGTTTAAATGTACGCGTTTTGAAGTTATATTGTTTCATGTGTATGTATACATATATATTTCATTTTAAATACGTGTTTTGACTTAAACATTCATTTTGAAAGGAAGTAATAAAATAATAATAAAATCATCATTCAAGTTTTATCAAGCTAATTCGATCCGTTCTCATTAATTTCTATCTATCAGCTTTTCTATCGAAATCGGGCCATCTAGCTTTGCTTTGCAACTCATGCTTGGATTCGTAGCTCATTCTATGTATCGAATCATCTCTAGCCTCGAAAGGTGAGCACTCACTCACGATTAACGTTCTTTTATTTATTAAATTTGATTTCAATTGAAACGACAATTGAAATAGGCTGTTGTTAGTTAATTACACTGTTATATATGTTATTACCTGTATCACTTCACCTGTGACATCTGACACCATTATCTGTTAATTATTTATGCGATGATAATACAGTTTGGCTGATAATTGATTGATTTTTGATGTTTATATTGGACATTAAATTGTTAATGTTAAAATGATAAATAGTATGCAAATTGAAATTGATATAGGATAGTTAAATGTTAAATTTGATTAAATGACATTTGTATAATATGACCCATTTAACTGTCAAAATTTATTGACACGTAGGATTTGTTTAATTACATTTTGAACTACTGAATGTATGTTGTTAAATTGATGATGTATGAAATTGTAAATAGATGACAAGTGAAGAACCGTAATAATCTTTAATCTACATGAAATGATAGTGTAGATTCTAGAAATAATTATATTAATTCGTACAAATAACAATGCGAGTTAATACGGTTATTTCAGGATTATTTGAATTGATTATTGGATTGTTATTGTTTGTTGTTATTGCTTGTTTATTTACTTTGACACCATCCCAGTTATCACACTGCAAGTTCCCTTTGTTATGCTTTGATTTTGAATTGAATTGGAATCGGGTTGAAATGATAAATACCCAAAATTGAACTTTGACCTAGGATAGAGAATTAAAATAAACCCGATTGGTCAATAATTTGATTTAAAAATAAAATGAAGATTTTATTTGAATAAATAATATGGTTTTGAAATGAAGTTGAAATTTGAATTTTTAATGAAAGGAAAATGTTAATACTTAATAATCTGAAATAAAATGTTAACAATGTAATTGATGGAAGAATGTTGTTTAATTTGAGAAATGATTGAATTAAGTTTGAAATGATTTAATAATCAAGTTTGAAATTATAATTAGGTTTGAAATTATTAAACTTTGAAATTATTTAATAATTAAGTTTTGAATTATTTAATGATTGAATTGAATTGGATTCTTTAATAAGAGAAATTGAACTTTTTGAATAAGTGAATTTTACTTCGTAAATAATTGAGATTGAGTTTTCTTTATTAATTAAGTTTTGGAAAATTATTTAAGTAAGTAAATAAGTGAAATTGGATTTCTTTAACAAGAAATAAAATGTGATTTATTGAAATAAATGTAAGACTTGAAATTTAAAGAATTTGATTTGATGAATTTAATTTAATTCAATTTGTAAGTTTTGATATAATGAAGTTGAACTTAAGAAATTGATTTAATGAATTGGAAATTAAATAGAATTGTTTTGAATGGCAAATTTACTTAACGAATATTGAATGAAATCGATAAATGAGTTTTAAACTGATTTGAATGTTAAAGAAAATTTATTTAAATGATTTGGAATGAAACTTATTTACGAACTTGAATCAATATTTGAATTGATTTAAATCGAAATTGAAATTGTATTATAAGATTTTGAAATGGTAATTTGGAAGTTTTGAAACGTAAATTATGAAAATTGATTTGGAAAGACAAATGAAATGTTGATTTACAAATTCTAATTGAAATTGTAATTGATTTGGTTTTGAAATAAACAAACGACCAATCGGTGTAATAATTACGAAAGTTATTAAAGAGACCGGAGTCGGTTATGGACATACTCTCTGTTTAAACCGAAAACCACTTTAATAACTATACGCGGAGTGATGATCCAGAATGAAGTGGTTGGAATGATGTACGTGATGACTGAAGAAAGAGAACGATAATGAATAGCCTTGACACTTGTGTCAAATTGGAAATGACTAAAACAGGAGCCGTGCCGGGCCAATGGAGGATTAGCTACCTCAAGTGAACACATTTCTTCGAACTACTCATTACTTGTTGTCGATTGGTGCACCCTTGATTTTGGGAGTGTTGTTTCACGGTGTTGCGGGCGCTGCGGCGTTGCGTTCTCACCAGTCCGGATCAGGCAAACGGTAGTATCACTACCTTGGGTATTGCCTCATGTGCCTTGTCATACTTGTATCCCTTTATTCGCGACCACTACGAATTTGTTTTGTACCTTTAGTATATGGATTGCCCTCTGGTGACTTCCGGTTTTGGGGAAACTACGGTCTTGTATATGCTCTTGGGAATAAAAATGTGTTAAGGGGGATAATGGTAACGCCTTAACACTATTTTGATATCTTATTATTACTGATAGACATTATCTACTTATCGTACACTACTACATAGTAGATAGTTTAACGGATCCTTAAAGGATGGTTATTCCAACATCCTTTGAGTTACTTGTATTTCAATTGCTATTTCACTTGAGTTGGATTTATTAATATAAGAATGTTAATCCTGACTCGAGTGTCTTGTGTTTTTGCTTTACGCTCGGGTCAGACTGAGTGTACCAGTATTCGAGACTCACCTTTGGAGTTGGAGCTTTGCTTGAAGATCCAGCCATCTATTCTGCTTTCAGTATTCGATGATTCTGGTGATGTATTCTGATTTGTATCTGATGTATCGTATTACTCTTCTGTTGTAAACTCTGATGTATCTTATATATTCATATAGTAGCTTCATGAACTACTATCTCTTTTATTTCCGCTGCATTTATTACTCTGTGTCTGTGATTATATTTATTTACTGTATATGTTCAGTTTTTCCAAATTAAAATTAACAACGCGGTATTTTGAGCAATTCAATTCCGGCATGAGTGTCTACCTATAATGGATGCGAATGGTCCAAAATTTTGGGTCGTTATAGTTGGTATCAGAGCTTTGGTAGCTCTAGGCAAAACTTAGCATATAGGGTAAATGTATTTACAGAATCACTCTCATTCGTGTTTCAATCTATTCCTTTTGACTCGATTCCTTTGAACTTTGGAACGTTCCCTGCGGTTCCAAATTTCATTCGTGTCCCTCACTATTCGTCTTCTTTTAATTCTGGAGTATCCCATAACTCCACTTCGAATGACCCTTATAATGAATCGGCGGTCTCGCCAAACTTCGATTTGTTTTAAAGGGGATGAAACTCCTTTACAATAAGCATTGATTTACCAGAGATTTCTGTATCCTCGGTTTACAATGCTATCTATCTCCTGCTATACCTGAATTCTATTTCTTGAAATCGAATGTAGATTTGCCTCGAAATTCTGCGTCGATCTTATTTTTGAAGTCACGGTCGACCGGTTAAGGTTACCCGCGATTTATATCCATCTCCCTATTTTGTTATTTAATCATCTTATCTTTGTTTCGAACCTATCTTCGAAAAAAAAACTCTCTTTGATTTGAGGCTATCAAATTTGAATCCCTATCCTTGCTCTGAATCCATTCTTGTATAGTCGAGCGAGGAAGTGTATTTGTAAATTAATATTTAAAATGTTTTAAAATATATTGTGTTGTTTGAGTTGTTGATGTTGATTTGGGTTTCCGATCGATTCGTCTGATCAATGCTATCGATAGGATTTCCAAAACACTTGAGCAGAGCAAACTGACACAATATCGTTTTCAAATTTGGTAAATAAAATAAAGTTTGTATGATTATATTATATATATAAGTAAATTTTCTGATAATTGTTAAATGAATTGGTTAACTAAATGATGTTATTTGATTTTCATTTATTGTTTTGTAAACCATCGATTTACCAAAATATAAATAAATGAATTTATAAACTTGGCTATAATTTGATTTGAAATTTGAAATGTATTTAAATCAAGAATTTGAGAATTTAATTTTTTGAAAATTTCAAACCTTGGTTTTAAATGGTTTAAAATGTATTATCTAAAGTATTTTCGAATAAAAATCATTTCATAGAAATTTTAGATAAGTGCTCTTCTCTTTGTCGCTGGAAAATAATTTCGGTGATGACGGCCGCATCATCGACATTCATTTTCGAGTTTCGAAGTGGAGATACTATTCTGTAGCTTTGCTACGGTTTTGTTTTGAAAAATATTTTGATTTGAATTTCTTCAGTATAATTTGATTTATATATATATAGGTATCTTATTTTAAAATTTAATTTGATTTGATATAAATATATTATATATATCTCTAAATTGTTTAAAGTAAATCGAAAATATAATTCTTAAATTTTGTTAAAGGATGATTTTAATTATAAATAAAACCAAAATTTGGAATAAATATTTAAACTTGAATAATTGAATTGGGAAATTTTATTTGTATATTGTTCAACTGCATTCTAATATAACTTACCTAAATCATTCAGAAGTTGAATATGTGATTGGATAATATATAAGATAAATTGAATTTATAAATAAAATTTGAGTGTTTATAATAAATGTTATACACTAAATTTTGATTATAAAGATGTTAATAGAGTTAGATAGGATAATAAGTAAAAACTCAGTTAATAATGTAATAAATTTGTTTTGAAAGAATTAATAAATTGAAATTTGATCAACATATGAAAATACCTTGAATTTAAAAGAAATTAATAGATGTAAATTAAATTAAATCGAAACTTTTATATTTTAAATTAATTTATATGGGTTAAATATATGTGAGTAGATATATTAAGTAGAATAAATTTAACAATAATTTGGAATAAAGAAGAATTTAAATTGCTGAAAAAAATATGATTATAATAAAAGACTATTCAAATTTATGGTTTTAGAAATTGTAAATTTGAAGATAATTGGATAATAAGATAATGAATTTAGAAATAGTTGATATTGATTTTAGTGAAATCAAATGGATTAAATCAATTATTGAATATCAATTAATTTAAATTTGAATTTATATGGTTTAAATTAATTGTTATTTTCTGTTTCAAATCTGTTTTACTTTCTGGTTGTTTCTATTCTCCTACCTCGTTCCTTTTCGGGGACGAAAAGTTTTGAGTGGGGGAGAGTGTAACAACCCGTAAATTTCAACTGTTTTAATAACGTAATTAGTTAAAATTTTGTGAAAATTTTAAACGATAAAATTTTGAAATAAAAGATTTAATATTTGGAATACGTCTAGTTAAACATAGCGACTGGTAAATTTTCGTCCGAAAATATGAAAGTTTATTTCGCGCGTAAATTCACTTCAATTTAATCAGTTAAAAAGCGATGAAAATAAAATGTTTTCGAAACCTAAATATTTTTACATAGAAAAATTCTAAACCATCTTCTGAGCAAGATGTCTGTTTGTCGTTTTTCCAAATTCGGACATCTTTGGCTCCGTCGATCTTATTTTTCAGCGTTTTTCTTGCATTTTCCGTAGTAGAAAAATTCGAATTTTTATAATTCGATCGTGCCACTGATAATTTTATACCGTTTTGATCGTCTCGTCGTGCTGAGCACTGCGATATATTCAATTCTGTGTTTTGAACTACGGTACGCAGCGGAAACTGCGTAACGGTCCAACGTATCGATACCCGTTTTAAAACCTTTTTGGTTTCGATCTATCTTTTCATCTACTTACACGTCCAACTCCAACAGCTATTTGCAATTAATGAATTCCTAAATATCGGATGACTTTATGATTTCATGGTGGCAATTTATTATCGGTGTCCCTTCACTTTCACTGTTCCACCGTTATAATATTTTATTTATATTGGTTCACTTTACCTTACCGACATTCACTATCCCCTAGGCATTAGCTATCTATTCATTTTCTTACTTTTTTGTTTAGTTGTTGTTGCTTGCAAATATTTTAGCATACCAAAATTTGTACCGAAACCATTTTTATTTTGCTTGAGACTGTTGCGTCTCTTCCAGGCAATCTAAATCTCTCCCTCCAAGCTTTCCTCCCCACACCTCCCCAGTTTGACCAAGCTTCTCTTTTTATTATTCTGTTCTTGAAATTGAAAGAAAAATAATATAAATCTTGCTTTCATATTGCCTCAGACCAGCTTGTACCTATAACCTATAACCTACCTGCTTCTTCTTTGTCCTTTGGCCGCACGCAAGTCTCCCCAGACCCTACCACGTTCACCACCTACCCATCTTCCACCTTGTCTATAGAAGTCCACCACCCTTTTCCTTCATCCAGCCTTTGCCACCGCTCCACGCTTCATGCTACAAGCGAACTCTGCCGCTTGCCTTCCGCCTGCCACCATCTCTCCTCCCACCACCAAGTTCCCAGTCTTCGGCCTCTGCTTCCAGCTCTCCGCGTTGTGCTCCACCACCAAGCTCGGTGCCGACTTCCACTGAACCTCATGCAACCCGATCTCCTTTGCCACTACAACCAAGCTCGGCCCCACCTTCAAACCCAGCTTCCTTGGCCGAGGTAGTCTTCGCTGCTTTTCCGCCTACAACCATTGTCTCCCTCCTCTCTTTATTTTATGTACAGGTAATATACATATAAAGCTTGTCGCTTTACATATATTGTATGTTGATTTGCATAGATACAACTTTACAGTATTTTATTTTATTTTATATGGTGATAGATGTAATAATGTAAATAGTAATATTGTTTATATTGTATAATATCTAACTATATGTTGCAAAGATATATATTATTCATATATATGAGTGTTCAAAATATTGACTGCACGTTTTAAGCATTGATTTTTAAAGGGAAGGTTAAGTTTTAATAATAATGTAATACATGGGTTTCGCATGCTGTATCATGTTCTAGCATTGTCTGAAAAATGTATATGCCTGTATTTTATAAGAGATGTATACATCTCGTATATACATATATTGAGATGATAGTTTGATGTGAATTACTTAACAATGTATATAGTTATATGAAGTAAACCATAGGTTATGTATATATAAAATGATATATCGGCTGCAAGTATGTACCTAGGGCCTACATCTTTTATACATCCCGTATATATATATTTATAAAGGTATACTAGTTTCGGCAATAATAAAAAAGTTTTGTTTGCCAGCTCATTCTGTTTTCAATCCCAATTGGTTTTGGAATTGGTCTAGTCTAAGTTCTTTATTGGTAGGTATGTACTAGTGTATATACATATATATTGTCTAGAGTATAGTGTTGTACAGTCTATTACTTTCTGATCTTGATAATATATAAGTATTTGGTGACTTTATAATATATATATGGTTGTTTGATAAATTAGTTATATTTTGCCGAGCTCTATCTTATAGTATATAAATTTACTGCATATATATTATATGATTACAAGGATATATAAAAGTTACTGCTGTATATATTGGTTTCAAAGATAATACTGTAAAGCATAATGCATGCTGCTTTCATATTATATAGAGTATATTGTTCACGTTTTAAGAAAGTATATTTTATATTGGTTGTATAAAATCTATTGTCTATACAAATTCATAAATATATATATATATATAGTTGTTTATGGGTATAGCCGTTTGCATAATGACATTTGCTGTTTGATATAAGCTATAGTATATGTTTAAATGTACGCGTTTTGAAGTTATATTGTTTCATGTGTATGTATACATATATATTTCATTTTAAATACGTGTTTTGACTTAAACATTCATTTTGAAAGGAAGTAATAAAATAATAATAAAATCATCATTCAATTTTTATCAAGCTAATTCGATCCGTTCTCATTAATTTCTATCTATCAGCTTTTCTATCGAAATCGGGCCATCTAGCTTTGCTTTGCAACTCATGCTTGGATTCGTAGCTCATTCTATGTATCGAATCATCTCTAGCCTCGAAAGGTGAGCACTCACTCACGATTAACGTTCTTTTATTTATTAAATTTGATTTCAATTGAAACGACAATTGAAATAGGCTGTTGTTAGTTAATTACACTGTTATATATGTTATTACCTGTATCACTTCACCTGTGACATCTGACACCATTATCTGTTAATTATTTATGCGATGATAATACAGTTTGGCTGATAATTGATTGATTTTTGATGTTTATATTGGACATTAAATTGTTAATGTTAAAATGATAAATAGTATGCAAATTGAAATTGATATAGGATAGTTAAATGTTAAATTTGATTAAATGACATTTGTATAATATGACCCATTTAACTGTCAAAATTTATTGACACGTAGGATTTGTTTAATTACATTTTGAACTACTGAATGTATGTTGTTAAATTGATGATGTATGAAATTGTAAATAGATGACAAGTGAAGAACCGTAATAATCTTTAATCTACATGAAATGATAGTGTAGATTCTAGAAATAATTATATTAATTCGTACAAATAACAATGCGAGTTAATACGGTTATTTCAGGATTATTTGAATTGATTATTGGATTGTTATTGTTTGTTGTTATTGCTTGTTTATTTACTTTGACACCATCCCAGTTATCACACTGCAAGTTCCCTTTGTTATGCTTTGATTTTGAATTGAATTGGAATCGGGTTGAAATGATAAATACCCAAAATTGAACTTTGACCTAGGATAGAGAATTAAAATAAACCCGATTGGTCAATAATTTGATTTAAAAATAAAATAAAGATTTTATTTGAATAAATAATATGGTTTTGAAATGAAGTTGAAATTTGAATTTTTAATGAAAGGAAAATGTTAATACTTAATAATCTGAAACAAAATGTTAACAATGTAATTGATGGAAGAATGTTGTTTAATTTGAGAAATGATTGAATTAAGTTTGAAATGATTTAATAATCAAGTTTGAAATTATAATTAGGTTTGAAATTATTAAACTTTGAAATTATTTAATAATTAAGTTTTGAATTATTTAATGATTGAATTGAATTGGATTCTTTAATAAGAGAAATTGAACTTTTTGAATAAGTGAATTTTACTTCGTAAATAATTGAGATTGAGTTTTCTTTATTAATTAAGTTTTGGAAAATTATTTAAGTAAGTAAATAAGTGAAATTGGATTTCTTTAACAAGAAATAAAATGTGATTTATTGAAATAAATGTAAGACTTGAAATTTAAAGAATTTGATTTGATGAATTTAATTTAATTCAATTTGTAAGTTTTGATATAATGAAGTTGAACTTAAGAAATTGATTTAATGAATTGGAAATTAAATAGAATTGTTTTGAATGGCAAATTTACTTAACGAATATTGAATGAAATCGATAAATGAGTTTTAAACTGATTTGAATGTTTAAGAAAATTTATTTAAATGATTTGGAATGAAACTTATTTACGAACTTGAATCAATATTTGAATTGATTTAAATCGAAATTGAAATTGTATTATAAGATTTTGAAATGGTAATTTGGAAGTTTTGAAACGTAAATTATGGAAATTGATTTGGAAAGACAAATGAAATGTTGATTTACAAATTCTAATTGAAATTGTAATTGATTTGGTTTTGAAATAAACAAACGACCAATCGGTGTAATAATTACAAAAGTTATTAAAGAGACCGGAGTCGGTTATGGACATACTCTCTGTTTAAACCGAAAACCACTTTAATAACTATACGCGGAGTTATGACGACCGCCCATAACCCCTGCACCAAATCTAGAGATAGTGCGCTGTAAAGTGTGCCAGGCGACCATGGACGATTGCCAGGGTAAATTAAAACAACAGAATCTATCGTATTACTCACAGCGCATGGACAATATACAATAGAACATATATATAGTGAAGCTTTACAGAATAGAATCTCATCAATAAAACTTCATAATAGTTGAATACAAACATCTGAATAGTCAATACAACAAGCCTCACTACATCACTCAGAGAATACAAAGCAGCGGAACATCCAGTACATATAATAAGAAGTAATATGCAATACTCCAGCTCGTCTTCGTCATCAGCATCGTGGGAAGCAAGAGCAGCACCTGTCACCTGCTACGTAGTCTGCCCATCCCAAAATGGACGAACAGCCCAAGGCCATAAGACTTAAAACATAAAGCCTTGAGTCAGACAACAGTCTTAGTGAGCCGTAAATTAACTAACAACATACCAAAAGAGCATAAAGGAAAAGGAATAGGAATACAACCCTCCCACTCCAACCTCTTCCTACAGTGATAGCCCCCAGACACACACTAAGTAGAAGCAAACATAGCAGAGCATACAATATAAAGTAAAGAAATTATCACTCGAGTCAAGGGCGATGTTTTCCAAATACAAACCCCCAAGGCCTAAACCAAGATCAGATAAGCACCCAGAAAATACTGCTCTTGAGACCGAATGACGATACAACCAAACATCCATGACTCTGGCTATCACTGTTATCATTGCTTCGATATCACCGTTAATTGAATGACCGGCACATTCTTTCAGCCGTCCGTCAAGGGCTAATGGAAACCCCGGTTCTAGACATAACTCCCGCACGTCATCATGACCCGTGCCTAGGACTATCAAATCTGCCCAGAGTACTTGACCACCCAATCAGTAGCCTTCAGGGACTATCGAATCTGCCCAACGTACTCTTGCGTTGAGCATGCTAGAACCTTCAACAACGATGAGATCTCAGCCTTCTAGTCATCCTCCTCGACGACTATTTCCATACTAGCTCAAGCACCTCTCGAGCATCCATTATCCTCAACTCGAACCATATCACCGAGTTATCAACATGCTTGGAATGATCCCGTCTGGATTAGACCAAGACTATCTCATATCATACTTCGCTTCATCACATCCTCGCAAAGTCTCATCTCAACATCATCAAATCTATGCATAAGAGCTTCATCATCCGCTACATATGCCACAAGCAGCTTTCCCATTTCAAGAGCGTTTCTCTTAGCTTTTGAATCATCTTCAGTCTAAATCAAATCATCAATCATCTAATTCATAACAATCAACCAAATCAAACATTAATCCAAGCAACCAAGCATTCAAATATGATCTAAGTAGACAATTATAACAATAATGGCAATTTCGTAATTAAAGAGTTGAAAGTCTAATAAGCATGAAAACATGAACAATGTCTCTATAATCTTGATGAATGAACTTGCATAGATTAACATGTAATAAAATGGTTGTCAAATCATCATGAACAATGGATCTATATGGATCTACACTTAGGATAAAGAAAATGTATGGAAATCACTATTTTAACACCAAATCGAGCCAACAATCCGATATACTCCTTTGGATCCGTGTGAGAGATAATCACCACTCACCAAATCACCTAAACAACCTCAAATCAACACGCTTCAGATCTGAACGGCGAAGGATCAAGCTTGATCTATCACGAATCCGCTTCAAACGAAGAAATCTCACTTCAAAGGATGAAGATCTTCAATCCAAGCTCTTGAATCTTCAATTTGATCTTCAACTTGGATGGATAGAATCACTAGATTAGAGTGGAGAAAAGAAGTGAAGAAGTGTAGAAGTCGAGCTCTCAAAATGGCAGCACTTCGTCGCTTCGAAATCCGGATCCCAAAAATGGAACAAAGCCCTCCTATTTATAGCTGAAATCTCTAACTCGTCTGTCTCCATAGGTCGTCTCCGACCTAAGCCTCTCCGACCTAAGCCTCTCCGACCTAAGACTTATCAAAACCCCCCAGTCTACGACATTAAAACATAGCACCTAACTCCTAAGTCGGTAACGACTTAACACACATGCCGACCTAATCCCTAGATCGCTCACGACCTATTCTCTCATACGACTTACCTGTCTAGGTCATACCACTACTACTCCAGCCTCCTTAGGTCGTCACCGACCTACCCCTTAGGGGTTACAACCTAAGTCGTCCCAACTAACACGTGACCCAAACCACTATGCGACCTAACACTTAACTTGGTCACGACTCAACTAGGCTACGACCTAACTGTATACGACATAACTACGAGCGACCTAACAGGTGATACGACTTAACACTCATACAACCTTACGACCTAACTAATCTTAGATCGTCTACGACCTAACAAATCAAGCTACCAGACGACCTAATACATAGCGAACTATCTCTTAACTCGGTCAAAACCTTAAGTCGTCTACTATATCTTAAGTCGGTCACTATGACCTAACTCTATCCTTAAGTCGTTCCAAACTGTCAACCGACTTGAACCACTCCCCTATCTTCCTTAGGTCGTCGCCGACCTACCCTTAAGTCATTAACTCGCCCAGACTTATCACTTAACTCGTCCAAAACTCATAAGTCGGCTACGACTTAGGACTTTAAACAAAATTCAGCCAAAATCTGAAACGACTTAACAGCAATGCAACCAAAGGTCAACTATTTTACGATGTTTCGATCCGTGAAAATACGGGTCGTTACATTCTCTCCCCCTTAGGAATTTCGCCCCCGAAATTCCAAACAAACAAAGCAATCAAATACTATTCTGCATGCCTACCATCCATAGCAATCAACAAACCATGCATCCAATTCTAGCTTAGCATGCAGAATTCTAAAACCAGGACAAGTTACAATATCGTGAGATGACACGACACCTTAGGGCCATACCTTGAAGAGTTCAGGATGAGCTGCCTTCATCCTCTCTTCCACCTCCCACGTACAGTCGTTATCATCATCACTCCATTGTATCTTGAGCAACTTAACTACCTTCCTCCTAAGCTGTTTCGTGTCGGTCTCCACAACACGAAGCGACTTACGAGGTCTTCTATCGACTGGATCAACTTCGAAATCTTCATAGCTATCAGCAGAAACCACTGTATTCGAGTCATGCACATACTTCCGTAGATACGATACGTGAAAAATATTGTGCACGCTCGACATCTTCTCTGGTAACTTCAATCTATAGGCGAGCTTTCCAATTCCCTCGATGATCGGGAATGGTCCAACAAATCTCGGAGTCAATTTCCCTTTCTTCCTGAATCGAATAACATTCTTCAGTGGAGAAACCTTCACAAAAACCATATCTCCTACGTCGAATTCCAAATCCTTTCGACGCTTATCGGCATAACTCTTCTGACGGTCTTGGGCTGCCTTCATTCGTTCCCGAATGATCTCTATGCAATCCGAAGTCTGTCGAATCATCTCTGGCCCAAGTATCAACTTTTCTCCAGTTTCTAACCAACAAGTCGGTGAGTTACATGGTCTCCCATACAATGCCTCATACGGTGCCATACCAATGCTTGACTGGTAACTGTTGTTGTATGCAAACTCCACCAAATGAAGGTGATCTTCCCATGATCCTCCGAAATCCAAAACACAAGCTCTAAGAAGATCTTCCAAAACTCGGTTGACTCTCTCGGTCTGACCATCTGTTTGAGGGTGATAAGCTGTACTCAAACACAACTCGGTTCCCAAAACTTCCTGGAAGCTCTTCCAAAATCCACTAGTGAACAATGGGTCTCGATCGCTCACTATACTCTTCGGAATACCATGGAATCGAACTATCCACTTAACATACAACTCAGCCAACTTTGATGCAGTCCTAGTCGATCGAACAGGAATGAATCTTGCACTCTTGGTCAGACGATCTACAATGACCCAAATCCCTTCATTTCCCGTTCTTGTTCTAGGTAGTCCATCAATAAAATCCATCGATACTTGTTCCCACTTCCATGTAGGAACTTCTAATGGCTGAAGCAATCCGCCTTCTTCTGTTCGGCTTTTACCAACTGGCAGTTCATGCATTTGGAAATAAAATCTCCAACATCCTTCTTCATACCTTTCCAGTAGTAGGTTCTCTTCATATCCCGATACATCTTATTTCCACCTGGGTGAATTGTCAGCTTCGAGTGATGACTTTCCTTCAGAACTTCACTCCTCAATTCATCTATATTGGGAACAACTAGTCGTCCTTGCTTCCGAAGCCAACCTTCTCGATCGACCTCGAATCCTTTATCCTTTTCTGAATCCAATCCAGATTCTAAATCACGGATAATCTTGACAAGCTTATCGTCTCGCTTTTGGCTCTCGCCAATCCTTTCCACAAGAGAAGGTCTTATCGATAAGTTTGCTAACATCTCAGGTTCCAATTCACATCTGGGCCTGAAGTCAAATCCAGCTAAATACTCGAGATTCTTCCATTCTGAAAACATGGCTCCCAATCCTGCATGTCTTCGACTTAACGCATCTGCCACTGCGTTACCTTTTCCCGGAGTATAAGCTATACCGAAATCATATGATGCCAAAAACTCTATCCAACGTTGCTGCCGAAGATTCAAATCCTTTTGGGAGAAAAGATACTTCAACGACTTATGATCTGTAAACAGCTCGAATCGAACTCCCAATAGATAATGTCTCCACATCTTTAGAGCAAAAACAATCGCCGCTAACTCCAAATCATGAGTCGGATAATTCCTTTCATGCGGCTTCAGTTGTCGACTGGCATACGCAACAACTTTATCCCTCTGCATCAGCACTGCCCCAAGTCCAGTACCACATGCGTCGGTGTAAACCACCATCTCATCATTCCCACTAGGAATAGTCAAAACAGGAGCACTCGTCAATCGCTCTTTCAGGATTCCGAAAGCTTGCTCACACTTAGCATCCCATCTGAACACTTGGTTCTTTTTCGTCAATCCTGTCAATGGTGCAGCCACCTTGGAGAAGTCTTTGATAAACCGTTGATAATATCCTGCTAATCCAAGAAAACTTCTCACATCCGTTGCATTCTTAGGTCTAACCCAATCCTGGATTGCTGCCACCTTAGCGGGATCAACCGCTATTCCATTTCCAGAGATAACATGGCCTAAGAACCTCACTTCACTCTTCCAGAAGTGACACTTCGAAAACTTAGCCTTCAGCTGATGTTTCCATAAGATTTCCAAAACAATAAGCAAGTGTGTCTTGTGCTCTTCTTCAGTTCTGGAATAACTCAGAATATCATCCACGAACACAAGTACAAACTTGTTCAACTGATCTCTGAACACTCTATTCATAAGATCCACAAAATATGCTGGCGCGTTAGTCAATCCAAATGGCATTACCAGCCACTCAAAGAAACCGGATGGTGTTCGAAAAGCAGTCTTCGGCACACTATCCTTAGCCACTCTCAACTGATGAAATCCCGTTGCCAAGTCCATCTAAGAAAACACCTTGGCTTCGTGAAGCTGATCAAACAAGTCATCTATTCTCGGCAATGGATACTTGTTCTTCTTAGTCACCTTATTCAGCTCACGATAATCTACACACAATCTCAACGACCCATCTGCCTTGGTTGCAAACACAACTGGTGCACCCCACTCGGACACACTACACCGAATGAATCCTTTCTGCAAAAGATCATCAACTTGCACCCTCAACTCTTGCTGTTCCCTAGGCGCCATCCGCCTAAGAGGCATCACAACAGGGTTGGCTCCTTCAACTAGATCTATACGAAACTCGATCTCTCTATGCGGCGGCAACCCTTTGACTTCGTCAAAGACATCCTCGAATCCATTCGCGATTGGCACTAATGACAGTCCATCCCGTGGAACAACTAGCGAATACATGAAGCTCATGAAGACGCCTTCTTCATGCTTACATCGTATCACAATCTTTCGCCCCTCCACATTCTCGACTGTCACTTCCAGCCTCTCACAATCAACCTTTGCCGCATACCTTCTAAGCCAGTCCATACCCAAAATAATTCCGAACCCCGCAAAGTTCAGAACAAAACAATCACAAACAAAAGAGCAACCATGACTCGACACAATCAGACCACGGCATAACATACACAAACAAGACGAACCCCCAACTGGATTAGTCACAACCAATGGTCTATCAACAATATCCGGTTCCAAACCTAACCGGCCTACAAGATCACTACAAACAAACGAATGCGACGCCCCAGTATCAAACAACACTCTAACTGGAACACCACACAAGAAAAGAGTACCTTGAACCACCACACTCTTTCCCTTCTCTTCAGCGGTAGGAGCTTTTGAAGACGACGGAACAGCTCCCAAAGCATAAGCTTGCACAATCTGCTTGTCCCTCTTCGGTTCTGGACAATTCTTCCTGAAATGCCCCGGCTTGTCACAGTTGTGACACTTCATCGGTGCCTTCGGATTCTTACAATCCTTCGAGAAATGGCCCTTCTGCTGACAATTGTAGCAAGTCACCTCGCCTTTCGGCTTCTTCTGGCCATCCTTACCCTTCTGCTGCTGCTGCTGCTTCCTCTTCTTGTTTCCACCCTGCTGGGGTTTAGACTCTTCCCTGGTCACAGCAACAACAGATCCTTCCTTAGGAAACAGACTCTCATGCCTGAGAGCTTTCTCCACAAGCTTCTCAAATGAATCGTCCAAATGATCCACCAACTGCCTCCCAAGATAACTATCCAAGCCTGTCACAAACTTCTCATTCTTCTGATAAGCAGATTCTATATATGACCGGGCATACTTGGACAAAGCTTCAAACTCAGAAACATACTCAAGAACTGGTCTTCCACCTTGCTTGAGCTCCACAAACTTCTTGAACAGAACAGACTTCTGAGCTGTAGAAATGAACTTAGCCTCAAATCTGACTTGGAATTGCTCCCAAGTAATCTCTTCCTCCGGAGTATTGATGGTAATAGAGTTCCACCAATCAGAGGCTCTCCCTTGAAGCTGTCTCGATGCCAACTTCCTCTTAGTTGCATCCTCAATTCCCAAATCACCAAAGATCCTTCTACAAGCATCTATCCATCTCTGGACCTCAATAGTTGATTCTGTTCCCAAGAAAACCTTTCCTCCAAGAGCAGTATAATCTTTGCACAACTTAGCAAAATCCACTGGTTTTGGAGTTTGGACTTGAACTCCAACATCTACTGCTGCCCCCGGAACTGGTATCCTTCTCATGATCGAAGTCATCATAGCTTCGAACATAGCTGCATAATCAGCAGCCCCCTCAGTAGCACGGCCTTCCCTAGCAGCTGGTCTCCCTCTTCGACTCATTCTCAATATCTATAAAAAGGAATGATCAGAACATCTAGAGAAACAACTACATAAAGGACTCAAACTCTACTAAGCTACTATATTATATATAGTATTCATCCGTCAAAATACAATTACGTCTCTCATACGTAGTTACGTCAGTGAGAGTTGGGTAAAATCGATTAACCAATGCTCTGATACCAAATGTGACGACCGCCCATAACCCCTGCACCAAATCTAGAGATAGTGCGCTGTAAAGTGTGCCAGGCGACCATGGAAGATTGCCAGGGTAAATTAAAATAACAGAATCTATCGTATTACTCACAGCGCATGGACAATATACAATAAAAAATATATATAGTGAAGCTTTACAGAATAGAATCTCATCAATAAAACTTCATAATAGTTGAATACAAACATCTGAATAGTCAATACAACAAGCCTCACTACATCACTCAGAGAATACAAAGCAGCGGAACATCCAGTACATATAATAAGAAGTAATATGCAATACTCCAGCTCATCTTCGTCATCAGCATCGTGGGAAGCAAGAGCAGCACCTGTCACCTGCTACCTAGTCTGCCCGTCCCAAAATGGACGAACAGCCCAAGGCAATAAGAGTTAAAACATAAAGCCTTGAGTCAGACAACAGTCTTAGTGAGCCGTAAATTAACTAACAACATACCAAAAGAGCATAAAGGAAAAGGAATAGGAATACAACCCTCCCACTCCAACCTCTTCCTATAGTGATAGCCCCCAGACACACACTAAGTAGAAGCAAACATAGCAGAGCATACAATGTAAAGTAAAGAAATTATCACTCGAGTCAAGGGCGATGTTTTCCAAGTACAAACCCCCACGGCCTAAACCAAGATCAGATAAGCACCCAGAAAATACTGCTCTTGAGACCGAATGATGATACAACCAAACATCCATGACTCTGGCTATCACTGTTATCATTGCTTCGATATCACCATTAATTGAATGACCGGCACATTCTTTCAGCCGTCCGTCAAGGGCTAATGGAAACCCCAGTTCTAGACATAACTCCCGCACGTCATCGTGACCCGTGCCTAGGACTATCGAATCTGCCCAGAGTACTTGACTACCCAATCAGTAGCCTTCAGGGACTATCGAATCTGGCCAACGTACTCTTGCTTTGAGCATGCTAGAACCTTCAACAACGATGAGATCTCAGCCTTCTAGTCATCCTCCTCGACGACTATTTCCATACTAGCTCAAGCGCCTCTCGAGCATCTATTATCCTCAACTCGAACCATATCACCGAGTTATCAACATGCTTGGAATGATCCCGTCTGGATTAGACCAAGACTATCTCATATCATACTTCGCTTCATCACATCCTCGCAAAGTCTCATCTCAACATCATCAAATCTATGCATAAGAGCTTCATCATCCGCTACAGATGCCACAAGCAGCTTTCCCATTTCAAGAGCCTTTCTCTTAGCTTTTGAATCATCTTCGGTCTAAATCAAATCATCAATCATCTAATTCATAACAATCAACCAAATCAAACATTAATCCAAGCAACCAAGCATTCAAATATGATCTAAGTAGACAATTATAACAATAATGGCAATTTCGTAATTAAAGAGTTGAAAGTCTAATAAGCATGAAAACATGAACAATGTCTCTATAATCTTGATGAATGAACTTGCATAGATTAACATGTAATAAAATGGTTGTCAAATCATCATGAACAATGGATCTATATGGATCTACACTTAGGATAAAGAAAATGTATGGAAATCACTATTTTAACACCAAATCGAGCCAACAATCCGATATACTCCTTTGGATCCGTGTGAGAGATAATCACCACTCACCAAATCACCTAAACAACCTCAAATCAACACGCTTCAGATCTGGACAGCGAAGGATCAAGCTTGATCTATCACGAATCCGCTTCAAACGAAGAAATCTCACTTCAAAGGATGAAGATCTTCAATCCAAGCTCTTGAATCTTCAATTTGATCTTCAACTTGGATGGATAGAATCACTAGATTAGAGTGGAGAAAAGAAGTGAAGAAGTGTAGAAGTCGAGCTCTCAAAATGGCAGCACTTCGTCGCTTCGAAATCCGGATCCCAAAAATGGAACAAAGCCCTCCTATTTATAGCTGAAATCTCTAACTCGTCTGTCTCCATAGGTCGTCTCCGACCTAAGCCTCTCCGACCTAAGCCTCTCCGACCTAAGACTTATCAAAACCCCCCAGTCTACGACATTAAAACATAGCACCTAACTCCTAAGTCGGTAACGACTTAACACACATGCCGACCTAATCCCTAGATCGCTCACGACCTATTCTCTCATACGACTTAACTGTCTAGGTCATTCCACTACTACTCCAGCCTCCTTAGGTCGTCACCGACCTACCCCTTAGGGGAACCTAAGTCGTCCCAACTAACACGCCACCCAAACCACTACGCGACCTAACACTTAACTCGGTCACGACTCAACTAGGCTACGACCTAACTGTATACGACATAACTACGAGCGACCTAACAGGTGATACGACTTAACACTCATACAACCTTACGACCTAACTAATCTTAGATCATCTACGACCTAACAAATCAAGCTACCAGACGACCTAATACATAGCGACCTATCTCTTAACTCGGTCAAAACCTTAAGTCGTCTACTATATCTTAAGTCGGTCACTACGACCTAACTCTATCCTTAAGTCGTTCCAAATTGTCAACCGACTTGAACCACTCCCCTATCTTCCTTAGGTCATCGCCGACCTACCCTTAAGTCATTAACTCTCCCCGACTTATCACTTAACTCGTCCAAAACTCATAAGTCGGCTACGACTTAGGACTTTAAACAAAATTCTGCCAAAATCTGAAACGACTTAACAGCAATGCAACCAAAGGTCAACTATTTTACGATGTTTCGATCCGTGAAAATACGGGTCGTTACAGGAGTGATGATCCAGAATGAAGTGGTTGGAATGATGTACGTGATGACTGAAGAAAGAGAACGATAATGGATAGCCTTGACACTTGTGTCAAATTGGAAATGACTAAAACAGGAGCCGTGCCGGGCCAATGGAGGATTAGCTACCTCAAGTGAACACACTTCTTCGAACTACTCATTACTTGTTGTCGATTGGTGCACCCTTGATTTTGGGAGTGTTGTTTCACGGTGTTGCGGGCGCTGCGGCGTTGCGTTCTCACCAGTCCGGATCAGGCAAACGGTAGTATCACTACCTTGGGTATTGCCTCATGTGCCTTGTCATACTTGTATCCCTTTATTCGCGACCACTACGAATTTGTTTTGTACCTTTAGTATATGGATTGCCCTCTGGTGACTTCCGGTTTTGGGGAAACTACGGTCTTGTATATGATCTTGGGAATAAAAATGTGTTAAGGGGGATAATGGTAACGCCTTAACACTATTTTGATATCTTATTATTACTGATAGACATTATCTACTTATCGTACACTACTACATAGTAGATAGTTTAACGGATCCTTAAAGGATGGTTATTCCAACATCCTTTGAGTTACTTGTATTTCAATTGCTATTTCACTTGAGTTGGATTTATTAATATAAGAATGTTAATCCTGACTCGAGTGTCTTGTGTTTTTGCTTTACGCTCGGGTCAGACTGAGTGTACCAGTATTCGAGACTCACCTTTGGAGTTGGAGCTTTGCTTGAAGATCCAGCCATCTATTCTGCTTTCAGTATTCGATGATTCCAGTGATGTATTCTGATTTGTATCTGATGTATCGTATTACTCTTCTGTTGTAAACTCTGATGTATCTTAGATATTCATATAGTAGCTTCATGAACTACTATCTCTTTTATTTCCGCTGCATTTATTACTCTGTGTCTGTGATCTGTGATTATATTTATTTACTGTATATGTTCAGTTTTGCCAAATTAAAATTAACAACGCGGTATTTTGAGCTATTCAATTCCGGCATGAGTGTCTACCTATACACTTATAATGGATGCGAATGGTCCAAAATTCTGGGTCGTTATAGATATGTAGGAGTAAGAGTCATCCGTTCGCTACTAAACCCAGAAGCGAGAGCCCCCTATCATGCTGCACCCGCCAAGTGCATAAGTAGACACACATGTCAAACTCAAACCATTCAAAAGGGAGGACTGTTATGGGGTAAATAAGAAATGAAGAGAAAGAATAAAAAAACTAACACAGAATCTCACAGCGGAATGACAAAATATAATAATCAAATAATAGTTCATGAAGCTGTTTTACAAATAGCATTTGATTACACTTTTGTAATACATATCAGAGTTACATACAACAGGAATAAATAAATAATTGCAATGGAACAACATGATGCAGTAGTATAAATATAATAAATAGCATACAAATCTTCATCTTCGTCCTCCATATAAAAATGGTCTTCAGTACACTGAAAAGCTCAAACTGACCCGAGCGTAATGAAAAGATAAAACACTCAAGTCAGAACTAAAAGATCTTATGTAAGTTAAATCAACAGTAAATAAATATGAGTGTAAGGGCGTCAGAGATGTTTACGGGGTTTGACATCTCCTATCTAGTGTCTAACGTGCGTGCAATAACTTAAGAGATGTTCGCGATTCCATCTCCTAAGGATCCGTTAAACTATCTACATATATAGTACAATACGCTATTAGAATAGTGACTACAATAAAGTAAAGTATTAAAATAGCATTAAGGCGTTACACATATCCCCCTTAACACGTTTATATATATTCCCATAGTCTATACAGATACTGTAAGCCCCAGCAAACTGATGGGATACTCAGGGAGCACTCCATAGGTACGGTACAAACCAAACTCGTAATGGGCGCGATAAGGCATGTGACAAGGCACGTGAGGCAATGCCCATGGGAGTATCCTACCGTTTTGTGGATCCGGACTGGTGGTAACACATAGCAGCTACTACCGCCCACCTCGAAACACACTCTCATAATCAAAATCGAGGGATGGCCACCAAATCAATCACAAAGTCATAATATAGTATCGAAGAAGCATGTCCGATCGGAGGTACGACCTCACTTGGCCCGGTGTGGCTCCTGTTTTAGTCACATCAAGCTGACTCGAGGGAGTCATGGCTATGTTAATACCTCATACATAATCGTTTGCCAAACCATCCTACTTTATTCTGGAATCTCCAACACGTACACAGTTGTTAAAGTGGTTTTCGATATTGGTAGAGAGTATGACAATATCCGATACTGGTCTCTTTAACAACCAAACGCTTATTTCACACCGGATGGTTCTTTTACATTTCCAAAATCAATTCATAATTGATATCAAAATATCATATTCAATTCAAACCATATCACTTTTGAAATCATATTCACTTTCGAAATCATATTCACTTTCGAAATCATATTCACTTTCGAAATCATATAGACAAAATAGGTTAAATTGTCATTTTAAAATAATCATATTTACTCAAATATGTCATTTCACTAGAAAATATCATTTCAAATCCCAACTTAGGTTATAATATCATTTAACCATATTTGCTTTTATCAAGGATTTAAAAATAAACACTTCAACTTTACACAGTCTGAAATTTAGAAAATAGTATAGATAGTCGTAAATAGTTTAAATAGTTTAAAAATAGTTTAAAATAGTTAGAATACTTTAAAATAGTTTAAATGGGTTAAAATTGCAACAACCCGGATTTTTCGTCATTTGATTTTGGATTTTTAAATGGTTTAACTATTGAATTTGGAATTATAATTTAGTTAGTAAGATTTTAAATTGAAATTTTAAGCGATTTCGTAAAAATTGGAAATCATTGATTTAATCGACGCGTTAATTCCGGGGCACAGTCTCGGAATTTGACGAAACTAGTTCCATTGGATCCATAATAATATATTATTATCAGATTTCAAATTTCGTAGCGTTTGAATTTATCGTTTGGTCATACGGGATTGAAACGCGCTGAAATTAATATCAAAATTTTAATATAATAATTGGGTTTAAAAAGCTATCTTCCACATACGATTGAATTAGGCTTCGAAACTTGTTCCATTGCATTCGGAATAGTGGTATAACATTAGGAATGCCAGGCGACACGGCTAAATAGGGGTTCAGGATTTTGAGGTATGTGAACGAGATATCTTTGAAATTAAATATATATTCATATCAGCCTTTTCTCTTCAGCCACCCTAAAACTAAAACGAGCCACCCTATATTCGTACTAGCACCGCTCTCACCTGTTAAAGTCGCGCACCTATCTCTGTTCTTCTTTTTAAAAACGAAACCGATTGGAATTAAGTATAAGGAAGAAAGAAAAAAAATGAAGATCACTTCATCTCTAAAAAAAGTCTGTTCGAAAAAATGGAATCGCGATTGAAACCGAATGGCGAGGCGCGCGTGAACGCGAGGCATGACCCTCGTTCGCGGCAATCGAGCTCCGAGTGCTAGGGCATGGGACGACAACAATTGAGGGTTAGGGTTCGCGCGCTCAAGTTGGATGATGGCGTGGTGATGGCCGCAGGCAACGACGGAGGTGGGGTAGTCGAGTGGTGGTGCACGTGCGTTGTGGGAGTCGAGTGATTGGAATTGTCGCGCATCTGGAGGGTTGGGCTGTGACGACTGGCGAGGGTAGTGGAGGCTCGGGGCAACTCGAGGTGAATACTTGGTGGCCTCCGACGCGGCCTAGCAGTAGTGATGGTGATCCTCTCTGGTGATGCGGTGCACTGATGTGGTACGTGGCGGTGTTGGGAAGTTTTGATGCTGTGGGCATGGTTGAGATCGTAGTCTGCTTGGAGGGAGAAGACGATGTCGGGAAGGTTTGAACAGCAGCGAGGGCTTGGGTTTGAATTGGAGTTGTTCGACCTAGGTTTTGGGGTAGGTGAAATGCCATAGCCGGAAGTCAGTAAAGCATGGAAGCTGTCTCGTGCAATCTGGAGATGTTATCGCGATTGGTTAGGGTTTTAGTTGAGGTTAGTTAAACGTTAATGCTTATAATTAACTGAAATAATTATATTATTAAATTTGAATGCTTATAAAAGGTATAACTATTTCTTATGAGGTTGGAATTTCGCAATTAAATTTGGTTCGAGAATTTTTGAAGATAGCTGAGATTTTAAATTTAAATCGAACGCTGTTCAATTTGATTAAAATTGGAACGAATGACAAACGAAAATCAAGGTGAGAAATTCTCACTCATTTGGATTACTAGAATTAATTTTAAACCGTTAAAATTAATTTATTAGATGCCGATTGAAATTATAAATTATTAACAGTTTGGATGCTAAATATATATAGTA
Organism: Allium fistulosum; assembly: GCA_030737815.1. Classification (NCBI taxonomy): domain Eukaryota; kingdom Viridiplantae; phylum Streptophyta; class Magnoliopsida; order Asparagales; family Amaryllidaceae; genus Allium; species Allium fistulosum. The sequence goes on along the minus strand of CM060906.1, from coordinate 514,287,165 downwards.
GTAGTATATATTAGTAGTTGGATTTATTTTCCGCCGATTAAAGCGGATGAGATCCTATGCGTCCCGCATAATAGCGGATGATCCTATATTACCGCCATATCCCCCTCGAAGTGGGATTGATATTTTTGTGTTATCTAACATCTGTGGATGCACAGAAACAAGTTGGAGGGATCCAAATGGATCCCTTAAAATATATTAATTGTTCATATATATTGATATATGATGTGTGTTAATAAATCTGATATAGATTTGTTGTGATTAAATTTTCGATGCTATAGTCGCACTGGCCTTGATTTTGGTATTTTAAATACCATAAATATTATTTTTAAATTTTAAGGAACTAAAAGGAGATTTTGAATATAAAAATAATTATATCAAAAATTTGGACTATTTTAAAAAGTAATTGATTGAATAAAACAATAATTTAATTTTTGGTTGTGCTTAATAAATTCGATAATTGTTTAAATAGGGATTTTAAAAAATAATCTATATAAAGGATTTTTAAATGATATCCGAAAAATGTAAAAAAGGGTTGAAATCGATATTAAAAATTATATTGGCAGAATAAATGGAATTTTATAAGGGGTTGAAATTTGGACTATTTTATAAGGAAATGGATTTATAAAATGAAATCTTATAAATAAGATTTGTTTTCATAAACAAGTAAAACCCAAAGGAGTTATAGAAATTTATAAACAGTGTTTATAAATAAGATAAACGATATCAGATGATAATTCGGAAATATAAATTCAAAGGGTGAATTTATATTAGAATATGGAAACAGGATTGAGAAAAATAGTGGATACTATTTTTTTGAAAAGTGGAAATGGTTAGGAGAATCAGAATGAAATTGATGGGTTGTGAATCTAGAGGAATTTATAAATTGAATTGGTTATTGGGATTTTGAAAATATATTTTCATTTTAAAAAGTTAAGTTATTTTTAAAAAATGGAAGTTTTATTTATCAAACTGTATAATTTTGAACTAGTAGAATTAAAGTACATCGAAAAGTGAATTTTTCAAATACTGAATATTATTTTAATAAATTTTAATTTATTGATGTTTAATAAAAGTGTTTCGATATTTTAAATAATTTCTTAAACATGTTTTAAAAATAAATTTATTTTTCTTTTAAATTCTTTTTTTTATATATGAATATATAGAGTTTTGTGATGACTTAAATTTATTTATAAATTTCCCGAGGATTGAAAACGGGTAATTCAGTAGATGGGATTATAAAAAAATTCTCAAAAATGGAATTCGAGGGAAAGTAAGAAAATTTCCAAAGTAGATAAATAAGAATGAACATCAAAAAATGAATTAGAATTCATAAAAGAAGTAGTAATGGGTAATTGGAAATATAGACAAGTGTATTTGACTTTGGAAAATATTAAAGGAAATAAATCAAGGAATTCCGAAAATTATAGAATTCGTTATAAACGAGTTAAGAAATTTACAATATAAATTATGAAGGATTTTGAGAATGAGAAATAAATGCAATTTTTCTAAGTGTTGAAATAAGAGATGGTTTGAAATATCCCAATGTGGGTATAAGTATTGGAGTTGACTCAATTTTTGAAATATTGGAAGAGATTTAAAAATATATCTTATAAAGGTATCTTGAAGATAAAATTTTGAGAATTTATAATAAAGCATGATGTCTGCTTATGGATGTTTATTGATAGTTAAATAATCGACTATCAATTTTGGCCAAATTCACTGATCGTTTCGAAGAGTCCGGGATCAGATTTAATTATCTGAAGCCCACTTCGATCCGGTTTGAATGTTACGAATACTGATATCGTGAAGATGGTGAAGACGGTGATTCGGTTTGTCCAGACCCATGACAACTTATATGGACGAATGCTATCAAAACATCATTATTGGAGGACGATGAGCATTCTAAGTGAAATCGTTCTTGAAAGGTAAACGTTAGCCTCAAGTCTCATTAACCGGGAATGACTAAAATAGGGAAGATGCAGCAAGGCTAAGTGGGTCGCACCCAATTAGGGTATGTTATCGCCTTTCTAGATGCCCTCGGATATATTAAAATTATAGATATGGTTGTGCATGGAAAAGTGAGCGCTCGATTAAGGGTGGGAACTCCTGGGGTTATAACATATTTGGTACTATCCAGCTTAGGGGTAGGCCAGTCTTGTGTTGGCAGGGGATCCCGGCGAGGTCCTCAGTACATTTTTCTAGAGGTGTAATGTGACGGACGATACCCCAGTAGCCCAGTCATTGTATGGAAACCATTCTCCAATAAGCGCCGTACGGTTTTGATTGTGCCCAACTATGTTGAAACGTGAGATGCAAACATTTCAACTATTTTCTATTTACTTTCTATATACACTATTATAATATCAGATGATTTTGATATAAAATGTTTTGGCTATCGTAAAGTGAAAACCCATTGTGTTATGTGTGACGCGGTCTTACGAGATACCTTTGTTTTCAAAGGATTTGATAAAAGTTATTAATTCAAATTGAGTGTGTTTCCTCACCCTAGTTTTTAGACTGACTCGGGTGTTATTTTATTATAATGCTCGGGTCAGACCGAGTATTACAGATTCATGATAGGATGCTATGAAGCTCAAGAGACGAGCTGGATGACAGAGACGTATTTCCGTACATGATTTATATTTCCACTGTATGAGGACAAGTTATTATAACTGTCCAGATTGATGTATTTATTGTTGTACTATGATGATTGTAAGTATAAAACAGTTACAGATTCTTTTGTATAAAAATCTGTTATTATGTATTATATTTTGTTCTGCTGCAATTGTGAGATTCTGTGTTGTTGTTTCTATTTTCTTCTACCTTTTTCTTCTTCATCCCTAACAATCGGTATTTCCGGCACTTGAATATTCAGCATGTTATATAGTGAACATATAGATGTCGATTTTCGAGGGTCAAAAATCCCGTTCGTTACATTTGGTATCAGAGTGAGGTTAAGCTAGAACCTTGGTTTTGGTGGGGATTACTCATTAGAGATAGGGTCAGTAGTACCGTATAATGAGTCTGAGTGTATTAATAAATATGAGCACGTATTTGTTAGTGAATATAAATTATTTTATATTGTGTTGACTTATCGGTTGAGTGTTTATAAATTCTGGTCGGTACAGCCTGGACAACTGTATCGATAAGGGTTTCTAAACTCTTAAACTAGGCAAACTGACATAGTATTGTTTGTAGCGGGTAAAGGAATAATTTTACCCAAACTATATTTTGATATAAAAGCAATAATTTTCTAAAATTATTATAGTATATTGATGTGTTTGGGTATTATTAAAACAAAATTATAAAATTGGAAATGGTTTATAAAAACAAAAAAAACAAAATTAAATTGTATAAGTATGAATTGTACAAATGAGTTAAAAACTAAAAAATGGATTAAAACCAGAATTTGGAAAAATTAAATCCCGGAGATTTTGGAAAGGTTTTAGAAATAAATAATGGTGATATTATTTTTGGATTAGAAAATGCTTTAAATTGGATTTAAAAATGGATTTTGGAAGCAATAAAGCACTAAACTCACTTTAGTCGTTGAAAAATAATTCTGGTGATGACGGCCGCATCATCAGTATTCATTTTTGAGTTTCTATGTGACGGATTGCTGCCGTAGTAATTTAATATGAGGATTATTGTGTGGAAAAAAGATTGTTTTGGAAATCCCGAAGGAAATTTGTCTTGGATAAAAACCAGGTTTGGGTTAAATTTAAAAAGTGAAATTGGGTATGTAGACTGATATATGTATATATCCATGATTTCAAAGTGATTTGAAATAAATATTGGGTATTTGAATTTTGAATTCCTAGCTAAATGTTCTAGAAAATATCAGAAATAAGTTTTTAAAACTTATAGGTGGAGAATGATATTTATAAGGAAAGAAGCGTGAAAATTGAATTTTAGAATTAAAATTTAAAGTGAGAAAGTTAAAATGGAATTTAACTTAAGTTAAGTTGAAGGAATTAAATTTTAGAAATTTAATTGATTGTGATTTGAATGGAATAAATTAGTGAAGTGGACTAATTAAATGAATTAAATTGGGATATGAATTAATTGGATGAAAAGAAATTAGATGGTTATAAATGAATGGAACTAATAATATGAATGTGAATAAATATTAATAGTTGAATGAATTGAATGTAATGGAAGATATCGAATGCAAAGTTGAGTTGTGAAATAGATATATAACTATAAGTTATAAAGTTGGAAATGGAATCAACTCAAATAAAGAATGTCTGAAATGTGGAAAATAAATTGTATGAATTGGAATTTACTTAAGTTAAGTTAAATAAAAATTGAATTGGAATTAGAAATGTTATCGAATTGAATATAGAGTTTGAATTATAAAGTGACGGGATGACTGTAAGCTATAAATTTTTGAATGGAATAAAATTTAAAGGAAAAGTTATGGAATGGTGAATAAATAAGTTATATAGCTTATAAAAATTGAATTTAACGGAATAAAAATATACTTAGGCTATAAATAGATGTATAATCTCGAGTTAAAAATAAAATGTGAATATATTCGAGTATAGAATTGATGGGAATGTGAAAAATAAGTTGGGTAACTTATAAAATTGAAAAGTGGAATAGAAAACCCAAATTAAAAATAATTTGATGTTTTGGTGAAGGAATAAAAATCCAAACTTGAATTATAAGATGAATTGGAACTCAAGTAAATTAAATGGAGTGATTTTTGAAGAAGAAAGAGATGTTGAGTGCAAAAATGGAACTTAACTTGGTTAAATAAATTGGATTGTGGATTAAAAATGAATATTGGGATTGGAACTTGAGTTATAAATAAAATTCGACTTAATTATAAGTGAATTAATTATATTTGGAAATGTGGTCGAATAAAATGGAATTGGATTGAAATGGTGATGACTTGAGTTATAAATAAATTCAATTTAAGTGTATATAAATTGAATATGGCCTTGGATATCATTTAAATGAATTTGAGTATGAAATTAAAATTTGAAGTGGATTGAGTGAATGAACTAATTGAATAAATTAGTAAATGGAATGGAATTTGATTGGATAAGGATCGATCTAAAATTTGAATTGGAATTTGATGGTAAGGGAAATAAATTTAAGTTATTGAGTTGAATTAATTGGAAATAAATCAATTAACTTAAGTTAATAATTTTGGATGGAAGCTTGGCTCAAATAAATTTGTGAAATGGCTATTTAATAAATTAGCATGGAATGATTCCGAGCCAAATAAAATGGATTTGAATATAATGAATGTGGATATGAATGGAATGTAAATAAATTGATTGAGAATCAATTTGAAATGGAATAGAATTGAATATAAATTAATTTGGAATCAATTTAAAATAGCTATAAACTGAAATGGCTATTTATTAAATGAATAGCGCCAAATTTGCATAGAAAAATTTTCGTTTGACATAAACGGAAGTAAATAAAAATTTAGTGAATCAATCGTAAGTGAATAAATTGATTTGGATTCAAATTGGAATGGATATAATTATAATGTGTGTAATTATGAAGTGAATGCAAGTAAATTTGTTTGTGAATCATTCGAATTGAATGAAATGGTATATGAATCGATTGAAAGTAATTAAATTAGTATCGAAACCTTATAATTGCTTATAAATATATGTTTGGCATGTTAGTTTATGAAATTCATGTGTTTAACTAGTTAAATAAATGAACTATTATCAAATCTCATGTTTTGGTACTTACATGTTTAAATTAAGTAAGTACAGGTACCCGGAGACCATTGAACTAGATTTGGGTTGCGAAATTGCATATAAAATAAGCCGCTTGCTTAAAAACGCTATATAAAGGTACGTTTTCGGATTAAATACCGCAAATATATAAATATTGATATATATTGTGTTTTCCGACCATGTGGGTCGATGTATATATTTTTATCTCTCTTGTCATATTGCAAAAGGTCTTCCGTACAAAGGAGACTCTGCCAAAAAATTTTGGAAATTTAGGGTGTTAGAAATTTTTTGAAAAGTTTTGTTAACTAGAAATTGATTTTTGAAATTAACCATGAAATAAAAGGATTTGGATGAATGTTTGGAACTAGTTAGTGAATGTAGGTTTAAAAATATAGAAAAGTGAATATCGAGTTTTAACTAAGTGGGTTTGGATAAGTTAATGAATTTGGAGCATTTTTCCTACCTTAGCAATTTCGGGGACGAAATATTTTTAAGGGGGGAAGAATGTAACGACCCGGATTTTTCGTCATTTGATTTTGGATATTTAAATGGTTTAATTATTGAATTTGGAATTATAATTTAGTTAGTAAGATTTTAAAACTGAAATTTTAAGCGACTTCGTAAAAATTGATAATCGACGCGTTAAAATATCGATCCGGGGCACAATCTCGGAATTTGACCAAACTAGTTCCATTGGATCCATAATAATATATTATTATCGGATTTCAAATTTCGTAGTGTTTGTATTTATCGTTTGGTCGTACGGGATTGAAACGCGCTGAAATTAATATCGAAATTTTAATATAATAATTGGGTTTAAAAAGCTATCTTCCACATACGATCGAATTAGGCTTCAAAACTGGTTCCATTGCGTTCAGAATAGTGGTATAATATTAGAACGCCAGGTGGCACACCTAAATAGGGGTTCAAGATTTTGAGGTATGTGAACGAGATACTTTGAAATTTTATATATATATATATATATATATATGAAAGGGACGCGGAAGATGATCTTAAGGCTATTTAACACTAGAGGGGGGGTGAATAGTGTTTTAAGAATTTCTTTAAAACTTCTTTAATTTAAATTTATTTAACTAACTTAATGCAAATACACAATCACAGATCAAATCACAGAATCACAAACAGATGCAAATATAAATAAAAAGCAAGTAAAGGAAAGAACACACCAGGAATTTTATACTGGTTCGATGTTACCCTACATCCAGTCCCGCACAACTCGTACGGCTTTCTATTCAATAATAATCTAGATTACAATCCCTCGATTCCAAGGCGACGAGGTACACCCTCCAGATTCTCAGGTCTCTGGGTAGAACCACTTGATTCACAGGACACAAGTTCACCCGATCGATTTCCAAGGACACGATCACACCTTTATAACCCTAAACAAGTTTCTTTGAGTACAAATGTATCTATAACTCTGATAAGCACTGAGATTCTTTGAAGAGAGTGGCAGAGAATCAAACTAGAGATATTCTGGTTTGATTCACTTAAGATTTCGGCAGAATATGGATAGGATGATTAGAAAATAAGATAAGAGAATAAAGAGGAGAGAAAATAAAGAATGTAGTTACTGGAAAACGTCCATAACAGTCTCTATTTATAGAGAATGAATGGATGTGTCCATTCAAAGAGATTTAAACGAATAGACACTTCTTTTGAAAACAACCTTTGCTATAACGGGAAGCATGTCGACATGACGAGTAACTATGATGTCGACATGGTCTAGTAAAAATGATGATTTGCTTTTCTTTGAAAATGATGATTTAAAACATATGCAACTTTATTCAAATGGACTCTATGTATTTGTATAAGGTATTTAGAAGTAGAAATACTTATGAATATATATATGTATATATACTAAAATATATTTAAAATCAAGGTAAATAAACTAAAGTAAATATAATATTAAAATAGATTTTGAGGCTAAAATATCAAGGACAATTTTGAAATCAAAATATAACAAAATGATAAATATGATTTTGAGGCTAAAACATTTTTGGAAATACGAACGAAGGTTTTTCTTTTGAAAAGGAATATTTGAAAATCATTTTATGAAACAAGAGATAATTTTGAAAATCATTTTGAATCAAAATTAGTGGATAACAAAATAGGGCTACTATCCGTTCCACTAGATATTTCGTGAGTTCCATCTCACTAGGGTTCCATCCCTTTAACAAGAACGAAGTGGATTCCATTCCACGAGTAAATTGGATAAAAAAGAATGATAGTGCTTTCAAGGAGTTTTAACAAATATCTAACCTAACTATATTATTTGTCTTGAACTCTTGAATATCTTGAATCTCATGAGTCTTCAATCTTGAACTCTTGATCTTTGTCTTCTTTACTGTACAGTCTTCTTTTGTTGATACCTGCATATAGATTTCCTGCACATACATATTTTATAACACTTCTATAGTTGTTGTCATCAAAACCACCATCCTATGGACTAACATTCTCCCCCTTTTTGATGATGACAACCTTTGTTTATAAAATATTTATATTCTCCTTATAACTCCCCCTAAATCTAATAACTCCCCCTTAATCTATGCCTAACTAACCTATTTTATACTTCTCCCCCTTTGTCATCAACAAAAAAAATGACATTAACTCCCCCTAAATCTATGATATTAATGATAGTGTTATCATTAATAATACTGAAACTAGATATAACAATGCTAAATATTGTATACTCAGAATGATATATATGAGTAATATAAGAATGAGAATAATACGTGTAACCACAGATTATTTTATTCATATTACTATATACATAACTGTTAAATGAAAAGAAAATGCATACAATAAATAGACAAATCAATCAACCATAAGCACACCTATTTATGTCTTATTACATAATCAATATAGTAAGTTATCATAAATCAACCATGTTTAAAACCAAATCAAGTATTTCAAATCAAATCAATTTTTAAACCAATCAAACAAGTTAAATGTTACGTGGAACTTCAACCCATCCCTCTTTTCCAAAGATGGGATCCGCTTTGATTACTTCCCAATCTTCATCGTCCTGGAGCAATGTCTTCGGTGGATTTACTTGGAGATCCTCTTTGTTGAGAGCGGAGATCATCCATCGTAGTGCATCGAAATGCCTTTCTTGTTCCTTTATCATCTGCATTTGACTCAGTTCTAAGTGCCTCTGATTTCGTAGAATAAAAGTAAGAATGTCTTTGAAGGATTTGAGAGTCTCTTCAAGATTATCACTTAGATTTGAAGAGGATGAAGCCATTTTGACGATAAGTAAGAAGGAAATAAGTAGATAAGAGTAGAGAGAAGTTATGAGAAGTTTTCTGGAAGAAAATAGGACTTAAATAGACAGGAAAGTCGTTTGAAATGAATAGACATAAGGAGTTATTTTGAATTTCAAATTGAAATGTCCATTCAGAATATGACCAGTATATGTCGACATGGCCTCTATACAGTATGTCGACATACATAGCAGATTTTGCACATCTTATTTTTGAATTTTCAGTGTATATACATATGATTTATATATATATTACTTGATATAAATAAGAGTGACAGTAAGATAAACAGAGAATAAGCTTCATTTCATACTAGAACAGATAAGTACATGAATTTCATAGAGAAAACATAAAGATACAACTTTCAATATACCAAATTTCATTGATATACAAAAAGTAAACTCTAGAAACTAGTAGATGAGGATGAAGATGATGAGATATTAAGCTTCTTGTTGACTTTGGAGAAGAACTTATTCATAGTATTGGACATTTTGTCCAATTTTTTGTTTACGGAGTGTTTGAGAGCTTTCTGATTTTTTACAATTACTCGTTGATTGTGAAGGAGAATCTTGTTTGATGGTCGTGTGGGAAAATCAATACTTTCTAAGGAAGTTTCTTCACTTTCTTCCTCTTCTTCTTCCTCACCTTCTTCTTCTTCACCTTCTTCTTCCTCCTCTTCCTCTTCTTCCGTCAGTGTTTCGTATGGTTGAAACACGTGCGGAATTTTCATAAGTGAAATATTGGAATGATTAAAAACCTTTCTTGGAAAGACTTCTTCACCTCTCATATCCACTCCAAAGTAATTAAAAATTCTAGTGAGGTATATTCCATGATATAATGCATTCTCTCCCGAATCCAAGTTTTTGTGACGAAATTCATCCAAGATAACTTGTGCCCAATTAATATCATAATTTCCAAAAATTGCAAAAAGAGCCTTACACACTTTTTGAGTCGGGTTATTGTAATTTCCCGATCTCGGAGTAATAGTGCGTTGAAGGAGAAGATTAACAATACGAGCTTTTGGTCGAAAAAATTTATTTTTGAAATCCATTTCTTCCTCAAAAATATTGTGAAAAGTTTCACGATCGGTTTCCTCGATTTCAAAAGAAGAAAGATTGGAACCGGTACTTTTACACTCAAGTATGGTTCCTAAAACATCGGTATCCAAAACAATTTGTGTCCCCTTGACACTACTCCACACTTCATCATCCCTTCCATTATAAAAACCACGATTTAAATTTGCATAAAATATTTTGACAAGGTTTGGATAGCAAACAAAATCATTTTGGTTATTGTCAACCAAGCTTAGAATACCATTGTTTTGAAAAAGAGCATCAATTTCATAAGAAGCGAAGTCATTAAAAATAGCAAAACTACCCGAATGAACTTTTCCATAAGTTGCATAATTAATGTATGCAAGTATGGCATCTCTATTATTGTAGAGATGATCTTTGGTGGCTTTTGACAGCCTCATTCCGGCTACGTTGCTAGTGGATGCCATTTTTGAAGAGATAAGAGTGTTTGAAGATAAAAGTTGTTTTGAATTTGAATTGAAGATGGAGATAAGTGTTGATAGAAGATAGATATAAAGAGGTTGAATAGGTGGATTCTCTGGTCAAAGAGTCATAACTATTCAGAACATAGGAGTTAGTGAAAAGGTGGAGGGAAATTTGAATTTTGAATTCAAATTTAGAAATCTGATTTGCTACAGGTATGTCGACATTACCAATAAGTGCCATGTCGACATGCACATCAGATTTTGCAAAAATGATTTCAAACATGTACAAGATTTATATATATATATATACTTATATATATTATGACTATTGTCTGAATATATTTTGAAAATATATTATACAGAAAATATATAAAAATAATATTTTATAAATTTTTAAAAGATATTTGAAAATTTTTAAGTTAATAAAATTAATTATATACTTAATTAATAAACTATTCTAAGCAACCAATTTTCAACCAATTAAAATAGTAAACGTGTACCTTGTTTGAGTTCCATATCATCCTGATTATCTGAATTCTGAGTTGTCATAAAACACATATTTGCCAATTCTGTTTTCTGTTCATCATCACTTGAGGACGTATCTGAATCATCCAATGTTGCTGCAAATGCTTTCTTTCTTTTCTTTGAATATTCTTTGTTTGATTGAGGAGTTTGCTTTTCTTGATGTGGACAGTCTCTTTGATAATGACCAAACTCATTGCAATTGAAGCATTTGATGTTGTTGAGTGATTCAGTGTTATTTCCAAGACTTTTTCTCTTGTGATTATTCATTTTTCTATACTTCAAGAATTTTCGAAAGTTTCTTGTCATGAAGGCTATTTCTTCATCATCATCACTAGAGTCTGATTCACCAGTTAGTGCATTAAAGGCAATGGACTTTTTTTCTGATGACTTATTCTCCCTTCTTTCCTGAATTTGAACTTCATATGACATCAGATTTCCAATTAATTCATCAATCTTTAAGGTACTGATGTTATTTGCTTCTTCAATCGCCAGTGTCTTCAGATCCCATTCTGGAGTGAGTGAATTCAGAATTTTCCTGACTTGATCTTCTTCGGAGATTGCTTTTCCCAGAGATACTAGTGAATGAACAATATCCTGAAAACGACTATACATATCTGGAATAGATTCACTAGGCAACATCTTAAATAATTGAAATTGATTAGTAAGAATAGAAATTTTGGTCTGTTTAACTTTGCTTGTTCCTTCATGAGTAACTTGCAGAGTTTTCCAGATTTCATATGCAGTTTTACAAACAGATACCCTATTAAATTCATTTCTATCTAGTGAACAAAATAAAATATTCATGGCTTTTGAATTGTTTTGAGCCACTTCTCTTTGAACGGTCGTCCATTGAGCAAAATCAGTTGTGGGCTCAGTGTATTCAGTTTGTGTCATATTCCATGTTTCTAAACTAATGGATTGTAAATATATCTTCATTCTACATGCCCAATATGCATAGTTACTGCCATTGAAAAGTGGTGGTCTGGCAGTGGACTGACCCTCTACAAATGAACTAGAAATACCAGTGTTGGTAGCCATTGTTACTTTTCAAAAATCAGGTTATGAATACTTTGAAAAACTTGCTCTGATACCAAATGAAAGGGACGCGGAAGATGATCTTAAGGCTATTTAACACTAGAGGGGGGGTGAATAGTGTTTTAAGAATTTCTTTAAAACTTCTTTAATTTAAATTTATTTAACTAACTTAATGCAAATACACAATCACAGATCAAATCACAGAATCACAAACAGATGCAAATATAAATAAAAAGCAAGTAAAGGAAAGAACACACCAGGAATTTTATACTGGTTCGGTGTTACCCTACATCCAGTCCCGCACAACTCGTACGGCTTTCTATTCAATAATAATCTAGATTACAATCCCTCGATTCCAAGGCGACGAGGTACACCCTCCAGATTCTCAGGTCTCTAGGTAGAACCACTTGATTCACAGGACACAAGTTCACCCGATCGATTTCCAAGGACACGATCACACCTTTATAACCCTAAACAAGTTTCTTTGAGTACAAATGTATCTATAACTCTGATAAGCACTGAGATTCTTTGAAGAGAGTGGCAGAGAATCAAACTAGAGATATTCTGGTTCGATTCACTTAAGATTTCGGCAGAATATGGATAGGATGATTAGAAAATAAGATAAGAGAATAAAGAGGAGAGAAAATAAAGAATGTAGTTACTGGAAAACGTCCATAACAGTCTCTATTTATAGAGAATGAATGGATGTGTCCATTCAAAGAGATTTAAACGAATAGACACTTCTTTTGAAAACAACCTTTGCTATAATGGGAAGCATGTCGACATGACGAGTAACTATGATGTCGACATGGTCTAGTAAAAATGATGATTTGCTTTTCTTTGAAAATGATGATTTAAAACATATGCAACTTTATTCAAATGGACTCTATGTATTTGTATAAGGTATTTAGAAGTAGAAATACTTATGAATATATATATGTATATATACTAAAATATATTTAAAATCAAGGTAAATAAACTAAAGTAAATATAATATTAAAATAGATTTTGAGGCTAAAATATCAAGGACAATTTTGAAATCAAAATATAACAAAATGATAAATATGATTTTGAGGCTAAAACATTTTTGGAAATACGAACGAAGGTTTTTCTTTTGAAAAGGAATATTTGAAAATCATTTTATGAAACAAGAGATAATTTTGAAAATCATTTTGAATCAAAATTAGTGGATAACAAAATAGGGCTACTATCCGTTCCACTAGATATTTCGTGAGTTCCATCTCACTAGGGTTCCATCCCTTTAACAAGAACGAAGTGGATTCCATTCCACGAGTAAATTGGATAAAAAAGAATGATAGTGCTTTCAAGGAGTTTTAACAAATATCTAACCTAACTATATTATTTGTCTTGAACTCTTGAATATCTTGAATCTCATGAGTCTTCAATCTTGAACTCTTGATCTTTGTCTTCTTTACTGTACAGTCTTCTTTTGTTGATACCTGCATATAGATTTCCTGCACATACATATTTTATAACACTTCTATAGTTGTTGTCATCAAAACCACCATCCTATGGACTAACAATATATTCACATTAGCCTTTTCTCTTCAGCCACCCTAAAACTGAAACGAGCCACCCTATATTCGTACTAGCTCCACTCTCACCTTTTAAAGTCACGTATCTATCTTCGTTCTTCTTTTTAAAAATGAAACCGATTGGAATTAAGTACAAGGAAGAAAGAAAAAACGAAGATCACTTCGTCTCCAAAAAAAAGTTTGTTCGAAAAAAAAGAAAAAAATGGAATCGCGATTGAAATCGAAATAGCGAGGCGTGCGTGGACGCGAGGCATAACCCTCGTTCGTGGCAATCGAGCTCCGAGTGCTAGGGCATGGGACAACAACAGTTGAGGGTTAGGGATCGCGCGCCCAAGTTAGATGATGGCATGGTGATGGGCGCAGGCAACGACGGAGGTGGGGTAGTCAAGTGGTGGCGCGCGTGTATGGGAGTCGAGCGATTGGAATTGTCGTGTATCTAGAGGGTGGGGCTGTGACGACTGGCGAGGGTAGTGGAGGCTTGAGGCAACTCGAGGCGAAGACTTGGTGGCCTCCGGCACGGCCTAGCAGTGGTGATGGCGAACCTCTCTAGTGATGCGGTGGGTTGATGTGGTACATGGCGGTGCTTGGAAGTTTCGATGCTGTGGGCATGGTTGAGACCGTGGTCTGCTTGGAGGGACAAGACGATGTCAGGAAGGTTTGAACAACAGCGATGGCATAGATTTGAATTGGAGTTGTTCGACCTTGGTTTAGGGGTAGGTGAAATGCCATAGCCGGAAGTCAGTAAAGCATGGAAGCTGTCTCGTGCAATCTGGAGATGTTATCGCGATGGGTTAGGTTTCTAGTTGAGATTAGATAACTGTTAATGCTTATAATTAATTGAAATAATTATATTATTGAATTCGAATACTTATAAAAGTTATAACTATTTCTTACGAGGTTGGAACTTCGCAATTAAAATTGGTTCGGGAATTTTTGAAGATAGCTGGGATTTTAAATTTAAATTAAACGCTATTCAATTTGATTTAAAATTGGAACAGATGACAAATGAAAATCAAGGTGAGAAATTCCCACTCATTTGGATTAATAGAATTAATTTTAAATATTTAAAATTAATTTTTTGGATGTTGGTTGAAATTATAAATTATTATCAGTTTGGATGTTAAATATATATAGTAGTATATATATTCGTAGTTGGATTTATTTTCCGCCGATTAGAGCGGATGAGATCCTATGCACCTCGCATAATAGCGGATGACCCTATATTACCGCGATATTCCCCTCGAAGTGGGATTAGTATTTTTGTGTTATCCAACATCTGTGGATGCAGGGAAACAGGTTGGAGGGATCCAACAGGATTCCTCAAAATATATTAATTGTTCATATATATTGATATATGATGTGTGTGAATAAATCTGATATAGATTTGTTGTGATCAAATTTTCGATGCTATAGTAGCACTGGCCTTGATTTTGGTATTTTAAATACCATAAATATTATTTTTAAATTTTAAGGAACTAAAAGGAGATTTTGAATATAAAAATAATTATATCGAAAATTTTGACTATTTTAAAAAGAAATTGATAGAATAAAATAATAATTTGATTTTTGGTTGTGGTTAATAAATTCGATAGGGATTTTTAAAAATAATCTATATAAAGGATTTTTAAATGATATCCGAAAAATGTAAAAAGGGGTTGAAATCGATATTAAAAATTATATTGGCAGAACAAATGGAATTTATAAGGAAATGGATTTATAAAATGAAATTTTATAAATAAGGTTTGTTTTTATAAACAAGTAAAACCCAAAGGAATTATAGAAATTTATAAACAGTGTTTATAAATAAGATAAACGATATCAGACGATAATTTGGAAATATAAATTCAAAGAGTGAATTTATATTAGAATATGGAAACAGGGTTGAGAAAAATAGTGGATACTATTTTTTTGAAAAGTGGAAATGGTTAGGAGAATCGGAATGGAATCGATGGGTTGTGAATTAATAGGAATTTATAAATTTAATTGGTTATTGAGATTTTGAAAATATATTTTCATTTTAAAAAGTTAAGTTATTTTTAAAAAAGGGAAGTTTTATTTATCAAACTGTATAATTTTGAACTAGTAGAATTGAAGTACATCGAAAAGTGAATTTTTCAAATACTTAATATTATTTTAATAAATTCTAATTTTTGAATCATCTTTGAAAATTGATTCGTTTATCTAAAAATGAGTTATTGATGTTTAATAAAAGTGTTTCGATATTTTAAATAATTTCTTGAACATGTTTTAAAATAAAATTTATTTTTCTTTTAAATACTTTTTTTATATATGTATATATAGAGTTTTGGGATGACTTAAATTTATTTATAAATTTCCCTGAGGATTGAAAATGGGTTATTCAGTAGATGGGATTATAAAATAATTCTCAAAAATGGAATTTGAGGGAAAGTAAGAAAATTTCCAAAGTAGATAAATAAGAATAAACTTCGAAACATGAATTAGGATTCATAAAAGAAGTAAAAATGGGTAATTGGAATTATAGACAAGTGTATTTGACTTTGGAAAATATTAAAGGGAATAAATCAAGGAATTCCGGAAATTATAGAATTCGTTATAAACGAGTTAAGAAATTTACAATATAAATTGTGAAGGATTTTGAGAAAGAGAAATAAATGGAATTTTTCTAAGTGTTGAAATAAGAGATGGTTTGAAATATCCCAATATGAGTATAAGTATTGGAGTTGTCTCAATTTTTGAAATATTGGTAGGGATTTAAATATTATATCTTATAAAAGTATCTTGAAGATAAATTTTGGAGAATTTATAATAAGGCCTGATGTCTGCTTATGGATTTATTGATAGTTAGATAACCGACTATCAATTTTGGCCAAATTCAATGATCGTTTCGAAGTGTCCGGAATCGGGTTTAATTATCCGAAGCCCACTTCGATCCGGTTTGAACGTTATGAATACTGATATCAAGAAGATGGTGAAGACGGTGATTCGGTTTGTCCAAACCCAGGACAACTTGTATGAACGAATGCTATCAGAACATCGTCATTGGAGAGTGATGAGCATTCTAAGTGAAATTGTTCTTGATAGGTAAACGTTAGCCTCAAGTCTCATTAACCGGGAATGACTAAAACAGGGGAGATGCAGCAAGGCTAAGTGGGTCGCACCCAATTAGGGTACGTTATCGCCTTTCTAGATGCCCTCGGATATATTAAAATTATGGATATGGCATGGAAAAGTGAGCGCTCGATTAAGGGTGGGAACACCTGGGGTTATAACATATTCGGTACTATCCAGGTTAGGGGTAGGCCGGTCTTGTGTTGGCAGAGGATCCCAGTGAGGTCCTCAGTACATTTTTCTAGAGGTGTACTATAACGGGCGGTATCCCAGTAGCCCAGTCATTGTATGGAAACCATTCTCCAATAAGCGCCGTACGGTTTTGATTGTGCCCAACTATGCTGAAACGTGAGATGCAAGCATTTCAGCTATTTTCTATTTACTTTCTATAGACACTATTATAATATCAGATGATTTTGATATAAAATGTTTTGGCTATCGTGAGGTAAAAACCTGTCGTATTATGTGTGACGCGGTCTTATGAGATACCTTTGTTTTCAAAGGATTTGATAAAAGTTAATAATTAAAATTGAGTGTGTTTTCTCATGTTGGTTTTCCATACTGACTCGGGTGTTATTTTATTATAATGCTCGGGTCAGACCGAGCATTACAGATTCAGGATAGGATGCTAGGAGCTTAGGAGACGAGCTGGATGATAGAGACATATTTCCGTACTTGATTTATATTTTCGCTGTATGAGGACAAGTTATTATAACTGTCCAGATTGATGTATTGATTTTTGTACTCTGATGATTGTAAGTATAAAACAGTTACAGATTCTTTTGTATAAAAATCCGTTATTATATCTTATATTTTGTTCCGTTGCGATCGTGAGATTCTGTGTTGTTGTTTCTATTTTCTTCTACCTTTTTCTTCTTTACCCCTAACAATTGGTATTTCCGGCACTTGAATATTCGGCATGTTATATAATGAACATATAGATGTCGATTTTCGAGGGTTGAAAATCCCGTTCGTTACAAAAATAGTTTAAAATAGTGTAAAATAGTTTCAAATAGTTTAAAATGGTTTAAAGTAGATTAAATAGTTTAAAATAGTTTAAAATAGATTAAATTAGTTTAAATATAGATTAAAATAGTTAAATAGTTTTAAATAGGTTAAAATAGTCTAAAATTAGATTTAATATAGTTTTAATAGTTTAATATAAAATAGTTTGATTATTGGAAATGGTTTATATAGTAGATAGTTTGAAAATCTAAATAAATCTAAATTTAAAATAATATACTTTAAATAGTTTACATTAAAATAATTAATTTGAAATTAATATCAAATTAAACTATTTCTTCCATTCAACAAATCTGGACCGTATCCAGATTTCAACAAAACTTAATTTTCTTTCAATAAATCCCAAAAATCATTACAATTTATATCAATTTCAAATTCATGTTTGAACTAAAATTTTCAAGCACTTCAAATTTATAGATTTCAAAGTTTAAATATTTAAACATTTCAATAACTCAATTTCGATAAATTTAATTTATATTTCACAATTCAACTTTGAAATTTCAATTAAATTTCTTTAAACAATTCCTTTAAACCAATTCCAATTTCAACAGTTAAAGCTTGGATTTTCAAAAATAATTCAGTTTATATAAATCCAATTTTATTTCAAAATATCATTTAACTGAATTCAAAAATTAAGAATTTAAAAATCATTAATTTAACCAATCCAGTCTCCGTATATAATTTTCTACCCTATGGTCAAGTGATACGGATATTTATCATTTCAAACCGCAATAATTTATATTTACGAATATATATCATTTCAATCCGCAATCCCGAATAAAATTCAAAATCCATAAAATCGCCCAGGTTTATCATTTCAACCCATAACGATTTTTCCCTAATCTATGATCGTTCGGTATGTATCATTTCAACCCATAGTGATTTTCCTAGCAATAACTAAGAGAACTTGCAGTGTTATAACAATATAAATATAACATCTAGTCATCCAATATCAATAACCAAACATCCATCACAATCATCATTCAAATCAACCAATAAATAACAACAATTTGACTGGTTATCATCAACAGGTATTAACTGGCACTTTAAAATTCAATATTAAATTAAATGGCGATTAAATCAAATAAAAGTTAAATTTAACTGGAATGACAATTTAAATATATCAAAAAACAATCAATCAACTTCTAATCACATCATAAATTCAATTTAACTAACATAAGACAATTTAGTAGTTGCGAGTGGGTTAAAACACTCACCTTTGATTTCCAATCGATTTAAAATCCAAATAAAGGCCTAAAATCTAATAGTCTTAGAATTCGTCCAAACCAGTTCCGTAATGTCCGGAATTTCGATACGATCGCAATGGAGAAAATTGCGCGTGAATCCGAGCTCGTATGCAAAAGTTATTAACCATAGAAGATTGGAAAATTTAGGCCCTGAGTCGACTTCGGGTTCAACATCGGTCTGCTGCCTCAAATCCACGGTGCTTGCTTTGAGTTTTTTCCAAAACGACCAGAGACGCGAGTCTTTTTCTTCCTTACTCGAAATTGCTGCAGGGTTTTTGCCTCTGGAACCCGAAGCTCGACCCGAAGTCGCTGTAGATCCGCATTTTTAAAAAATTGAAATTAGGTTTTGGAATTTGGGAATTAGGTTTGATGTTCTATTGTTTGAGAAGGAGGAAGAAGATGTACGTAGAAATAATGAAATGAGAAACAGCTAGGGTTTATAATAGCCTATATATAGGCAGGGTTGGATCGAAACGATAACAACGACCCGAAAAGCCCGTTTCGTTACCGAAACGAAAATGGATCATCCAATATATTGAAATATAGGTTTTCGATGTTTTTAAACTCAATGGAACTAGTTTCAAACCCTAATTCCATTATTTACATAAGTTAGCCTTTTAAATTAGATTATATTCATTTAAATCCTTTTAATTGATTTCTACGTGTTTCGAGCCCGCACGATCAAACGACAAGTCCGATCGCTACGAAACATGAAATCCTACAATAATTCACCGTTACGGATCCGATGAAATTGGTTTCGTCAAAATTCGAGCAATGACCAAAATGGCTAATTTTCACGTTAATTAAATAAATTATTATTAAATGGTTTAATCACTTTTAAATTCAAATTAAATAGTTAACAATTTTCATCATTTTTTATTACAGAGAAATTTAATAATCTTTTTAAAATAAATTATTCTTATTAAACCTAAGATTTAAATATTACACTAATTACAGCGTTTAATGGCAATTGCAATAAATTCATTAATTATAATTTAAATTCCAATAAATTCATTTATTTTGATTTACATCTTATTATTCAATCATCCAATACCAATATGAATTCATTTGACACTAGTTCACTTTTTATTACATTCTTATTCTACAATTATCTTAACCTATATTAACAACAATATTTAATTACATTAAATTTTATTAATTTCCAAATTAATTTCAATGTATTAAATAATAAGACGGTAAATAAGCAATTGTTACTTTTACGTAATTTAATCACATTTACAAGTTTATTGTTTCAACCAGATTATAAATCTACGTACACATAATTGATTTCACAGTATATACCAAAACCAATTAAATAAAATGACATACAATTTCATTATTAACACAACATTGAATTTATTCCTTATTTACGATTATAACCAAATTAACTTTACAATTATTTAAATTGATTGAAATTACATTAAAATAACTGTCAAAACATTCAAAAAACATTATTAAATCATATTCAAAATATTTTTTCTTATTAATAAATCATAAATTTTATTCCTTACAATATTAAATTTCCAAAATCTTATTTAATTTCAATTAATTACATTCACCATTTACTACAACATTTAATTTATTTCATTATTTACAATTATAACCAAATTAACCTTACAATAATTTCAATTGATTAAAATTGCATATAATAGTTATCAATTACCTTAAATCAACCTTATTAAATCACATTCTAATAGTCTTTCCCATTTGTAAATCATAAATTTTTATTTCACACAATATTAAATTCTAAATCTTATTAAATTTAATATTTTTAATTATAAAAAATGTGGGTCGTTACACATTAAGTATGAGATTTGTTCTTACTAGTACAAACCCTTTTTATTTCAATTGTTTCTGCTGTTTATTTCCATTCTTTCTTGATTAGATTGTTGTTTAGATTGGTTTTCCATTTCTTCTTATATGGATATTGTTCTTGTGAGGTAAAAACCCGTTCTGCGTTAGCGGTGTGGTCTCATAGAATTTTATATGTTCATCATATTACTTTAGTTTTCTCACACAGGTTTTCCAAACTGACTCGGGTGTTATTTTATTATAATGCTCGGGTCAGACTGAGTATTTTTGTAGGTTGGCTTTGGTGAAATGGAGTTCTCAAAGAAAAGCTAGATGTTCAGCTTCTGTAGTATTTTAATTTTGGTGTATTATATTGTACACCTATCAGCAATTGTAAGGCCGGGATTTTATAACTGTCTAGCTGATAAGATTTATTTTTAACTATGATATACTCTGTATCTTGGAGGATAGATTTTACTGTCTTTGTTATATTATATGTTGTTCATTCCGCTGTGTAATTCTATTTCCCCTGTTCTTTGTTCTTTTCTTTTTATTTTACCCTAACAATCTTCCTTTTCGGCAATTGGATGTTCGGCATTTGAGTACCGTGGATGTATTCGATGTCGAATTTCGATGGTCGAAAAGGCGGGTCTTTACAATTTGGTATCGGAGTAGAAGGTTAAGCGAGAACCTTAGCCTTTATAGGGTATGGTTTATTAGAGATAGGGTTAGTAATGCCCTAGAATGAGTAACTCATTAGAGATAAGGTAAGTGACACCCTAGAATGAGTTTGAGAGTTTTATATACATGAGGGGTATTTGTTATTTGCTATAAAAACATATTGTGTTAATTGGTCTATTGAGTTGTTTATGAATTCTGGTCGAGACGTGGGACGCGATGGTATCAATAGGGATTTCTAAACACTTGAACAAGACAAACGGACACGATATTGATTTTTGAAAAATTTGGTAAATGAAATATTTTACCTAGGATTATATATTTTTTATACATAAAGGAATAATTTTCAAAATTTATATAGTTATTTAGAGTGTGTTTGTTTGAAAGTGATAATATTTATTTATTATCACTGTTGTTTGTTCAGTCATGCTCGATTAAGCATTGATTGTTATTTTTTGATTGTTGATTATTTGTGCTAAGCTTATTTTTAAGCATTTATTGTTTTGATTATAAACGAACCCCTTGTGAATTAAGTTTCACAATTTGACTATAAGGCGTTTGGAATAAATATTAAGTTAAATGATATTTTAATAAAGGTTGTTTAAAATAATCTAAATTGTAGGATAAGTCATTTAGAGAATAAATATTTAAGAAAATTTTATTATAATAAAGGAGAATTATTATAATATGAAATGATTTAATATAAAGGTAATTTTATATAAATTTGATTTATAAAATGTGCTTTAAAAAGGATTTTTGAATTAAAAAACCCAGAGTTGTTTGAAAATAATTTCAAAAGGATTTTGAGGAAAATAATAGTAGTATTACTTGTAAGTATTTCTAAAAGTATATATTTTAAAAGAATTTTAGAATGTGATAAGAAAGCACTGCACTCGCTTTTGTTGCCGGAAAATAATTCTGGTAATGACTGCAGCATCATAATCGTTCATTTTCGAGTTTCTAAGTGGGTAAAATGCTACCATAATAATTTGCTATAGGGTTGTTTGGAAAAAAATAAATTTTGTTTAAAACTCCAAAAGTATGATTTGGTATACAAAATGGAGATATGTATATTATTATTACTATTTCAAAAATTATTGAAATAAAAATCGGGTATTTAATTCTGAAGGTTCTTTAAAGGAAACTGATTTTGAAATAAAAAGTTATTTTGAGTAATAATTTCATAAATGAAGTTTTAAAAACCTTAGGTAGAAAAGAAATAATTTAACTCAAGTTTTGAATGGGTTAAACTACATAGAAAGGTTTTGGTAAATTTATTTTACTAAAACCATAGTTTTTGTTAATCATATAAGTTATGTAAATTATTTAGTGATATTGGGCCAACCCATAAGCATCTTTCCTTAGCGCTCTAAGTTAAAAAGGTCGACTTTGTTTTAAAAGACATATATTTTGATTAGGTCTCCATCTAAATTTTGAAAAAGTAAAATAGAATTAGTGTTTTGTATATACTCTTATGATCTACAAGGTTATTAAACAAGTGAATAAAATGGAGTAAATTTTTGTTGAAATGACATTATAAAATATTTATAAACTTAGGAGAAAATTTATGACATAGTTCATAAACAATTTTAGTGTTGAATGAAATACTAATTATAAAATATAATTGATTTAGAAAAATTGGTATAGTTAAGAAACCAGTAATCCTAGAAAGTGACTTTCAATTTTATCCTATGGAACTTGGATAATCTTCTAAGCAATAAACAAAGGCTGATGAGTAAAATGGTACGCTTAGGGAATTATCTATATTGTTGGATAATCAAGAAAGTTTTGAACCAAAAATAAGATTTAATTATCATTCATTTAGCATTTTAAATAATGTTAAGTGTTATTTATTCCTTTATGGAATTTGATTGATTGGTTGTGTGATTTTACATACCATAGTTTATAAAGTTTGAATTTATAAATAAAGATTTTTTAATTATTGTTTGTTAGGACTTAAACCTCGATACTTTTGAAAAAGTAATTTTGAGGAAGAATTTGTGAAAGAAATAATAAAAACATTATTTTGAAACTTTTTTTGATAAAGAGTTATTATTTTAGAATGTTATTGTTTTAGAACGTTCGAAAATAATATTTTTGAAATGGTTTTTCAAATGTATTATTATGACTAAATTTGGGCAATTAGGGGTTTTCTTATTTGGGAGACTCGTTAGGTATATTTCTTAACTCTAGTTGTTATTTTAGGAGGAACTAGAATACTATTGGATCCTCCATGTTATTTTATTCTAGAGTTATACCATGCTTTGGTAGGGAGAGCTCTCTCCTTGTCATAATTAATTTTGGTTTTGATACATTTTTTTGGAGAAATTTGAAAATATTTTAAATGTTAAACCTAGGCATTTAGTTCTAAAATTTTCTTTTGAGAATATTGGATGCATAGCATTTATTATGGAATATTCTCTTTATTTTGTTGCATCATTATTAGTTGTTGCACCATTTTGCATTGTTGCATGTGATGATTACATTGTTTATGCCGTTTGAGCTTATGATAGGGATAACCAGAGTATTGCTCTTTTGTCAGCCTGACTCTCTTTTGGATTGTGTAAGTATAGGTAAGTAAGAGATTTCTACTTGATTTCCCGTGCACCTGCATTTGCATCGAGATAATAAGTCGCTTGCAAAAATTTAAGATTCAACCGCAAAAGAGGTACGTAGTAAATTTAAAAATTAGAAATTGGTCGAAGATTTTATGCCCCAGATATGGGAGGCCACTTAGCTTTTGTTTTCTTTTCTTAATTAAGGGTCCGTAGTGGTAATTTATAGTTTTTCCGTTCGAGCCACGCAAAGGAAGTGCTGCTGAAATTTTTTGCAATTTAAGGAACTTTAAGAATTTAATAACTCATTTTAATTGATAGTTTTAAACTTAAGGGTTTGGGGTCATATTTTTCTTTGAGAATTTTTAGGACGAAATTCTATCAAGGGGGAGAATGTGACAACCAAGAATTTTGGTCATTGGATTTTAGATATTTAATTAATTTTAAATATTTAAATCATTGGTCTTTAAAAATATAAATAACTTATATACAAATATTGGTATTATTCAAAATATTTGAAGTGGTAATTAAATATTCAAAGTGTAAATTAAATATTAATTGAACGAATTTAATAGTCTTATTTAATCGCTTTTAATTAATAAATAATAATGGTAATTACATTTTGTAAATTGAATTGCAGTGATAAAGGGTTCAAATAAATAATGATAAATTTATTACGACTATAAAATGACTTGATTTTTATTATAATATTTTTAATTTAGTTTATAGAAATTTTCCATAATTTTTAATTGGGAAAATATTCAAATTTGTCATTCGACGATTTTTCAGCAAACGACGATATTTTTGAGATTTCACGGAATGTAATAAGTACCGTACTTTA
The DNA here is from genome assembly GCA_030737815.1 of Allium fistulosum. NCBI lineage: Eukaryota > Viridiplantae > Streptophyta > Magnoliopsida > Asparagales > Amaryllidaceae > Allium > Allium fistulosum. Next base: position 514,262,340 of record CM060906.1, on the reverse strand, counting down.
TTACCGTTTTGAGATCATGTTTCATTTCTGAGCATGACCGTACTTTTTGTTTTAACGTTCGTGGTTCGTATGTGAATGAGATTCTGTTTAAAGATGCGTTGGAATTTGTAGTGTAAACCAAAGTCAACGACCAACCAACATTTCACTTTTCTTTGTATGCCTTCTTCTTTTATGTTTCATTCCCCGTACTAAAGAAAGATGGGCGATGCCTTTAAAATCAAATTTCAAAAACTAAAATTCATAAAACAAATATGTAACGACCCGTAATTATAACGATTTTAAATAATGTAATTAAGTGGAATTTTTCATGAAAATAAAAAATATGGTTTTTGCAATGAAAATTTGATATTTGGAATACGTGTCTTTAAACATAGCAAGTGTCGGATTTTCATCAGAAAATATGTAAGTTTGTGTGGTTGTGAAATTTCAATTTAAAATTTAAATCAGTTAAATTGATGGAAATAAAATATTTTTGAAATCTGAATATTTTTATATAATAAAAATGTAAACCATTTTCTGAGTGAGACGTTATAATTCGTTTCATCAAATTTGGACCGTTCTAGCTCCTTTTATATTATTTTCGGCGTTTTAGCAGCATTTTCGGCTGCGAATATCGAGTTTTGATAGGAGGGTCGTGTCACTCATATCTATGTACCATCTTGTTCGTCTCATCGCGCTGATCTTTGTAGTATATTCATTTGGGCATTTCGGCCTCCGGTATGCGGCGAAATCTGCAAACGATTGGCCGTATCGGTACCCAATTTTAACCTTTTGGTTTCCTATGTCCTTTCATTGTCCTCCATGAGAAAATTAATTGTAACAACCCGAATTCCTATGGGTCGGGATTTTTTGCAAAAATGCTAAAACTCAAGCCTACTGAAGCCCGAGTTGGGTATCTGGTATCCTGCAAATAGGCAAAGACAGATATATCAGAGCTCAAGTAAATATCTCACAACGGAACTGGCTAAAATATAATAGTAAGTAAATACTCACCAAGATAATAACACTTTTTAAACAAGTGTCTCAAAGCTAAAAAGTCTCTGCCATCTACCTAACCTGTGGTATGTATGAGGAGGGGGTCAGAACTAAAGTTCTGGTGAATGGACAAATTATACACTTCTAAGCTTAATTCTACATATCCCGTTTTATTTCCATTTTCTGTTATGTTAGGTTTATTGGGTTTATGATACTCTCGCCTCTGTGCGTGAATCGTACCCATCTACTCCCTAGTAGATTAATACCTAATAATAAATATATATGTAGCTACATGCCCAATGACCGCATCGGTCCTAAGTACTACCCATAGTACCTTCCGTATCCTCCTCGAAAAGGACTCCAATTGTCTTGCTCCTAGAGCGTTCTTTAACTACATCTGTAAAGGACAACTTCGTGAGGCATACAATACAGATGTTCCATTGTCTACTATGAAAACGTAAAACTACATCCGCACTAGCCTATACTAATGCTCGTACATTCACAATGTACCACCCAGTGCGTACCTTTAGGACTATACGTAATCATTATGTCTACTCCCTGAATCTTGCCAACAAGGTCTACCTTGTACGGAACTCAGTCGGGGATTTTCTATATCTATAAAGGATAGCTTCGTTAGGCTTACAATACAGATATTCTACTTGGTCTATCTCTATTCTCATCGTGGCTATGGCCCCACGCAGCTACCTCTCAACTAATCGAAAGACCTTTAAAGAGATAAATGGCTGTGCCCTACTGCAAACAATCTAAACATCCAATTGGTTGCGCCCTCATCCAATGTATCGGTAGTGAAAGAATCATTGGCCTGTTGATTTAACTCTAGTCTTTCCCGAACTCGCTCTTGGTTGATGATGGCTTGATCTCCGCATGCAACTATCCTTTTGGGTCCTGCCTACTAAAATCTACTCGCAAGTCAGAGTACGTCGTCATACGAATATCCTACTCCATTCATCCACCTTTTGACTACCTACAAAGGCCCGCTTTAGTCCTGCAATGCAAGAGTACTCAAGGTATACTCTCTTGATGGAACACCTACAGACCTACCTCCGGGGGTGCAGCTTCATTAGGCCTACCCCTAAGGGCCATCCTAGAGTACCCTCACATCCCGTTGAAGTCTCGTACTTCCTTCTAGCCTAAATTAACTAAGTTGCCGTGCTAAAAATCTATGATGAACTGCTTCGTTAGGCTCTTCATCCTTTGGGCTGCTCCAAACGCATCTTACCATTTTATTAGACCCTACGTCCAATCTTTTATTATGCGTTTAGTTTACTTTTCGAATTCCGTTGGCTACTTATTTACCCTAATCAGCATAAGCGTGTCCCAGCCTCACATAACTATTGTGAGACCATCAGTTCTTGACTGAAGGAGAATGCTGTTGGTATGGGCCTTTCTTCTATGTTTGCTTATTAACTTAGTGTAAGTTTTAAAATAAGCCTTTTCTGTTATCTCTAATTATAACCTATGTTATAATTATACTTGCAATTGTTACTTCTATATTCTTTAATAATCTACATGTTATAAATATAATTGCAAGTGTCTCTTTTCTATTCTAGTTTGTCTTTTTTATTATGATATTGAATTCTCCTTAGTTCTCTTATATTATGTGAAAATCTTGGCTTGGGACTACGTCCGACTGTCACAAATTTACTTATCATAATAACTTCTTTGCTTTTATTCCACTATCTGCGTAGTAAATGCAAATCTAGGCACATTTCTGTTTATTGTTTCTAGTCTTGTCAAATAATTAACTTGATTTCTTCTTTAATTTCTTTAACTCTTCACTTTATTCTCTTTTACTCTAGGAAGTAGTTCTATTCTATTTGGTTGATTACAAAAACTATGCTAAAAATCCATTTCCATATTTTAATACTAAATAATGCTATAAACAATAACTCAAAATTGCAAGGTATTTCTTTTATTGTTTCTTTAACTATGGGGTAATGCAAAATACAGAAATGTCTCTATTTTACACTAATTCTCTTTTTCTTTCTTTTATTCTTGCAATTGCGTTTATCGTTATTTTTGCAATATTAAACTATGGAAATGTATTGTCTTTTCTAAACCAACCAACCAACTAATCTATCGCTAACTTCCAAATCAAGTTATTAGACATTCCTCTTTTTAATTTATTTCTCCCGTTTTAGCATAGTTTACTGCAAATTTCTTGCTTTTAGGCTTATGCCTTTCTCTATAACTGTTAAGCCCAATATTATTCAAATTTAATTGGATTCCTATCTTTCTTTTCCATATAAATAATAATTAACTATAAGCTCTCTTATAGAATTTACAGTTTCAACATAACTAATTAGCAGAACTAATTACTGAAATAGATGCTGAATTAAATTATTTAACGGGAATCTAATGATAATATATCATAAACGTAAAAGATATATAATTTAAATCCACTCACATGTCATCCTTAGCTTTGCTCTATAGTCTTAGCTCTGCTCCCTGGCCTTCTTGGATCCCCTTCTAAGGTGTCTAATATTTTTATTAAGAAGATCTTCTCCCTAGAAATATTTTCTATTTAGGGTCCAACCTCAGATAATAAACCCAATTGGGAGAAAATCTGATTGTGAGAAAATAGCCAGGCCTAGAGCCCTATTTATGGTGGAGTTTGGGGATCTCTGATCGGCTGATTTTTGGATTGAATCTGCTGTAACAATGTCACAAGCTCGTTGCGAATCGTTGGATCCAGAAAAAGACGTTCCGGATTGCACAAAAATCAAATTTGAAGAGTTCGGCTTGTACCTATGTGATTTATCTTCCAGGATATAATGCGGGTCGACCTACAGGTCGACCTGTGTGCTTTGAAGGTGGACCCTAGGGTCGACCTGTGTTCCTTGGAGTCGACCTATAGGTCGACCCATGCTATTTTATTATATTTTTTTTTCCCGATTTTCGTTTCTCTCGTAACTTCTTCGTATTAACTCGGATTTTGACAAGTTATATATGGAAATTGATCATAAAATCGCCACGAAAACAATGGTATAAGTTTCAAGGCCATATTCTGTAACACCCCACACCCCTTAGTATACTCAAAAGGACACACTAAAAGGCATGGTGCGATGTAGGTATAACTAAAACTAGTTGAGACTAAGATTCAAAAGACAAAAATTAAATAATAATAACAGCATAAGGGAAATGCTTCTGGTATGGATCTTTTCTTTTAACTATTGACCACTTATCTACCCTAAACAGCATAAGGGAAATGCTGCTGGTATAGATCTTTTCTTTTGACTATTGATCATTTATCTACCCTAAACGACATAAGGGAAATGTTGTTGGTACGGATCATACTTTCATCTTTGCTTATTAACTTAGATAAATTATTTTAAATAAGCCTTTGTTATTATTCTTACTATCTGTGCTTATTAATTTATCCTAAGTCTTTAAATAAGCCTCATTCTGTTCTGTTTCTTATTATATAACCTACGTTATAATCATGCTTATTACTTAACCCAAGGTCTAAGTGTAAAAATAAGCTTCTTTCATCTTTTACACTTTTTAGTTATAATTCTAAGTTATAACTAGGCCAATATCTTTAATTTAGTCCAATTCTAATCATTATTAGGCTCAATTTCAGTCCAATTCCATTTTTATTACAGTCTTTACAATTTGCATCTATCTTCCGTTATTTCAGTGTTCTTATAATTTAATCCATATTCGCGTTTAATCTATTCAAATCCATTCGCGAAGAAAAAGAAGAAATAAAAGAAACTGAAAATAGAAGAAAATCCAAAGCATAGGAAAAAGATGTAAATAACGTATAAATAACAGTAAATAAATTAAAATACTGTAAATAAACTATAATTAAATGGAAAAGCTATAATTAACAGAAATTATCTACGTATAACCGAAAAGAATAGCTGAAAGGAAATAGACTGAAATCAATTCTAAAAACTCTAAACAAACTACTGAAAAGGCTATTCCAAAAATCGTAGTAAGACTACAACTATTGGAAACCCTATTATTTTAAATTACTCAAATAAATCTAAAATAATTACAATCACTCACCTGTGGTCCTAAGCTCTTCCCTTTTGGTCTTCCCAGATCCACTTGAGGGTATTAAAATATTTTATTTAAAAAATTCTCTCCTTGGAAAATTATTCCTTTTAGGGTCCTTCCTAAAAAGGTGAACCCAAGTGGAGAAAATCTAGAATGAGAAAAAGTGTTAGGCCTAGGGTCTTACTTATAGGGGTAGAAATGGATCTCAGACCATTAGATTTGGAGATTGAATAGGATGCAACCACGTCATAGGCTGAATAGGAGCCATCGGATGGAAGCACGAAGGGACCAGATGAGCTAAAAGAATGTAAATGACGTATACAAGGCTTGGTAGAACGAACACGAACGAAAAATTCATTCGTTTGCTCACTACATAGGGTGGGTCGACCGCATGGTCGACTGGCCGGTCGACTAGGGGTTAGTTAGGTCGACCCCCTGGTCGACCTAGCCCTATATTTTTTTTTCTTGTTTCCTTGTTTATTTCGTTTCTCCTCCATACTAGCTCGGATTCTGACATTCTATATATGGAAATTGACCAGAAAATTACCATGAACACAATGGTGCAACTCCGATGGCTCAATTCTGATTATTTCACCAAGTTATTTTATCATTTGATTAAGTCGTTAATTAATTATTATAGCTTAAATTTCGGGTTGTTACATTCTCCCCTCCTTAAGGGTTTCGCCCCGAAATATCTAAGGATAAAAGAATGAACTAAATGTTTTCATCCAAGTTCTTTAACCAACTACTCAACCATCATCCATTTATCCATTGTCCTTAAGTTTTTCTAATGCGATTTATGATACTTATGCAATTAGTGTAGTGTTGTTGTCCCTAACTAATGCAAAAGATTAGGCGGTCCACTGCTTTAGTTGACCTCCTTTTATGCAATTATGTCTGTGCCATGTATCCAAATGAATGCAAAAATTCCTAATGATAACTGATAGTTCTATATGTGTGCTTCAATCATCATCCAAATGCAACAATCATGTGATAATCATCCACTTATAGCAACCATGGAAAATAGGATAAAAATGCGCACACGTCCTTATGCATATGCTCTAGTGTCCTAATTAGGCCGATCCCTAAAAGATAATAGTGCCTCGTGTAAGTATATGCGTCCATTAGCATCCACTAGCAAACACTTGCAACCACTTGCATCCATCATTCCGAACACGTTCTAGTAACATGTTTACATCAAATCCTACCATCCATAGGTTAAATCCTAAGTTCTACCCTCCCAAAGGATAGTAAAGGAAAGAACCCATTCAAAACTAAAGATGGAAATATGAAATTCTAAAACTTATTATCGAAAAGATGAGGATATGAGATACGAATTTTCTCCTAATCAAACCAATCTTCTCCGAAGTCTCAACTATGTCGGAACCAAGGCAATCCCTCTGTAGAGTCTATCCAACACGATGCACTGCCTTTCATAAAGAGTTTCGAAAGGTTCCACTTCTAATGCTAGCTTGGAAACTACTATCATATGAGAATCCTACTAAAGCAAGATGGTTCTCCCAAGTTTCTTCAAAATAAAAAATACACGTCCTCAACCATGTGTGCCTTATAATCTTACCTTTACTATTCTTCTTTAGTCTGCTCACATGAATCAACATTCCTAGGTTCCCACTAGTGCCCTATACACGTTACACGAACTTCCACTATTACTTCTAAAAGTAATCCCTGTTGTCTCCTTTATAGCCTTACACTTTATACCTAGGAAATGATTCCTACCTACTTCACATTTATAGGTTTGGTTTGGTATTTATCATTTCAAAAATTAAGGCTTAAATTTTTAAAACATCAAAGCCCAAAATCTTTGTCATTAAAAAGTGTTATTTTTAAGTTTATATTAAGTTCAAAAATACTAGGTTACTTAAAATCTTACCTTTCTAGACTTGTACCTTCACAGCTTTTGAATTTACATTATTTCCCAAACCTAGAGGGAAAAACTTTCAAATTCTAAGTCCCGAACTTATTCCTCGGTTTCTTTTAAAGACCATTTTGGTTTTCTATATAAATTTGAGTCCTCAATTTCTCTTTTATTAAGTTTTCCAAACACTTATTTATTTTTTCACCAAACTATTTTCTTTTAGAATATCTTTAAAATATCCTTATGTGTTTTCAAAACAGTTCTTATTACACCTAACGATCTTATACCTTAATGTTTGGAACTGCTCTCTCTTATGAGAAATTACTAATGCTAAAATCTTCTATGAACCTTTTAAAAGAGGACTTCATGTTTATATGAAATTACAAGGAACTTATTTTATATTTTTCGAAACAGGCTATACAAAATACGGTGCTTCCCATACCTTGTACATATCTTTCACGTATTCCTTATAACTTACACTAAACATTTTTATTGGTTTCATAGAAAATTATACCATTATTCTTTTCATTCCAATATATTAAAGTATGTTTAAATTATATTTTCTTATGATAGACATCTTTTAATATCTAACTTACACTTTTCTTTCCATAAAAACTCATCTTCAAAACTGTTTTATTATATCCATAACCAAAAACATTTTCTTATACTTATTTCAAGAAAAATAAGTGTATTCACAAATCACTTTTATTTCTACTCTTAGTAATTATCCTTTAAAATATACACTTTTATTTGGGTTTAAAACAGATGTTGCATAAAACACTGTTACTACAACCCAAAAATACTAGTGTATAAGTTCAATTAAAAATAAATACTAATAAACCTCACATATTATGTAAAAACATTTCCTTTGGGAGTCACCTACTATATTGGTAGCGTTATAGGCTATGATCCCTTTATTTTCACGAAAACATATATTACAACAATAAATGTTGTAATCTACGTTTCCGTTTTTAGGTTTTTATATTTAAAATTTTTGTTTACTTATAAAGAAATTAGTGAACTATATACGTTCTGTAATTCTTCAAAAAGAATTTCACTTTTAACAAAATTTATATCATATAAAAACCAATTTAATTTTCTTACCATATTCCCAAAAACCCAGTATTTACTTTTAGAAATATTGACAATTCTTCTTTTCAATTCTAATAATTTCATTTTATTGGGTTAGACATAAAGTGGATTTTCCTACTTACTATCCCAGGAGTATCCTTTCTAAACCTTGGAAATCTCATTTCCTTACTCAAAGTCTTTTGTTCCTATACTCATATTAATTCGAAGGTACTACCTTTAAATCCACTTATATGAAACAATTATAATTTCTGCAATTATCTACACGTGGCTTACCTCCTTTTCTATTGTACATCCCCAATCTTTGCCTACCACTCTTTGGATTTTCACAATCCGAGCCTAAATGTATAGAACTATTTATCAAACTCTTTCCCAATTCATCCCATACCCCGAAAATCTCAATACATAGGCATCACAATCAAATCCTACGCCTAGTATACAAATTTCCAAACCCCTACAGACCATAGATAAATGTGCCGATCCTCCTATGGGATTTGAAACAAAATGGGATCTACTACTAAAGAGATGTCTAAGTGCAAACAATCTACTAGGGATAAATGAGTGTAATGCTCAAGAATCGAAAAGGGTCTAAATGGAAAAATCAGAAATAGAAATCAAAACTTCTACAGTGATTTTCCTACCTCTATCCGGTCCATTGCTAGAAGGCGCTGCATCCAAAGCCTGTATCTGTGCTGTAGGGGCGCTCGCTCCGTGCCTCGTCTTTTGAGGACAGGCTTTACTAAAGTGAATAGGCTGTCCACAATTGAAACACTTCCCTTTCATTGCTGCCTTCTTACAATCCTTTGCGTAATGACCAACCATCCCACAACTCTTGCACTTCTCATTTTTCTTGATCTGCTTTTGAGGGCCTCCTCCTTTCTTTTTATCCTCATCCTTCTTCTTCAGACCTTTCGACTTAAAAACTTCCTTTGACTCTCCTTCCTTGACTGCATCAGACATAAGCGCCATCTCCACCAAAGACTCATAAGTAGCTCCCATCGACACATGAGTCAACAACAATCTCTAAAGGGGATAATTCAATCCCTTCGCAAATTCATAGCTTTCTTGTGCGGCGTATTCACCAACTCCATTCCGAACTACGACAATTCATTGAATTAGTTGATGTACTCCTTCACCGACAAACTTCCTTGCTTCAAATTGATAAACTGCTCTAACTGAACACTCTCCTCTGCTTGAGACAAAAACTTCCTATGAAACTGCTCCCGGAATCCATTCTAGGTCACCTCCCTTCCTTCTAACTCTATGACATCCCACCAATACAAAGCCTCCTCTTTCAGCTGCCAAGATGCTAGCTGAACTCGCTATTGATCATCCAATCCCAATAGTCCAAATATCCTCTTTGTGCCTCTAAGCTTGCCTGCGTACCTCTGGAGTCGTGGCTTGTAGATACCTATGAAACCAGGCTGGGATTGGGATGCCCTCGGTAGGGTTCAGGGCATCCGCCATTTTATGAAAAGAAAAGGATAGTTTATGAAAGAGTCGAAGGGGGATTGAACTGGACTTTTGAGGGGATTTTTATAAAAACTCTTTTATGCTTAAAAACTACTTTTAAGAGTTCTTTTCTGAAAAATACTTTAAAGCAAGTTATTTTAAATAATACTTTACTTTTTTAAAATAAATTTTTTGGAATCTTGTAACCCTAGGCTCTGATACTAAATGTAACACCCCACACCGCTTAGTATACCCAAAAGGACACACTAAAAGGCATGGTGCGTTATAGGTATAACTAAAACTAGTAGAGACTAAGATTCACAAGACAAAAATTAAATAATAACAACAACAACAATAATAATAACGTAGCGGAAACAATTATAGTATTTTGCTAAAAATCAAATTCCATAATATAAGATGATAAAAATAAGTCACCAAATACCCAATACATTATATGACAAAATACCCATACAAGTCTTGTGAAATCAAAAACCCAAAGTCTCAAATAATATCAGAGTACAATACATCTCTCTAAAAATACCAGCTCAACAAAAGAACTAAAAACTGGAACTGAAGGAAAGAAATACATGATAGAATCTCCAAGAAGCTGTGGTCTACTTTCCTTGCCCCTGATTGCCTATGGGGGGGAAGGGGAAAATAGAGAAGTGGGTCAGACTAAAAGTCTGGTGAATGGTAATAATTACTAGAATCTTTAAGCAAAGTAAAAGTAATAGACCTTACAACAGTTCTAGTATATAAAAGGAAACAAAGGGAATATGAAGAAGGAATAAGCTGGAAATAAATACGATTTAACTAAATTAACACAATTGATTAACTTTGATTGTTTGCACTTGTCTTTGATAACTGCTTTGATTAGGCTGAATTTCTAATCCTATAATTAGGCTGAAATCCTAATTCTACCCTTTGATCGGCATGCTACTCCATAGACCTTACTACGGACCGGACGCTATATAACTCCCTACACAGAAGGCAATGATGTCTACGAAAGACACACACTAAGCGCTTGGAACTCAATAGCGACTTATCTCCCCTAATCGATGCCGCACGCTTGGTCACCGTTGGTTCGCACTATCCATTGCTCCCTCTTTTGACCTTTTATTTATCCTAGACAGCATAAGCGTGCCCTCGTCTCACTTCAGGCTATTGTGAGACACCGTGTCCATAGAAAATAGGGAATGCTGTTGGAACTGGTCCCTGTTAAACAAAATTTAGTTGCGTTCCTTGTCCAAATCCCCATGATTTAGTCTTTAATTATTGACCTCTTATCTACCCTAAACAGCATAAGCGTATCCCGAGGGAAATGCTGCCGGTACAGATCTTTTCTTTTAACTATTGACCACTTATCTACCCTAAACAGCATAAGGGAAATGCTACCAGTACAGATCTTTTCTTTTAACAATTGACCACTTATCTACCCTAAACAGCATAAGGGAAATGTTGCTGGTACAGATCTTTTCTTTTAACTATTGACCACTTATCTACCCTAAACAGCATAAGGGAAATGCTGTTGGTATGGATCCTACTTTCATCTTTGCTTATTAACATAGATAAATTATTTTAAATAACCCTTTGTTATTATTCTTACTACCTGTGCTTACTAATTTATTCTAAGTCTTAAAATAAGCCTCATTCTATTCTATTTTCTTATTATAACCTACGTTATAATCATGCTTATTACTTAACCCAAGGTCTAAGTGTAAAAATAAGCTTCTTTCATCTTTTACTCTTTTTAGTTATAATTATAAGTTATAACTAGGCCAATATCTTTAATTTAGTCCAATTCTAATCATCATTAGGCTCAATTTCAGTCCAATTCCATTTTTATTACAGTCTTTACAATTTGCATCTTATCTTCCGTTATTTCAGTATTCTTATAATTTAATCCATATTCGTGTTTAATCTATTCTAATCCATTCGCGAAGAAAAATGAGAAATAAAAGAAACTCAAAATAGAAAAAAATCCAAAGCGTAGGAAAAAGATGTAAATAACGCATAAATAACAGTAAATAAATTAAAATACTGTAAATAAACTATAATTAAATGGAAAAGCTATAATTAACAGAAATTAGCTACAAATAACTAAAAAGAATACCTAAAAAGAAATAGACTGAAAATAATTCTAAAAACTGTAAATAAACTACTAAAAAGGCTATTCCAAAAATCGTAGTAAAAGTACAACTATTGGAAACCCTATTATTTTAAATTACTTAAAGAAATCTAAAATAATTACAGTCACTCACCTGTGGTCCTAAGCTCTTCCCTTTTGGTCTTCCCAGATCCACTTGAGAGTATTAAAATATTTTATTTAAAAAGATTCTCTCCTTGGAAAATTATTCCTTTTAGGGTCCTTCATAAAAAGGTGAACCCAAGCGGAGAAAATCTAGAATGAGCAAAAGTGTTAGGCCTAGGGTCTTATTTATAGGGGTAAAAGTGGATCTCGGATTGTTGGATTTGGAGGTTGAATAGATGCAACCACGTCATAGGCTGAATAGGAGCCATCAGATGGAAGCACGAAGGGACCAGATGAGCTAAAAGAATGTAAATGACGTGTACAAGGCTTGCTGGAACGAACACGAACGAAAAATTCGTTCGTTTGCTCACTACGTAAGGCGGATCGACCGCACGGTCGACCTTCCCCCTCCTAGGTCGACTAGCCGGTCGACCTAGGGATTGGTTAGGTCGACCCTCTGGTCGACCTAGACCTATAAATTGTTTTTCTTGTTGCCTTGTTTATTTCGTTTCTCCTCCATACTAGCTCGGATTTTGACGTTCTGTAACAACCCGAAATTTAATCCATAAAAATTAATTCGTTAATTAATTAAATAATAAAATAACTTTGTGAAATTATCAGAATTGAGCCACGGGAATTGCACCATTGTGTCCGTGGTAATTTTCTGGTCAATTTCCATATATAGAACGTCACAAACCGAGCTAATATGACCAAGATACAAAATAAGCCGAAATAGAAGAAAATATATATATATATATAAGGCAGGTCAACCGGCCGGTCGACCGTCTGGTCGACCCGCCTCCCTTAATTATGAACGAATGAACTTTCGTTCGTTCGAACGTTCAAGAGCGAATTTTGCCAACTTAATGACGTGTTTTGCATTCTTTACCTCAATCCGGTCCTTGCATTCTTGCATCCGATGGCTCCTATTCAGCCTATGATGTGGTTGCATCCCATTCAATCTTCAAAATCTAACGGTCTGAGATTCACTTCTACCCCTATAAATAAACCCCTAGACCTAGCACTTTTTCTCATTCTAGGTTTTCTCTAATTGGGTTCACCTTTCTTGGAAGGACCCTAAACAGAATAATTTTTCCAAGGAGAAAATCGTTATAAATTAAATTATTTTACAACTCCAAGTTGATCCGGGAAGACCAAAGGAAGAGCTTAGGACCGGAGGTGAGTGATTGTAATTATTTTAGATTTTTTAAAGTAATTTAAAATAATAGGGTTTCCAATAGTTGTAGTCTTACTACGATTTTTGGAATAGCCTTTTCAGTAGTTTATTTAGAGTTTTTAGAATTGATTTCAGTCTATTTCCTTTTAGCTATTCTTTTCAGTAATTTTAGTTTATTTCTGCTAATTATAGATATTCCATTTATCTACAGTTTATTTACAGTATTTTAGTTTATTTACTGTTATTTATACGTTATTTACATCTTCTTTCTATGCTTTGGATTTTCTTCTATTTTCAGTTTTCTTTTATTCCTCCTTCTTCGCGTATGGATTAGAATAGGATTAACGCGAATATGGATTAAATTGTAAGAAAACTTAAATAATGGAATATAAGATGTAAATTACAAAGATTGTAATATAAATGGAATTGGACTGAAATTATGCCTAATTGGACTGAAATTATGCCTAATTATGACATTAATTGGACTGCATTAAAAAGATTGGCCTAGTTATAACTTAGAATTATAACTAAAAAGAGTAAAAGATGAAAGATGTAATAACCCATATTTTTAACAAATATTTTAAATTAATTTTTATTTGAAACTTTGATTTCATTTTAAATTGAATTTTGGAATTTTTCAATATAATTTTGGATTTTGTTTCTATTTTATTTTCCAAATATAATAAAATAATGATTTTCCAAAAATTTTATATTTTGGTCAACTTTGGTCGAATTTTGACTTTCAGTTGAATTTTTAAATTTGAATTTTAAATTTCTAATCTTTTTCTTAGAAACTGTATTTGTTTCTGATATTCGTTCAGCTTTTCGTTTCGTCAAGTTCTGTTTAAACTTTTTAAAATTTATAAAATTCAGCGTTTTACACGCAATTTTTCTCTGTATTTTTCATTGTTCATTTCCTATTTTATTTTCCATCTTTTATTTGTTTGGGCTTTGAAATTTTGTTGTGTTGAACTTGTTTGAAATGGGCTTGTGATAATGGGCTTAGGAAATTCAAAAGACTTGAGTTATTTGTTGTAATTGGTGTCTTTTCCATTTCCTAGCTTTTCCTTTCCTAGCCGTTCAACACCTCTTAGCCGTTCGAAACTCTTTCATTTTCACGTACAAACAACATTTCCTCCTTTCACGTTCTCATTCATTCACCTGAGAAAAATATTTGTAGTAAGTTCCATGGCTTCCTCCTCTTCTTTTATTCTATTTTTCTTTTGTTCTTTCTCTTCTACACTATGCTCGGCCTCTACCTTTCACCATCAACCCCAACCCTTAGCCGACCATTACCTCCTCCTCCACCACCACCTTCCACGACCAGCAACCCTCATCACCATCCCCTGCCAGGCCGTGAATCCCATAGATCAAAACCCCATCACCAAAACATGTGGCAAACCCTAGCTGATCCCCTATACATCAACCACCATCTCCTTGTAGCCTCGGCCACCACCAACACTACCATCTCCTCTAGCCCATGACATCACCACTGACCTTAGCCGCACCACCTAATGACCCAGACCTGACCCCTTGCCTTAAACCAGACCGAGCCATGTTTGCTATGGACGAACCCCATGACCATTCACCTACCATGTCTCTTTGCCTTCACAACTCCTACCTCTTTACATTCCATTGTTTTGCCTTCTATTTGCTGACCATTGGCCGAGCATTTTAGGCCTAGACCTGTTCATGGCTGAGCCATTGTGATTGTGATCAAGCCCATTTCCTATGAGGCCGAGCCCACTTGCAATTGTCAAGTCATTTTGGTTCACTTTGTGCTTGTTTTGTATTGTTTAATCTTATATTCTTTTGTGATTTGAATATCTACTTATATTTGTTTTATTTTATTTGTTGGAAGATCTGAATATTGGCTCATCATCTTCTCCTCGAATCTAGTCGTGCTTTTCGTGCTTTGCGGAGTTTGGATTTGTGTTTTGAATTTGATCTCTAGCTTTAGAGGCGAGTTTATCACTCTCGACAAATTGTACTTATATAAATGTGAAACAATGTCACTTGAATTGTAGTAGTTGATATGCTATGTTATATGCTCACATCTGCCTGCTATCTGACATTATATGATGATATTACCTGATTATATACCTATTGCATCACCTGACATCATATGATATGTTTTACTATTTATTTATTTTCTGTTTCTCACACAGCAAGTTCCCTGTTAGTATAGAATCACTTGGGTTGAAATAATACATACCCGAACGAACTTTAGAATAGGGAAAAGTCGTTACGAGCTGAAATGATAGGCTCGAGCGATTTTTATTTGACTTGGTATTGCGGGTTTGAAATGATAAAATCCAAAATTTAAACTAATTATGGATTGAAATGATATATTATCCATATCACTTGACCTAAGTTAGAAAATATTATACAGACCCGTGGTTAATTTAAAATGATTTTTTTTCTGAATTTATTAAGTAATTTTAAATGTAAAAATATGAAATTTTTACTTAAATTGGGTTTAAATGATTTAAATAGTGATTTTCTATAAGTTAAAATTTTATAAGTTGATAAATGGTTTAAATTGAAATTTAAAATTTGATTTAACTTAATAATTGAAAATTTAATTAAAATGGAATTTTTAAGCTTAACTTAGTAATTAAAATATTTTAGTTATGAAATGGATATTTTAAAGAAAGAAATATTAAGATTTGTTTGTTAAAATGAAAAGTTAAGCAAATTATAATGTAAATTTGACTTAATAAATGAATTTTAATTTAATTGGATATTTATTAATAAAATGTCATTTTATAAAAAAAAATTATAAGTTAAGTAATATCGAAATATGATAAGTTAAAAATGAGAAAAAGTTGAAAATATATTGTTTTAAATTTTTATAATAAACTTATAACAGTAATTGTAGCGTTTCAGAAATGTTGTGGTTTTAATGTAGTGTTTTTCAAATTAACACTATACTTATAGAACATTCTGTAAGTGCTACTGTTTCTGAAATGTATTGGTTTTCAAATTAACACTGTATCTACAGTAACGTTTTATAAGTGCTACTGTTTCTGAAATGCATTGTTTTTCAAATTACCACTATATGTACACCAGCATTTTCTAGGTGCTACTGTTTTGAATAAGGCAACATTTTCAAATGCTAATACATATACTATCACATTTTCTAAGTGCTGTGAATGCTGAAAATACAATGTTTTGAAATATTGCAATTGAACGAACGAACTTAGAAATTGCTACAATTTTTGGAAATTGAATATTTGATTTGAAAGTATAATGACTTCATATTTAAAATGGTTTAAGTGAATATGTTTGATTTGAAATATAAACCATTTTGAAATTTATAACCACGGGTTATAATAACGGTTGGTTGTTGAAGAGACCGGGATCAGATATTGTCATACTCTCTGCCAATACCGAAAACCACTTTAACAACCGTGCATGCGGTGGAGTTTTCAGAATGAAGTAGGTGGCTGACGACGTTCTGTTTTGAGGTATAAACGTGGACCTGGCTAGGCGAGGTAACTTCTCCGTTCGGACACACTTCTTCGTATGCCATTCTATTACTTTGTGATTGGTTTGATGCGCACCTTTGATTTGGGAGTGTGGCTAGAGGTGGGCGATTGCTGCAACTTTGCGTTACCCTAGCCACCTTAACACTATTATTTTTCATAGTTCACTTTACTTTAGACATTACTATGATAGCATTCATTACTACATAGTTGATGGTTTAACGGATCCTTAAAGGATGGGCGATCCCAGGCATCCTTTAAGTTACTTGTGCCTTTCTATTACAGTTCACTTGAGTTGGTTTACATTGTATAAGTATGTATGTCCTGACTCGAGTGTTTTGTGTTTTGCTTTACGCTTGGGTCAGCCTGAGTATCCCAGCTTTGGATTCATCTTCTGGAGCTAGAGATTTGTTGGAGCTTATTTGTCTATCTTTTCATCTATTTCCATTTCATTTATTTCTTATTCAGTATTGCTTTTGTATTAGTTGACTTATGTATTCAGAATTCTATTGTATTTGTTTTTCAGACTATGATATTTTGTATCTGTTTTGAGATTATTTATGTAGTAGCTTCATGAACTACTATGGTTTTTTATTTTCGCTGTGAGTTATTCTGATATTCTGTTGTTGGGTACGTTTCTATCACTACCAAGTCCAGATGAGAAAGGAGCCACCGAACCGTTCGGTGCCAAGCCAACAGGAGAAAGTAAGGGACGAACCAGCCTCTACCGGACCAATACCTATTCAAGCATCACCGAACCAACCCCATAGCCGGACCAACTCTCACCGAACCAACTCCATAGCCGGACCAACTCTGTGCCGAACCAACTCCATAGCCGGACCAACTCTGTGCCGGACCAACTCCATGATGAACCAACTCTCACCGAACCAACTCCATAGCCGGACCAACTCTGTGCCGGACCAACTCTGTTCCGGACCAACTCAATGCCAGACCAAATGCTACCGGACCAATACATGCCAGGCCCGATCACATCAGCCCAGGCCCACCAGCAGCTATATACATCCAAGACCCCTGCTCCCTACCTCACTCTATAAATAGAGGGGCAGGGGTACAACAATGGGGACAAGTTTTGAGAGCTCAAGCACGGAGAGAACTTTCAAAAAACTTTCTTTTACTTGTATCAAAGCTTTGTACTTGTAATCTAAACAAGAGAAGAGAAATAACATATAAAGTGGACGTAGGCACATTCTGGCTGAACCACTATAAATCTGCGTGTCTTTTTACAGTTTAGCCCCTGCTTTTCATATATTTGCATAAATCACCCAAATCACTAAGAACAACATAAGATCTACTAAATCATACGACTTTGAGGTGTTTGTCCATTTTTTGTGCAAACATTTTTGGTGCTTTCATTGAGAGCTAGAAGCTCGAAGCTTCAGCTTCATCCACTTAATATTTTTCCTAACAGCATCGTTCGCCACTTGGAAAACATGCCTCCCAAACAGAGAAAAGATGTTAACAAAGGAAAAAACATCGCATCCAGCAGTCTTCCAGATCCAGCTGTCACGAATCAAGTAAATCGTCCTCCTCCAGCAGCAGTACCAAATGAAGGACAGGCTAATCCGACCACTCCTGCCACAGAACAGCCCGCAACAATTACTAGGGAAGATTTAGACAGGGTTGTGGTTGAAGTAACTAACCGCTTCACATCCCAGTAGGAAGCCTTGGTGGACCATCTCATGTCGCGCTTAAGGGATGCTGAAGAGTCCAACCGCAACACTGAATCATGGGGCAAGTCCCAGTCTGGAGGATCTCAGAGACAACAAAGGTCTTCCTTCTTCGAAGGAGCTAACGGCAGAAGTAGCCATGGTAGGAGCCGAGATCGA
Organism: Allium fistulosum; assembly: GCA_030737815.1. Lineage (NCBI taxonomy): Eukaryota > Viridiplantae > Streptophyta > Magnoliopsida > Asparagales > Amaryllidaceae > Allium > Allium fistulosum. The sequence goes on along the minus strand of CM060906.1, from coordinate 514,244,159 downwards.
GCACAGCCCGAAGTTAGGCCTGAGGAAACGTTTGGTACCGAACCCAACGGGGGAGGTACCGGACGAAGGTCAACTGTAGCTGAGCCTGTCATACTGCCTAACCACGGAAACGCCAGTGAACGGGGCCGAGCTAGAGTCCAGCCCGAAGTTGGACCCGAGGAAGTGCTTAGATCAGAACCCGGCAGGGGAAGATCAAGGCAAGGACCAACTGTAGCTGACCCTAGCATGCTCCCAAAAGATCAAAGGCAGCCACTGGAAAATATGAGGAATGATAGACGATACCATCCCTACAGGTCATCTGGACGGAATCAATCCCATAGAACAGAACCAAACTCATTTCTATCTGCTCCAAATTCTGATGAAAGGATGGCACGCTTATTCAGAGAGTGCGTCCAACAGGAGAAAAGAGATCGAGGGATAGGCGCTAGGGTAACCAGCCCTTTCGCCCGCAATATCGAAATTGCTATCACCCTCCGAGAATGGAAGATGCCAACAATGGAACCTTACAAAGGAACCTCCGACCCCGTTGTACACTTACAGAGGTACACACAACATATGCTCATGAGTGGGGCGACAGAGGGAGTACTGTGCAAATGCTTTCCGCTCTTCTTAGCAGATCTCGCTACCTCCTGGTTCTGTCATCTACACCAGGGATCCATCAGCTCGTGGGAAATGTTGAAAGAAAAGTTTATTAGTCAGTTCCGCATTCATGTGGAGCAACCTAAGGACGCTTATTCCTTATCCAGCGTCAAACAGAAACCTGGAGAGAAGCTGCAGCAATACCTAACCCGATTCAACGCCGCAGCAGCCGCAGTCCAAGATGTCGATGAGAAGCTTATCCTAATGGCCCTCTGTAGTGGTGTGCATCCGGACACTAAATTTGCTAGAACGTTGACAAAAGAAAAACCAGCAACTTTACCCAATTTCTTCTATGAAGCCGGGAAATATATGAGGCTCGAGGATGCTGCCGTTGAGGGGTAGTCAGGACAGCAAAATAAGGCAACTCATAGCAACGCCTCTGCCGCGGCAAGGGACGTTCGAAGAAATGATTCCAGGGACAATACTGGGGTCAAAAAGGGAGAAAAGCGCCTATATCGGCCTGGACCGAGATTTGACACTTAAACTCCTTTGAACGAGACCGTCGAAAATATCTTCCTTGCCACCCAAGGCGAAGTTAGATACAAACGCCCACCATACAAGAAGGAATCAGATAACGCGCAGAAGTCTGGAAAGTTCTGCCGCTTCCACGAATCTCATGGGCATGATACCAATGAATGCCATCATCTCCGGGACTTGATTGAGGAACACATCAGAAGGAAGAAACTGCAACGCTATGTAAAAGGTCAGGACAGGACTCCAGCTCCTGCCAATGAGAACCCAAGGCTACCCTCACCGGAGATCGGCAGAGGAAACCGCAACACTAGCAGCTCGAGTCAAGAGAAGATAGTAGTCCATACCATCTCGGGAGGACCGCACATCGCAGACAGAAGCTGGAAAGAAATGGAAAGATATGGAAAGTCGCTCAGAGACAATAAAGACTGTGTCAATTCGGTTATAGAAGAGCGCCACCCAAAGCGGAAAGAAAGTGATGACATCACATTCGGTAAGCGTGACCTAGAAGGAAGGCAATACCCTCACATGGATCCCATGGTTATCTCTGCCCGGCTCGGCCCCGCCAAAGTTTATCGAATCCTAGTAGACACTGGAAGCTCAGTAAACATCCTGTTCAAACATGCATTCGACAAAATGAAGCTATCAATGAAGGATGTATCTCCCTACGATAAACCACTACACGGTTTCACTAGGGATGCAAAGATGCCCCTCGGGCAACTGGACCTCTTTGTTGAGATTGGAAGCCATCCCCGCTCCGTTGTACAGAAACAGACGTTTGTGCTAATAGAAAACCATTCGGCCTACAACGCCTTCTTAGGAAGCCCAGCCTTGTCTGACTTCCAAATTGTCCTAGCCCCATGGTGCCTAACGATGAAATTTCCAACGGACAATGGAGTAGGGGAAGTAGAAGGAGACCAGGACGTTGCTCGAGACTGCTATGTGACTGAACTTCGCAACAACCACAGGAAGGATAAAGGGAAGGGTGTAGAGGTTGCCCTCTGCACGAAAAGTCTAGAAGCGTAGCAACTAAAGAAAGCCCCTCCTCTTCGATATACCAACGACCCTTTCAACGAATTAGACCCTAGGGACAAAGAGGAGGAGGCCACCGCCGAGCCTGCAGAGGCTATGGAGTTTGTATCTGTAGACAAGCACGACTCAAGTAGACTATTGAAAATTGGGTCCCAACTAAAAGCAGAGTTGAAGGAGCAACTCATTGACTTTCTCCGCCACAATTTGGATGTATTCGCATGGTCACACACTGATACGACCGGAATCTCCCCCGACGTAGCATGCCATGTACTAAACATTGATCCTACCAAGGCGCCCGTAAAACAAAGAAAGAGAAGTATGGGGGCAGAGCGATCGGCAGCCCTCGATGAAGAAGTAAAGAATCTACTCGCCAATGACTTCATACAAGAAGCCATCTACCCGGAATGGATCGCTAACCTGGTACTGGTGAAGAAGGCTAATGGGAAGTGGCGAACATGCATTGACTTCTCCAACCTAAATGACGCCTGCCCAAAGGATTGCTTCCCACTTCCCCGAATCGACCAACTTGTAGACAGCACAGCCGGGCACGAGCTCTTATCTTTTATGGACGCATACTCAAGATATAACCAAATCCCTATGCATACTCCCGATCAAGACCACACTAGTTTCATCACCGACCGGGGTTTATACTGCTATAAGTTAATGCCTTTCGGACTTAAAAATGCAGGAGCTACCTACCAGCGCCTCGTCAATAAGATGTTTGCAGGGCTAATAGGGCAAACTATGGACGTATACGTGGATGACATGCTGGTAAAGTCAAGGAAAGCCGACGATCATGTAAGCCACCTAGGCAAGATGTTTCAAGTACTTCGCCAGTATGGAATGAAGTTGAATCCTCTAAAATGCTCCTTCGGAGTGTCATCAGGAAAGTTCTTAGGATTCATCGTCCATGCCAGAGGGATTGAAGCAAACCCTGAACAAGTCCGAGCGCTAAGGGATATCAAGATACCTTCCAATCGAAAGGAAATGCAAAGACTGAATGGAAAAGTGGCCGCCCTAAGCCGATTCATCTCCAAAGCAACGGACAAGTGTGTCCCCTTTTTCGAAGCTCTAAAGAAAGACAAAGGAAAGTTCGAATGGACCGACGAATGCTTGACCGCTTTCCTTAACTTAATCGAACACCTCCAGAAATCACCGGTACTCTCGACTCCAAGCGAAGGCGAAGAATTATACCTATACCTTGCCGTGTCATCTCACGCCCTAAGCGATGCCTTGGTAAGGGAAGACAACCGCACGCAGCGGCCAGTTTACTTCGTCAGTAAAAGGTTTACGGGGGCAGAAGTCAGATATCCTAAACTTGAGAAGCTAGCATACTGTTTACTAATCACATCACGGAAGCTGCGTCACTACTTCCAGTCCCATTCCATCAAAGTTCTGACCGATCAACCCCTGAGGCAGGTGCTCCATCGTCCCGACACTTCTGGGCGACTACTTAAATGGTGCATTGAACTAAGTCAGTATGATATCACCTATCACCCTCGCACCGCCATCAAGGGACAAGCCATGGCTGATTTCATTGCAGAATTCACTACCAACGAAGATAAGGAGCAAATGGAAATAGCAGAAGACATCAAGTGGAACCTCTTTATGGATGGTGCATCAAACGAACAAGGTTCGGGGGCAGGTGTGGTAATAGTCACTCCCAGGAAAAAAAAGCTGTGCTATGCTATAAGGTTGGAGTTCGCTGCCACCAACAACGATGCAAAATATGAAGCAGTGATAGCTGGACTAGAACTTGCCATAGAAATCAGAGCCAATTCTTTGTGTCTTCATAGCGATTCTCAACTTATTGTTAATCAAATACTAGGAGAATTCCAAGCTCGAGAAGAACGACTCATAGCATATTTAAAGAAAACCAAGTTACTTCTCAGCCGATTGGACCACTACCTAGTCAAACACATCCCTCGGGAAGAGAACCAAGAGGCCGACGAATTGGCAAAGCAAGCAAGTATGAGAAACATCGCCATCTTCGGAGAAGTAACCATCCCAAGGCAACTGACTCCAAGTTTTGAGCAAGTGAATCTGATAGCTGCAACCGAAGAAGCAACTTGGATGACTCCCATCCGAGACTACCTATAAAGCGGCACACTACCCAACGGACGTAACGAAGTCAAGAAAATCTTAAGGAAAGCTTCCCGCTACACAATTCAAGAAGACATCCTCTATCGGCGCGGATTCTCTAACCCGTTATTAAGGTGTGTCGCTGGGAGGGAAGCCAAGGAAATCTTATCCAACATCCATCAGGGAAGCTGCGGAGATCACACCGGAGGGCAAACATTAGCAAAAAAGATACTCCGATATGGATATTTCTGGCCCACCTTAAGCAAGGACGCCTTAGATTTCGTCAAAAAGTGCGACAGATGTCAGAAGTTTGCTAAGATTCCGCGGTTACCAATAACTGAGATTACTCAAATGACCAGCCCTTGGCCCTTCGCAATATGGGGAATTGACTTAATCAGCGAGCTACCAATGGGCCGAGGCGGGGCCAAATATGCTATAGTGGCAGTCGACTATTTCACCAAATGGGTGGAAGCAGAACCTCTGAATAAAGTACCCTCAACAAAAGTTATTAACTTCTTGATCAAAAATGTTCTATGCAGGTACGGAGTCCCATTCAAAATCATATCAGACAATGGACTCCAGTTTGACAGCGAGGAATTCGCCAACTGGTGCCGAGAGCACGGAATTCACAAAAGCTTCTCATCCGTAGCGTATCCCCAGGCAAACAGACAAGTCGAAGCCGTCAACAAAATTCTGAAAACTATAATAAAAAAGAAGCTCGAAAAGTCAAAGGGCGCTTGGGTGGATGAACTCCCTACGGCACTGTGGGCCTATCGCACATCCTTCAGAACATCAACAGGGCATACTCCTTTCTCTTTGGCATACGGATCGAAGGCTATGCTCCCAGTTGAAACCATTGTGCCTTCCCACCGTAGGATCCACTATAACCCAGAAGAGAACGAAGAACTCCTTCACATGTCATTGGATCTAGTTGAGGAGAGAAGAAATGATGCAGTCCTTAAACCAGCAGCCCACAAGCAAAAAGTGGCAGCACAATACAACTCCAAAGTCAAGCATCGTACCTTACAAGAAGGGATCTTGTCCTCAAGCGAATCTTCCCTCGCCCCGGAGCACTAGACCCAATCTGGGATGGACCGTATGTAATTCATAAAGATCTCCACAATGGAGCTTATATTTTGTCAATAGTGGACGGAGAGGTGTTCCAGAGGGCATGGAACATCCAACACCTCCGTCGATACTTTTCTTAGCTTGTACTGCCCATATGAAGTGAATTAACAAAGAGAATCAGTGGACGTAGGCCTTTTCGTGCCGAACCACTTTAAAAAAACCTTGTCTCTTTTTTAACTTGTTCCTTTATATCTTGGCTGCTTGTTAACGTTATCCTTTTCTGTTGAACAAAATCCTACGCGTATAGCAATTCCACTCAGAGCACTCCACGGCACAACTTCACCTGGACAAGACCTAACAGGTACTATGCGAATCTATGCACTCGCCAATGAGACACTTTTGCTCCGGCATCCCTCTGCTGTGGGTTAACTCATTGCTCGCGACGGCCCTTAAAGCCAACTGTAATGAGCCGATTATAAGCCACCGAGAAGGCCGACTATAGCCGAGGCAGCTCATTACGGCGTTCAGCTCGCCGGCAACTGTGAACCGACTATAAGCCCAAACATAAGGTGTGGCCAGCCAGGGGCAGTTCACAGTTGATGATCGGCACCCACACTAGCCGGCCACAGTAAATCGAATAATACCCACGATTACGGGCCATAATGGCCCGGGTAGTTACTGTGCGCGATCTCGGCTCCGATGTGTCTTAAGTGCGGTTGTGGTAAAAAAGAATTAACTCCCCGCGGAGGCGTAAGATGGGTGACAAATGTCTCCAAGACCCACAGCTAGGGAAAGTGACTACAAAGCCCGTTTGCCACGAACTTAAGCACATCGAAGGCCTTCCGTGATTGGAAGTTTTACTATTTCACATATTTCAATTTTACTTAAGAAACTTTTCTCCTATCCTCTGTAACAATCCCTGAAGTACAGGACACAGAACAAGAGACGCTCGCTAATAGAAGCAGATACTCACAACAAGATACTGGACCGCGTCCCTTACTCGGTCACACAGGATAGTCAAAGCTGCCATCTACAAGCAAAATATAAAGGGCGGTATTTCCTTCTTTCATATATGACTATAATTTATTCACACCTCACGTTAACATTGCAAGTCATGAAATTATGACATCAAACACAATTTAATTACAAGAATATGCATAGCTATATTTCTCATACGACATGTCAAAATAGCAAAAACATTCAAAAGACGACAAAATCAGCTTAAGTTAAAGAATTACACATCAAGAATAAAGCTATTTATTACAAGTAGCAAAAATTACAACCTAAGAGTTACTCTACTGTTTTAAGACTAACATATACAACCATGTCAAGTCCACAAAAAGAATTTTCCAAGTCCGATCAAGGAGCCGGCTGCGTCGAAGTATTGACCTTATCCTGTTGCCCACCTGTTCGGTCAGAGAATGGAATCATTAGTGATAAGCAAACAGAGTTAATAAAAGAAGAAACTAAAGAAGAAAAGGTTACCAACAACTTCCCCTTGATCATCTTGGTCGTCATCCCCTACTTCCACGCCTGACTCCTCAGCTGCAAACAACCGCATCCCCTCCTTCACCGCTATCTTCTCCTCCTTGGTGAACTGAGCGGTTACCGCATCCATCCTAAAGGCCGCTCCACCCTCCTTATCCACCTCAGCCTTGGCCTCCTCTAAAGCCCTGAGGTAAATCCTAGCCATAACCCGGGGGTAGTCGTCCATCCAAGATAAGCTGCTCTGCTTCCAAATGCGAAAGTACATATCCTGCAGCATATCATCCATCATCCCCTCATTTTCCTCAAACTCCCTCATACGAGCCTCAGAAACCGATAGCCTTGCAATGGCAGCATCCCTCTCCAGTCGGTATCGCGAGCAGTCAGCCTGAAGGGACCTCCTCATCGCCTCCATCTCCTCCTTTAGCCTGACCTAAGCAAGCTTTGTAGCTTCAAGCTTCCCCGACAGCTCCTCTACCTCTCAAGATCCGCCCTCCGAACCTCGTCCACTGTCAAGATGGCCATATTTATCTGCTCCTTGCAGGTAGCCTCCATCTTTCGCAATTCCGCCTTACTAGCCTCCTCCATAGTCTTCCTCAACCGCCCGGAGGCAGCCTCATGCTGAGAAATCTGAATGGCCTGATCAGCAAGTTGTTTGGCCTGGTCCGAAACCATCAATCGTAGTCGGATGTTGGCACTCCCAATCTCCTCTCCAGCCTTAACCAGCCGGGCATGATGCCCTATCAGCTTCCTAGTCTCCTCCGTCACCCGATCAATATTAGCCTTGGCCTCGTCTCCCATTGTAACTATCCGAGTAGTAAGTAAATCGAGATCTAAGGACTTGGCCTCATCAAGCACCCGTACCATGGGATTGCGGGGAAGAAGGTGCTCACCGGTAACCTCGTCAAAGGTAATATCATGGGAACTTGGATCCAGATCAGGATGACCCGCAAATGGATTACGAGCCAAGCCAGGACGATCAATCTGAGTAACGGTAGAATTTTCAGACGGGTGCGGAGAGAGTGCGAACTCAGTATCCTCCTCCGTGATATCATGAAGAGGCTGAACTGGGGGCTGAGGACCAAGTGAAGGTTCGGATAAGGGATGACTCCTCTTTCTCTTTTGAATACGCTCTTCAATAACCCCGAGAAGAGGACGGTAGCCGACTACATCCCCAGAACGGTGGGTCGAAGGCTTCGGCTTGGCGAAAGCTTTGGAGAGCTTGTATTGTTCAAGCCTGTGCCGAAGATCTGAGGCCTTGGCCGTTTTACCTGCTCCTGATATGAAGAACAAGTGTCACAAGCTTACATTGATCCATAATTCGAGAAACGCGGTAAATTAAAAGTTAAAAGAAGAAAGGAAACACATTAGTTATACAAACCTTGGGGAGGAGTAGGATACTGCAATGAGTCCTGGATTTCATTCCAGGACGGGAGCGGATCATAAAATATTCCTAAGTCCCTATCATAAATGGAGCCTGCAGGAGTCAAAAGTTCACCTTGAGTCGTCGGAGCCGCCTTGGCTGGAGTAGTCTGAGAAGACTCGCTTGCACCGGTCCCGGCCTTGTCAGCTTTCCCGGTTTTCTCTACCAAAGCCGGTTCTCCATCCATCCCCTCGAAAGCTTGGTGGAATGCATCATCCGTCCACTCCTGAATCTCGCCTGCTTGCCCAGGAAGCAAGGCCCCGATGCCATCGCCACCATCACCACCTTCCCGGTCATCTCCACCCTCACCTCTCTCCTCCTCCACATCTTCCTTCCCCGGAGTAAGTGGACAAGTGCTGGGGGAAGGACCATCCGACTTCTTGAGCTTCTTACCTCCGACCACTGGAGATTTTGAGAAAGGCTTCCTCTTGCCACTCTCTACTGTGACACCTCCCTTAGCTTGAGCAGCCGCCCTCTCCTCCGCCATTTACCTCTGCTTGACTACTGACTGCTGTGGAAGGATCAAATTATACTCCAGAAGGGTCGCATTTCTGATCAGGTAAGCAGCCGATCTATCTCTCCTGGGGATAGCTTCTATCTTGGCCGCCGTCTGAACCAGGCGGTCATTCTCCACAACCGCAAAACCACCTGTCGCTAGCAAGAAATAAAAGCACGTAAGATAAAGCACTGCAGTTGTAACGGAAATTATAAATAAAGCTTCACACTTACAGCCGGAGGTGAAGCGACGAATGGAAATAGAGTCACCCCTGATGAAGAACCATTCTTTCTTGAACATACTGAACTTCGAGTATAAGTCCAGGACGGGCTTAAAGGAAACGGCAGATTCCAAGCTGATATAGGGAGACCCCTTCTTGTAGCCTCTCAAGTTGTACAAATACCGGATCTCCCGGTTGGAAGGAGGACGCCCATATCTCCTCTGGAAGATGACGAAGAGACTCACCAGAATGGCATAACAGTTGGGTTGAAGCTGGAATGGGGCCACCTTTAGATATGTAAGAAAGCTGACTACCCAAGCATTAAGAGGCGGGATGGCACCACACATGCAGTGGTATCTGCTGTAGGCAAAGTACCCTTCAGGAGGGTCATATGGTATAACTTCTCTCCCTGGCAACAGCATGTGCGCTCTATCGATTCCGAAAGAACGGGAGATGACATCAAGCTGCTCCTCCTTGAGGGAGCTGAGAAAGCAATCGGGCGGGGAGTTCAGAAGCTCCTGAGGGCCGTACCCATCCACCAGTGATCTCGGGGCAGTTCCGTGACGTTCCAGTCCTGGCTGAGCAGGGGGCACTACGGAAGATTCTCCTTCGCCCTGGGACTTCTTTTTATCCGATCGAGTTTCTGCTTTGCGAGACATTATCTGCAACATCGGAAAAACATGTTGTTAAAACAGAGGATATAAACAAGCAAGTACACGTAGTCCGGAATTTCGCTCGTGATATGAAAAGTGAAAAAATCAAGTGTATAAAGTTCATTCGGCACCCATACTACGAGCCCATTCGGCACCCATACTACGAGCCCATTCGGCATCCTCATCTCGAAAAATTCATCCGGCTTTTCTCAGTAAAGGCTCATTCGGCATTCACAACTAAAGTTCATTCGGTACGTAGGACACACAAGTTTCATTCGGCGAAGGGAAGTTAAGTACCTGATTCGGCAGGCTAAAGCGGTTCGGCAGTAGGATAAAATCTGATTCGGCTATGTGACTGATTTGGCTCTGCTGTCTCGTTCGGTAGGAGATAACAAAGGCCCTAGTTCCGTACTTATAGGCGAAGGTAGACCTCCGGACCAACCGGTTTGGTACTAAAAATCGAATGGGAATGTCAAAATTGGATAACCTGAAACAAAGCACGATATATATTAGCATATGCCCTACTTTGGGGGGCAAATGTTGGGTACGTTTCTATCACTACCAAGTCCAGATGAGAAAGGAGCCACCGAACCGTTCGGTGCCAAGCCAACAGGAGAAAGTAAGGGACGAACCAGCCTCTACCGGACCAATACCTATTCAAGCATCACCGAACCAACCCCATAGCCGGACCAACTCTCACCGAACCAACTCCATAGCCGGACCAACTCTGTGTCGAACAAACTCCATAGCCGGACCAACTCTATGCCGGACCAACTCCATGATGAACCAACTCTCACCGAACCAACTCCATAGCCGGACCAACTCTGTGCTGGACCAACTCTGTGCCGGACCAACTCAATGCCAGACCAAATGCTACCGGACCAAGACATGCCAGTCCAGATCACATCAGCCCAGGCCCATCAGCAGCTATATACATCCAAGACCCCTGCTCCCTACCTCACTCTATAAATAGAGGAGCAGGGGTACAACAATGGGGACAAGTTTTGAGAGCTCAAGCACGGAGAGAACTTTCAAACAACTTTCTTTTACTTGTATCAAAGCTTTGTACTTATAATCTAAACAAGAGAAGAGAAATAACATATAAAGTGGACGTAGGCACATTCTGGCTGAACCACTATAAATCTGCGTGTCTTTTTACAGTTTAGCCCATGCTTTTCATATATTTGCATAAATCACCCAAATCACTAAGAACAACATAAGATCTACTAAATCATACGACTTTGAGGTGTTTGTCCATTTTTTGTGCAAACATCTGTGTTTGTGATTCTGTGTTTGATTTTATTTGCTCCAAATTATCTTAACAATCCACTGTTTTGAAGTATTCGAGTCCGACATGTGTGGATTTATTATCGATTTGAATGGTCCAAAATAGTGGGATGTTACATTTGGTATCAGAGCTTTGGTTTTAGGCAAACCTTAGCCCGTGGAGCAAAAACTCATTAGAGATAGGGTAGAAATACCCTAGAATGAGTGAAACCAATCTCAGAACCATTTCTTTGTGAGAGAACGTATTTTCAAAGTATAAAATGATTTTCAAAGATTATTTTGATATAAATTTTCTTGTTTTGAAAGCAAAATTTTTCTAGACCTTATTCCTTTCCTTATCCACCTTGCTAGTAATTTCTTTGATTAGGATTCCTTTGAATTTTGGAACGCTCCCACTTGCTCTGAAATCCATTCTTGTCTTCCCCTATTTGTATTCTTTTGATTTTGGAGCATTCCATAACTCCACTTCGAATGACCTCTATAAAAATCGGCGATCCCGCCAATCTTTGAATGATTTGTAAAGGGGTGAAACTCCTTTACAATTGCCATTAATTCACCGGAGATTTCTATACCCTCGGTTTAGATGCTTCTACCTTTTGTATGCTGAATTCTATCTCTGGCGATCGAATGCCGATTTGCCTTAGAATTTTGCATCGATCATATTCCTAAAGTCACGGTTGACCCGGTTAAGGTCGCCCGCGATTTCTATAAGTATGTCCATCTACTATTTTGTAATTAATTATCTCATCTTCGTTCGAGCCTATCTTCGAATCAGAATTCTATTTGATTAGAGTTCCTCTAATCTGAATCTCTATCTTTGTTTTGAAATCCATTCTTGAATCATCGCTTGAAAAATTTGTGTTATTTGTATTTTAGAAATCGTTTATATATCGAAATTATTATTTTGATAAGAATGATTATATTTTATATATAAGAGTGAAATGTTTCAGATAAGAATTATATACCTTTTAAAAACGAGAATTTGAAGTTTCGAAAGGATTTGAAATTTGGGAAATTATATAAGAAATTGATTTATATAAAAATGATTTATAACTGAAGGGTTTTGAATTTGAAATTTGAGAGATTGAACTCCAGCATTTTGAAATTGGTTTTAAGATTTTGAAAATATATAATAATACGATTTGAAAGTATTTTCCGAATAAGAAATGTTGCAAATGACTTTAAATGAGTTCCAATGATTTCAAAGAAATTTCAAAGAAGTTGTCAAGAAAATAGAAGTCCAGAACCCAGTTATGTCGCTGGAGAATGATTTCGGTGATGAGTGCACGCATCATCGACATTGATTTTCGAGTTTCAGAGTGGGGAGAGGCCACTTTAGTAGCTTTGCTATGCGATTGATTTTGTGAAACCAATTTTGATTTCAAATTCTGAAGTATGATTTGATATTCGAAAGATATATGTATATATGTATATATATATATATATATTTGAAACAGTTTGAATGAGCCTAGTGTTCAGTCCTCGAGTTTCGGATTTGATTTGGTATAACCCTATCTTTAGAAATTGATTTACTGATTGGTTGCGGATTTCCAACTCTTGGATTGGAAATTTGATTCCTTCGACTATTTTGAATGTTCGAACACTTCCAAATTGAGGTTTATTTTTCAAAGCTAAGTAATTTCGAAAAGTGTAAATTATTTGATAAAGTATATAAGTTTAGTGTTGTATGTGTAAATATGAAGTAATATGATTTAAATAAGTTTGAAACTATTTTGTTAAGTAAATGAATAAGACTATTTTTAATTATACTAATATGAAATTTAGTTTTAAAATATTTTGAATAAAATTTAGTTTTAAATGTTTTAACTTAGTAACATCTTTTATTAAACTATATATATAATAGTAATAATTTTCAAAAGGTAAACTGGATCTTTCAAATAAATTAAAATAAATAAATAAATAGTTTAAAGGTTTTAAGAGGAAGGGTTATAAACTTGGTAATCATTTTGGGGTATAATTGATTTTGAGAAAAAGATTTGATTTCGAAAATAGATTGGGATTTAAAACCTCTGTATTTATTCGATATCTATATATTTTCAAATATAGAGTTTATAATGATTCAGGTTGGAAAGATAAATTTGAGATTGATTTGAAATTATATTTATTTAAGAATTATACATAAATAAGTTTGATCTGAAATTTATTAAAAATTGAAATTTCAAAGATATGATTTTTATAACTTGGATTTGATTAAAAGTGACTTAAATGCATATTTCAAATTTATATAAATTTGAATGGGATATTTTGTTTATTTAAATTTGAAAATTGAGGTTGTATTTAGATGTTATTGAAATAATTAAGTAAATATTTCAAACTAAATAATAGTAAAGTGAATTTGAGATATAAATGAAATTACCAAATTTAGTTTTGAAATATTGAATATATAAAGCTTTGAAATATATTGAAATTGAAATGGTTTATTTTGTGGTTCAAATCTGTATTTGAAATCGATAAAATTTGAAATGGTTTATTGAGGTATTGAATTGAATTGAATTGAAATTAATGAATTGAGATAAAATTTAATTTGAATCTTGAAACTCGTGTTAAATTGAATTGATTTGTGAAATTTGAGGAAACTATTTTTATTATATAAAGTATTTTAAATTATATTTAAAACTATTTTTATATTATTTTTAATATAAACTATTTTTAATATAACTATTTCTAATATAAACTATTTTAAAAATACTAATTATTTTAATATAAATTGTTTTAACTTATTACTATTTTATTTAATATTTTATTTTATAAACTATTTTATTTTATATACTATTATTAATATCTAAACTGTTTGAAGGACAGTGTTATGATTTCAAGTGTTATGATTTCCAAAGTTTGAATTTCAAAATATTATGATTTCCAAAGTATTATTATTTCAAATTGTTTTGGTTCGAAAGTATTATATCTTTGAAAGTACTATGATTTTGGAAATGAATTGTTTGACTTAAATTATATTCATTTAGAAACTTGGATTATTTTCTAAACCTAATATTTTGGGAACTTAAAAACTGAAGATATTAAGTTTGGAAAATTAATTTGGTGAAATCGTATATGATTTTGAAACTGAACTGATATTGAAACGAATTGAAATTGAGAACCTTAATTTACTAAATACTTGATTTGGGAGTTATCAAACTTATATAAAATTGATTTGTATAAGTATGAAGTTGATTCGAAAACTATTGATTTGGAAAGGTACTTAATTTGAAAAGCGAAATCTTATATAATCGAAGTCTATATAAGTGTGGTTTGATATACTATTGATTTTGGGAAGTATTCGATTTGAAAATGAAACCTTATATATAATGGAATATATATAAGTATGATATTTGAAATTGATTTGAAAAGGTACTATATGATATATATTTTCAAAGTAAAGATATGGAAAGTGCCTTCTGCTTGATATCCTATTTGTGGCCACATTTAGGATTCATTCTATCGATATTATTCTCTCTGATTTAGGTTTTTCGGATATGATACTCGAGTGTCCTTCGAATTCCATGGCGTTACCCATGGTCTTACAAACTCGACTACATAGCGTAATTCGCAGAGCCGTGAAGGCTTACGGGTACAGATGTTTCCTGGGGGATCCAGGCATAACCATTGTGTATCTACGATCTATGGTCGTTTAGTAGCGTAATCCGCAAGGCAGAGATTGCTTAAAGGGTACGGATGTTTCCTGGGGGATCCAGGCGTAACCATTGTGTATCTGCGGTCTACAGGTTTTTGGTTATCATGGCGAAATTCGCAAGGCAGCGATTGCTTAAAGGGTACGGATGTTTCCTGGGGGACCCAGGCGTAACCATTATGTATCTGCGATCCATGATTCGATTCGGTTGATTTTTTTGGATTGTACTTTCCATATCGGTTTTGAAGGTTTTTCCAGTATTTTCACTGGGTGTTGAAACAAGTCTACCAAGTACTTGGAGAATTCTAACTTTGTGCCTGATCAACGCATGGCCAGAGTCTGCAGAAACGAGGATAAACTTGTTAAGACATCGAGTTATAAAAGTATTTTGATAAAGTATTATATAAAGGATATTTTGGTCATTTATTTTTCCTTTCTAAATAATTTAAAATGTTAAAATATTGTTTACTTTTTGAACTAACAAATTCGAATCGAATGACTATTTATGGATATAATAAAATAGGTTTATAAATATTAAATAATACTAATTGAAATTTATATAGTTTTAAATTAATTGTTTATCCTTGTCTTTCAACCTACATTTCTTTCTAGTTGTTTCTATTCTCCTACCTTCTTCCTTTCCGAGGACAAAAGTTTTGAGTGGGGAAGAGTGTAACTGCCCATATTTTTAACAAATATTTTAAATTAATTTTTATTTGAAACTTTGATTTTTAAATCATTTTAAATTGAATTTTGGTATTTTTCAATATAATTTTGGATTTTGTTTCTATTTTATTTTCCAAATATAATAAAATAATGATTTTCTAGAAATTTTATATTTTGGTCAACTTTGGCCTAACTTACTTTCAGTTGAATTTTTAAATTTGAATTTTAAATTTCTAATCTTTTTCTTTGAAACTGTATTTGTTTCTGATATTCGTTCTGCTTTTCGTTTCGTCAAGTTCTGTTTAAACTTTTTAAAATTTATAAAATTCAGCGTTTTACACGCAATTTTTCTCTGTATTTTTCATTGTTCATTTCCTATTTTATTTTCCATCTTTTATTTGTCTGGGCTTTGAAATTGTGTTGTGTTGAACTTGTTTGAAATGGGCTTGTGATAATGGGCTTAGGAAATTCAAAAGACTTGAGTTATTGGTTTTAATTGGTGCCTTTTCCATTTCCTAGCTTTTCCTTTCCTAGCCGTTCAAATCTCTTTCATTTTCACGTACAAACATCATTTCCTCCTTTCACGTTCTCATTCATTCACCTGAGAAAAATATTTGCAGTAAGTTCCATGGCTTCCTCCTCTTCTTTTATTCTCTTTTTCTTTTGTTCTTTCTCTTCTACATATGCTCGGCCTCTACCTTTCACCATCAACCCCAACCCCTAGCTGATCATCACCTCCTCCTCCTCCACCACCACCTTCCACGGCCAGCAACCCTCATCACCATCCCCAGCCAGGCCATGAATCCCATAGATCAAAACCCCATCACCAAAACATGCTGCAAACCCTAGCCGATCCCCTATACATCATCCACCATCTCCTTGTAGCCTCGGCCACCACCACCACTGCCATCTCCTCCAGCCCATGACATCACCACTGACCTTAGCCACACCACCTAATGACCCAGACCTGACCCCTTGCCTTGAACCAGACCGAGCCATGTTTGCTATGGCCGAACCCTATGACCATTCACCTACCATGTCTCTTTGCCTTCACAACTCCTACCTCTTTACATTCCATTGTTTTGCCTTCTTTTTGCTGACCATTGGCCGAGCATTTCAAGCCTAGACCTGATCATGGCCGAGCCACTGTGATGGTGATTAAGCCCATTTCCTATGAGGCCGAGCCCACTTGCAATTGTCAAGTCATTTTGGTTCACTTTGTCCTTGTTTTGTATTGTTTAATCTCATATTATTTTGTGATTTGAATATCTACTTATATTTGTTTTATTTTATTTGTTGGAAGATCTGAATATTGGCTCATCATCTTCTCCTCGAATCTAATCATGCTTTTCGTGCTTTGCGGAGTTTGGATTTGTGTTTTGAATTTGATCTCTAGCTTTAGAGGTGAGTTTATCACTGTCGACAAATCGTACTTATATAAATGTGAAACAATGTCACTTGAATTGTAGTAGTTGATATGCCTATTATATGACATTATATGATGATATTACCTGATTATATACCTGTTGCATCACCTGACATCATATGATATGTTTTACTGTTTATTTATTTTCTGTTTCTCACACTGCAAGTTCCATGTTAGTATAGAATCACTATGGGTTGAAATGATACATACCCGAACGAACTTTAGAATAGGGAAAAGTCGTTACGAGCTGAAATGATAGGCTCGAGCGATTTTTATTTGACTTGGGATTGTGGGTTTGAAATGATAAAACCCGGAATTTTAACTAATTACAGATTGAAATGATATATTATCCGTATCACTTGACCTAGGTTAGAAAATATTATACAGACCCATGGTTAATTTAAAATGATTTTTTTCTCTAAATTTATTAAGTATTTTTAAATGTAAAAATATGAAATTTTAACTTAAATTGGGTTTAAATGATTTAAATAGTGATTTTCTACAAGTTACAATTTTATAAGTTTATAAATGGTTTAAAATGAAATTTGAAATTTGATTTAACTTAATAATTGAAAATTTAATTAAAATGGAATTTTTAAGCTTAACTTAGTAATTAAAATATTTTAGTTATGAAATGGATATTTTAAAGAAATAAATATTAAGATTTGTTTGTTAAAATGAAAAGTTAAGCAAATTATAATGTAAATTTGACTTAATAAATGAATTATAATTTAATTGGATATTTACTAATAAAATGTCATTTTATAAAAAAAAATTATAGGTTAAGTATATCCAAATATGATAAGTTAAAAATGAGAAAAAGTTGAAAATATATTGTTTTAAATTGTTATAATAAACTTATAACAGTAATTGTAGCGTTTCAGAAATGCTGTGGTTTTAATGTAGTGTTTTTCAAATTAACACTATACTTATAGTAACGTTCTGTAAGTGCTACTGTTTCTGAAATGTATTGGTTTTCAAATTAACACTGTATCTACAGTAACGTTTCATAAGTGCTACTGTTTCTGAAATGCATTGTTTTTCAAATTACCATTATATGTACAGCAGCATTTTCTAGGTGCTACTGTTCTGAATAAGGCAACATTTTCGAATGCTAATACATATACTATCACATTTTCTAAGTGCTGTGAATGCTGAAAATACAATGTTTTGAAATATTGTAATTGAACGAATGAACTTAGAAATTGCTACAATTTTTGGAAATTGAATATTTGATTTGAAAGTATAATGACTTCATATTTAAAATGGTTTAAGTGAATATGTTTTGATTTGAAATATAAACCATTTTGAAATTTATAACCACAGGTTATAATAACGGTTGGTTGTTGAAGAGACCGGGATCGGATATTGTCATACTCTCTGCCAATACCGAAAACCACTTTAACAACCGTGCACGCGGTGGAGTTTCCAGAATGAAGTAGGTAGCTGGCGACGTTCTGTTTGAGGTATAAACATGGACCCGACTAAGCGAGGTAGCTTCTCCGATCGGACACACTTCTTCGTATGCCATTCTATTACTTTGTGATTGGTTTAATGCACACCTTCAATTTGGGAGTGTGGCTAGAGGTGGGCGATTGCTGCAGCTTTGCGTTACCCTAGCCACCTTAACACTATTATTTTGCATAGTTTACTTTACTTTAGACATTGCCATGATAGCGTTCATTACTACATAGTAGATGGTTTAACGGATCCTTAAGGGATGGCCGATCCCAGGCATCCTTTAAGTTACTTGTGCCTTTTTATTACAGTTCACTTGAGTTGGTTTTGAAATGACCCTCCTATTTCTACCCTAATTTCATAAGGATTTTTTTTCCATCAAAGGGAATTTAAATCATGTAGAAATCAAAATGCCATACAAGCTATTGACATAGCCACTTATTTCTTTTCTAAAATTGGCAAATTAGGCAAAATCAGCAGTTCAGACGTCTAAATTCTTATGATAGGCGTCTAAACTTAATTACAGACGTCTATCTAATTATGACAGACGGCTCAGAGATCAAAAATTGAAACAGAGAGAAAAATACATTTTGAACTGAATTCAGACATCTAATTATTTTGTGACAGACGTCTACATTTAACCTTAGACGTCTAAATTATTTAGACTGTCGTCTAAGTTTAATCTCAGACGTCTAAATTATTAAGACTGACGTCTAAATTCGATTTCTATGTACATGCATATGCACATTCAATTTATATGTGTCTGGATGTCCACCTACATTCATTTACACTTTTAAGTTCGATTTAAACTTCCTTAGAAGTATCAGAGATGATATATAGATTGATCATTTATTACAATTGTATTTTCCAGGGTCATTTTCTTTTTCCAATAAACCAAAATATATCCAGGATCAAAACAATTAACCAATATAAATATATCAGTACTTTCACAAAGATAAGCACATACATGTGAGGATGTATATGCCTCTCTTGTTTAAATCAGAGTTCTGGAAAACAAGAGGAGATTGGATTGATTGGGTTTAATCAATCCACACATAGTACAGTGTTATATGCAATAAAAATTCCATTCATGTTTGATTTTCTTCTTATAAAATCTGTCTGGAATTTAAAATGCATTTGGTTAAAATCTGAATGAAAATTCAGATTCCTATTACAGATACAAAGGAAAAGGTGTGTTAATATTTGCACAAAACATGTTTATGTGCATATATAACTGCAACTATTTGGATCTGGCTTTCAATTCCCTTATTACAGATCCTTCCTTTATTTAAAAATAAGACATGAAACATTTGTATGAAACAAGTTAGATTATGGGAACCTTGCAGTCATATAAAAACATTCAACCTATGCCTATTACCTTTTGTATACACTTATCATGTTTGAAAGATAAAACCATTTAATTTTTCTAAGAATCAACTATCCAGATTTCCCAAAACTTAAATCCTTTCTAAAGACTCAAAATTGACTAATACATTTATAAAATGTAATCATTCAGTTTTCAACATGGTGTTCTTACTAAATCCACTTACAATATTTTGATTAACTTCTTTAATATAAGATATTAACTAGATTCATAAATTCCAGATACAAGTCAACCTCTTAATAAAATACTTAACAGAATATCCATCCAATATTCAACACTTAATACAAGTAACAATTTAAATCATTAATACATGCGGATTTTATCATTTTGGCTCTTATCTAACTAAGTTTAGCATGCTATAATCCTCTTCTCAAAGCCTTGCTCCTACTCCTACTTAGTTGCTGCAATCCCTGAAAAAGCATTTGAAGCTGCCTCATTTTAAATGAGACACCCCAGATGCCATTAGCACACTAGGGTCAGACACATGTCTGGTATGAGAAAATTCACCAAAGCAATTGGTTAATCAGGTTAAAATCAAATTAAATACATATACATAAAGTTCTAACCTTTGGAATCAGATCATACTTGTGTGCATGCTCTGTATCATTGTGCATGTGCACACTTTAATTTTCCTTTCCAGAGACTACATATATCAATATGGCACATACATACAAGCATACAATTCAGTCATAATCAAACAATCATTCATACCAAACAGGAAAATAACCAATATGAGTTAAATCATTTATTCAATCCTCATATTTCAATTCTGGGAAAAACTCTAGTTTTCTCATCATCTCAAATATTATTCCCTTGGTATATTTATCTATCCTGGTCTCACCTGCAATATTTATGAATCAATGGACACACTGTAATGAACTAATTCACTCCATTACACAAAGATCTCAGGACTTAAACAAGCCATGTGTCAACTTGTGCTACTCAAGAACACAAGTCATTCCTGCAGTGTTCTTGAACCCAATTTCCTAATCAGGTTTAAGTTAATAATAACTCTTTTGATTTTTCATGACTAAATCATTCAGTGATCCATTTCACTAACTAAAACATCCATATCATGGCATCTCATATTATTCAAAACCATACAGAGACAAGCAAGCAAACAACCATTGGTGACTAAATAAATAAGGTTCTGTATGTATATGTATACATTCTGGTATTTTAAAAGGGTATAGGCAACTAACATTGGCTTATGGCTTTTGAGAGAGTTTTTTTTTTGCAAACATTTGTGGTTGAGTTAAACTCAGAATGACCTGGTTTCACTGAATCACAAAATTTTGTTTGCTATGCATATGAACATATATATTTTTTCATTGAATCAGGAGCATCAGCACATAGGCAACCCTATCGCACCCCTAATTCCTTTTTGTCTCAAGCCTCAGCACTTATACATGAGTATATTGCAGCTCAACATTATTTACATCTTTCTGGGTTGAGCCAAAACCAATACTACTTGCCTATTTTCAACATTTTATTTTCTGGGTATTTGTTTATGTTCCTAAACATTAACATATCATAGATCTGGATTTATAAAACATATATGTATACTAACTACACATAAAACTTTCTTATAAATAAACAAGTAAAACAACCCAAGAGGATCAAAACATTTTCAGATTTAAATTCACAGATAAGCATTCATATATGAAAATACTCTTTTAAGAAAATTACTTATAACTGGCTGCCTACATTAGGACTTATTGCCTTAGATTTTTGAGTGAGTTTTCTCACCTAGCTCTCTTCTTTGCTTCCTTAATTAATTGATGAACTTCTGCCTTTAGCCTCAAGCTCTTTTCCTTCCCTTGCCTTATGATTTCTATGGTGTTGTTTCTTTTTTTTTTCAAAGTTCTTTTCTGAGAAGGAGAGGAGGCTGCTGCATATACATGTATATATACATGGTCTTCCTTATGGTTTTGGGTATTGGCTAAAGCCATTTTTGCCCACCAGAAAAATCATGTTATCTGCATTTTATTTAAACCCAAAGTTCTACCCTTCCCGGCTTAATTTAGGTGAAGAGAAAAGTGGTTACATTCTTTTCAGAATTTTGCTTTTCAGAAAATACTTTTTCCTTTGTCTACAATCATGCCAAAAATGTGACTTGATTTTATTATTTATCAAATACTCTTCCTAATTTTGCCTATAGCAAACATTTCCCTGTTTTGTCTTATTTTTTTTTAGCTTTCATGTAAATGGTATGTACCTTCTTTATTTATTTACAGGAGGACTACTCCTTTTTATATCTTCAGTTTTTTCTTTCTTTCTTCCTATATACTAAAATATGTCTGTATATTTTATCTTACTAATTTGAACTCTAGTATTTTATTAACACATATATATATATATTTATATAAGTCTTACTGAAATAATTAGTACACCTATATATATATATATATTTATACATCATACTGTATTGACACACACATGCACATGTACACTCAAAAATATTCAGTAGCATCCATACATGTATATTTACTTATGCATTCAGCTTTTAAGGATTTAATATATATATATATATTTCCATACATATCAATATGTATTTATTCTTAGAGTTCGGGGATTTTAGCTTTTGTTCATGTGCATTTCCTGTGCACACATGTACACACATACTGATACACTATCAAGCTATATCACTCCCCTTTCAAAATTTATTCAAAAATTATTTTGAATTCATTTATATTTTTTAGAATAGATTCCTAAAAATCTTGGGTCATTACATACACCCCTCCTTTTAGAAATTGTGTCCCACAATTTTCCTAAGCTTAAAATAAATTTTAAACTTAATTCAGAGAACAAGTACATTCTCAACCAAATAAATTTTTAGTTTTATTATAACTAAACACATATGCATCTAACAAAAGAAAACAATCAAAAATCAGAATTACCTTTAATCTGAAAATAGCTTAGGATAATTCATCCTAACTTTGTCCTATAATTCCCATGTGCAATCACTAGGATCAAGACTCCACTGTACCTTCACAAGTTTCAGAGATTTATTTCTCAACTTCTTCACATCTTTTGCCAAAATTCCCACTGGATCCTTTTCATAAATCAAATTAGGATTTATCTGCACTTGGGTTGGGATCTCAAGAATTTCTGCCTTGTCATGGACCCACCTTCTCAATTGTGATACATGAAAAACATCATGTATACCTTGCATGTTTTCTGGTAATTCCAACTTATATGCCAAGGGACCAATTCTTTCCAGAATTTTGTATGGTCCAATATATCTCGGGGTTAACTTGCCTTGTTTTCCAAACCTCAGCACATTTTTCATAGGTGAGATTTTGATGAAAACAAAATTTCCCACTTCATATTCTACCTGCCTTCTTCTCATGTCTGCAAATTTCTTTTGCCTATCTTGAGCTGCTGCCATTCTTCTTCTTATCAACTCAATTTTCTCCTTAGTTTCTTGTATGTACTCAGGTCCTAAAATAGACCTTTCTCCTGCTTCTACCCAACAAACAGGTGACAAACAGGGTTTACCATATAAGGCTTCAAATGGAGCCATTCCTATGGTGCTTTGGTAGCTGTTGTTGTATGTAAATTCAACTAGATGAAGATAATCTTCCCAGTTGCCTCCAAAATCCAGTATACATGCCCTCAACATGTCCTCCAAAACTTTGTTTACTACCTCAGTCTGCCCATCTGATTGAGGATGGTAGGCAGTACTTAAACATAGTTCACTTCCCATTGCTTCTTGAAAGCTTCTCCAGAATTTTGAAGTGAAGATGGTATCCCTATCACTCACAATGGTTTTGGGAATGCCATGTAACTTTACCACTTCCTTTATAAAAATTTGAGCTAATTTTGGTGCTGTTCTTTCTGACTTGACTGGGATGAAGTGTGCTACCTTGGTTAGCCTATCAACTATCACCCATATACTTGTATTACCTCTCTTAGATCTAGGCAGTCCATCTATGAAGTCCATAGATATGTCTTCCCACTTCCACTGTGGTACACTAAGAGACTGCATCAACCCTGATGGCCTTTGGGTTTCAGCCTTGACTTGTTGGCAAGTCATACATTTGGCAATGTATTTAGCTACATCAGATTTCATCCCCTTCCACCAGAAGTCTCTTTTCAAATTTTGGTACATTTTTGTGTTGCCTGGGTGTATGGAGTATTTACTTCTGTGATATTCATTCAATATCTCTTTCTTCAATTCTGTGTCCTCTGGTACACACATCCTATTTTGGTATCTCATATAACCATTTTTATCAATATGGTGATTCATCACTTCCTCCCCTCTTGAGAGGAGCACTTTCTTCTCTAATAAGTTGGCATCCTGTTCTTGCATTTTTCCTACCTTCAGAATTAAATCTGGTTGAAGTGTCATTAAGCTTAACTTCCCTTTATCTTCTTGTGCACCATGCATCTGCTCATCCATGTGCACACACCCATTCTCCCCAATTTCTAACTCAGTTAGCAAAGACAAGTCTTTAAATTCTTCTATCATCATCATAGCCAATTTAGCATGCTGTCTACTTAGAGCATCTGCAACTTTGTTTGCTTTGCCTGGTGTATAGAGTATGTCAAAGTCCTAGGCAGCTAAGAACTCCACCCATCTATGTTGCCTCATGTTCAAATCTTTTTGTGAAAATAAATATTTCAGAGACTTGTGGTCAGTGTACAGTTCAAACTTTGTGCCTAACAAATAATGTCTCCAAAGTTTTAAAGCATAGATCACAGCTGCTAATTCGAGATCATGTGTGGCATACCTTACTTCATGGGGTTTAAGTTGTCTGGATGCATATGCAATGACTTGGCCTTGTTGCATCAACACTGCACCCAAGCCAAAACCACTAGCATCAGTGTATACCACTAGTTCTTCATTTCCATATGGTACCTTTAAAATTGGAGCATTCACCAATGCCTCCTTCAACTGTTCAAAAGACTTCTCACATTTTTCTGACCAAACAAAAGCTTGGTTTTTCCTGGTTAGGTTAGTGAGTGGTGTAGAAATTTTGGAAAAATCTTTTATAAACCTCCTATAATACCCTGCCATCCCCATAAATGACCTCACTTCACCCACAGTGCTTGGCCTCTTCCATGCCTGAATAGCCATTACTTTATTGGGGTTCACAGAAATTCCTTGAGCAGATATAACATGGCCAAGGAAATGTACTTCCTCTTTCCAAAATACACATTTTGAAAATTTTGCCTTTAAATCTTTTTCCCTTAACCTAGACAAAACCAGGTGCAAATGATGCTTATGTTCTTCCACTGTTTTGGAATAAATCAAAATGTCATCTATTAAAATAAGCACAAACTTGTCTAAATAATCTCTAAAGGTTCTGTTCATTAAATCTACAAAGTATGATGGTGCATTGGTCAAACCAAATGGCATAACCAAAAATTCATACAACCCATACCTAGTGTTAAAGGCAGTGTACTTGATGCTTGATTCTTCCACCTTCATTTGATGAAAACCAGATGCTAAGTCTAGTCTAGAAAATACTTTTGCCCCTGCTAATTGATCAAAAAGATCATCTATTCTTGGCAATGGGTATTTATTTTTAATAGTTACCTTGTTTAATTCTCTATAATCTATACAGAGTCTTAAGGAGCCATCTTGTTTCTTAACAAATACCACTGGTGCTCCCCAGCAAGAATTACTTGGTCTTATAAAACCCTTTTCTTCCAGTTCTTCTAACTGTTTCTTTAATTCCTTTAGTTCATTTGGCCCCATTCTAGTTGGCTTTTTAATCACTGGGCTTGCTCCTAGAACTAGATTGATCTGGAACTCTACTGGTCTATGGTGTGGAACACCCTTGACCTCACCAAACACATCCAAATATTCATTGACTATGGGAATTTCTTCAATGATTAGTTCACTAGAATCTTTTTCTGAGTCAACTAAATGATATAGTTTTCCTTCCTTAACTGCTTCACATAAAACTGTGATTCTCTGACCTCTAGAATTTTGCAATGATATGGTGGATG
The DNA here is from genome assembly GCA_030737815.1 of Allium fistulosum. Taxonomy (NCBI): domain Eukaryota; kingdom Viridiplantae; phylum Streptophyta; class Magnoliopsida; order Asparagales; family Amaryllidaceae; genus Allium; species Allium fistulosum. The sequence continues at coordinate 514,218,759 of CM060906.1, read as the reverse complement.
AGTCTAAATTAATTATGGCTTTAAATTGCCTTAACCAGTCTACCCCCAATATAACACCTATATTTGGGTAATTCAAAACATACAAATTGGAAATAAAAATATTTCCTCCTATGTTTAATTCCACATCCACGCAAATCATATTTAAAACACTAGAACTCCCCAGTGGACTTTGTATATGCAATGGGGTTTCAACCAATATGCAATTCAGTTTTAGCATTTTAACCAGTTCATAAGAAATTAAAGAGTGAGTTGCCCCAGTATCATATACTACTGCTATGGGTATGGTACAAATAAGTAATGTACCTTCCACTTGGCTATGGTTTTCTGTGTTACTCTCCACTGTGGCTTTGCCTTTTCCTTCCAAATTTGCCAATTTTCCTTGCTGTTTGTACTCAGGACAATTCCTCTTCATATGCCCCTCTTTCCCACATAGATAGCACTTGAAGGCTCCTCCTTTCAATTCTGGACATCTTGGTTTGATATGTCCTTCTTTTCCACACTGATGGCACACAATTTTCTTCTTGGTTTCCTTAGCTTTGACATCTCCAGTGCCTTTGTTACTGGCCTCTTCCTTCTTCTTATCATAAGGGTGATACCTCCCCTTACTCTTCTTGGTATTATTGCTCTTAAAATTTCTGAACTTCTCCCTTTCCTTGTCATGCTGCTCCAACCTCAAAGCTAAGTCTATCACATGGTCAAAAGTCTTGTCTGCATAGGGTAACATGGCTCTGCTAAGTCCTGGGTTCAACCCTTTTATGTACCTATCATTTTTGGATGCCTCATCTGCCACAAGCATTGCTCCATATGTGGAAAGCCCCTCAAACTTTTGAGTGTATTCTGTGACAGTCATGGTTCCTTGTCTAAGTCTAATAAATTCTTCTAGCAAGGTAGTCTTTGCTGATGCTGGTACAAACCTTGCTTCCAACATCTCTTTGAATTGATTCCAAGTGATTTCATTCTCATTTCTTCCTGCAATGATAACTTCCCACTAGCCTAAAGCTACTCCTTTTAGCTGTTTTGAAGCCACTTGCCTCTTTCTTTGATCATCAAGTTGCATGTCATTGAAAATTCTTTCCAATGTTCTCAACCATGTTTGAATTTCCATGATACTCTCTGTCCCTTCAAAGCTTTTGCCTCCTAAATGAGTATATGTCTTAAGTAATTTTGAGAGTTCTTCATAGGGATTTTCTTGCCTTTGTCCTGCCCCATCCCTAAATGCTCTCACCAAGTCTTGCAGATTGACCATTGGTGGTGCATGGGAAGATCCTGCTCCCTGGTTTGGTGGTCTCCCTACCATAGTTTGCTAATAATAATTTACATAGCTGGTTAGTTTGATTGGTAATTTTATTATTTCAGTGGTTTTTTTTCACACTGAAAACATTGATATATATATTTAGTTCCTTTAAATTTTATTTCTATCTAAGAACTTGATCATTACTTCTACTATGTTGAATAACATAGCTCTGATACCAACTGAAATGACCCTCCTATTTCTACCCTAATTTCATAAGGATTTTTTTTCCATCAAAGGGAATTTAAATCATGTAGAAATCAAAATGCCATACAAGCTATTGACATAGCCACTTATTTCTTTTCTAAAATTGGCAAATTAGGCAAAATCAGCAGTTCAGACGTCTAAATTCTTATGACAGGCGTCTAAACTTAATTACAGACGTCTATCTAATTATGACAGACGGCTCAGAGATCAAAAATTGAAACAGAGAGAAAAAGACATTTTGAACTGAATTCAGACATCTAATTATTTTGTGACAGACGTCTACATTTAACCTTAGACGTCTAAATTATTTAGACTGTCGTCTAAGTTTAATCTCAGACGTCTAAATTATTAAGACTGACGTCTAAATTCGATTTCTATGTACATGCATATGCACATTCAATTTATATGTGTCTGGATGTCCACCTACATTCATTTACACTTTTAAGTTCGATTTAAACTTCCTTAGAAGTATCAGAGATGATATATAGATTGATCATTTATTACAATTGTATTTTCCAGGGTCATTTTCTTTTTCCAATAAACCAAAATATATCCAGGATCAAAACAATTAACCAATATAAATATATCAGTACTTTCACAAAGATAAGCACATACATGTGAGGATGTATATGCCTCTCTTGTTTAAATCAGAGTTCTGGAAAACAAGAGGAGATTGGATTGATTGGGTTTAATCAATCCACACATAGTACAGTGTTATATGCAATAAAAATTCCATTCATGTTTGATTTTCTTCTTATAAAATCTGTCTGGAATTTAAAATGCATTTGGTTAAAATCTGAATGAAAATTCAGATTCCTATTACAGATACAAAGGAAAAGGTGTGTTAATATTTGCACAAAACATGTTTATGTGCATATATAACTGCAACTATTTGGATCTGGCTTTCAATTCCCTTATTACAGATCCTTCCTTTATTTAAAAATAAGACATGAAACATTTGTATGAAACAAGTTAGATTATGGGAACCTTGCAGTCATATAAAAACATTCAACCTATGCCTATTACCTTTTGTATACACTTATCATGTTTGAAAGATAAAACCATTTAATTTTTCTAAGAATCAACTATCCAGATTTCCCAAAACTTAAATCCTTTCTAAAGACTCAAAATTGACTAATACATTTATAAAATGTAATCATTCAGTTTTCAACATGGTGTTCTTACTAAATCCACTTACAATATTTTGATTAACTTCTTTAATATAAGATATTAACTAGATTCATAAATTCCAAATACAAGTCAACCTCTTAATAAAATACTTAACAGAATATCCATCCCATATTCAACACTTAATACAAGTAACAATTTAAATCATTAATACATGCGGAATCCGGATTTTATCATTTTGGCTCTTATCTAACTAAGTTTAGCATGCTATAATCCTCTTCTCAAAGCCTTGCTCCTACTCCTACTTAGTTGCTGCAATCCCTGAAAAAGCATTTGAAGCTGCCTCATTTTAAATGAGACACCCCAGATGCCATTAGCACACTAGGGTCAGACACATGTCTGGTATGAGAAAATTCACCAAAGCAATTGGTTAATCAGGTTAAAATCAAATTAAATACATATACATAAAGTTCTACCCTTTGGAATCAGATCATACTTATGTGCATGCTCTGTATCATTGTGCATGTGCACACTTTAATTTTCCTTTCCAGAGACTACATATATCAATATGGCACATACATACAAGCATACAATTCAGTCATAATCAAACAATCATTCATACCAAACAGGAAAATAACCAATATGAGTTAAATCATTTATTCAATCCTCATATTTCAATTCTGGGAAAAACTCTAGTTTTCTCATCATCTCAAATATTATTCCCTTGGTATATTTATCTATCCTGGTCTCACCTGCAATATTTATGAATCAATGGACACACTGTAATGAACTAATTCACTCCATTACACAAAGATCTCAGGACTTAAACAAGCCATGTGTCAACTTGTGCTACTCAAGAACACAAGTCATTCCTGCAGTGTTCTTGACCCCAATTTCCTAATCAGGTTTAAGATAATAATAAATCTTTTGATTTTTCAAGACTAAATCATTCAGTGATCCATTTCACTAACTAAAACATCCATATCATGGCATCTCATATTATTCAAAACCATACAGAGACAAGCAAGCAAACAACCATTGGTGACTAAATAAATAAGGTTCTGTATGTATATGTATACATTCTGGTATTTTAAAAGGGTATAAGCAACTAACATTGGCTTATGGCTTTTGAGAGAGTTTTTTTTTTGCAAACATTTGTGGTTGAGTTAAACTCAGAATGACCTGGTTTCACTGAATCACAAAATTTTGTTTGCTATGCATATGAACATATATATATTTTCATTGAATCAGGAGCATCGGCACATAGGCAACCCTATCGCACCCCTAATTCCTTTTTGTCTCAAGCCTCAGCACTTATACATGAGTATATTGCAGCTCAACATTATTTACATCTTTCTGGGTTGAGCCAAATCCAATACTACTTGCCTATTTTCAACATTTTATTTTCTGGGTATTAGTTTATGTTCCTAAACATTAACATATCATAATCTGGATTTATAAAACATATATGTATACTAACTACACATAAAACTTTCTTATAAATAAACAAGTAAAACAACCCAAGAGGATCAAAACATTTTCAGATTTAAATTCACAGATAAGCATTCATATATGAAAATACTCTTTTAAGAAAATTACTTATAACTGGCTGCCTACATTAGGACTTATTGCCTTAGATTTTTGAGTGAGTTTTCTCACCTAGCTCTCTTCTTTGCTTCCTTAATTAATTGATGAACTTCTGCCTTTAGCCTCAAGCTCTTTTCCTTCCCTTGCCTTATGATTTCTATGGTGTTGTTTCTTTTTTTTTCAAAGTTCTTTTCTGAGAAGGAGAGGAGGCTGCTGCATATACATGTATATATACAGGGTCTTCCTTAGGGTTTTGGGTATTGGCTAAAGCCATTTTTGCCCACCAGAAAAATCATGTTATCTGCATTTTATTTAAACCCAAAGTTCTACCCTTCCCGGCTTAATTTAGGTGAAGAGAAAAGTGGTTACATTCTTTTCAGAATTTTGCTTTTCAGAAAATACTTTTTCCTTTGTCTACAATCATGCCAAAAATGTGACTTGATTTTATTATTTATCAAATACTCTTCCTAATTTTGCCTATAGCAAACATTTCCCTGTTTTGTCTTTTTTTTTTTTTTTTAGCTTTCATGTAAATGGTATGTACCTTCTTTATTTATTTACAAGAGGACTACTCCTTTTTATATCTTCAGTTTTTTCTTTCTTTCTTCCTATATACTAAAATATGTCTGTATATTTTATCTTACTAATTTGAACTCTAGTATTTTATTAACACATATATATATATTTATATAAGTCTTACTGAAATAATTAGTACACCTATATATATATATATATTTATACATCATACTGTATTGACACACACATGCACATGTACACTCAAAAATATTCAGTAGCATCCATATATGTATATTTACTTATGCATTCAGCTTTTAAGGATTTAATCTATATATATATATATATATATATTTCCATACATATCAATATGTATTTATTCTTAGAGTTCAGGGATTTTAGCTTTTGTTCATGTGCATTTCCTGTGCACACATGTACACTCATACTGATACACTATCAAGCTATATCACTCCCCTTTCAAAATTTATTCAAAAATTATTTTGAATTCATTTATATTTTTCAGAATAGATTCCTAAAAATCTTGGGTCATTACAGGTTTACATTGTATAAGTTTGTATGTCCTGACTCGAGTGTTTTGTGTTTTGCTTTACGCTCGGGTCAGCCTGAGTATCATAGATTTGGATTCATCTTCTGGAGCTAGAGATTTGCTGGAGCTTATTTGTCTATCTATTCATCTATTTCCATTTCAGTTATTTCATATTCAGTATTGCTTTTGTATTAGTTGACTTATGTATTCAGACTTCTGTTGTATTTGTTTTTCAGACTATGATATTTTGTATCAGTTTTGTGATTATTTATGTAGTAGCTTCATGAACTACTATGGTATTTTATTTCCGCTGCGAGTTATTCTTATATTCTGTGTCTGTGATTCTGTGTTTGATTTTATTTGCTCCAAATTTTCTTAACAATCCACTATTTTGAAGTATTCGAGTCCGACATGTGTGGATTTATTGTCGATTTGAATGGTCCAAAATAGTGGGATGTTACAAAAGAGGCTTATTTTCACACTTAGACCTTGGGTTAAGTAATAAGCATGATTATAACGTAGGTTATAAGAAAAAGAACATAATAAGGCTTATTTTAAGACTTAGGATAAATTAATAAGCACAGATAGTAGAGAAAAGTGTAAAGGCTTATTTAAATAATTTATCTAAGTTAATAAGCAAAGATGAAAGTAGGACCTGTACCAAATAACATTCCCTATTAGACAAAACAGTGGTCTCACATTAGCCTAAAGTGAGATGAGGGAAACCTTATGCTAAAAATGGTAGTAATTGGTCAATTAGAAGTCCAAATCACAGGGGATTTGGATATGGGGCACAACTAGATATTGTTTGGATGACGGGTCAGTACCAACAACATTTCCCCTATTTTCTATGGACAAGTGGTGGTCTCACATTAGCCTGAAGTGAGACGAGGGTCACGCTTATGCTGGATTTTGAGGTAATAAGAAGACCCAATAGGTGGAGAAAAAGGTAGCATGGGCATGGTGGCAGTTACGCGTGCGACTTCCATTCTGGTGCTCAGTAATCGCTAAGAGTACCAAGCGCTTAGTATGTGTGTCTTTTGTAGACACCATTGCCTTCTATGTAGGGAGCTATGTATTGTCTGGATCCACAGTGGTTGCTCTGTGGATCTTTCGCAGATACCATTAGCTAATGTGTAGGGAGTTACCTAGTCTCTAGTCCGCAGTAAGGTCTATGGAGTAGCAAGCCGATCGAAGGGTAGAATTAGGAATTAAGCCTAATTATAGGATTAGGAATTCATCCTAATCAAAGCAGCTATCAAGAACAAGTGCAAACAATCAAAGTTAACCTATCTTATAGTTAATCGTATTTATTTTCAGTTTATCTCTTTCCTATTTCCTTTGTTTCCTCTTTATATACTAGAACTATTGTAGAGTCTATTACTTTTACTTTGCTTAAAGACTCTAGTAATTACTATCATTCACCAGACTTTTAGTCTGACCCACTCCTCTATTTTCCCCTTTTTCCACCCTTAGGCAATCAAGGGAGAGGACAACAGATTGCAGTTGCTTGAAGATTTCTTGAAGGAGTTTGCTACCATGTATTTCTTTTCTTTCAGCTTTTGTTCTTTCTATGTACTGGCTTATTATGAGGGATATTATTTACTCTGATTTTTGAGACTATGAGTTTTTGTTTCGTGAGACATATTGGATTTTTAGACATGTATGTGGTATTTGGTATTTGACTTATTTATGAAGCAATTATGAAGTTTTATTTTAATTAAGTTATTTTTTTAATTGTCCGCTGTTTTATCTATTTTTTCTTGTGAATCTTAGTCTCCGTTAGCTTTAGTTATACTTACAATGCACCATGCCTTTTAATGTGTCCTTTTGGGTATATTAAGGGGTGTGGGGGTGTTTCACTTGGTATCAGAGCCTATGGTTACAAGATTCCTAAATAAATTATTTTTAAAAGTATTTTTCAGAAAAGAACTTTTAGAAATGATTTTAAGTATAAAAGAGTTTTTATAAAAATCCCCTCATAAGTCCAGTTCAATCTCCCTTTGACTCTTTCTTAAACTATCTTTTCTTTTCGTAGAATAGATGATGCCCCGAGCCTTCCCGAGGGCATTCCAGTCCCAGCCTGGTTTGAAGGTACTTACAAGCCATTACTCCAGAGGTGCACGGGCCTACGCCCAATCTTGCCCCAAGGGGTGGGAATCCCTCAACGCACCTGCCCCATCAATTTCTCTAAGCTTTGTAAAGATTTTGCGAGTTTGGGCGGGAAGACTTTTTCTAGCAAGGAGACTTTTGTGGAGGCGAGAGCATGGCTTAGGGCACGGAGAGGATTTTTGGTCTTTTGGGACTGGATGATCAGCAGGGAGTTCAGCTAGCCTCTTGGCAGCTGAAGGAGAAGGCATATTATTAGTGGGAGATGATCGAGTTGGAGGGAAGGAATATTACTTGGGATGGATTCCAGGAGCGATTCGATAGGAAGTTTCTGTCTCAGGTGGAAGAGAGTGTTCAGTTGGAGAGGTTTATCAATTTAAAGCAAGGGAGTCTGTCTGTTAAGGAATACATCAATTAATTCAATGAGCTGTTGCGGTTTGGTATGGATTTGGTGAACACGTAGCATAAGAAAGAAAGCTATGAAGTTTGCAAAGGGATTGAATCAACCCCTTTAGGGATTATTGCCGACTCGCGTGCCGATGGGAGCTACTTATTAGTCTTTGGTCGAGATGGCGCTTAAGTCGGATGCAGTCAAGGAATGGGAGCCTAAAGAGATGGTTAAGTCAGAAAGTTCAAAGAAGAAGTGGTGGGACAACAATAAGAAGAATAAGAAAGCTGATGGTCCTCAGAAGCAGATTAAGAAAGGAATAAAGTGCCGTAGTTATGGGAATAGTGGACATATTGCCAAGGATTGCAAGAAGGAGAAGATTAAGGGTAAGTGCTATACTTGCGGGAAGCCCGGTCATTGAGTAGGAGTTGTCCCCAGGGAGCTGGTTAGGGAGCGAGTGCACCAGTTGCACAGATTCAGGTGTTAGACGTAGCACCTTCCAATAGCATTCCAGATAGGGGTAGGAAAGTCACAGTTGAAGGTTTGATTTCTATATTTGAGTTTCCCATTTAGATTTTATTTGATTCTGGAGCATCACCCTCTTTTATCTCTAGCTCTCTAGTAGATTGTTTGCACTTGGACATATCATTAGTAGTAGACCCCATTATTGTTTCAAACCCCATAGGAGGATCGACATACTTATCTATGGTTTGTAGGGGTTTGAAAATTTTTATCCTAGGCGTAGAATTTGACTATAACGCCTATGTTTTGGGATTTCTGGGTATGGGATGATCTTGGGTATGGATTGGCTATCCACATATGGAGCTATATTAGATTGCGAGAGGAGAGTCGTTAGACTAGAGACATGCATCAGTATGACTCTCGAGATTTCTTGCGACCTGCAAGGGTCAGTTATGTTGAGCTTCCTTTATTCCCTCGATTCAACATCATCAGTATTAGATTCGGCTCCTCTCGTCAAAGATTTCCCGAAATCTTTGAGGAGTTTAGGGGACTACCCCCGAAGAGAGAGATTGACTTCAGGATTTATTATGCTAGCCAGTAGCATTATCCGTATGGCATATGGCGCCTAGGGAAAGAAAGGGGTTGAGCAAGCAGATCCATGAGCTTTTGAGAAAAGTTTCATAAGAAGAAACGTATCGAAATATGGAGCGCCAGTCGTCTTCGCTACCAAAGCAGGTGGTTCTCTTCGACTTTTCATTGACTATAGAGAATTGAATAAGCTCACAAAGAAGAACCATTATCCACTCCCTAAGATAGATGATCTTTTCGACCGGTTAGTTGGCTCTTCAATATTTTCTCAGCTTGGTCTGGCCATTGGAATTCATCAGCTTAGGGTAGCTGATGACAGCATTGCTAAGACCACATTTAGGACACCCGACGAATTCTTTGAGTGGTTGGTTATGTCCTTTGGGTAAACCAATGTCCCAACCTATTCTATATATTGGATGAACCATGTTTTTGAAGGAGAGTGCGAATTAAAGATCTTAAGGCTAATTTAACACTAGAGGGGGGAGTGAATAGTGTTTAATTGATTCTAAGACTTATATGAACTAATTTAAAATTTACGATATAAACAAATGCAGAACTTAATCACAAAACAATCACAGAATCAAACACAGATGCAAAAAGTAAATAAAAAGCAGTAAAAGGAAAGAACACATCGGATTTTATACTGGTTCGGAATTACCCTACGTCTAGTCCTGCACCAAGGCAAACACCTCGTACAGATTTTTATTATACCAATGTCGAGATTACAATCCTCAATTTCTAAAGGCCTTGTGGTACCCTTCTGTCTTCGAGTCCGGGGCAAACTCTCTTGATTTACGGGGCAAACTCTGAATAGCGCTTTGATCTCTGAGAGAGGGCAGAGAATCAAACAAGAATGAGATTCTAATTTGATTCACTTGAGAATTCGGTAGAATTTCGGCACGATCTTAAAAATATGAAAATTTTAAAATATGGATTTGTGGAGAAGAAGGAGTGAAGAAAATAAGAAATTAGTTAGTTAAAAAATTCGTTTGTGAAGGCTATTTATAGACCAGTAACGGTCATAACCATTCGTGAAGAGATTTAAACGAAGAGACACTTCTTTTGAAAATTGAAACTTTTGAATTTAACGGCCACCATGTCGACATGGGGTATCCCATGATGTCGACATCCCTTAGTTAAAAACAATGTAAAATTTGTTTTGAAAATGGTATTGAAAGGAAAACTAGATGAAATGATTCTGGACTAAAATAAACTAACTTTCCTATGTTTTAAAATAAAGAAGAGTAGAAAAATATATATTTTAGAATGTATATATAAATTTGATTTTAAATCTCAAGTATATAAATATTATAAAAGAATATTTAAAAATAAGAAGATAGTTTTAAAAACAAACGAAGTTTAAAACAAGAGTTTATTTAAAAACAAAAACAAAGAATATTTTAAGGCTAAAACATATTTTTGAAAATCATTTGAAAAGATAATTTTAAAGGCTAAAACATTTTGAAAAGCAGTTTTGAAAATCATTTTGAAAAACCATTTTGAAGTAGTTTTGCAAGCTTCTTCCTGTAGAATATCTCATCACATCAGGACTCAAGAACTTGTACAAAACCAGGATGTTCGTGGGTTTGTAAGCCACTTGTCGTAGGTTTGTAAGCTACTTGTCGTGAGTTTCTAAGCCACTAAGAAGGTAGAAATGGGTTCCATCCCAAATGAAATTTGGAATGAAGATTTCCATGCTATTATGAAGTTTTAACAAAACTAGACACTTATCTTGAAATCTTGATCTTGATACCCATGAGTCTTCAAGCTTGATTTCTTCCTTCTTGATCTTTATACTGTACAGTCTTCAATAATCAGTACCTGCCTTATATATATATCATGCATAATAACATTCATATATATCTAGACGATAATGTTAGTATATAAGTTATAATAAAATAAGTTATAAAGGTTGTTGTCATCAAAACCACTATCTCCAGTTCCTAACAATCTCCCCCTTTTTGATGATGACAACCTTATAAAATATACTTACCACTTCGATCATACTATAACTCCCTCTTACACCAACAACTCCCCCTTACTCCAAGCATACTATTTTATATAACTTCTCCCCCTTTGTCATCAACAAAAACTTCTTACTAATAAATTCCCTGAACTTGATATAAGATAATCAACCATAATACAATAGAGTAATCCATATATAAGTGTAATAAGTGCTAAGTGTGATCAGAAGTATGAAATGTGATCATAAATGTGAAATGTGATCATGAGTGTGATCATAAGTGTAATCCAGAAGTAAATCAATCATCATCTGTAACGACCCGTATTTTCACGGATCGAAAAGTTCGTCAAATCTGGAGTTTTAGCGTTTTGGGCCATTTCAGATTTCAGGCAAATTTTGCCTAAGTCCTAAGTCGTTCACGACTTAGCATGAGTCGTGAGTCGTATACGACTTAGGAGATAGGAGTTCTGGGCGAGTTAAGGACTTAAGGAGATAAGTCGTAGCTGGGCTAGGTTAGTGGGTTGAAGTTTACTCGGCAAGTGTTAAGTCGTAGGTTGTAAGTCGTTGCCGAGTTAAGGGATAACAACCTAAGGAAGTGACCGACTTATAGTATTAACCGACTTAAGGATAGTGGTGAGTTAAGTGTTAAGTCGGCTGACGAGTTAAGATAGTGGTCGACTTAAGACCTGGACGACTTAGTAGTTAGCATATCTGAAATTATTTGTTAAGTCGTTGCCGAGTTAAGGAAGTGGGGTTGACCGACTTAAGAGGTTAGGGCGACCTAAGGAAGAATAGTAGGCAGCCTAAGTACTCTGGAGTAGAGTTAGGTTGGCAACGACCTAAGGACATGTTGTGAGCGACCTAAGTGTTTGGGTGTTAAGTGTTAGGTCGGCAGGGTAATTGAGTCGGTAGGTAGTTGAGTCGGCAACGTATGTTGAGTTGTGAGTCGGCAGGATGTCTCTTGTGTTAAGTCGCAGTTGCGCTTTGTTGTTGAGTCATCAACCGACTTAGGACTTGGGTTTTGCGGCAGTATGATGAGTCTGCTTCGTTGGGTCGGTCATATTGTTAAGTCGTAGGTCGGCGAGGCAGTTAAGTCGTTAAGTCGTAGGCGCATGCCATAAGTCGTAACCGACTTAGGAGACAGCTGTTTTGTTGCGAGTCATAGGCAGATGAGTTTTTAGGTCGGCAAGGCACTAGGTCGGCATGGTGTTAAGTCGGCACCGACTTAAGGAGATAGCCGAGTTACGACTTAAGGGCAGTTTTCAGCTATAAATAGGAGGGGTTGTTCTCACTTTTTGGGATCCGGATTTTGAAGCGACGAAGTGCTGCCATTTTGAGAGCTCGACTTCTACACTTCTTCACTTCTTTTCTCCACTCTAATCTAGTGCTTCCATCCATCCAAATCGAAGATCAAGATTGAAGATTCAAGAGCTTAGATTGAAGATCTTCATCTTTTCAAGGGAGATTTCTTCATTTGAAGCGGATTTGTGATAGATCTAGCTTCATCCTTCGCTGTCCAGATCTGAAGTGTGTTGATTTGAGGTTGTTTAGGTGATTTGGTGAGTGGTGATTATCTCTCACACGGATCCAAAGGAGTATATCGGATTGTTGGCTCGATTTGGTGTTAAAATAGTGATTTCCATGCATTTTCTTCATCCTATGTGTAGATCCATATAGATCCATTGTTCATGATGATGTTACATCCATTTTATCATATGTTAACCTATGCAAGTTCATTCATCAAGTTTATAGAGATATAATCCATGTTTTCATGCTTATTGGACTTTCAACTCTTTAATTACGAAAATGCCATTATTGTTATAATTGTCTACCTAGATCATATTTGAATGCTTGATTGCTTGGATTGATGTTTGATTTGATTGATTGTTATGAACTAGATGATTGATGATTAGATTTAGATCGAAGGTGATTCAAAAGCTAAGGGAAAGGCTCTTGAATTGGAAAAGCTGCTCGTGGCATATGTAGCGGGATGATGAAGCTCTTATGCATAGATTCGATGATGTGATGATGAGATGAGGCTTTGCGAGGATGTAATGAAGCAAGGAAATCATATGATGAAGACTTGGTCTAATCCAGACGGGATCATTCCAAGCATGTTGATAACTCGGTGATATGATTCGAGTTGAGGATAATGAATGGATATGAGAATAGTCGTCGAGGAGGATGACTAGGAGGCTTGGATAGCATCGTTGTTGAAGGTTCTAGCATGCTCTAAGCAAGAGTACGTTTGGGCAGATTCGATAGTCCCAACGGCCAACTGTTGATGGTCGAGTACTCTGGGCAGATTCGATAGTCCTAGGCACGGGCTGCGACGACGTGCGGGAGTTATGTCTAGAACCGGGGTTTTCATTAGCCCTTGACGGACGGCTGAAAGAATGTGCCGGTCATTCAATTAACGGTGATATCGAAGCAATGATAACAGTGATAGCCAGAGTCATGGATGTTTGGTTGTATCGTCATTCGGACTCAAGAGCGGTATTTTCTGGGTGCTTATCTGATTTAGGCCTTGGTACTTGGAAAACATCGCCCTTGACTCGAGTGATAGTAGCTTTACTTTAAATTGTATGCTCTGCTATGTTTGCTTCTGCTTAGTGTGTGTCTGGGGGCTATCACTGTAGAATGAGGTTGGAGTGGGAGGGTTGTATTCCTATTCCTTTTCCTTTATGCTCTTTTGGTATGTTGTTAGTTAATTTACTGCTCACTAAGACTGTTGTCTGACTCAAGGCTTTATGTTTTAATTCTTATTGCCTTGGGCTGTTCGTCCATTTTGGGACGGGCAGACTAGGTAGCAGGTGACAGGTGCTGTTCTCTTCTCACGATGCTGATATCGAAGACGAGCTAGAGGGTTGCATATTATCTTCTTATATGTACTGGATATTCCGCTGTTTTGTTTTCTCTGAGAGATATGTAGTGAGGCTGGATGTATTGACTATATGAATGCTTGTATTCAACTATTATGGAGTTTTATAAGATGTCATTTTGTTCTGTAAAGCTTCACTATACATATGTTCTATTGTATTTTGTCCATGCGCTGTGAGTAATACGATAGATCCTTTTGTGTTTATCTTACCCTGACAATCGTCCATGGTCGCCTGGCACACTTTACAGCGCTCTATCCCTAGATTCGGTGCAGGGGTCATGGGCGGTCGTCACATTTGGTATCAGAGCATTGGTTAATCGATTTTACCCAACGCTCGCTGTCGTAACTACGTATGAGAGACGTAATTGTAATTTGATGGATGATTACTATATATAATATAGTAGTTTAGCAGTAAGTTAGTCCTGTATGCAGTTGTTTCTCTAGATGTTCTAATCATTCCTTTTTATAGATATTGAGAATGAGTCGAAGAGGGAGACCAGCTGCTAGGGAAGGCCGTGCTACTGAAGAGACTGCTGATTATGCAGCCATGTTCGAAGCTATGATGACTTCGATCATGAGAAGGATACCAGTTCCGGGAGCGGCAGTTGATGTTGGAGTTCAAGTCCAAACTCCGAAACCAGTGGATTTTGCTAAGCTATGCAAGGATTATACTGCTCTTGGAGGGAAGGTTTTCTTGGGAACAGAATCAACTATTGAGGTCCAGAGGTGGATAGATGCTTGTAGAAGGATCTTTGGTGATTTGGGAATTGATGATGCAACTAAGAGGAAGTTGGCATCGAGGCAGCTTCAAGGGAGAGCTTCTGATTGGTGGAATTCGATTACCATCACTACTCCGGAAGAAGAGATTACTTGGGAGCAATTCCAAGTCAGATTTGAAGCTAAGTTCATTTCTACAGCTCAGAAGTCTGTTCTGTTCAAGAAGTTTGTGGAGCTCAAGCAAGGTGGAAGATCAGTTCTTGAGTATGTTTCTGAGTTCGAAGCTTTGTCCAAGTATGCCCGGTCATATATTGAATCTGCTTATCAGAAAAATGAGAAGTTCGTGACCGGCTTGGATAGTTATCTTGGGAGGCAGTTGGTGGATCATTTGGACGATTCATTTGAGAAGCTTGTGGAGAAAGCTCTTAGGCATGAGAGTCTGTTTCCTAAGGAAGGACCTGTTGTTGCTGTTACCAAGGGAGAATCTAAACCACAGCAGGGTGGAAACCAGAAGAGGAAGCAGCAGCAGCAGAAGGGTAAGGATGGCCAGAAGAAGCCGAAAGGCGAGGTGACTTGCTACAACTGTCAGCAGAAGGGCCATTTCTCGAAGGATTGTAAGAATCCAAAGGCACCGATGAAGTGTCACAACTGTGACAAGCCGGGGCATTTCAGGAAGAATTGTCCAGAACCGAGGAGGGACAGGCAGATTGTGCAAGCCTATGCTTTGGGGGCTGTTCCGTCGTCTTCGAAAGCTCCTACTGCTGAAGAAAAGGGAAAGAGTGTGGTTGTTCAAGGTACTCTTTTCCTATGTGGTATTCCAGTTAGAGTTTTGTTTGATACTGGAGCATCGCATTCGTTTGTTTGTAATGAACTAGTAGGCCGGTTAGGATTGGAATCGGATATTGTTGATAGGCCATTGGTTGTGACTAATCCAGTTGGGGGTTCGTCTTGTTTGTGTATGTTATGCCGTGGTCTAGTTGTATCGAGTCATGGTTGCTCTTTTGTTTGTGATTGCTTTGTTCTGAACTTTGCGGGGTTCGGAATTATCTTGGGTATGGACTGGCTTAGGAAGTATGCGGCTAAGGTTGATTGTGAGAGGCTAGAGGTGGCAGTCGAGAATGTGGAAGGGCGAAAGATTGTGATACGATGTAAGCATGAGGAAGGCGTCTTCATGAGCTTCATGTATTCGCTAGTTGTTCCACGGGATGGACTGTCTTTAGTGCCAATCGCAAATGGATTCGAGGATGTCTTTGACGAAGTCAAAGGGTTGTCGCCGCATAGAGAGATCGAGTTTCGAATAGATCTAGTTGAAGGAGCCAGACCTGTTGTGATGCCTCTTAGGCGGATGGCGCCTAAGGAACAGCAGGAGTTGAGGGTGCAAGTAGATGATCTTTTGCAGAAAGGATTCATTCGGCGTAGTGTGTCCGAGTGGGGTGCACCAGTTGTGTTTGCAACCAAGGCAGATGGATCGTTGAGATTGTGTGTGGATTATCGTGAGCTGAATAAGGTGACTAAGAAGAACAAGTATCCATTGCCGAGAATAGATGACTTGTTTGATCAGCTTCACGAAGCTAAGGTGTTTTCTCAGATGGATTTGGCAACGGGATTTCACCAGTTGAGAGTGGCTAAGGATAGTGTGCCGAAGACTGCCTTTAGGACACCATCCGGTTTCTTTGAGTGGCTGGTAATGCCGTTTGGATTGACTAACGCGCCAGCATATTTTGTGGATCTTATGAATAGAATGTTCAGAGATCAGTTGAACAAGTTCGTACTTGTGTTCGTGGATGATATTCTGATTTATTCCAGAATGGAGGAAGAGCACAAGACGCACTTGCGTATTGTTTTGGAGATCTTACGGAAACATCAGCTGAAGGCTAAGTTTTCGAAGTGTCACTTCTGGAAGAGTGAAGTGAGGTTCTTAGGCCATGTGATTTCTGGAAGTGGAATAGCGGTTGATCCCGCTAAGGTGGCAGCAATCCAGGATTGGGTTAGACCTAAGAATGCATCAGATGTGAGAAGTTTTCTTGGATTAGCAGGATATTATCGACGGTTTATCAAAGACTTCTCCAAGATAGCTGCACCGTTAACAGGATTGACGAAGAAGAACCAAGTGTTCAGTTGGGATGCTAAGTGTGAGCAAGCTTTCGGAATCCTGAAAGAGCGACTGACGAGTGCTCCTGTTTTAACTATTCCAAGTGGGAATGATGAGATGGTGGTTTACACCGACGCATGTGGTACTGGACTTGGAGCAGTGCTGATGCAGAAGGATAAAGTTGTTGCGTATGCCAGTCGACAACTAAAGCCGCATGAAAGGAATTACCCGACTCATGATTTGGAGTTAGCGGCGATTGTATTTGCTCTGAAGATGTGGAGGCATTATCTGTTGGGAGTTCGATTCGAGTTGTTTACGGATCACAAGTCGTTGAAGTATCTTTTCTCCCAAAAGGATTTGAATCTTCGGCAGCAACGTTGGCTAGAGTTTTTGGCATCATATGATTTTGGTATAGCTTATACTCCGGGAAAAGGTAACGCAGTGGCAGATGCGTTAAGTCGAAGACATGCAGGATTGGGAGCCATGTTTTCAGAATGGAAGAGTCTCGAGTATTTAGCTGAGTTTGACTTCAGGCCTAGATGCGAATTGGAACCTGAGATGTTGGCAAACTTATCAATAAGACCCACTCTTGTGGAAAGGATTGGTGAGAGCCAAAAGCGAGATGATAAGCTTGTCAAGATTATCCGTGAATTGGAATCTGGGTTGGATCCAGAAAAGGATAAAGGATTCGAGGTCGATCGAGAGGGTTGGCTTCGGAAGCAAGGACGACTAGTTGTTCCCGATATAGATGAATTGAGGAGTGAAGTTCTAAAGGAAAGTCATCACTCGAAGCTGACAATTCATCCAGGTGGAAATAAGATGTATCGGGATATGAAGAGAACCTACTACTGGGAAGGCATGAAGAAGGATGTTGGAGATTTCATTTCCAAGTGTATGAACTGTCAGTTGGTAAAGGCTGAACAGAAGAAGCCAAGTGGATTGCTTCAGCCCTTAGAAGTTCCTACATGGAAGTGGGAACAAGTGTCGATGGATTTTATTGATGGATTGCCTAGAACCAGAACGGGAAATGAAGGGATTTGGGTCATTGTGGATCGTTTGACCAAGAGTGCAAGATTCATTCCAGTTCGATCGACTAGGACTGCATCAAAGTTGGCTGAGTTGTATGTTAAGTGGATAGTCCGATTCCATGGTATTCCGAAGAGTATAGTGAGCGATCGAGATCCATTATTCACTAGTGGATTTTGGAAGAGCTTCCAGGAAGTCTTGGGAACCGAGTTGTGTTTGAGTACAGCTTATCATCCTCAAACAGATGGTCAGACCGAGAGAGTCAACCGAGTTTTGGAAGATCTCCTCAGAGCATGTGTTTTGGATTTCGGAGGATCATGAGAAGATCACCTTCATTTGGTAGAGTTTTCATACAACAACAGTTACCAGTCAAGTATTGGTATGGCACCATATGAGGCATTGTATGGAAGACCGTGTAACTCTCCGACATGTTGGTTGGAAACTGGAGAAAAGCTGATGCTTGGGCCAGAGATGATTCGTCAGACTTCAGATTGCATAGAGATCATTCGGCAACGAATGAAGGCAGCCCAAGACCGTCAGAAGAGTTATGCTGATAAGCGTCGAAAGGATTTGGAATTCGACGTTGGTGATATGGTTTTTGTGAAGATTTCTCCACTAAAGAATGTTATTCGATTCAGGAAGAAAGGAAAATTGACTCCGAGATTTGTTGGACCATTCCCGATCATCGAGCGAATTGGAAAGCTCGCTTACAGATTGGAGTTACCGGAGAAGATGTCGGGCGTGCACAATGTTTTTCACGTATCATATCTACGGAAGTATGTGCACGACTCGAGTACGGTAGTTTCTGCTGATGGCAGTGAAGACTTAGAAGTTGATCCAGTCGATAGAAGACCTCGTAAGCCGCTTCGTGTTGTTGATACTGACACGAAACAGCTCAGGAGGAAGGTAGTTAAGTTGCTCAAGATACAATGGAGTGATGATGATAACGACTGTACGTGGGAGGTGGAAGAGAGGATGAAAGCAGCTCATCCTGAACTCTTCGAGGTATGGCCCTAAGGTGTCGTGTCATCTAACGAAATTGTAACTTGTTCTAGTTTTAGAATTCTGCATGCTAAGCTAGAATTGGATGCATGATTTGTTGATTGCTATGGATGGTAGGCGTGCAGAATAGTTTTTGATTGCTTTGTTTGTTTGGAATTTCGGGGGCGAAATTCCTAAGGGGGAGAGAATGTAACGACCCGTATTTTCACGGATCGAAAAGTTCGTCAAATCTGGAGTTTTAGCGTTTTGGGCCATTTCAGATTTCAGGCAAATTTTGCCTAAGTCCTAAGTCGTTCACGACTTAGCATGAGTCGTGAGTCGTATACGACTTAGGAGATAGGAGTTCTGGGCGAGTTAAGGACTTAAGGAGATAAGTCGTAGCTGGGCTAGGTTAGTGGGTTGAAGTTTACTCGGCAAGTGTTAAGTCGTAGGTTGTAAGTCGTTGCCGAGTTAAGGGATAACAACCTAAGGAAGTGACCGACTTATAGTATTAACCGACTTAAGGATAGTGGTGAGTTAAGTGTTAAGTCGGCTGACGAGTTAAGATAGTGGTCGACTTAAGACCTGGACGACTTAGTAGTTAGCATATCTGAAATTATTTGTTAAGTCGTTGCCGAGTTAAGGAAGTGGGGTTGACCGACTTAAGAGGTTAGGGCGACCTAAGGAAGAATAGTAGGCAGCCTAAGTACTCTGGAGTAGAGTTAGGTCGGCAACGACCTAAGGACATGTTGTGAGCGACCTAAGTGTTTGGGTGTTAAGTGTTAGGTCGGCAGGGTAATTGAGTCGGTAGGTAGTTGAGTCGGCAACGTATGTTGAGTTGTGAGTCGGCAGGATGTCTCTTGTGTTAAGTCGCAGTTGCGCTTTGTTGTTGAGTCATCAACCGACTTAGGACTTGGGTTTTGCGGCAGTATGATGAGTCTGCTTCGTTGGGTCGGTCATATTGTTAAGTCGTAGGTCGGCGAGGCAGTTAAGTCGTTAAGTCGTAGGCGCATGCCATAAGTCGTAACCGACTTAGGAGACAGCTGTTTTGTTGCGAGTCATAGGCAGATGAGTTTTTAGGTCGGCAAGGCACTAGGTCGGCATGGTGTTAAGTCGGCACCGACTTAAGGAGATAGCCGAGTTACGACTTAAGGGCAGTTTTCAGCTATAAATAGGAGGGGTTGTTCTCACTTTTTGGGATCCGGATTTTGAAGCGACGAAGTGCTGCCATTTTGAGAGCTCGACTTCTACACTTCTTCACTTCTTTTCTCCACTCTAATCTAGTGCTTCCATCCATCCAAATCGAAGATCAAGATTGAAGATTCAAGAGCTTAGATTGAAGATCTTCATCTTTTCAAGGGAGATTTCTTCATTTGAAGCGGATTTGTGATAGATCTAGCTTCATCCTTCGCTGTCCAGATCTGAAGTGTGTTGATTTGAGGTTGTTTAGGTGATTTGGTGAGTGGTGATTATCTCTCACACGGATCCAAAGGAGTATATCGGATTGTTGGCTCGATTTGGTGTTAAAATAGTGATTTCCATGCATTTTCTTCATCCTATGTGTAGATCCATATAGATCCATTGTTCATGATGATGTTACATCCATTTTATCATATGTTAACCTATGCAAGTTCATTCATCAAGTTTATAGAGATATAATCCATGTTTTCATGCTTATTGGACTTTCAACTCTTTAATTACGAAAATGCCATTATTGTTATAATTGTCTACCTAGATCATATTTGAATGCTTGATTGCTTGGATTGATGTTTGATTTGATTGATTGTTATGAACTAGATGATTGATGATTAGATTTAGATCGAAGGTGATTCAAAAGCTAAGGGAAAGGCTCTTGAATTGGAAAAGCTGCTCGTGGCATATGTAGCGGGATGATGAAGCTCTTATGCATAGATTCGATGATGTGATGATGAGATGAGGCTTTGCGAGGATGTAATGAAGCAAGGAAATCATATGATGAAGACTTGGTCTAATCCAGACGGGATCATTCCAAGCATGTTGATAACTCGGTGATATGATTCGAGTTGAGGATAATGAATGGATATGAGAATAGTCGTCGAGGAGGATGACTAGGAGGCTTGGATAGCATCGTTGTTGAAGGTTCTAGCATGCTCTAAGCAAGAGTACGTTTGGGCAGATTCGATAGTCCCAACGGCCAACTGTTGATGGTCGAGTACTCTGGGCAGATTCGATAGTCCTAGGCACGGGCTGCGACGACGTGCGGGAGTTATGTCTAGAACCGGGGTTTTCATTAGCCCTTGACGGACGGCTGAAAGAATGTGCCGGTCATTCAATTAACGGTGATATCGAAGCAATGATAACAGTGATAGCCAGAGTCATGGATGTTTGGTTGTATCGTCATTCGGACTCAAGAGCGGTATTTTCTGGGTGCTTATCTGATTTAGGCCTTGGTACTTGGAAAACATCGCCCTTGACTCGAGTGATAGTAGCTTTACTTTAAATTGTATGCTCTGCTATGTTTGCTTCTGCTTAGTGTGTGTCTGGGGGCTATCACTGTAGAATGAGGTTGGAGTGGGAGGGTTGTATTCCTATTCCTTTTCCTTTATGCTCTTTTGGTATGTTGTTAGTTAATTTACTGCTCACTAAGACTGTTGTCTGACTCAAGGCTTTATGTTTTAATTCTTATTGCCTTGGGCTGTTCGTCCATTTTGGGACGGGCAGACTAGGTAGCAGGTGACAGGTGCTGTTCTCTTCTCACGATGCTGATATCGAAGACGAGCTAGAGGGTTGCATATTATCTTCTTATATGTACTGGATATTCCGCTGTTTTGTTTTCTCTGAGAGATATGTAGTGAGGCTGGATGTATTGACTATATGAATGCTTGTATTCAACTATTATGGAGTTTTATAAGATGTCATTTTGTTCTGTAAAGCTTCACTATACATATGTTCTATTGTATTTTGTCCATGCGCTGTGAGTAATACGATAGATCCTTTTGTGTTTATCTTACCCTGACAATCGTCCATGGTCGCCTGGCACACTTTACAGCGCTCTATCCCTAGATTCGGTGCAGGGGTCATGGGCGGTCGTCACATCATCCAATCATATTTATAGTAATTATTCAATCCAATCATATATACAAACCACACCAAATGTTTTAAATAAGTCAAGTCAATCAAGTTTAAAACACACCAGTCAAATCAAACAAATAACATACAGAATGACTAGACATTCCTTGGTACTTCCACCCATCCATCTTCTCCAAAGATAGGGTCTGCTTTGATGGCATCCCATTCTTCTTTACCTTTTTCAAGAGTGACTGGTGGATTTCCTTCGAGATCGTCCTTGTTAAGGGCTGAGATCATCTAACGAAGGGCGTCGAAATGTCTCTCTTGCTCCTTGATCATCTGCATTTGACTCAATTCTAAGTGGCGCCGATTACGAAGTATGAATGTAAGGATATTCTTGAAGGAAGTGAGAGTTTCCTCAAGATTATCACTTAGATTCTTAATCGGAGAAGCCATAATTCAAGAAATAGGAAGAAATATGAAAGGGAGTGATTAGAAATGAAGTTTGATAATTTATTCTGGAAGAAACGGGTATAAATAAGGGTAGAAAGTCGTTTAAAATGAATAGATACAAGTTAGTTATATGAAATTAAAATTTAAAATTGTAACTACTTTCTGCCCGTTGCATGTCGACATGGGGGGATGGGGGATGTCAACATGCCTCTGCCTAAAGTGACAATTTTCTTTGTTTTGAATATTATGAACAAATCTATGCAACTAAAGTTTGTATAATATAAAAACAAGCAATTACAGAGACAAGTGAAGATGAATAACACGAAATAAAAGATTTCATTAATGATTTTAGTCAACATTACATAAAATAATATAATATTAACTAAAATAAAGGAAAATACATGGATAGAACTTGAAGCAAACAAGATAACATGAACTAAAACTTATTAGATGAAGATGAAGAAGATGATAGTCCAAGCTTTCTACTAACTTTCCCGATGAACTTGTTGATTTTAGTGGAAATCTTATCCATTTTCTTACTCATTGATCTTTTAAGTGTATTTTGATTTTCCACTATAATTATTTGATTATTGAGAATGGTCTTATTGGATGGATTAGCGGGATTAGTAGGATATTCAATACTCTTTAAGGAAGTTTCTTGATCTTCCTCTTCCTCTTCCTCTTCCTCTTCCTCTTCCTCTTATTCAATACTCTTTTGAGTGTCTTTTGATTTTCCACTATATAAGGCAGGTCGACCGGCCGGTCGACCTGCCTCCCTTAATTACGAACGAACGTTCCAGAGCGAATTTTGCCGACTTAATGACGTGTTTTGCATTCTTTACTTTGATCTGGTCCTTCCATTCTTACATCCTATGGCTCCTATTCAGCCTATGACATGGTTGCATCCCATTCAATCTTCAAAATCCGATGGTCTGAGATCCACTTCTACCCCTATAAATATACCCCTAGACCTAACACTTTTTCTCATTCTAGATTTTCTCCAATTGGGTTCACCTTTCTAGGAAGGACCCTAAATGGAATAATTTTTCCAAAGAGAGAATCGTTAAAAATTAAATTATTTTACAAGTCCAAGTGGATCCGGGAAGACCAAAGGAAGAGCTTAGGACCGGAGGTGAGTGATTGTAAATATTGTAGATTTCATTAAGTAATTTAAAATAATAGGGTTTCCAATAATTGTAGTTTTACTACGATTTTTGGAATAGCCTTTTTAGTAGTTTATTTACTGTTTTTAGAATAATTTTCAGTCTATTTCCTTGCAGCTATTCTTTTCAGTAATTTTAGTTTATTTCTGTTAGTTATAGCTTTTCCGTTTATTTACAGTATTTTTGTTTATTTACTGTTGTTTATACGTTATTTACATCTTCTTTCTACGCTTTGGATTTTCTTCTATTTTCAATTTTATTCTATTCCTCCTTCTTCTTACCGTATGGATTAGAATAGGATTAACGCGAATATGGATTAAACTGTAAGAAAACTGAAATAATGGAATATAAGATGTAAATTACAAATACTGTAATATAAATGGAATTGGACTGAAATTATGCCTAATTGGACTGAAATTATGCCTAATTATGACATTAATTGGACTGAATTAAAAAAATTGTCCTAGTTATAACTTAGAATTATAACTAAAAGAGTAAAAGATGAAAGAGGCTTATTTTCACACTTAGCCCTTGGGTTAAATAATAACCATGATTATAACGTAGGTTATAAAAAAAGAACAGAATAGGCTTATTTTAAGACTTAGGATAAATTAATAAGCACAGATGGTAGAGAAAAGTGTAAAGGCTTATTTAAATAATTTATCTAAGTTAATAAACAAAGAAGAAAGTAGGATCTGTACCAAATAGCATTCCCTATTAGACAAAACGGTGGTCTCACATTAGCCTGAAGTGAGACGAGGGCACGCTTATGCTAAAAATGGTAGTAATTGGTCAATTAGAAGTCCAAATCACGGGGGATTTGGATAAGGGGAACAACTAGATATTGTTTGGATGACGGGCCAGTACCAACAGCATTTCCCTTATTTTCTATGGACACACGGTGGTCTCACATTAGCCTGAAGTGAGATAAGGGGCACGCTTATGCTGGAGGTTGAGGTAATAAGAAGACCCAATAGGTGGAGCAAAAGGTAGCATGGGCATGGTGGCAGTTACGCGTGCGACTTCCATTCTAGTGCTCAGTAATCGCTATGAGTTCCAAACGCTTAGTATGTGTGTCTTTCGTAGACAACATTGCCTTCTGTGTAGGGAGCTATGTGTCGTCTGGATCTATAGTGGTTGCTTTGTGGATCTTTCGTAGATACCATTGGCTGTTGTGTAGAGAGTTACCTAGTCTCTGGTCCACAGTAAGGTCTATAGAGTAGCAGGCCGATCGAAGGGTAGAATTAGGAATTCAGCCTAATTATATGATTAGGAATTTAGCCTAATCAAAGCAGCTATCAAGAACAAGTGCAAACAATCAAAGTTAACCTATCTTATAGTTAATCGTATTTATTTCCAGTTTATCTCTTTCCTATTTCCTTTGTTTCCTCTTTATATACTAGAACTGTTGTAGAGTCTATTACTTTTACTTTGCTTAAAGACTCTAGTAATTACTATCATTCACCAGACTTTTAGTCAGACCCACTCCTCTATTTTCCCCTTAGACAATCAAGAGAGAGGGCAGTTGATTGCAGTTGCTTGGAGATTTCTTGGAGGAGTTTGCTACCATGTATTTCTTTTCTTTCAGCTTTTGTTCTTTCTATGTACTGGCTTATTATGAGGGATATTATGTACTCTGATTTTTGAGACTATGAGTTTTTGTTTCGTGAGCCATATTGGATTTTTAGACATGTATGTGGTATTTGGTATTTGACTTATTTATAAAGCAATTATGAAGTTTTGTTTTAATTAAGTTATTTTTTTAATTTTCCGCTGTTTTTATCTTTTTTATCTTGTGAATCTGAGTCTCTGTTAGCTTTAGTTATACCTACAATGCACCACGCCTTTTAATGTGTCCTTTTGTGTATATTAAGGGGTGTGGTGGTGCAGCATGTTCTATATATGGAAATTGACCAGAAAATTACCACGGACACAATGGTGCAACTCCCGTGGCTCAATTCTGATAATTTCACCAAGTTATTTTATCATTTGATTAATTCGTTAATTAATTATTATAGCTTAAATTTCGGGTTGTTACATATTCTGACAATTCCAAAAATGTTTATTTTCACTGTTCATCGTTATTTGGTTATTTAATAATCTAAAAATGTGGGGTGTCACATTCTCCTACCCTTTAGGAAATTTCATCCTCGAAATTTGATAAGGGTAAAATTATGTAATTCCTCGCATCAATCACATCCATTTTGTGTACATCCAATTTTGCGACCATCCGTGTCCTTGTGCAAAGTGTCATTCAACACAAAATATATGCATGTACATGAATTTCTAAGCGGTACCTCCTATATGAATGCTTTTCTTCTTTAAAAATTTATTTTAAAACATGATGCACACACCCTAAATATACTTGCAATTTCTATATGAATGCAATCTTTTAAAAACTCAAAATGCTTTTCATCCAATTTTTCCCACACTCCTACTGAATAGAGGTGTAGTACAACGAATTTTACATCCAAATCCTACCACACAACTTTTAATATTCGAATTTCAGAAAAAAAATCTAATTTTCCGAATTCGATTTCTTATGTTAAATAGAAGATAGAAAATGGAAAACCTTACGTTTACCGTTTTACTTTTGTGCACCTCTTTCCCCGTACTTGGAACTTATGCCACTATTCTATAAATATCTCTATTTTCTTTCCCAAGCACGGTTTACATAAGAAAAACTTTCCTTTTCAAACTTTTTCCCAAGCTTAATTTATGGGAAAAATGTTTTTTTCTTTTGCAATTCTCATTTATTTCAATTGACATTTTTGTCGCTTTCTTTAGATCTTACTGTTTTTCTTTTAGTTACTTTTATCTGCTTTAATTTTTCTTTAATATAGCAGCTAAACACAGCTCTCTTCTAGGGCTAGGAGGCCTAGGACCATGTCCACTCTGACACAGAATGGTCCTACTATAGGAATCCAAGTAACTCATATGCTCCTCCTACCGCCTATTACTTTTTACTGACTTATGCTGTATTACTCACGATGAATAATATCTATTCATCTCTTCCTTTCCATACTCAAAATGGAATAACCAAGTCTCATTTACTGCAATGAATAAGGATTTTAATCTATGTAGTCTCTATCTAAAAAGGCAACTAAGCTTGGAGAAATTTTCTCTTTACTTTTACTTTTCGTTTTTCCCCAACTAAGGTCTATTTATCCAAATCACGTGTGTCTTACTCTCTTACTAATATCACTTTACTATTCTTCTATAGTCTACACACATGAAGCAACATTCCTAGGCTCTCATTAGTGTCCTGTACACTTTATGGGAACTTTTATTATTACTACTAAAAGTAATCACTGCTATCTCCTACATAGTCTTACACTTTTCCCGTCACACCGAGCAAATGATTCTTATCTACTCCATATTTAAAAGTTTGGTTTGGTATTTATCATTTCATTTCAAAAATTAAAGCTTCTAAATTTTTGAAACATCAAATCCCAAAATTCTTGCCTTTAAAAGTGTTACTTTGAAGTTTCTATTAAATTCAAAGGTACTTCCCAAACCTAGAGGGGAAAACTTACAAATTCTAAGTTCAAAGCTTATTCCTCTTTTACTTTGAAAGACCTTAATAGCTTTTCATAAAAAAAATTGGATTTTAAATTTAACTGTTTACTAAGTTTTCTCTTCCAAAAACTTATTTACTTTTTCACCCAACTATTTTTCTTTAAAACATGCCTTACTTGTCTTTAAAAAAATTTTCTTTTCTTGACTTCCAAAAATTTCCTCACATGTTTTCAAAACATTTTCATTTCATAGATTTTCAAATTTACAAAAACTAGAGTAGATAAGAACAATTATTCTATCAAAAATCCCTTAACTTTCCTACTCTTCCAATTAGCTAACCTTGGAGGAGTTTCTAATTTACTACAAATGAGGATTTTCTACAAAGGCAAGGAACCTATGCGCATAATCAATGGAAAAATATGAAATTTCCATTGCTTAGCTTTCCTACTAAGGCTCTCTATAATATCCCTCCAAACTAACACTGTCTCTAATTATTACACTTCTCATTACACCTAATGGTTTTATACCTTAATGTATTGGAACTACTTTCTCTTATGAGAAACCATTAACGCTAAAACCATCTATTAATCTTTTAAAAGAGGATTTCATGTTTGTTTGAAATTACAAGGAACTTATTTTTTAATTTATCGAAATAGGCTATACAAAATATGGTGCTTTCCATACCTTGTACATCTCTTCCACATATTCCTTATAACTTGCACAAAACATCTTCACTTGCGGTTTGGTTTCATAGAAAATTATACCATTATTCATTTCATTCCAATAAATTAAAGTATGTTTAATCTATATTCACTTACAATAGATATTTCCTATGAAATTTATTAATTTCCTAATATTTGACTTACAACTTATTCAAAAGGATTCATTTTCAAAACCGTTTTAACATTTTCATAACTAGAAATCATTTCCATATACTTATTTAAATAATAAGTGTGCTTCCAAACCACTTTATTTCTACACTTAGAAATTATCTTCAAAACACATTTTTATCTGGGTTAAAACAGATGTTGCGTAAAACACCGTTACTACAACCCAAAAATACTAGTATATGGATTTGGTTAAAATAAATATTGATAAATCCCATATGCTATGTAAAAAAATTTCCTTTGGGAGTCACCTACTATAACAATAGTGTCATAGTCTATGCTTCCTTTGTTTTTCACGAAAACATCAATTACAACAATAAATGTTGTAACCTACGTTTTCGATACTTAACACACTCTAGGCTTTTATATTTTAAAATCTTTGTTTACCTACAAGGAAACTAGCGAGCTATATATGCTCTATAATTCTTCAAAAAGAATTAAAATTCACATCATATACCAATTTAAATTTCATACCACTTTTTTTTCAAAAACCCAATATTTACTTCAAACATATCAATAATTGTATTTTTCAACTTTTCAATTACAAAATGTTTCGTTTTATTGGGCTAGACATAAAGTGGATTTTCTTCTTACTACCATAGGAATATCCTTCCTAAACTTTGGAAATCTCATTCCCTTACTAAAATCTCTTATTCCTTTAAAAATAAAAATAAAAACTCTCCCTATTATCCATAGGAAACTTTCCCACTTCTTATTACATATGGATACTAATCTTCTCTCAAAACATAGCTTATTGTACAATATAAATTGGTAATAACTTAGGGCTCCACACTCTTGGGTCATCCCAAACCCAACTAGAAAACTATGCACAATGTACTTCTAAAAACTTTCCATATGTTAAAATCTATAATTGGGGACTATTTGGATTTTAGTACATAATATTTTTATATTTTATTCAAAAATACAAATACGTTCACTCACTATCTACCTAGGAACCCTAAACCTAGGCTCTGATACCAAATGTAACAACCCAAATTCCAGTGGTTCGGATTTTTCGCAAAAATGCTAAAACCCAAACCCACTAAAGCCCGAGTTGGGTATTTGGTATCCTGCAAATAGGCAAAGACAAATATATCAAAGCTCAAGTAAATATCTCATAGCGGAACTGACTAAAATATAATAGTAAGTAAATGCTCACTAAGATAATAACACTTTCTAAACAAGCGTCTCAAAGCTGGAAAGTCTCTGCCATCTACCTAACCTGTGGGATGTATAAGGAGGAAGTCAGAACTAAAGTTATGGTGAATGGACAAATTATAAGCTTAATTCTACATATACCGTTTTATTTCCATTTTCTGTTATGTTAGGTATATTGGGTTTATAATACTCTCGCCTCTGTGCGTGAATCGTACCGATTTACTCCCTAATAGATTAAAACCTAATAACAAATATATATGTAGCTACATACCACATGACCACATCGGTCCTAAGTACTACCCATAGTACCTTCCATATCCTCCTCGAAAAGGACTCCATCATCTTGCTCCTAGAGCGTTCTGTAACTACATCTGTAAAGGACAGCTTTGTGAGGCCTATAATACAGATGTTCCATTGTCTACTACGGGAACGTAAAACTACGTCCGCACTAGCCTATACTAATGCTCGGACATCCACAATGTACCACCCGGTGCATACCTTGAGGACTATACATAATCGTTTTGTCTACTCCCTGAATCTTGCCAACAAGGTCTACCTTGTACAGAACTCGGTCGGGAAGTTTCCATATCTGCAAAGGATAGCTTCGTTAGGCCTACAATACAGATATTCTACTTGGTCAGTCTCTTTTCTCATCGTGGATATGGCCCCACACAGCCACCTCTCAGCTAATCGAAAGACCTCTAAAGAGCTAAATGGCTGTGCCCTACTGCATTCAGTCTAAACATCCAATTGGCTGCGCCCCTCATTCAATGTCTCGACAGTGAAAGAATCATTGGCCTGTTGGTTTAACTCTAGTCTTTCCCGAACTCGCTCTTGGTTGATGATGGCTTGATCTCCGCATGCGACTATCCTTTTGGATCCTACCCACTAAAACCTACTCGCAAGTCAGAGTACGGTGTCATACGAATATCCTACTCCATTCATCAACCTTTTGACTGCCTAATAAGGTCTGCTTCGTTAGGCCTGCCTAATAAGGTCTGCTTCGTTAGGCCTGCAATGCAAGAGCAGTCAAGGCATACTCTCTTGATGGAACACCTACAGACCTGCCTCCGGGGGTGCAACTTCGTTAGGCCTACCCCAGAGGGCCATACTAGAGTACCCTCATGTCCCGTTGAAGTCTTGTACTTCCTTCTAGCCTAAATCAACTAAGTTGGACATGCTATTTCTTTGCTAAAAATCTATGATGAACTGTTTCGTTAGGTTCTTCATCCTTTGGGCTGCTCCAAACGCATCTTACCATTTTATTAGACCCTATGTCTAATCTTTTATTATGCATTTAGTTTACTTTTCTAAATCCGTTGGCTACCTATTTACCCTAATAAGCATAAGCGCGTCCCAGCCTCACCTAACTATTGTGAGACCATCACTTCCTGACCGAAAGGGAATGCTATTGGTATGGGCCTTTCTTCTATGTTTGCTTATTAACTTGGTGTAAGTTTTAAAATAAGCCTTTTCTGTTATCTCAAATTATGACCTATGTTATAATTAAACTTGCAATTGTTACTTCTATATTCTTTTATAATCTACATGTTATAAATATAATTGCAAGTGTCTCTTTTCTATTCTAGTCTGTCTTCTTTTATTATGATATTGAATTCTCTTTAGTTCTCTTATATTATATGACAATCTTGGCTTGGGACAACATCCGACTGTCACAAATTTACTTATCATAATAACTGCTTTGCTTTTATTCTACTATCTGCACAGTAAATGCAGATCCAGACACATTTCTGTTTATTGTTTTTAGTCTTGTCAAATAATTAACTTGATTTCTTCTTTAATTTCTTTAACTCTTCACTTTATTCTCTTTTACTCTAGGAAGTTGTTCTATTCTGTTTGGTTGGTTACAAAAAACATGCTAAAAATCCATTTCCATATTTTAATACTAAATAATGCTATAAACAATAACTCGAAATTGCAAGATATTTCTTTTATTGTTTCTTTAACTATTAGGTAATGCAAAATACAGAAACGTCTCTATTTTACACTAATACCCTTTTTCTTTCTTTTATTCTTGCAATTACGTTTATCGTTAATTTTGCAATATTAAACTATGGAAATGTATTCTCTTTTCTAAACCAACCAACTAATCTATCACTAACTTCCAAATCAAGTTGTTAGATTTTCCTCTTTTTAATTTATTTCTCCCGTTTTAGCATAATTTACTGTAAATTTCTTGCTTTTAGGCTTATGCCTTTCTCTATAACTTTTAAGCACAATATTATTCATATCTAATTGGATTCGTATCTTTCTTTTCCATATAAATAATAATTAAATATAAGCTCTCTTATAGAATTTATAGTTTCAACATAACTAATTAGCAGAACTAATTACTAAAATAAATGATGAATAAAAATATTTAACGGGAATCAAATGATAATATATCATAAACGTAAAAGATATATAATTTAAATCCACTCACATGTCATCCTTAGATTTGCTCTATGGTATTAGCTCTGCTCCATGGCCTTCCTGGATCCCCTTCTAGGGTGTCTAATATTTTTATTAAGAAGATCTTCTCCTTAGAAGTATTTTCCATTTAGGGTCTAGCTTCAGGCAATGAACCCAATTGGGAGAAAATATGATTGTGAGAAAATAGCTAGGCTTAGGGTCCTATTTATAATGGAGTTTGGGGATCTCAGACCATTGGATTTTTGGATTGAATCTGGTGTAATCATGTCACAGGCTCGCTGCGAATCGTTGGATCCAAAAAACGACATTCCGGATTGCGCAAAAATCAAATTTGAAGAGTTCAGCTTGTGCATGGACGAATTATCGTCCAAAATATAACGCAAGTCGACCTGTGTGCTTTGAAGGTCGACCTGTGTGCCTTGGGATCGACCTATGGGTCGACCCAAACTATTTTATTATATATTTTTTTCCTTTTCCTGATTTTTGTTTCTCTCGTAACTTCTTCGTATTAACTCGGATTTTGACAAGTTATATATGGAAATTGATCAGAAAATTACCACAAACACAATGGTATAAGTTTCGAGGCCATATTCCGATAAATGTTTACTTTCATTGTTCATCGATATTTGGTTATTTAATTATCTAAAAATGCGGGGTATTACACTAATAGCCAATAGTTATTAATAATTCCCAGAATTCAGCTATTGGCTATTACTATTCCACCATTTCATTTTATATTTAATGGTTCGTTCTTTATCTTTTTCCCCTCCTTTCTTTTTTTCACTATTCATGGTTTTGAGAGAAAATAATATATAGAAAGCTTGTTTATATTTTGGAGCTAGCTCATCCTTTTTATTTTCGAACCACCATTGCCTATTAATTCCGAAACCCCTCAGTTCTCCAATCCCTATAGCCTTTTCACCATCCGCCGCTTGCACCTGATGCCAGCAGCCCAGACACATCTCCACGTGACTCGTAGCTAACCACCCTTCCGGCTTTGCTCGTCCCTTCTCCACACAGTTCGACCGCATCCTCCAACCTTTCCTCTACCGAGCATCTGACACGTAGATTCCCTCTCCGCCACTAGAAACTCATCCGTGGACATTGCCTATGACAACCACCCTGCCTCTCATCTCCCTTCGACCTTGCTCCCCTCAAACAGTCGTTACCCACATCATCCACCAACCCGCTCTGACCGTCATCCATCCCCTGCCGAACGTCAGCGACCGTCCACCATCTCGTCACCCTAGTGCACCCTCCAGTCCAAACCTCCCATCTTCGAACTGCTCTAACCCTGCCAACAGCCTCCTAACCCGCTGCCAAGCCTCGCAGCCAAACTCCCCTCACCATACACAGCCAACTTGGCCACTGAACCAACAGCCGAGATCCTCTAGCCTCCGACAACAGACCATGGCCGCATCCACACCACAGCTCTCGCTTTGCCCTAGCCTCCTTGCTCTTCTTTATATAAAAAAAGATATATATATATATATATTCATTTGATTCATCGATTTCAAGTTCAAGCTAGCTTGCTTTTGTCTTTGCTGTCCAGAGAATTTCAGCAGCAATTGTCGTGTCCTTCATTTTTCGTGTGCTTATCTGCGTCCAATTGCTTTCATTCTCGATTCTCTAGCCTCGAAAGGTGAGCGATCACTCACGATTAACATTCATATGTTTAGTAAATTGATTTCACATGAAATGACGATTGAAATATGTTGTTAAATTTGAATTGGTTAGTAATTAAATTGTTGAATATGATATGTTATTATTTTAAATTGTTTAACGATATTAATTGACATATAACACCATAACCTGTTAGTATATAATTTTATTTAAATTGTTAATTATGATATATGCTGTAACTGATATGTTATGCCAATTTATGTTATTATTTTATTGTTCTCACTCTGCAAGTTCCTTGTTAGTTTAGGAAATCCCTATGGGTTGAAATGATACATACCCGAACGATATTATAGATTAGGGAAAATCGTTATGTGTTGAAATGATAAACCCAAGCGATTTTATTTATTTTGAAATTTTGGGATTGTAGGTTGAAATGATATATACCTATAAATATTAAATTATTGCGGATTGAAATGATAAATATCTGTATCACTTGACCATAGGATAGAAAATTATATACGAACACCATTGGTCTATTTTTGAAAAATGATTTCGGAAGTTTTGAAAGGAAATATATGGGTTTTAATAAATATTTATTTTTAAATATAATATAAATATTTTATTTTAAGAGGTAATTAGTTTAAAGGAAAAACTTTAAACTAATTTTTAAACCAAAGACGCAACATTTAGAATTTAGGCAGAAGGACAGTAGTGCGTTTTTACAATTTCCCAACTTCAATAGTTTCATCCACCTTCGTCCAAGCTTGTCCTAGCCGCCGTCTACCTTCAGCTATTGCTTGCCCTAGCCGACATCGTCCAAGCAGTCGTCGTCTGAAGTCATCGTCGTCCAAGCCGCCGCCGTCCAAGTCTCTCTTGTCGATGTTCGAATCGAATTGAATCTTCCAGTGGCGACGTCGATTTCTCCAAAACCAAGAAAGCTTAACTTGACGCCTCAATCCAAACCTATGTCAGAAATTACTCGATATTTGAATTCAAGAGTTGCAAATTCAAGATCTAAGAAATGAATGGAAAAGCAGAATCTAGAAGAAGAAGAAAAAAGTCCAAAATGTACCATGAATTTCGAATGATATTTAGATATAGCATTTCTATATTTGAAACACAGTAAATTTAGATTGTGTATAATATGCTAAATGCTAGACTAATATAGCATTTGTATTTTTAAATATAGTATCATCATCTGACTATGCAAAAGGATAGTTGGATATAGCATAAGCATATTTCAATTGAATAAGGATGGAAAAAATATGCAACATGATACTTGAATTTAGCATAAGTATATTTAAAGTAAACTAGCATGAATAGAATATAAAAAATGAAATAAGTATTCCTAAAGAAAACTACCATGAATAGAATATGCAAAATGATAACTACATATAGCATATGTATTTAAAGTAATCACAAAGTTCACTACCATGTTTATGATATGCAAAATGATAGTTAAATGTAGCATTTGAGTTATGTAGTCCACTAACATGTTTAAAACAGGCAAAATGATAGTTTAACGTAGCATTTTAATTATAAAGTCCAATATTTTCAAAGTTCACTAGCATATTCAAGGTATGCAAAATGATAGTTTAACATAGCATTTGAGTTATGAAGTTCACTATCATGTTTACAATATGCAAAATGATATTTTTAAATAGCATTTCAATTAAAAAGTCCACAAACATGTTTAGAATATGCAAAATGATAGTTTAATGTAGCATTATAGTTATGAAGTTCACTATCATGTGTAAAATATTCAAAATGATATTTTAATGTAGCATTTTAAGTACAAAATCCACTATAATGTTATGTTTATTCCTATTACTTTCAATTATACTGAAATTCTATATACAACTAGCATAATGCAAAAACTTGATGTTCAATATTTGTACTGTGAAAATCATAAACAACGTATACTGTTGAGTACTTAGAAATGTTCAAAAATATTAAATACACCTGTAAATTCCACAATATTTATGAATAATGCAAATAGTTAACTATTAACATAAAATGCTATATACATATAGCATTACACTTTAACAAATTTAACAGCAGCATGAAGCTTACCAGAAATACAATCAACATCAAATACACCATCTAAAACTAACAAGATCAACGTTCAACATCAGATACACAATAATAAAACAATAAAAGATTAAATTGCATAATATACACAGGAATGCTAGTTTCATATATCATACTAATATGAAAGATACAATAATCAGATGCAAAAACAAAAAACTGATCAAAAAACATTACAAATCATCAATCATTCCAATACATGTCAAACCTCCAATTAAGATCAATATCGTGTTAGATATCCATAGCATTCACAAGCAGGCGACGACGCACTCAAATTCAAAGCGCTCACGACAGCATCTCCTATTCTTGACATCACAAAGCACAGCGAGGACGACGAACTCGACTCAAGCAATCTAGAATGGAGGAGCAACGATCTCGATCTTCATCTGAGAGAAATGGTGAAGTGAGATGCATCTTCGAGTCGGCATCTTCAAGCGAATAACAACAGTGAGTTTGGGAAGACGGAGAGGCGAAGTTTATTCAAGGAGAAGCAAAGATCAATTTAATTTTTGGTAGTT
Organism: Allium fistulosum; assembly: GCA_030737815.1. Lineage (NCBI taxonomy): Eukaryota > Viridiplantae > Streptophyta > Magnoliopsida > Asparagales > Amaryllidaceae > Allium > Allium fistulosum. The sequence continues at coordinate 514,183,389 of CM060906.1, read as the reverse complement.
TGCATGATTTGAGATTGAGATTGAAGAGGAACGAGATTGAAGAAGACGCATGATTTAATTTTTTGTAAAGATTTTCCTTCAGCCGAAATTATACAACCCGCGTCCTTAAAAAAGAAAAAAAATATGCGCGTCTCTCAGGCAAAAAAACGTGATATGTTTTTCCTTCAGCCAATTTTCCTGTTATTTTAATATATGTGTAAAATTTAGATTTTTAAATTATATGTTTGGAAATTTTAAATTTATAAGTTAAGTTTTGAAAAATGTAAATTTTAAGATTTTACTTATAATTTTATTATTTTTAAATATATAAAATAAGGTTCAATATAAAATAAATTTAATAAAATAAGATTTAATTTAATAATATTTAATATAATAAAATTTAATAAAAATTTAATTTAATTAATATATATAATATGTTTGAAATATTTATTTTATATTTATGTTAATATTTTAAAAATAGATTTTGTAATAAATTTAATAAATTAAGGTTGGAAAGATAAATTGAAATTGATTTGAAATTTTATTTGTCTAAGAATTGTATTAAAATAAAAATTGATTTAAACTTATTAATTTTGAGATTTTAAAGATATGATTTTTATAACTTGATAACTGGGTTTTGAAGGTGATTAAATGAATATTTTCAAATTTAAATAAAAATTGAAATTGAATATTGATTTAAATTTGTAATTTGAGATTTTATTTAAATGTTAAGAAAAGCGATGAAGTGAATATTTTCAAATTTAAATAATATTAAAGTTGAATTTTGAAATATAAATGAAATTTATCAAATTGAGTTATTGTAAATGTTTGAATATTTAAACTTTGAAACCTATTGAATTGGAAGTGGTTTAAATTTGTAGTTCAAACCTGGATTTGAAATCAATATAAATTAAGAATGGTTTTAATGAGAATTTGAACTGAACCTTTAACCTTTTTAATTGAAATGGTTGAACTAAGGTTGATTTAAATTGAATTTTGGAACTAAAGTTGATTTGAATTGATTTGTGAAATTGAAAAAAAAAACAATTCTACTTTGAAACTATTTTCGATATAAACTCTTTTTAATATATAAACTATTTTTAATATATAACTATTTTTAATACATAAACTATTTTAATCTATAACCTAACTAAAAAAAACTATTTTTAATGTATAACTATCCCAATATATAAACTAGTTTCAATATTCAAACTATTTAAGTTGGAACTGTTATGATTTCATGTGAATAATGATTTCGAAAGTGATATGATTTTGAAAGTGTATATGATTTTGAAAGTGATATGATTTCAAAAGTGAATATGATTTCGAAAGTGATATGATTTTGAAATGAATATGATATTTTGATATGAAGTATGAACTGTTTGAAATGAAAATGACCACGGTGTGAAATAAGCGTTTGGTTGTTAAAGAGACCAGGATTGGATATTGTCATACTATCTGCCAATACTAAAAACCACTTTAACAACTGTGCACGTGGTGGAGAATCTAGAACGAAGTAGGATGGTTTGGCGAATGTCTGTATGAGGTATGAACGCATCCTTGACTCCCACGGGTCAGCTTGATATGGCTAAAACAGGAGCTACATCGGGCCAAGTGAGGTCGCTCCTCCGATCGGGCATATATCTTCGATACCATATTTACTACTTTTTGATTGATTTGGTGGCCACCCCTCGATTTGATTATGGGAGTGAGTTCCGAGGTGGGCGATAGTAGCTGCTATCCGTTACCACCAGTCGGGAGTGCAAACGGTAGAATCCTACCCTGGCATTGCCTCACGTGCCTTATCATATGCCTTATCGCGCCCACTACAAATTTGGTTTGTATCGTACCTATGGAGTGCTCACTGAATATCCCACCGGTTTAGTGGAGCTTACAGTATCTGTATAGACTACTATATTTATATAAAAATGTGTTAAGGGGGATATGGGTAACGCCTTAACACTATTTTAATATTTTACTTTACTATAGACATTATCTATGTAGCGTATTGTACTTTGTATGTAGATGGTTCCACGGATCCTTAAAGGATGGGAATTCCAAACATCCTTTAAGTTATATTGCATTTCACTTGGATATTTCACTTGAGTTGATTTACTTGCATAAGAATGTTAATCCTGACTCGAGTGTTTTGCTTTATGCTCGGGTTAGCTAGAGTGTCATAGCATTTGAGACTCACCTTTGGAGCTTGGTGCTTTGCTTAGAGATCTATATTTTATCCATTCAACTTTCAGTTATTCCAGTTATTCTATTTATTTCCTGTTGTATATGTTCAGACTTGTCATTTGTTTATGTATTAGAAACTTCTATGTATTTGTGATTTCTGTTGTATTTGCTTTAGAATCTAATGTTTTCATAGTAGCTTCATGAACTATTATTTATCTATTCCGCTGCTTATTGTTATATTACTCTGTGTTTGTGTTTTTGATTCTGTGATTGATTTATTTACTGTATATGCTAAGTTTTGCCAAATATAAATTAACAATCTGTTGTTTTGAGCAATTCAATTCTGACATGTGTGGATGATTGTCGATTTGAATGGTTCGAAATAACTGGCTATTACAAGTGGTATCAGAGCTCTGGTTTAGGCAAACTTAGCTTATGGAGTTAAAACTCATTAGAGATAGGGTAGTGATACCCTAGAATGAGTGGAATTAATAACAGAATCATCTTCGTTCGAGCTTGAAATTCTTTGTTAGAATTCTCCTTGATTAGGATTTCTTTTGAATTTTTGAACTTTACCTTTGTTCTAAAATCTATTCTTGTCTTTTCCTATTCGTATTCTTTTTGATACTGGAGCATCCCATAGCCTTATTTCTGTTGATATCTGTAATAAATTTGAGCACATCTTGCAACCTCAATTGGCAACTTCATCCTTAGGCGTGACTAATCCCATTGGTGATCCCGCCAACCTTAGTATGATTCATATAGGGGTGAAACTCCCTTACAATAGGAGTCAAGTCATCAGAGATTTCTATATCCTCGGTTTTGATGCACTTGATATCTGACTTGGAGGTGATTGGTTAAAGCGTTATGATGCAGTTATTTCTTGCAAAGCCTGAACTGTTTCTCTAGTAGACGACCAGGGTAATTCTCTTGTGATCGTATGTTGATTTCCTCAGGATTATGCAGGCAGCTTTATCTTTTCGCTTGATTCTCAGCCTAGTGATCTTAACTCCACCCCGATAGTCAGGGATTATCCTGATATTTTGGTGAAGTCACTTCTCTACCTCCTAAGCGGAAAATGGAATTCAGCATCGATCTTATTCCTGAAGCTCAACCTGTTGTTCTTCCTCCCAAAAGGATAGAACCCAGAGAGAAAGTCGAGTTGAGGAGGCATTCCCAAGACAGTTTTTCGAGCAGAGAATGGTTTCAATGAATGGATAGTCATGCTCTTTGGAATTAACCAATACTCCAGCCTTCTTTATCGATCTCATGAATCACATTTTCCTACGATGTTCTTAACAAGTTTTCCTGGTTTTCGTTGATGATATTCTCGTCTTTTCTAAGTCAGAGAAGGAACATGAATCTCATTTGGGCTATGTGCTAGAAACTCTTGGGAGTCATCAGTTTAAAGCCAAATTTTCTAAATGCCATTTCTGGAGGGATGAAGTCCGATTCCTTGGGCACATTATTTTTGAAAATGGAGTCTCGGTTGACCCGGTTATGGTCGCCGTGATTAATATAAGTCTATTCATCTTTCCTCTTTTGTAATTCAATTATCTTATCTTCCTTTCGAACCTACCTTCTTAGTTAGAATTCTCTTCGATTAGGGTCCATCTAAATTTGAATCTCTATCCTTGTTCTAAAATCTATTCTTAAATCATCCTATAAGGGAGCTTATTTCTAATTGATATAAAAATGTTTTATATTGTGTTGTTTAAGTTGTTAAGTTTAAATTTTGGGTTTTGATCGATTCATCTAGCTAACGATATCGATAGGAATTCCAAAACACTTGAACCGAGCAAACTGACACAATATTGTTTTCGAAATTGGTAAATGTAATAATTTTATGTATGATTATATTTTATATATAAAAGTATAATTTTTTTTGTAATTAGATAGTTAAAAGAATTGGTTGTTAGAAATGATAGTACTAGATTATCATTTATTGTTTTATCAACATTCCTAAACCATCAACTATTGTTGTATGTTATAAGGAAATTTTTAAAACATGGTTTATAAATCTGTTCTTCAAATGAAATGAATTTAAATTAAGGACTTGAGAATTTATTTCGGTGCTTTTAAAAATTTGGTTTTCAAAGTTTTGAAAAATATATCATTTGAAAGTATTTTCGAATGGAAATTGTTATCAAGGAATTTTAAAAAGAAGTAAGTCAGTTCTCTCCTCTTATGTCACTGGAACATAATTTCGATGACGACTGCAACATCATCGACATTCATTTTTGAATCTCAAAGTGGGGAGACCACTTAGTAGCTTTGCTACACTTTTGTTTTGGAAAATCGATTTGATTTGAATTTCTTGAGTATGATTCGATGTACAATATATATATGTATATATTTATTTCAAAATGGTTTGAAGTAAAACCAAAAATTTAACTCTTAAGTCTAATGTTAAGTGATGGTTTTCAATTATTGAAATGATGCAAAAAAATTTTTGAATAATTGGAGTGTTTAAAATGAGAAATGGAATTGAAATAACTTGAAACAGTTGAACTAGGATAAAATTTATTTGTATAGTACTCAATTGCATTCTAAACATATATAACTTACCTAGAATATTCAAAAAGGTTTGAATTTAATGAGAACATGTAATTGAATAGTCTACAATATAAAATGTAAGTAATAAGATGTCCAAAAATGAAATTTTGTTAAGGGAATTTATAAATAAAAGTTTAGGTGGTTATAATAAATGTTTAAACACTTAATCTAGGTTACAAGATTTGTTAAGTGAAATAAATTGATTAATAAAGAGGAGAATGCAAATAAATTGGATATGAATGTAAATTAATTGAAAGTGAGTTAATTAGAGTGATAATAATAAATGGATGTTAATAAGTAATGAGATGTATAATGTTAACACTCGAAAGTGAAATTTATATGGTTTTGAATTAATTGTTGTATCTGGTACTATGTATTTCGAATCTATCTTTCCTTTATGTTGCTTCTATTCTCCTATCTCGTTCTTTTTCGGGGATGAAAAGTTTTGAGTGAGGGAGAGTGTAACGACCCGTAACTTTTAACGATTTTAAATAACGTAATTAACTGGAATTTTTCATGAAAATAAACAATATGATTTTTGCAATGAAAATTTGATATTTGGAATACGAGTATTTAAACGTAGCAAGTATCAAATTTTCATCATAAAATATGTAAGATTGTTTGGTGCTGAAATTTCAGTTTAAAATTTAAATCAGTTAAATTGATGGAAATAAAATATTTTTGAAATCTGAATATTTTTATACAATAAAAATGTAAACCACTTTCTGAGTGAGACTTTATAATTCGTTTCGCCAAATTTGGACTGCTCTAGCTCCGTTTATATTATTTTCTACGTTTTAGCAGCATTTTCGGCAGCGAATATCGAGTTCTGATAGGAGGGTTGTGTCACTCATATCTATGTACCATCTTTTTCGTCTCATCGCGTTGATCTCTGTTATCCCGCCTTTTGGCAAGGCCGTGACACCAAAGGGTTAACTGAAAAACTAAAGACAGTTCGTCGTAAAAGTTTGTTATACACTGTTTCACCATGGATATCGATGAATTTTGTCCGAGCCCGGATCTGGCTACAATTGATAGGACACGGCAAGTAAAGTCATGAAAGCCAGCACTCCAGATTTCAAGTCAATCCGAGTTCGTGTGCTCGAGTTATGATCGATACAAAATGAAGGAGAATACCCTTATTCGAATCCATAGGCAACACCTCTGTTCGAATCCATCAGCGTCTCCCTGTTCGAATCCATCAGCAGTTGGCCTCGATTCGCATCGATCAGCCATCATCAACTTCGCATCCGTTGGCAAGCATATGTTTGTATCCATCGTCACGCACGACCTTGTATCCATCAGTTGAAGGGACTTGACCGAATCCATCGAATTACCTCAACCCGCATCCATCAGTCAGGCAGTCTTCGTATCGATTGGACCATCATCATTCGTATCCATCAAGGCATGCTGCTTTGAATCCATCTTGCTATGACACTTTCGTATCGATCGACCGGAGTACATTACGATCGATACGAACGAGACCCAATGTTCGAATCCATGTATGTCTATACTTTTTCGAGTCAAACGAGCCAGAGATGACGTGTTAAATCTTGGATGCGAACGCGGCAAAATATCTGGAGTGACTCAATCAACTCGATGCAAAAGAAGGATCGAAGCGAGGAGTGCGCGCCGTGTCATCACAAAGCCACGTGAGAGGATCGATTCGAAGAGATCGATTCGAAACCATGGATTCGAACCAGACAGCATTCCGAAGATCATTAGCCCGAATCGATCATATCTCCCAAACCACAATTCCAAATGCCACGAAATTTTCACAGCAGCTTCCACACAAGGTAAAGAATGTTCCTGCCAAGTTTCAGCTCGATTGGATCAATTCTTGATGGATACGAAATCAATTCGTATCGATCACAGATCGAGTCGAAACTTGGTGGGACCGGTTGCGCGGGCCCACTCACGTGCCAGAAGAAGTCTCCCGAAATTCGAGCGCGATCTCAGCCTCCTACTCTTATAAATAGCCCCCTGAAGCCTATAGAAAAGGGATCTTTTTTAGCGATTCATCGTCCAGACTCTGCCAGATTCAATTCTACATCTTACCATCACTGTTGTATTCGAATTTGAGAGCTATCATCAATTGTAATCTGCTGTAACAGATTGAAATTATCAAGTGAATCAATAAAATCATAAGCTTCAGAGTGGACGTAGGCAAGATCGCCGAACCACTACAAAATCTGTGTTGTTTACTGCTATTCTTTTCAATTTTCGGAGTGTTCTTCATTCTTATTTCTCTACATGTCTGTTATCTGTGAATTGTGATCACGTACTAGTGCTTTCAACGACTATCGGGTGTTTGTGACCAATTTTGGTGCAAACATTTTGGTGCTTTCACTGAGAATTGAACTCAGGAGTTCTATCATTTAGAAGTTGAATTTGAAGACTTAAGAGCTCAGATCTGAGAAGATATGACGAGGCTAACTAGTAAAGACAAAGGCCAGAGCAAAGTCAGCATGAAGGGAGTCAAGAGGCTTCCTCGGGGACAAACCAAGCATCGATCTTCATCACCAAGGATGAGATGGAGACAATGATGAAGAGACAGGAGGAAACGATCTAGAATTTGCTTCAACAGATTGGACAACTTGGAGCGCAAAATCAAGGAAAAAATCGAGTCCAGAACGGGGAAGGACCATCTGGCGCAGCGTCGGAGCTAGGGGGCACACACTTAGAGCATGTTGATCCAATCCCGCGAAGAGGTTCAGGGACATCCGAGCAACCTGGTGGCAATAGAGGGATGAACGCTCAGCCAGGGGGCAGAACGAAGGTGACAGTCAAAGATCACAGCCTGACAACAACGACAGGTTGGCAGAGATGGTCAGACGGGCCAAGAGAGGCGGACTAGTCAATAGAGATCTGGAGGATGTACATAGGAGTCCCTTTACTCCTACGATCAGGTAGGCCAGGAATCCACCAAACTTCAAGCTACCATCGGTGGAAATGTATGATGGCCAGACAGATCCAGCGGTCCATTTAACGAAGTATATGAGGCACATGGAAGTGCTGGGGGCATCACAGGAAGTCATGGCCCGGTGCTTTCCATTGTATTTGTCAGACATTGCAGCGCTATGGTTTAGACAACTGGAGAGTGGCTCCATTGGGACTTGGACAGATTTGGCAGAAAGGTTTATGAGACAATTTAGGGTTCATATTTCGAGACCCAAGAACGTGATGAGTTTGGCGACTCTAAAGCAGAAAGCTGGGGAGTCTTTGAGGAATTTTCTGACGCGATTCAATGCGGCAGCAGCGTCAGTGGATCGACCAGATCCATCTATGGTCATGATGGCAGCTGTATCTGGAATATCTGATGGCACAGAGTTCAAGAATTCACTAACTAAGGATCCACCTACGGACCTGGGAGAGTTTTATCATGAAGCCGAAAAGTTTTTGCGATTAGAGGATGCTCGTACGGAGAGAGAAGAAGAAATCGATGTTTATGCAGTTAGTGGCGGTAATTCACCTAGAAAAGGTGCAGAGACTGGTAAAGGGAAGCGAAAGGTTGAAGAAAATGATGACAGGTCAAAGCGGCAATGGAGGGAGCCGCGATTTACCACCTATTCAGAACTGAACGAGGGTTTGGAGTGAATCTACCAAGACACCCGAGAGCAAGTTGCCCATCGTAGACCAATGCGACGGGATCCAACTACCGACGAGAGAAAAACAGACAAATATTGCTTATTGCATGAGCTGAATGGACATAGCACAAATGACTGTAGACACCTGAAGGATGAGGTAGAAGGGCATATCAGGAACGGTAGGCTACTTCAGTATGTGAGAAGGCGAGCTCCAACGGTGGAACCAGAGCGGCCACCATCTACATCGGCTAGGGGTAACCCCGAGCCGGGGCACCGTATGGTTATCAATTGATTTAAATAACGATGAACGAGTCGTAAACTTCTCACTAACACCATCAAACCATTTACACATGTATGAGATCGCGAACGATCCATAGGCATGCTCTGAATGATTATTGACCGTCTCGTAGTGAGAATTTACACTTTGACATCCTTGCTTTGCTTTTGTTTTATGTTGATTTGGACATTTAAACTTTGCTTTTTTGGACATTTCAGTTATGGAATTCATGTGAATTTTAATTTGATATTTGCAATACTGTAAAAGAAATTACTCGCGTATGCTTTGGATCGCGAACGGTCCACAAGCACACCTTGTATGGCGACGAATCACCACGATCGCTGATTCAGAAATTCACTCGAACGTGAACCAGACATCGATAATACTAAGTCCCCCCCGGGCACACTCATTCGCCTCGAATGACACCCAACCTCGAACGGTCACCTTTAGCCTCGAACGGCACCCAACCTCGAATGGTCACAATCTGCCTCGTATGGCATCCGACCGCGAACGGTCACACTTCATCTAGTATAACAGTCGATCACGAACGATCACACTCTGCCTCGTGCGGCACCCGACCACGAACGGTCACAATTCACCCAATATGACATTCGATCGCGAACGATCACATTCTGCCTCGTGCGGCATCCGATCGCGAACGATCACATTTTATCTCGTGCACCATACGACCACGAAAGGTCACAATCCATCATAATTCGTCTAGAACGACACCCGATCATGAACGGTCACAACTCGTCTAGAACGACATCCGACCGCGAACGGTCCCATTTCTTTATCTGCCGCGAATGGTATCCGACCGCGAACGGTCCCCTTCCTTTGTTTGCCGCGAATGGCATCCGACCATGAACGGTCCTATTTCGTTATTCGCCGCGAACGGCATCCGACCTCGAAAGGTCACATATCACCTCAAATGACATACGGTCGCGAACGATCGTCATTCATGGTCAGGAAAGACTATCAAGTTCTTTACAGGTCGATGATAGGATATGAACATCCAGCTTATGGAACTACAAAACACACCTTCCTACCGCAAGGCATGTTTTGGGGGGCAAATGTTATATCGCCTTTTGGCAAGGCCGTGACACCAAAGGGTTAACTGAAAAACTAAAGACAGTTCGTCGTAAAAGGTCGTTATACACTGTTTCACCATGGATATCAATGAATTTTGTCCGAGCCCGGATCAGGCTACAATTGATAGGACACGGCAAGTAAAGTCATGAAAGTCAGCACTCCAGATTTCAAGTCAATCCGAGTTCGTGTGCTCGAGTTATGATCGATGCAAAATGAAGGAGAATACCCTTATTCGAATCCATAGGCAACACCTCTGTTCGAATCCATCAGCGTCTCCCTGTTCGAACCCATCAACAGTTGGCCTCGATTCGCATCGATCAGCCATCATCAACTTCGCATCCGTCGGCAAGCATATGTTCGTATCCATCGTCACACACGACCTCGTATCCATTAGTTGAAGGGACTTGACCAAATCCATCGAATTACCTCAACCCGCATCCATCAGTCAGCCAGTCTTCGTATCGATTGGACCATCATCATTCATATCCATCAAGGGATACTGCTTCGAATCCATCTTGCTATGACACTTTCGTATCAATCGATCGGAGTACATTACGATCGATACGAACGAGACCCAATGTTCGAATCCATGTATGTCTATACTTTCGAGTCAAACGAGCCAGAGATGACGTGTTAAATCTTGGATGCGAACGCGGCAAAATATCCGGAGTGACTCAATCAACTCAGCGCAAAAGAAGGATCGAAGCGAAGAGTGCGCGCCGCGTCATCACAAAGCCACGTGAGAGGATCGATTCAAAGAGATCGATTCGAAACCATGGATTCGAACCAGACAACATTCCGAAGATCATTAGCCTGAATCGATCATATCTCCCAAACCACAATTCCAAATGCCACGAAATTTTCACAGCAGCTTCCACACAAGGTAAAGAATGTTCCTGCCAAGTTTCAGCTCGATTGGATCAATTCTTGATGGATACGAAATCAATTCGTATCGATCATAGATCGAGTCGAAACTTGGTGGGACCGGTCGCGCGGGCCCACTCACGTGCCAGAAGAAGTCTCCCAAAATTTAAGCACGATCTCAGCCTCCTACTCCTATAAATAGCCCCCTGAAGCCTACATAAAAGGGATCTTTTTTAGCGATTCATCATCCAGACTCTGCCGAATTCAATTCTACATCTTACCATCACTGTTGTATTCGAATTTGAGAGCTATCATCAATTGTAATCTGCTGTAACAGATTGAAATTATCAAGTGAATCAATAAAATCATAAGCTTCAGAGTGGACGTAGGCAAGATCACCGAACTACTATAAAATCTGTGTTGTTTACTGCTATTCTTTTCAATTTTCTGAGTGTTCTTCATTCTTATTTCTCTACATGTCTGTTATCTGTGAATTGTGATCATGTACTGGTGCTTTCAACGACTATCGGGTGTTTGTGACCAATTTTGGTGCAAACAATCTCCGTAATATATTCAATTGTGCATTTCGGCTTCCGATACGTGGTGAAATCTGCAAATGATTAGCCGTATCGGTACCCAATTTTAACCTTTTGGTTTCCTATGTCCTTTCATTGTCCTCCGTGAGAAAGCTAATAGCCACTAGTTATTAATAATTACCAGAATTCAACTATTGGCTATTTTTATTCCACCATTTCATTTTATATTTGCTGGTTCGTTCTCATTCGTTTTCCTCTCCTTTCTTTTTCTCACCATTCATGCTTCTTATAGAAAATAATATATAGAAAGCTTGTTTATATTCTGGAGCTAGCTCGTCCTTTTTATTTTCGAACCACCATTGCCTATCAATTCTGAAACCCCTCAGTTCTCCAACCATTATAGCCTTTCCACCATCCGCCGCTTGCACGTGACGCCAGCAGCCCAGACCCATCTCCATGTGACCCATAGTCAACCACCCTTCCACCTTTGCTCGTCCATTCTCCACACAGTTCGACCGCATCCTCCAACTTTTCCCTTACCGAGCACCTGACATGCAGATTCCCTCTTCGCCACTAGAAAATCAACCGTTCCCACTGCCTGTGACAACCACCCTACCTCTCATCTCCCTCCGACCTTGCCCCCCTTAAACAGCCATTACCCACATCATCCACCAACCCGTTCCGACTGCCAGCCATCCTCTGCCGAACGCTAGCAACCCTCCACTAGCTCGTCACCCTAGTGCACCCTCTGGTCCAAACCTCCCATCTCTGAACTACTCTAACTTCGCCAGCAGCCTCCTAACCCGCTGCCAATCCTCGCAGCCAAACTCCCCTCACCATACATAGCCAAATCGGCCATCGAACCAGCAGCCGAGATCCTCTAGCCTCCGACACCAGACCCTGGCCGCATCCACACCACAGCTCTCACTTTTTCCTAGCCTCCTTGCTCTTCTTTATAAAAAAAGAGATATAATATATATATTTGTTTGATTCATCGATTTCAAGTTCAAGCTAGCTTGCTTTTGTCTTTGTTGTCCGAAGAATTTCAGCAGCGGTTATCGCATCCTTCGTTTTTCGTGTGCTTATCTACGTCCAATTGCTTTCATTCTCGATTCTCTAGCCTCGAAAGGTGAGCAATCACTCACGATTAACATTCATATGTTTAGTAAATTGATTTCACATGAAATGACGATTGAAATATGTTGTTAAATTTGAATTGGTTAGTAATTAAATTGTTGAATATGATATGTTATTATTTTAAATTGTTTAACGATGTTAATTGACATATGACACTGTAACCTGTTAGTATATAATTTTATTTAAATTGTTAATTATGATATATGCTGTAATTGATATGTTATGCCAATTTATGTTATTATTTTATTGTTCTCACTCTGCAAGTTCCCTGTTAGTTTAGGAAATCCCTATGGGTTGAAATGATACATACCCGAATGATATTATATTTAGATCTGGAAGAGGAAGTCGCATCCCCAAGCAATTGCAGGAGAGTTCCGAGTTCTTGTCTTCCTGACCTGTTTAAGATAGAAGTTAGTTCGAATTCATAGTTAAAGGAAGCATCTTTTAGGCCACAAGTGACTTATCTTGATTTTTTCTTCTTGGTTCTTCTCGAGGGAGTGTTGTTCGCTTACTAGATCTGGAAGTTGAAGTCGATTTCCCAAGCTTTTGCAGGCTTTTGACCTATTTCATGTAAGAAGATTAATACGAGGACTGGAGGTTTTTCTTTCCATAGATAGTTTGTCAGATCTATTACCTGTTTTCTTCCTGGTTGGAACGAAGACTTTGTTGGCTGTTGGTCTTCAAGGTGTTGCTGTTGCTAATCTCCTTGGTCTTTAAGGAGGAAGTTACGAAAGGAAAGTAGATGAAGCTGCTGTTACGAAGTGGAAGCAGTGAAGCTGCTATTTCGTTCACCGCCATTGTTTCATTTTTTATTTTCTTCGAGAGGAGATAGGAACTAATGAAGATTCGGTTTGCCTTATTTGCTTTTAGTTCTGTCTAGAAGCTTCTGGTATTTGTTTCTGTTGTGTGGGCTTTGGGCTGACATCTTGTTAGACTTTGGGCTGGCATCTTGTTAGGACCGGGCCAGTCTTTTGTTGTTTGAGAATTGTTTTGCTTTGTGTATGGTCTTGTTAGACTTTTGTATTCATTTGCTTATAGTAATAGAAAGTTTGAATCCTTTTTCAAAAAAAAATCGTTATAGGTTGAAATGATAAGCCCAAGCAATTCTATTGATTTTGAAATTTTGGGATTGCGGGTTCAAATGATATATACCCGTTAATATTAAATTATTGCGGACTGAAATGATAAATATCTATATCACTTGACCATAGGAAAGAAATTTATATACGGACACCGTTGGTCTATTTTTGAAAAATGATTTCTAAAGTTTTGAAAGGAAATATATGGGTTTTAATAAATATTGAATTTCAAGTATAATTTAAAGATTTTATTTTAATATATGTGTAAAATTTAGATTTTTAAATTATATGTTTGGAAATTTTAAATTTATAAGTTGAGTTTTGAAAAATGTAAATTTTAAGATTTTACTTATAATTTTATTATTTTTAAATATATAGGATAAGGTTTAATATAAAATAAATTTAATAAAATAAGATTTAATTTAATAATATTTAATATAATAAAATTTAATAAAAATTTAATTTAATTAATATATATAATATGTTTAAATTATTTATTTTAAATTTATGTTACTATTTTAAAAATAGATTTTGTAATAACTTTAATAAATTAAGGTTGGAAAGATAAATTGAAATTGATTTGAAATTTTATTTGTTTAAGAATTGTATGAAAATAAAAATTGATTTAAACTTATTAATTTTGAGATTTTAAAGATATGATTTTTATAACTTGATAACTGGGTTTTGATTAAAGGTGATTAAACGAATATTTTCAAATTTAAATAAAAATTGAAATTTAATATTTAATATTGATTTAAATTTGTAATTTGAGATTTTATTTAAATGTTAAGAAAAGTGATTAAGTGAATATTTTCAAATTTAAACAAAATTAAAGTTGAATTTTGAAATATAAATGAAATTTATCAAATTGAGTTATTTTAAACGTTTGAATATTTAAACTTTGAAACCTGTTGAATTGGAAGTGGTTTAAATTTGTAGTTCAAACCTGGATTTTAAATCGATATAAATTATTAAGAATGGTTTTAATGAGAATTTGAATTGAACCTTTAACCTTTTTAATTGAAATAGTCAAACTGAGATTGATTTAAATTGAATTTTGGAACTAAGGTTGATTTGAATTGATTTGTGAAATTGAAAAAAACAATTCTAATTTGAAACTATTTTCGATATAAACTCTTTTTAATATATAAACTATTTTTAATATATCACTATTTTTATTATATAAACTATTTTAATCTATAACCTATTTTTAAATATAAACTATTTTTTATGTATAACTATTCCAATATATAAACTACTTTCAATATTCAAACTGTTTAAGTTGGAACTGTTATGATTTAAAGTGAATAATGATTTCGAAAGTGAATATGATTTCGAAAGTGATATGATTTCGAAAGTGATATGATTTTGAAATGAATATGATATTTTGATATGAAGTATGAACTGTTTGAAATGAAAATGACCACTATGTGAAATAAGCGTTTGGTTGTTAAAGAGACCGGGATCGGATATTGTCATACTCTCTGCCAATACCGAAAACCACTTTAACAATTGTGCATGTGGTGGAGAATCCAAAACGAAGTAGGATGGTTTGGCGAACGTCTGTATGAGGTATGAACGCAGCCCTGACCCCCGCGGGTCAGCTTGATATGACTAAAATAGGAGCTATACCGGGCAAAGTGAGGTCGCTCCTCCGATCGAGCACATTTCTTCGATACCATAATTATTACTTTGTGATTGATTTGGTGGCTACCCCTCGATTTGATTATGGAAGTGTGTTCCGAGGTGGGCGGTAGTAGCTATTAACCGTTACCACCAGTCTGGGAGTGCAAACGGTAAAATCCTACCCTGGCATTGCCTCGCGTGCCTTATCATATGCCTTATCGCGCCCACTACGAGTTTGGTTTGTATCGTACCTATGGAGTGCTCACTGAGTATCCCACCAGTTTGGTGGAGCTTACAATATCTGTATAGACTATGATATTTATATAAAAATGTGTTAAGGGGGATATGGGTAACGCCTTAATGCTATTTTATTATTTTACTTTACTATAGACATTATCTATGTAGCGTATTGTTCTATGTATATAGATAGTTCCACAGATCCTTAAAGGATGGGAATGCCAAACATCCTTTAAGTTATATTGCATTTCACTTGGACATTTCACTTGAGTTGATTTACTTGCATAAGAATGTTAATACTGACTCGAGTGTTTTGTGTTTTGCTTTATGCTCGGGTCAGCCTGAGTGTCACAGCATTTGAGACTCACCTTTGGAGCTTGGAGCTTTGCTTGGAGATCTATCTTTTATCCATTCAGCTTTCAGTTATTCTAGTTATTTCCTGTTGTATATGTTCAGACTTGTCATTTGTTTATGTATTAGAAACTTCTACGTATTTGGGATTTCTGTGTATTTGCTTTCGACTCTGATGTTTCTGTAGTAGCTTCATGAACTACTATTTATCTATTCTGCTGCTTATTGTTATATTACTCTGTGTCTGTGTATGTGATTTTATGATTGATTTATTTACTGTATATGCTAAGCTTTGCCAAATATAAATTAACAATCTGTTGTTTTGAGCAATTCAAGTCTGACATGTGTGAACGATTGTCGATCTGAATGGTTTGAAATAGCGGACTGTTACAAAATATCTTTGAAATCGTGAGGGCTTGAGCTTCTATCCAATTGAGTTTGGTTTGGTGTGGTTTCTTATTTCGACGATCGATAGTTTTGTGGATGGTGGTCAATAGCTAGGGTTAGCTTGTAGGCGAGATGTAGGCATTGATTCAACAATCAAAGAGTAGATTTGGATTTATATGGTCGAATAGCACCTGCGGGACCAATCGGGCGTGGAGCGGCTCCTCCTTGGCAATCACGATCTTTTTAGGTAGGAATTGGAGATGCCCAGGTCGGGTTTTGGTCAAGTACGTCGAGCGTTGATCTAGGGCGATGGTCGCAAAGCACTTGTGATGTGGAGTGGTTTGGTGAAGTCCGTTTTCGATTTCATTGAGTGGTTATGGTGGGGGGGAGGCGACAGTTGTGCATTCTTTATGTCAGGTACAGCAGGGAATTAACAAGGTTGAGTAAGAAGGATTATATTTAGAATCTTATAAATTGAATATATTTTGCGTACGAGGTCATATTTGGACGCGGTCAGTCACATTGCACTCGTTGGATCATTGCTACGTGATGGAATTGGAATGGTGGAGTTTGGAGCTTGTAGTTTGGACTAAAATTGAATGCTCTTTCAATTTTAGTTCAAAACGGAAGGCTTCAGCGATAATTGGAATTTCTGTGAGTTCACTCGCCTTTAAATCAGCTATATACTAGATGCTATAAATTTATAGTTGAATGTTTGGTTGATATTTTAGATATTATTCTTGTTGTTTGATTGATTGTTTGGCTGAAATTCCATTTTGAAAAACGGATGACATATCAACTTAATTGTTGTGAACCCATATGATTATATATATTATTCGTAACCATTGTTTTACAGGGAATATTTGTAGAGAGACCTTAGGGGGATTCTTCACAATAATAATTATTTATTTCCTTATGCTGCTTATATTGGTGTTTAGTTGAAATTTATCGTGATATTCTATTTAAATTATTAAAGTGTTGGTATAGCAATTTTCGATATACCGACCTTTATTGAATATCATCTCCTTAAAAGCTTTATGTGTGCCGTCTTGAGCTTTTCCGTTAATCATTTTAATTAATGATATTTTAATTTAATTAATCATTTTAATTAATGATTATTTGAATTTAATAAATTGTTTTACCTAATGATGTTTTAAGTTAATTAATCATTTTAATTAATGATATTTAAATGTAATTACTCATTTTAATTGATGATGTTTAAAGTTAATTAATCATTTTAACTAATGATGTTTAAAATTAATTAATCATTTTAATTAGTGATATTGGATTTAATTAATTGTTTTAATTAATGTTGTTTGAATTTAAATCTTTTTAATTAAAGATAATTGAATTTAATTAATAATTTTAATAAATGATATTTGAAATTTAAGTAGTCATCCTAATTAATGATATTTGAATGTAATTATTCATTTTACCAAATGATATGTAAAGTTAATTATTTAATTTAACAAAGGTATTTAAGTTAATTAATTGATTTAATAAAAGCGACTAAAAAAATTAACTAACGTATGAAAGTGTTTTAAAGTGAATTAGCTAATTTAATGATTTAAAGTTAAATAGCTAATTTAATAAAGGTGTTTAAAGTTAATTAATGAATTTAACAAATATGTATTAAAGATAATTGATTTATTCATTAAAAGAGATTAAATTAGATTAATTATCTCTGGAGATAATTAATATCATTTTATATTTTTAAAAGATTATAAATGTAATTAATTATCTTTCAAGATAATCAATGTTGGCTTAAATTTATAAAATGATTTTAAATTTGATTTATTCTCTTCTGGGGGAAAAGAAATGCGGTTTTAAAGTTATAGAAAAGTAATATAAATTATCCTTATTGTTTAAAATTTAGAAACATATTTAAATTGATTTATTAACTTTTGGGATAATAAATGTTGTTTTAAATTTATAAATAATAGTTTATAAATGAGAAAATCCTTTAAAAGGAATTGTTTTAAAATAAAGCTAAGTATCAATTGTTTTAGGTTTGTAATAAACGTTGTTCTAACATTTGTTTTAATCTTGGTTTTAATACACTTAGAAAATATAATTTGCTCTTCTAAAATAATATTTTAAAGAGTTTTTTAAAGTTTCGTTAAAAGTATTATGATGTGAAAATCAAGCGCAAGCATGAACAACAATTTTATCATTCCCGATAGTTGATTTATCGAATATCGACTTTGATTTTGCTTTATTCTTTATGTTTCGTATATTCAAGACGATGTGTTGCTCATTAAGCTTTGTTATCTTTTGTCAAAAATGATAAAACCCAAAGAGCGAGTGTGGGCTAAGAAATATAAGGAAGCTCCCATTAGCGTATTTTTACATTCACTCTAGATTGGATTCGGTTTTGCGCATTGAGATGTGAAAAACTCGGATTTTCGGTAATAGTTGGCGGGGTCCGGCTTGGGGGTTTACGAGAGCCATCGGGGTTCTCAAGTATATTTCAAGATGTATACTTTAAATAAAGGAGTCATTATTGGAAACTTCTCTTTCCCTTGTTATTAATTTAAATCTTTGAATTGTTTCCTTAATTGCATTTAGGAGTGCCTTGTGCTCTTCTCTATGTTTAATTATTTGTGTCTATTCTTTCAAGTCTATAATTTGATATTATTTATGCCCATTCATTAAGTATGGGATTTCCTCATACTAATATACACCCTTTTTATTTAGATTGTTTCTGTTGTTTATTTCCATTCTTTCTTGATTGGATTGTTGTTTAGATTTGTTTTCTATTCCTTCATCTATGGATATTGTTCTTGTGAGGTAAAAACCCATTCTGCGTTAGAGGCATGGCTCATAGTATTTTTTATGTTCAACAGGTCACTTGAGTTTTCTCATGCTGGTTTTCCAAACTGACTCGATTGTTATTTAATTATAATGCTCGAGTCAGACCGAGTATTTTCCCAGGTCGGCTTCGGTGATACGAAGTTCTTGGAGAAGAGCTGGATGTTCACCTTCCGTAGTATTTTAAGTCTGCTGTATCATACATCAATCAACAATTGTAAGGCCAGGGTTTTAGAACTGTCCAACTGATAGAGTTTATTCTTAACTTTGATATACTCTATATCTTGGAGGATAGTTTTTACTATCTTTGTTGTATTATAATAATTTACTGTCTTTGATAAGGTTTAAAATCCAAACCCAAATGGATTTAAATGAAAAATATGGAATGTTAAGAATAAAATTCGACTAATGGTTATTGCATGTAGTCGAATTTTATTGTAAAACCATGGAAGAGTGAAGCAATAAAATTATTATGGAATGTTAAAACTAACAGTAAGAATGAATGATGGTGTAAGTCTAATGTGGCAACCAATAATGTTAAAATATAACATTAAGAAAGGAAAAAGGTGTAAGGCCTAAGTGGCAACCTATAACATTAAATACATCATTTTAGAGGCAAAGGTGTAAAGCCTGAGTGGCAACCCAATGTTTAAACATGACATTTTATTTGGAAGTATTGGTGTAAGGCTTAAGTAGGAACCTAATGTCTTAACATGACATTGTATTCGAAGCATTATTGTAAGGCCTAAGTGGACACCCAATGTCTAAACGCCAAATTATATTCAGAAGCATTAATGTAAGGCCTAAGTGAAGGTTAAAGGCCTTTGCAGCAACTAATAATCTTTTCACAACAATATTTAAGAAAGTTTGTGTAAGGCCCGAGTGGAAACCTAAATATCTACTCAGGACATTATTCAAAAGCGATGGTGTAAGGCCTAAGTGGGAACCTGAATGTCAAAACTCGACATTCATTAGGAGTAATGAAGTGAGGCCTGAATGGCAACCTAAAAGAAATGACTATAAAACCTAGTTATGATACGATATTAAGTGTAGGGCACACTTATGGTTACTTTATTAATTTTATTCATGTTATGATGTTCACCCTTTTTGATATGATGAAACTGATGATGTTGAATTAATGAGGAGAAAATATGTTCCGCTAGGCGACGTAACCTCACTATGTTTTGTGTTAAGGTATAGTATTATACATCCAAGCTTTTTTACCAAACCCATGTTTTTATTATTATTTCCCACATAAACTCACGAGTACTCATTTGAGTAGGCCGAGTTTATGAGTTTGGATAGGATTTCTTAAGGATGAATAAAGAGACTGAAGATGAAGCAGGAGGATTAGTAGATAATAAAGTTTGTTTTGATTCTGCTCTATAGAACCATTGTATAACTATTTAAGTCTTCGTGGTAGCATCTTCATATATCAGGCATGACATATGAAACATGTAAAGACAATTTATGTTTTTATTATATTTTAACCCTACGTAGGCACGTGTTAGGATATGAAAAATGTAAAGACAAATTATGCAATGAAAATTTATTTAGCTGCTCTGTTTACTTAATGTTGTTGAAAAAACTCTAATCATATTCTGTGACTTGAAATATATTATAGTGATGACTACAGTATCGCCAGTATTCATTTTCGGGTCTCGCAATAGGGGATATTATTACTTGGCATCAAAGCTTAGGTTAGGAGACATTTTGAGTAAGGAGCTACATATAAAACTAGGTAGAAACTAGCTGAAAACGAAAACCTTAGGGCAAGGTATATGCTATATATATAACGTACATGTATTTTTATATAAATATGTAGGTGGATATATCTCTCCCTTTACTATTGTTTTCAATCTCTTGTTTTTTTCCTACAACAACTTTCTTGTATACAAAGCAAGAATGGGAACTCAAAGCGAATGTTTGATGTTAGGAGGTGTTAGGGAAAATGCTAGTAGAGGAACTGCAAGTACGCAAAATAATAGGAAAGAAGCGAAGACAACCCCAAATGTTGGCATTGAAACTGGTGCTCAGATGCCTGACCCCATGATTGAAGCAGTGGACATGAACGTTCTTTTCTACCAGTGTATGACAATAATGATAAATGAACAACTAGCGGAATTTGGTGAGCTATGACAACCTCCATCCTCCTCCGCTACCCAAAAATTCCATACTTGATACCATAGATTGCATTTCATTTATCCAGCCGAATGAGGGAAGCACTTAAGGGTGAAGTGCATTAAATCACATGAAGAACCTGTAAAACATCTCACGGCTTATAGATAAAATATAATAACAACATAGATGTAATACAATAAGGCAGTAATATAACTACATGAATCAGAATAAAATATCATATCAGAGTGGAGCAGGTTCATCATATTATGTACAAAAAAGAGCGATAATAGAGTTTATACATTTGAATCACATAAAATCTGAAGATAACTATCTCCAATAATAGATAAGTGATAACATAGCTCTATAGCACGGCCCTATGGATGGCTCCAAAAAAAAATATATGAAGAGCGTCAACCTCATACTCGTCCTTATAATAGTTCTATGCGCTACCTTATAACCTCTATGCCCAATCTACTCTTTTAAGAGTACTCGAGAATATAAAAAGCAATGCAAGTATCATCGGTAAGATAAAAGTCCTGTATGATCGCTCTATAACTCAAAATAGATATAAGTAGTAAAAAATGTAAAGAGGAACAAATGTTATTGAAAATCATACGTGGCCTATCCTCGCATCCAACAAGTTAGCATATAACACAATATGTGTTACACTATCATTATATAGGTGTGTTGTCACACTAAGTATAATAGTTAGGTCTCAGGGTACCTAGTTCATTAGTACCTACATCACATGACATCCATAGCAAACACAACAAACATAGCAACCGTAACAAACATACCAGCAACAACAAACACAACAACCTTCACACAATATTGCATCTCTCACTACAGTGAAAATTAGATATATGATAACTTGTATGACCCACGAAGATGGTAAGCAACTATTCACTGTTGCGGATAAACAATGCTTGAATCCATGCCACACTCAGTCGGTCAGGAATTGGACACACTCAAACGTTCAGAATATGGGTACACTTAGGCTATCATAGGTGAGCATTCTCTCCCGTTCCAACTTTAGAAGTGCAAATAACAACTTTACAATTATCCATTGATCCTTGGCACCTGTACCGATAGCAAAACCATCTCTTGTCCTACCCACAAGTTATTACTCAGATTATGCCCACTCAGTCAATCATCATATGCTACGAACACTTTCTTCTTGAGGTGATGGATCTAAGTCACTCAAATCATCGATTCGTCATTCCATCATCTCATTGTTTACCTTTAAAATCCCAAAGTCATCCCATGTTTGCCCAGAGTAAGCTTTGCATAATCCCTATGTTTTACCCAAAGCCGCCCCGAAGTTCCTATGCAAAACACCAATATCTAGACTCCAACTGTGGCCGGTACTAGACCGAAACTCCTTCCTTGTAACCGACCAAAAGTATTGGCTCGGCTTCGGACAGAAAAAAATTTCTGGTGCTTGAAGCTTTCCTCGAGCACAAGTACCGAACATTAATTCTTTTCTAGTGTTGGACCAGATCAACCCCTCGCCTTTGCCCTTTTTCACTTCCAAGTCACTTACTCCAACACTATGAGTTTATCAAACTTTCCCCCATGTCACCCTCACATATTCCCTCTAAACTTCAGGTTGCCCTCATGTATTTTAGTCAATGCCTCGGGTCAGTACCAAACTAAGTGTGTTTGCTATTAGACCAACCACTTAACACAATTTCTTCCCAAATTTTCATCCTAGCAATTTCCTTTATCCAATCTCTGTTTCTATCAATTCAATCTACGTGTAACTCATTTGCATTGATCCGACTCCCAACACTCTATAGCCGATCCATCAAATTTTATTTTATGGCTATAGACCTCCAATCCCTTTTGTAATCAAATCGAAGAGCACATCACATATCTACTCCTTCTACATGAGGAATCTCACCTATAAAAATGATTCCAACCTCCAATTCACTCTAACTAGTGTTTTATACATTCAAACATAAAAACTCAACATTCAAAACAAGCAAACAAATATCATATCAAACAATTCAATCAAAAACATATCCATATCCTAGCATAACATACATATAAACCATCATGAAGCATAAACGAATGATTTAAATTATTTTTAAACCATTTGGACACTTTTTATTTCATCTTCAAAACATAAACAGTCCTAAAATCATATTAGTGGATCTAAACCATCACAAATATAAGAACATATATTATAGGTTATGAGATGATAAATCACTCATCAATTAATCAGAAATCAACAAAAATCACACAAATTGAGGTAGGTCTGAAAATAGATAGCAAAGATCTAAAATTTCCTTCTTAAATATGCTAACTTGAAAGTCTCTTGCTAATTTACTCTTAATCCCTTGATTTAACTTGATTTAGAATGGCTTAATGATGGTTTTGGTTGAAAATATGTTCAATGGAGAATACATCCACTTTTGGGAAAAAGAAAAGTGATTTGGGGCTACTCTTATTGTTGTTATTAACACAGTTCTCGAAATGGGTTATGACCCTAATTATTCGGTCTAGGCTAATGACCACTAAATCTGTCAAATTCTTTTCAAAACCGTGATGTCTCCCAAACCATAAGACCAAAAGTCTAATATGACCAATCTATAGAAAAGAAAACTATCATATCTTTCATTTGGTAGTGGTTTCCAATCCTAATTCGACTTTAATTAAAAGTTAAATTCCTTACAAGTTTTTAGGGCCAAAATTATCCTATATTTATTCCAAGGATCAAAAATGTCAAAACCGACCATCCCTTAAAGTTTTAGCCTATTTGAAATTCATTTAGTTATGAAAATAATATTTTTTTACAATCCATTGATATGTAAAAATGTGTCGAGAATGTGGGTCATTACATGAGCCGCGACCTATAGTCAAAAATGTGCGCCGTTATATGAACCAAGGCTATAAGAATTGTGAAGGAAATAATTGTGAAGGAAAGGAAATAATATTAAGAAAAATGGAAATAGGATGGATAGTCCCTCTTTTAGGCAAATTAAAATCTAATACGGGATGGGGAAATCATAAATGTTTGTAAGTATGCATATCATCATAATATTTGAAAATGTATGTTTTAACCATTGTGGATGCATGAATACAGAATATGGTTTTATAAAAGTTTTAGGATACTAATGAGGGGAAAACCCGTTCTGCTAAGCGGCGTGGTCTCACTAGATATCTAAAAGGTTGAGATGTTAGATTATTATTTATACCAGGCTTTATGTCTGACTCGAAGTTTTTGTTTTCGCCTTAAATTCTCGGGTACTCAATTGATTTTGAGTAGTTTGAGGTTTAGGGTTTTCAGGTTCTCTTCTAAGAAGAATTAAGCTTCCGGAGGCATGCACGAGGCAGATATATATTTAGTGTTTTCTTTCCGCTGTGTGTTTTGTTTGTAAAGGCATATTTATTAGCCTTACTATATACTCCAATCAACCAATGGGGAATTATCATATGTCGCTCTTGGCGTAATTGTAATAATTATATTTTGTTGAACGTGGTTAAAGTAATTTTGGGATTATGTAATGAACTTGAAATGTTTTGATTTGAATGTGGAAATATGTGTTATTCTGAATTGTGAAATTTTTTCCATATTTCTGTGATCTGTGTATCAATGTATCTACCACCGCCGTATTTGGTCGCCGAAGATTAATAACCATGGATGACTGCAGCATCCGTAGTCGTTAGTTTTGGGCCTCTAAGTAGGGGGATGTTACAATATTCTTCCACTCTACGATGTCACATGAGGTAGGTATAGTGGCTATGGATACGTGGACACCTGTCGTTGTACCTATGATGTAGTACGCCTTTATTATGATAGTAGAGTAGCATATTATGATGTATGTACTAACTCTTTGGTTGCAGGGATAGGTCAAGTATGGTTTGTATACCCATGTTTCCAACTATATTGACTCGTTCAGTATTTTGAGATTTATTTTTCGCTCACACCAGACTGTTGTCTGACTCAAAGTTTTATGTTTTGCTCCTTATTACTTTGGGTACCTTTAAATGAGTAGATTGGATAGCAGGCCTCGGTGACACATGGTGGCTGTGTAGAGTATGAGCTGGATGGAGATTTCTCGTATTATAGATGCCTATATGATTGCTTATTCCGTTGTGCAACACTATGGAGCCTAGGAAGTGTTTTCTTTTCTATTAGGATGGTTCATTTGAGTTTATTTCCACTGCCTAGGCTCTATTATTATGTTGTATAACTCTGTGGGTCTGTGCTTTGATATTTGGTTCACTTAGTTATTACTATCTCTCTTGTTTTATATTTGTGATGAATTTTATATTTTATTCCATGCACCGTGAGAAATATGATAGGTTTTGTGATGTTTTATTTCTTTTCAACCCTTGACAATCGTCCTACATTGGCCGAGTATGTCGGCAGTGCACTATTTAGTTATATCGGGTGTCGGTTGTATAGGACGGTCGTCACAAATCTTATATTAAGCTGGACTAATCTATAGTTTGTTTTGTTTGAATATTTGTTTTCCCACGACCAATTTATGTTTAACTTCATACATTATAAGGTAATTTTAGGTATGGAATTGCTAGTACATAACGATGCTTGAATCTATTGTGTCGATAGAGTAATCACTTTATGAAGCCACACAAGTGGTGAGAGCATTATGTGTGCATTAGATGTGACGAAGGAGAAGTTTGGTACCTTATATGCTATGGAGACTAGGGAGATGAGATTAATATAGTACGGGTGGTTCAAGAATTTGTAGATGTTTTCAAACCAGTAACAGGATTATCGCCAAGAAGAGCGATTAAACCCTAGACAGATTTGATACTATGGGCACAACCTGTAAGTAGATCATCTAGCAGAATCCATCCAAGGAGATGGAGGAATTAAAAAAGTAGTTAGTGGAACTTAAGCACATAAGTTTCATTATATCGAACAGTTCACCATGGGGAGAATCCACGATATTTGTGAAAAGTCAGCGAATAACTTCGTATATGTATTGACTACCAAAAGATGAATGAGTTAGCAGTGAAGAATCGTTGTCTATTGCTTAGGAAAGACGGCTTGTATGAAGACCACCCTACACCTTTAGTGCCCAATATAACATGTAGAGTGCATTATAATGGTACCCGGATAATGTAGGACAATAGTCAGGGGGTGAAGCAACTAAAATAATCACATAACCTATCGTGTATCTTATAGCACAAGGATAAAATATAGTAATAAACCCAGATATAAACAGGAGAGACAGAAAGATAACTATATGAACCATCAAAGATTAGAGCAGAGGTTCAATAAAGTTATAAAAAACAGCAATAGAGTTTATATAACTAGTAAATAAACTCAAATATCTGTCTTTAATATATAATGTTGCACTGGTAAAGCTGCATGGTGTTGTACATCAGAAAAAGTCAACAAAACTCTAAAAAAATCATATATTATAGCCTCAACCTTCTGCTCTTCCTTTAAAGTATCCATACACTAATATTAGACCTTTCATCTAGTCTACTCATTTAAGAGTACCCGAGATAATAAGAAGCAAAGCATACAACCTCGAGTCAGACAATAGTCTGGTGTTAGCGATAAATAATCTCAAGATGCTATTAAAGCCGATGTAGTGTAAGAAGCCATACATGCCCTGTCCCGCATCTAATAAGTTAGTACATAACTCAAATACATACTAAATTATCATCATATGGTGTACTATCACTTAGAGTACAAAATAGGGTATCATGGTATAGTAGTTCCTAAATAGCAAGAAATCCATCTTGATCACACGTTAATCACTTTAAACCCAACAATCAAAACAATCATAACAACTAGGACAATCAAAGAAATCAAAGCGACCATCACACCCTTGGATGCCCCTAACTAACTTATATAACGAACTTAAATGATCGGCGATTGCTCAAAGTCATAGGTACTCAATACCGAAACTCATGCCCTACTTAGGTAGCTAGGGATATGGACAACTCAGATGTCCAACTCATGGGTGCACGTAGACCACCTTAGGATACACTCAGACTATGCTTCCATATATTAGCATCTAACACTAGAATATGTACCAATAGTTAAACCACCTCTTACCTACTTCACAAGTTTTCACTTAGCACTTGGCTGCTTGGTAAATCCCCTCATGCTATAGTCACTTCCCTCGTGAAGTGCTCGATCAAACGTCCCATGTTGAAATCCAAAACATCTTTAGACTTCCATCAAAAAGTCATAGAGTCCCTTTGTTAAAGTTCCAACATAATCAAGTGAAAGGATTGCATCGTCGGTTCACTAACAAAACAACCTGTCATAGAGTTATAGAGTCAAGATCAAGCATGGAACGGACAAACAAACCATAACATCGTACTCCCAGAAGTCTATTCTTCGTCCTTACCAAAATTAGCCGTGTTTGGCCACGGTCAATAGTGGTCAG
Organism: Allium fistulosum; assembly: GCA_030737815.1. Taxonomy (NCBI): domain Eukaryota; kingdom Viridiplantae; phylum Streptophyta; class Magnoliopsida; order Asparagales; family Amaryllidaceae; genus Allium; species Allium fistulosum. The sequence continues at coordinate 514,156,182 of CM060906.1, read as the reverse complement.
TACCGACCGCTCTACAGTGGTCGGTCTTGACCACATTTGACTAATGCTTAGCTATTTTTGCTAACTATTTACACCCGTTAAACCTCTCGATCTCTGCATTTTTCCTCTAAGATCAAACTCCTAAGACCCAAACTGTTTCATTGCCAAGCCCGATGCCCAGAACTCTCAATATTGAGCAATCAATTGCTGAGAATTTTTCTAAGTCCAAATCCTTTGCAACTGCTTCCATGTAAGAAGTCTCCCTCAAGTACCAAGCATCCCATGCCGAAGTGATGATTCAAATTCCATGAAGTAACCAACCACCGACCACTATTCTTACAACCACAGACCACTCCTTAACCTATCCAAAAATTCATCCAATCTTGTCTAAATAACTTGCAAACAAGAGTACAGGCTTCCCAGACCTTTTCAAGCACACATAAACAATAACATCGTGTTTCAACCAAATTTGCTACTCAATCCACTCAAACGATGACCACGCCGAAACTATCCTTGTACCAGATTAAACACAAGCAATCAGCCTTATGCATGCTTATACAACATCCAAGCATCATATACAAGTAATCTAAACACAATCTAAACATTTATATTGTCTTATATCTAATAAAATAACAAATAACGACCAGTATGGTCAAACGCCCAAAAACGAATTAAAATCAGCATCAAATCTTTTTAGTACATTTTATAATCATTATTAAGTTTAGATCTATAAAAAAAGTGTTTAAAGTTCGGAATCGCTTACAAGTCACATTTTTAATACTATATGGCAATTAAAGTAAAATAAGGGATACAAATCACTCACTAAATCAACAAATGCACTAATACCAATGAAATCCCAAAGTGAATAGTAGCTCCACGAATACCAATGCAATCTAATAAGTAATTAAGCTAATCCCCTTGCTAATGTCCCTTCAATTACTAGATTTGGCTAATTAAAGTATGGTTTAAGGTTTCTTTTAAGACGAGGAAATGAATGATGGAGGTCAGAACTATTTTTTGGAACATGGAAAGTGATATAGGGAAGTCCGATCTGCTCTAATAGACATGTTACCCTGTGCCATGACCCAGCTATATTGGGCTGATCGCATAGGCCGGACTCAACTGTTGATGAGAAGGATGATCATAAGGCAATGGCTGCGTGACCATGATATAAAGTCCGGACAGTTGTACGGAGCCCGGATCGGACAGTGGACATCGCAAGATGTCAGAAAGATAGGAGTTAGCCCATATAAGAGAGGGATCGACATAGTGGATGATGGAGATGAATGAGATGGAATAGGGTTCGGCATAACATTAAGAGGTCATGGGGATCGATGTAGTATGAAGGATAAACATGGATCGGCATAGTAAGGCTCGTAAGATAGGGATCAGCATGGTGTATTCATAAGGAATGGATCGGCGCGATGTGCTCGTAAGAGAGGAGTCAATATACATTTGAGGAGTTAGGGGTGGGCATGGAATTCTATATATGAGGGGGTCGACACCCACACCTCCGACATCATAGGGATTAGCATAACATCCTAGGTGCTAGGTGTCGGCATATGTTTGAGAGACATTATGGATTGGCATGGCTCGCTCGTGGGGGATGGATCGGCCTATGTTTCGAAGGAAATAAGGATCGGCATAAGCCTAGGAAACCAGAGGGGATCGGTGCGACAAGTTATGATGGAGTAAAACGAAGGCATGCATAAGGGTTCGGCATGTCCCCCTAAAAAGGGATCAGCACTCCTCAAGCAAGTATGGGACTAAACCAAGAATTGAGCAAAGGCAAGAGCTCCACACATCTAAGCATCTTGATATTTGAAGCACCATTATATTAGATTATAAGGGAGCTACCATAAGGATCCCTAGCCCAAACTCGACTCATGGAGGGATCCGTACCGATCCCTATCCATTGAGAGTTGGGCCATGCCCTCCCTATGGTGGGCCCATATGTTGAGGAGGTTCTGTTGCCGAAGTTTCAGTCGGATTGGAGGTTGCCTTCATCTATAAATACAGGCACATGGGGCCATTCTAGGGACTCTTATGTTGTTAGTTAAAATCCACCATTATTGTAACTGACTTACTCCATTCTCTTTTAATCTCTTGCTATTTCTTGCTGTTTGTGATTGTAATCAAGTGAATTGAGAAGTAATAAAGAGAATATTCAAAGTGGACATAGGCAACCGAACCACTATAAATCTTGTTGTTTTTGCTTTCTACTGTGTTTTTCTTGATATTTTGTGAATCTCCTCTGTTTTCATTTAATTTCTACATTTATTTCACTACTCAAATCTGTTCTGGGTGTTTTTGGCCAATTTGATTGCAAACATTTTGTTGCTTTCACTGAAATAGTTGATTCTCAGCCTGTTAGGATCACCTTTGTTGCTACTTGATTGAGGAAATTCCCCGAAGGAGATCCAGATTCATCTTCAGAAGCTTGTAGATACTACTCAGATTTACCAAGATCTAAGCAAAGAAATCCAGAATGGTAAGGCGCGCCAGATCTACTTTGCAGAATATTGATGCTAACGGAACTGCCAGTGTCCAACAAGGAGGTCCAACCAACCAACCTGCTAATGTGAATGTGGAGCCTGTTGTAGTCCAGAACCCCACCGATTCCATAACCAGAGTTGAATTCAATGACTTGATGAGAGAGCTGATGGAGAGTTGTAGGTAGCTAAGCGAGCAAATCCAGACTAATGCCAACTTGATGAACCAGATTGCTCAACAGCAGCGCCATAAGGGATCTCGCTTCTTACTCGGCCTCAGATAGTTCATCATTATCAGACAAACATCACATGCGAAGGCATCGTAGAGTTGAAGAAGCGCGAATATGGATATCGGAGCAACGCTTGGCAGACCAACATGGTCTGCCAATACGGGTCAATGTCGATCCCTCCCTAGGGGTCAGTACCGATCCCTCAGCCAGAGGGACTGCTCCTCAACTGCAGTTGGGGGGTCATGCTCGAGTCGGATCCAGGAACTTGGATGCTGGAGTACGTTTGGATGTTGGCCAACTACCACTTCGGAATGATAATGACGTAAATACTCAGAATGCACATTAGGAGGATGATAGACCAAGGAGGCGCAAAATGGCCCGGAGACACCGACCAGAACATTCACGCGAGGTGGAGCACGTCCACCACTTGGCGCCACCTATCCAGACATCGGACTTATCGGCAATGGTCAAACAGCTGGAGAACCAGGGCTTGACGAATGATGATTGGGGAGTCTCTAGGTGCCACACCCCATTTATCGACAGTATTTTACAAGCGGAGTATCCTAGAAGGTTTAACATGCCTACGATGCCTGCTTATGAGGGGAAATCCGACCCTAGGCAGCACATCATGAGGTACGAATGGTTGATGGACTCAACAAGAGCGAACGATGACACTAAGTGTATATGCTTCCCTATAACTCTCTCTGGGATCGCCACGATGTGGTTCATAAGATTACCTCCGTGGTCAATCTCAAGATTTGACGAACTTGCAACAAGGTTTGTGAAGCAGTTCCGGATCCACGCTACTCGCCCTAAAGATGTGATGTCATTATCAAGTGTAATCCAGGCTCTAGGGGAATCATTGAAGAACTACTTGCAGATAGTTCATGTTGCTACCACTGAAGTGAGTAACCCAAATGACCATGCGATACTCATGGCTGTGACGAGAGGGGTCAACCCATAATCTGAATTCGATGATTGGCTACCGGGAAAACCGCCGATCACGTTAGAATGTTTCTATTTAAAGGCAGCTGGTTTATTAGAAAGGAGGAAGCCAGGTTGTCTAGGAAGAGCAATGCCATAGAGCCCAGTGGAGAAGCAGTGCAAAGAAACATCACAAAAAAGCGGTTTGAAGAGAGTTCTGGGAAGTTGCAAGTCAATGTTCAAAACAAGCCGAATCAGCAGAAAAGAAGTGGTGAAGGGAATTGAGACCAGAAGAGGGAGCCCGAAAGGCCAAATCCCAGGTTTTCTATGTATGACAGCTATACACCTTTGAATGCATCCCTGGAGAACATTTACCTATCCACCTATAATACCTTTCAATATAAGAAGCCACGTCCGAAGGAGTCAATGGAGACACAAAAGAAAACTGGAAAGTATTCTCGGCTCCATGAGTGTTACGGGCACAACACGAATGATTGTAGGCATCTCCAGGATGCCATTGAGAAGTTGATTCGGGAGAAGAAGTTGCAGCAGTTTGTGAAAGGTCCGTAGGACGATGGACAGAGGACGCCCGACCCCAATCGAAGGCAAGCTCCACGTTGGGCTGAGGAGCCTGCGCGGACTAGAGGAAGACTAGTAATAAACACATTAGTTTGTGTACCGCATCATGCGAAAAGGTATTGGCAGGAAATGGAATGCTATGCTAGTTCGATGAGACATGTGGATTTCGAATGTTGTTCGAATACGGAGGACGGAACTCTGGCCAACCAATAGCGTACAAAGACTGATGATATAGAATTCAGGAGCAGGAATGCCAACAGAGTAGAGGCCCCTACTATTGATTCGATGGTTATCTCATCCATGATTGGCCCTGCTCTGGTGAGGAGGATTTTAATTGATTATGGAAGTTCTGTGAACATTATCTTTAAGAAGGCGTATGATCAAATGGGGATGGAGGCCAAGGATTTGAAACCATCTAAAGCTCGTATACACGGTTTCAACGGTGTGACTACTGAAGAAGTAGGTTATGTCGAATTACTAGTTGAGTTGGGAGAAGGTGAACGTAGGAGGGTATAGATCCTACCGCTCATTGTTTTGGATGTTGATTCACCGTACAATGTTTTTCTGGGCCGTCCAACCCTGGCTAAATTTCGAGCAGCTTTAGCCCCATGGTGTTTGACATTGAAATTTCCGACTGATAATGGAGAGGGTGTTGTGCATGGTAGTCAGGCGACTGGACGTGCCTGTTATGTTGTCGAGTTAAGAAAGGCTCAGCGAAATTAGAAGGGAAAGGGTGTTGACAATTCTGTCCGCATCTAAGTTACTGAAGGTTGACAAATTGCACCTAAGCTTTAGCTTGGGCACCACAGTCGGTTATATAGAGATATAGATCCGAGGGATGATGAGGAGGAACCCAAGGAGACCAAGGCAGCGCTGGCTGAGCTGACAATTGATATTACAGTCAGCCACGTGTTGAAAATTGGATCGCAACTCAGCCCTTCGATGATGAGAGAATTTACTGATTTCCTCCAAGCTAATCTGGATGTATTCGCTTGGACTCATTCTGACATGTCTGGGATCTCGCCTGGCATAGCAAGCCATGACGGAACATGGACCCGGAGAGATCTATCGCTCTTAAAGAGGAGGTGGATAAACTTAAAGTCAATGGGTTTATTCGCGATGCCCTCTATCCCGAATGGATATCTAATCCTGTGCTGGTGAAGAAGGCGAATGGGAAGTGGAGAACGTGTATTGACTATTCGGACTTGAACAAGGCTTGCCCTAAAGATAGTTTTCCCCTAGCTAGAATTGATCCGCTAGTTGATTCAACTACGGGGCATAAATTGTTATCATTTATGGATGCATACTTGGGGTTTAATCAAATCCCATGCATGTCCCAGATTAGGAACATTCCAGTTTTGTGACGGATGTTGGGCTATACTGATATTTAGTGATGCCGTTCGGATTAAAGAACGTTGGAGCAACCTATCAATGTCTAGTTGACCGAATGTTTAAGGATCAGATTAGGAGGACGATGGAAGTCAATGTGGATGATATGCTCGTGAAGTCACGACGATCAAACGACCACATTCGAGACTTGGCGGAGATGTTCGATATCCTTCGATTCTATAACATGAAAATCAACCCTCTGAAGTGCTCATTCGGTGTTGCGTCAGGGAAGTTCTTGGGTTTTATAGTCAATGCCCGAGGAATTGAAGTTAATCCAGAGAAGATTCAAGCCATTCAGGATATACAAAGACCTAGAACCATTAAACAAGTCCAGAGTTTGAACGAGAAGGTTGCTGCTTTGAGTCGATTCATTTCCAGGGCAACTGATAAATGCATTCCTTTCTTTGACCTGATAAGGAAAGGAAAGAGGAATTTCGAGTGGACACAATATTGTGAAGGCGCATTCCGAGCTTTGGTGGATCATTTGGAGAAACCCCTTGTCTTGTCAAAACTGATAGATCGTGAGGAGTTGTATATTTACTTAGCCGTATCACCGCATGCCATAAGCCTTGATTCGTGAGGAGAACCGGATTCAGAGACCGGTGTATTATGTCAGTAAACGATTAACGGGTGTAGAAAGAAACTACCCAAAGTTAGAGAAATTGGCGTACTACTTGATAATCGCGTCGCGCAAACTTCGCCCGTATTTCCAGGCCCATCCAATCAACATTTATGCCGACCAGTCATTACGACTGGTCCTACAACGACCTGAGACGTCTGGAAGGTTGCTTAAATGGAACATCGAGCTCAGTCAGTTCGACATTACATATCTACCACGAAGAGCTATCCAGGAACAAGCATTGGCAGACTTTATAGTAGAGTTTACCGTGCAGGATGAGCCCCCAAAGAACGGAGCAATCCCTGCTGCACGATGGAAGATGTACACCGATAGAGCAACTAATGACCTTTGTTACGGAGCTGGGATTATTCTTTTAACCCCTGAGGACCGGTCAATTTGCTACGCCCCGAAGTTTGATTTTCCTGCTACAAATAACAAAGCCGAATATGAAGCATTGATTATTGGGATAAAACTCGCTAGAGAGCTTGGAGAAAAGTCTCTTGAAATATTTTGCTACTCACAACTTGTGGTGTATCAGGTAAGAGGAGATTATCAGGCTAAGGGACAACGACTCGCCCCATATCTTACCCGAGTTCAGGAGCTGTTGGCGGATATTGAATACTATAACATTTCATATATCCCACGTGAGCAAAATGAAGGAGCCGATTCATTGGCAAAGCTCACGAGTACTGGTGATGCACAACAGATGGGCTTGGTTCCAGTCGAGACATAGCATACCCCAAGCATAAATATGATGGAAGTTGATCAAGTACTGGAAGCGGGGCCCGAAAGGGAATCATGGATGACTCCATTCAAAGAGTACCTGTTGCATGGAATCCTGCCTGAGAAAAAAAATGAGAAGCGACAAGTCCTTTGTAAAGCTTCACGGTATATTATGCAGGAAGCAACTATGTATAGAAAGGGGTTTTTCTTTCCCTTACTTTGATGTATTGCTCATGATGAGGTAAAGCGTTCCTTAAAAGAAGTCCATGAGGGAGAATGTGGCGATCACACTAGGGGCAAACTTTAACAAAAAAGATACTCCGTTATGGATACTACTGGCCGACTGTGAACCGGGATGTTGCTGATTATGTGAGACGATGTGACAAGTGCCAGATATATACAAAAGTACCAAGAGCCCCACCGACGGTGATCACACAAATGGTCAGTCCATGGCCATTCACTATGTAGGGTATCGACATCATTAGCTCTTTACCAATTTCCAAAGGTGGCGCGAAGTATGCGATTGTCGTGGTTGACTACTTCACCAAATGGGTCGAGGCGGAGCCTTTAGCCACAATTACAACTAAGAAGGTTATTAACTCGTTGTTCGAAACATCATATGTCACTTAGGTCTTCCACGACCCATCGTGATAGATAATGGAACTCGGTTTGATAGCGCTGAATTTAAAGAATTATTTCGGAAGTACCGTATTGAGAAAAGGTTTGCGGCAGTAGCTCACCCTCAGGCGAATGGACAGGTTGAAGCTGTAAACAAGATCATCAAATCTATCTTGAAAAAGCATTTGGAGAAGGCTAGAGGCAAGTGGGTAGATGAGCTTCCTATGGCACTTCGGGACTATAGAACCACTCACAAGTCCGCGACTGGCCATACTCCATTCGCTCTTGCCTACGGAGCTGAAGTAGTTATTCCAGTAGAACTCGAAGTCCCTTCTCATCGAGTGACTTACTATGAACCCAAAACAAACCAAAATCTTCTCTTAGAATCTTTGTACTTTATCTATGAGAAGCACGAGGAGGTCGATTTGAGAGCAGCTACACACCGACATCGAATTGCTCGATGTACAACACAAAAGTCTGATTGAGAACCTTCGAAGTTGGCGATATTGTCCTAAAATGAGTTTTTCCGGTCCCATCATAGATGAATCCGACATGGGAAGGACAATACATCATTGAACAGTGGCTTGTAGTAGGAACATTCAAGCTAGCGACTGTTGATGGTGCGACACTTCCGAGAGCGTGGAATAGCAAGCAATTACGACGCTACTTCACCTAAAATATTTCTTTTGTATTCCAGTACTAGTTGCTTTTGGCCTTTACTTTACTGTTTGATTTTTTTTCAATGTGTAGTAATACAAGTTATTTTGTTTCTTTCCATCCGATGAATAAAATCTGGAGCCTTCATTACACGAGTTACTGTTATTGCATTTTATGCTAAGTATACAATAAAACTAATTGATATCGATATATGCGATGTGTGAACAGATTCACAGAGTATGAAGTCGATCAATCATACCAATCCCTGATGGGATCGAACAAGGCGATCTTCGTAAGTTTGCTCGGTTGACGACTCCCGTAGGTGAACCAAAAAGCGGTGTTCGCAATAGGGAACAAAAGCCGTTGATAATGAGGAGACGAGAAAAACTCTAAGTCCCCAAACCGCAGGCTAGAGTATAAACCATTTGGCGGAAAAACGACTGCCATAGGTGGAAACACGACTGCCCACGAAAAAAACTCTAAGTCCCCAAACAGCGGGCTTGAGTATAAACCATTTGGTGGAAAAACATCTGCCACGGGCGGAAAAACAACTGCCCATGATAAAAACTCTAAGTCCCTAGACGGCGGGCTAGACTATAAACCATTTGGTGGAAAAACAACTACCACAGACGGAAACACTACTGCTTACGACAAAAACTCTAATTCCCCAGACTATAAGCTAGAGTATAAACCATTTGGCAAAAAAACGACTGCCACGGCGGAAATACGACTGCCCATGAGAAATACACTAAGTCCCTAGACTGCGTGCTAGAGTGTAAACCATTTGGTGGAAAAATGACTGCCACGGGCGGAAAAACGAATGCCTACTAGAAAAACTCTAAGCCCCCGACTACGGGCTGTAGTATAAACCATTTGGCGGAAAAAAAACTGCAACGAGCGGAAAAACAACTGCAACGGGCGGAAAAACGACTGCCCACGAGAAAAACCCTAAGCCCCCAACTACGGGCTAGAGTATAAACCATTTGGTGGAAAAACGACCGCCACGGGCTGAAAAACAACTGCCCATGAGAAAAACTCTAAGGCCCCGACTACGAGATAGAGTACAAACCATTTGGCGGAAAAAGGACTGCCACGGGCGGAAATACGACTGCCCACAAGAAAAACTCTAAGTCCCCGGACCGCGGGCTAGAGTATAAACCATTTGGCGGAAAAATGAATGCCCATAAGAAAAACTCTAAGCCCCCGACCGTGGGCTAGAGTACAAACCATTTGGCGGAAAAACAACTGCCACAGGCGGAAAAAAGACTGCCCACGAGAAAATCTCTAAGCCCCCAACCGCGGGCTAGAGTATAAACCATTTGGTGGAAAAACGACTACCACGGGTGGAAATACGACTGCCCACGAGAAAAACTCTAAGCCCCAAGAGTGCAGACTGGAGTATAAACCATTCGGCGGAAATACGACTGCCACCGGCGAAAATACGACTGCCTACGGGAAAATACTAAGTCCTCGGAATATGGACCAAAGCAGGAACATAAGTTGAGCACGGACCGACCGCTCGCAAAATTAATCCAAGTCCACACACCGCGGGCTAAATCGTAAAGTCAATGGGTGGATGGACAGATTTCGACCATTGTCTATCCCACGAATTCCAATCTCAAATCAACGAGAGAAATTCGAACTGCTAGTGGCAAGATATAACCATTCATTATAGTTCAGGCTTAGCGTTGCTTATGACTTAAGAAAACGAATACAGAGAAGCCTTGAGATGGAGATAGTGAATTATTAACGAGACTTGTGAAAATTATTACAAGTACATGGAGTAGGAAGTAATTACTCTACTATTGAAGTAATAATTCGCATGATGGCTAATCAAAAACAAAAGCTTTTATTCACTATCTCGAAAATTCATTACAAGTTATTCCAAAAGTTCGGAATTCATGCCCGTACGCTTACTACTAAGAAAAGAAATACATGTCTAAATTATCCAAACTATGTACAACGACACAAAGTACTAACTATTTCTTCGACTTCTTCTCCTTCTTCTCTTTCTTCGGTTTCTCAGGAGTAGAATTGGTTGAGCGTCTTTTCCGGGACCCTTGACTGCCCTTAGCAAAGACGCTTGAAGAAGAAGGAGGAATTTCAATAGGAATTGTCCCGCAAGGTGGAATGACTTGTAGAGGTACATGAGTGGGATCTTTGACTACGACCTTAACGGGCTCCGTTTTGACTTTACGGTTCGATTTGTCTTCCTCTTCAATCTGCTCCTTCATACTGGTTTTGGCAGTGTGCTCCGTGGCACCTGTGGCTACTACATCATCTAATTCTTCAGCAAGGGATGGGTCCTCTGGCTTATCCTCGTCAAGTGCACCAATTACTTGAGCATCGAGCCTCGGAATATCTGAAGCAGCCGGAGCTTCGGCAGTCTTCTCTTGTTGCTCCATGACGACATTGCTCTTAGGAGTTTTCTCAGGGCCGGGATGACCTGCAAAAATTAATTAAAACACGGGCATTAGTTAATGGCCATCATGCGCTGATAACAACAACCTTTGGAGTTCGTAAAAGTTCAGTGCAATACCAACATCTGGTTAGCTCTCAGTGGTCATTGGAGTGCTCTCTTCAAGATTGAGAGATAACATTTGTGGACCAAGGCTGGGTCTGTCTGGATCATAGTCGATATGTTGCTCCATGAGTTAAGAAGATGATGTTTTGGCCATTTGAGTAGGAGAGGGACCCTTGAGATTGGTTCCAGAGGACCCAGTGATGTCCTCTCCTTCTTTTGCCGGTGTAGGAGCCTTAGAGAATTGAAGTTTCGCGGCGGCCAGATCAGACGGCTCATTTCCTTGAAGCACCTCTTGTACGAGTGCCTCTTCATTAAGCTCTGCCACTCCAAGTTCCATCTTGATTTTGGTAATAATCTCCCAGGCTTCGGTGAGCGATTCAAGATAGCCATCGCCTAGAAAGGTCAAGTCACGGTGAAGAAGAACTTTTGCATTATATTCGATGATGAGTGGATCAAACAAGTTCTTGATCTCTTCTCTACCGGACTCGGTGGCAGCTTCTACCCCGGAGTTGGCTTCTTCGAGCACTTCTTTTCTACCCTCTTTGCAGGCTACTTCTTTTAAGGATTTTATCTAGGAAAACTATTTGTCAAGCTTCGCTCTTAAGTTTCTTGCCTCAACGATCTCCTTGCAGTATCTCTGCGATTTTTCCTCCGCCTCGATCTTTTCCTCTCTCTCTTTGTATAATAATTTTTCAAGCTCTTCGACACGGCAAGCTAAGACCTCCTTCTCCTTTTGTGAGGAGTCCTTTTCTAAGGCCAGAGTGCCACTGTGATGAAGCGCTGCATCTAGTTCCTTTTTGTGCAAAGTCTCGAAACGACTTACCGCCTCTGCCATTTTTTTCATGTTCTTCTCTGCCATGGCAAGTTGGGTTTTATGTTCAAGCAACTCAGCGTCCTAATGCTTGATGATGCCTTTTTCATGAATAGCCTCCAACTTGAGGCGGTCAATTTCGTGCTAGCGCTTGATGGAGACTTTAGAGATTTCTCGGCCAAGTTGATAAACGATTCATGCTGGACGTACACGTCGTTCATGCATGCTAATGAGCTCTCTTTGGCACTTCCATGGATGACGCGTATGGAAGGGAGGAACTTAAGTCCATCAAAGCAGATTTTTGGAAAAGTAGCTTTGAGTTCAGCCAACTTTTCCGCTGTAGAAGGATCATGAGCGGGAACCGACGGAAGCGGATCAGAAGCAGTAAGCGGGTGCTTGCTGGAACAGCGCTCGTGTTATTGTCTTGAGGTTGACGACCTAGAAAGTTGGTCATGAGGCGCAGCAGCCTAAGAACCCCGACGTGAGGACTTATCTCAGCTATGAGCGGGAATATGTGATTGATCATCATGGCGAGAGCGTGTGTTTGAGACTTCCGTCTAGATGAAGAAGAAGACTCTCGAGAATAATAGTCTTTGTCTCGCCCGTCATCTTTGTCTCTGCGTCTTCTAGATTCGGAATCTCGACTCGAGCAATAATAAGTGGAAGAACCCCGGAGATGGTCGAAAGCATGAGAATGTGACATTGCACCTGTAAAGAGCCAAATAGGAGCGTATTAGACGTTGTAAGACGAATAATTAATGATGAGTGTATGGTGGAGTGCAAGTGTTGTATGTGTCCTAGTGTTTCCCCCCGATGGACCAGTAACATTGGCTTTACTCATTGGAGTTTCCTCCCCTCTGTTGGAAGGTTGCATGCCTTCACCACTTCTCATGGGAGAGTTAAGCCCTTCGACATCAATGTAGCGAAGTTGTAATTTAATATATCATCTGGAATCGGAATGTCGGAGAGTCCCTTCAAAGAACTTCCATTTGTTGGGAAGATGACTCCTTTTCGAGTGGGGTTATGACAAATTATGGATTTGCCCTAGCTTTACTCTTTCGCAGTTTGTACACCAACCTTTTTCTCCGCTTCGAGGGAGTTTGCATTTGGTTGGACTATGGCGCTTCAACTACCGGTGCTTTTCCAGGGCCTACATCTTCGCTTCTCGGCCTCGCATCTTGAGATTCTCTTATCTCTCCCTCTTCGATGTCTTCCCGGGTTCCCTCAATAGGGGGCACCACGGGGTAGCTTACTTCTACCCTTCTTTCGACAACAATTTTCGGGACTGCTTTACTCCCAGGAAGTCCAATTTTGCGGTCGTCTTCCAACAGCCCAAATAATGAGAGCAGCTCATCAGTGACAAGAAGTTTGATGTCCTGATCCTCAATGGGAGTAGTACGAATGGCCACAATGGCCCTATAATACTAGATGCCTTCGGGTCAAGGGCGAACACCTAAAAGAATTGGAGATATTAGTATGTTTAAGGAAGAAGTTGCGATGTGAATCTTTGAACTAAAGATGAAGATGGGAGTAACACTTACGTCCTTCCAACCATCTCCTCGCGAAATCGGGAGGACACCGTACATAAAATCACTTGTGTTTGAATAGAGAGAGCTTGTTCCATGCAACCATTAAAACTTGACATTTGGGAAAGGGTTCAAGAAAGACATATGAAGGACTCCTTGTCCGTCTTTTGAAATTGTAGATGTATCTGATGTCTTCAGGAGTTCGTGGACAGTATAGGACGCTCATAAAGAGAAGAAAGGTTCCATGGATGAAGGCATAACTATTGGGATGCAGTTGGTTAGGATCGATCCCCGGGTATCTCAATGTTTCCCGAATGAAGGAGTTGAAGAGTGGCATGCATCCGGCCTAGCACATGAACTTGTTGCTAGCGGTATGTCCAGCTGGGGGCAAGTAAGGTTTGTCTTGCCCTGTGCAGTTAAAGCGCTCGGCAGATTCAAAGCGGTGGAGGTGCAAAAAGTCATAGCGGGGATACAGCAAGGATATAGCGGGATATAGCGGATGGCTTTAAAATAGCATATAAAACTCGTACTTAATGTTTTTACGAATATATAATTGGTAATTAAATGAAAATTATCATTCAATTGAATTGTAACTAATGCATAAATAATTTTTAAATAAAAACATGTGCGGATATACTTTAAATAAACGTAAAACTGTTATATAACATAATTGAATTTAGTAGAATATTAGAGTATTTTCATTTCTGAAAATATATTAAAAATTAAATCAAATAAATTATTTTCATAATTTTTATAATGTATAAATTGAATTTTTCAATTCATTTTATTAAAGAAGATATAGCGGGAATAGCGGAATATAGCGGAAATAACGGGATATAGCGGAAATAGCGGGGATTAAAGCGGAAAGGCTATATTGTGGGGCTATATGGAAAAATTGTAGCGGTAGAAACCCGCTACAAGATATAGCGGGGTTATAGCGGGGTAATAGCGGGGCATTAACTGCACAGGTTTTGCCTCGATGGAACTAAAACATCTTCAAATGGAATTCCATGTATGGAACACAATCGATGAAGAGCGGCTTCGCCGATTCTAGACGCTTGTGAGTCAGCAGGGTTATTCAGAGTAATAGCACCCTCAACGGCACCGAGAGCCGAACCGATGACTTCTGTAGGAAGGACTGGAATGTCGAAAAAGAGATTTGCTTGCGGATCAGACACCTCTACTTGTTCTATATGATGACTCAGAGAAGGTTTATCAAACAGGATGGTAGATCTTGACCTAGCCTAAGAACTAATGTGTCTTATGGCAGACTCGGAAGACATTTTGTCGGAGCGCGTCGTGTAGCTTGAGATCTATGTCAGCTATACTTAGTAGACAATCAACATTAGAAATAATAACCTGCTTCCCCTACGTCGTATGTGAACTAGTGTAGTGTAGTGTGAAACAAACATAAACAGTTTGAAATCAGAAAAGCGAGAATAAAATGTCGAGACTTGGAGATTTCGTCCAGAGGGACCGTCATCGCTGACCGTCTCAATCAACGAGAAAGTTGATCGGCAACCAAAGCTTTAGGATTGTATGTTAACATTCTGAATTATGAAGTCCATTGTTCAAGTTCATTAGCCAATTGTTTACTTAGTTCATATTGAGTAGTCCGGAAGTTTGTTCGTTCAAGCTTAAGTCCGATAGTCCAAGTATGCAAGTCGCATAGTTCTTAGTCATTATATGTTCGGGCAAGGCAATATGCAGTTAAGCGTTTGAGTGATTTGTGTTAAATTAGTTTTTATAGTCAACACCGATCCCTTTGCCATATGTCGATCCCTTTACCCCAGCCTCATAACTGATCCCTACACTTTAACTCATATACCAACACCGATCCTTTCCCTTTAACTCCTAAACCGATCCTTATGTTTTAACTCCGAAGTAGATCCATACAGTTAAACCTCTATACCGATCCCTTAGACTGTTAGCTCCTACTGATACCTCATCCTAACTTCACTACCGAACCCTTAACTTTAGTACCAATACCGATCTCTACGCCTCAGTAGCTAGCACCAACCCCTCACCCAGTGGGATTCTCTACTATCACCAGTCCTTAGTTTACCTCCAACTCTCCAAGGATACCCAACCGAACCCTCTACTTCCTTCCTCCTTCTCCTGCTTCTTCTCCTCCTCCTCCTTTCTTGCATGACTTGGCAGAACCCATCATTCAACTCACCTGAAAACAACTCGAGCACATGCTAACCGGAGATTTGAGACTCGATTAACGCAATTAAAAGTGGCAGACGTACCTATGCAAATCAAACTAAAAACGGATGATTGGTACTTGGGATTAGATGCGAGTTGGCAATGGTTTGGATTGAGGGTATTCTTTTTCATTTTTGGATTTAATATTAAAGGGGAAGATTCTACCTTTAGTTCGTTTGGCAAAGGGGGAAGGAGATGGTAGAGTTCAGCTATGTGAAGAGTAGGAAAAAGGCTTAAGTGTTGAGGAGTGTAAAGTGAGGAGAGAAAGGGAAGGAATTTGAGTTAAAATATGAGCGTTGGTTGGGGAGTCGAACCGGTCATCTTGGGTGACTCAGTCATGAGATTAAAAAGGGATCGGCATAAGAACTCACCGATCCCTATCTACGCGAACTCAACAACGGATCGGCTTGCCGAATGTCGATCCCTTCTAAAAAAAAGAGAGAGATGCTTGATTGATGGATATAGATGGAACGAGAAATGGAAATGGAAAAGTGGCAAGCAATTAGGAAGTGACAAATAATCCTCATCGTGAAGATTCAGTTGAAAACATAAATGTATAGAGAATTATAAATCCCGGCAATGACTCGTGAACGTCCGAGCACATCCGGGGGCCGACAATAGAAACATATATGCGAACATGCACGAAAGAGATTTAAGGATTCGACCTTTTGGAATTAACTGTAGTGATGGTTTAGCTTGAAACAATCATGTTTGAAATCAAATCAGAAGAAAACCTGTAAATCTCACATGACCAAATCTGTGCATACTAATAGAATACGATATCAAACGTGTATCATTGAAGGTCGATGAAGGATCAGAGATCAACCAAAAAGTTGGATATACTTATTCCTAGGAACCTAGATTTTACCAATTCAAAGCACGTCATGTTACTCACAAGACGTACTTTGGGGGGCAAGTGTTACCCGGTGCCATGACCCGGCTATATTGGGTTGATCGCATAGGCTAGACTTAACTGTTGATGAGAAGGATGATCTTAAGGCAAAGGTTGTGTGACCAAGATATAATGTGTGGATAGTTGTAAGGAGCTCGGATTGGACAGAGTTGATAGATGTACAGCACAGGATGTCAAAAAGATAGGAGTAAGCCCATATAAGAGAGTGATCAACATAGAGGATGATGGAGATGAATGAGATGGAATAGGGTTTGGTATAACATGAAGATGTCATAGGGATCAGTGTAGTATGAAGGATAAACATGGATCGGCACAGTAAGGCTCATAAGATAGGGATCAGCATGGTGTATTCATAAGGAATGGATCGGCGCGATGTGCTCGTAAGAGAGGAGTCGGTATACATTTAAGGAGTTAGGGGTCAGCATGGAATTCTGTATATGAGGAGGTCGACACACAAACATCCGGTACCATAGGGATCGACATAACATCCTAGGTGCTAGGGGTCGGCATATGTTTAAGAGACATTATGGATCGGCATGGCTCGCTCGTGGGGGATGGATCGACATACATTTCCCAGGAAATAAGGATCGGCATAAGCCTAGGAAACTAGAGAGGACTGAAACGACAAGTTATGATGGAGTAAAACGAAGGCATGCACAAGGGTTCGGCATGTCATCCTAAAAAGGGATCGGCACTCCTCAAGCTAGTATGGGACTAAACCAAGAATTGAGCAAAGGCAAGAGCACCACACATCTAAGCATCTTGATATTTGAAGCACCGGCATGTTAGATTATAAGGGATCTACCATAAGGATCGCTAGCCCAAACTCAACTCATGGAGGGATCGGTACCAATCCCTATCCATTGAGAGTTGGGCCTAGCTATCCTTATGGTGGGCCCATATGGTTGAGGAAGTCCTGTTGCCAAAGTTTCAATCAGATTGGAGGCTGCCTTCATCTATAAATACAGGCACATGGGCCATTCTATGGACTCTTATGGTGTTAGTTAAACTCCACCATTATTGTAACTGGCTTCCTCCATTCTTTTCTAATCTCTTGCTATTTCTTGCTGTTTGTAATTGTAATCAAGTGAATTGAGAAGCGATAAAGAGAATATTCAAAGTGGATGTAGGCAATCAACGCCGAATCACTATAAATCTTATTGTTTTTTCTTTCTGCTGTGTTTTTCTTGATATTTTGCGATTCTCCTCTGTTTTCATTTAATTTCTTCATTTATTTCACTACTCAAATCTGTTCTTGGGTGTTTGTGGCCAATTTGGTTGCAAAGAGGACACAAATCCCAAAATGGGTTAGTGGGCCTAACTCGGGCTTAAGCTAACTACCTACTAAGCAGTTTCAAAAACTGTCTAACTTTAAATGGTCATATCTCCGAAAAGGTATGTCCAAAAGTCTATCATGACCACTCTACAGAAAGAGAAACAATAATATATTTCATTTGGAAATGGTTTCAGATCCTAATTCAGCTCTTATAAAAATTTATAGGCCTTATAATTATTCAAATCAAAATCATCTAATAAAATCACAAAGGGCAATAATGTCAATACTCAATATTACCCAAAGTTGTAGCATTGTACAACCCAATATTAATTTAAAAATAGTATTTTACAATCCTTTGATACTTAAAATACAGGTCATTGCACTCACTCCCTCTTTTAATTTCTCCCTTGAAATCTCAACATATATGGTAAGATCAATTCATATTGTTACCCCACATGTCTAGCAACCATAAACAATCATATCAAACATCAATCATGAAACCATGAGTTACCAAACATGCCCACAAAATCAATAAAAAGAATTTATGCCTATCCAAGCATGTAGAGTACTAAACTACTCTATATGATATCAAAAGTGAAAGTAAATGCAATAAACTGAGAGTCTTACCAAGTAAAGAGCTCCAGATAAGAAAACCTCGTGCTCTCCTTGGTCTCCTAAGTCGAGTCGCTCACGCTTTCACTCCACCGAACCTTCAGTAACTTTACCATCTCCCTCCTAAGCAGCTTTGTATCATGAGGGACTATATGAATAGGCCTACGAGGTCTCCAAGCTTCTGGTTCGATCTCGATATCATCTTGTTGATCCGATGTAACATTCATGCTTGAGTAATGTAATGCCCCAATTTTTTTGTATATATAACTTAAATAATAATAAATTTGAAATTTTGTCAGAGTGCATTTTTGTAAATTTCAGTAGAATAGTAAAATGGTAATTTTTACATGTAGTTTAATATGCTAACGGGAGTCGCACCTTTGCGTAGCACTTATTTTCAGGTCAAGATGGAGTATTCATTTGTCCGAATTGGACATCGTATGAGAGAGATATCAAGGTTCTATTTAAGTGCAATGGATTTATGTGCAAAAAACGGGCTAGGCTGGGATGAATTGGGTAGGCCATGCAAATTTGAATTAAAATTATAACCACCATTTGATTTCCCTCCAAAAATCTGTTTAATTGTATGTATCTTCATTTCTCATTTTCTTTCTAATGGCTGAAATGATAGAAAACTTCATCTTCCCTTAGTCTTCATTTAACCACTTGAAACCAAAACTTCATAACTCACTCAATCTCTACAAAAATAACAAAACCAAAAGCATTATGAAGCTAATAATGGAGCTATGACCCAATAATGATTTGAGGTGGAAATTCAAAGTCAGATGGTGTAGCAACTCCGAACAATGAAGGATAAAGATGAAATTCGTATGCCAGTTCTCTATTAATTTTCAAGAAGGTATATCAACATCGTTTCTCAAAGAAATTTTATAAGACAATGAAAAATCAAAGGTATTGTAAAGGGCTATGGATCTGGATGTGATTGGGAGGCGAAATTATGGAGTATGGGAGAGCAGCAGGCCCGGACGGCGAAGGATTTCCATGCATGGTTTTCAGCGTTCAACGTCAAACTTCAAATAAAAGCATATCCTTCATTTCTAGATGGAACTCAGTGATCCACCCCTCGAAATAATCAAATGGACAAGGACTATGATATGGAAAAGGGTTAGGGTGAAAAACGATTGTTCATGGCCAGAAATTAATAAGACAGCGAGGGTAAGGGCAAATTTTAGTGTTCGGTGAGTATGGCTTCTCCAGTCGTTATATAATACTTTGATAATGCTATAGGATATTTTGAGGCTAGCTTAGGATTAAAATATAGTATAATTTGATCTAAATAATGAAGACATGAACTAAGAAAATAAAAGAACTTATACTTTTCCATTTAAACTTCATAGAAATCTAATTTCAATACCAATTTGAACAAAATACTTATAAAAACCAATGTTAAATGTTTATGGATATGGTAAGATACTAGAAACATGTTAAATAGCATACATATATGATATAGGATCACCAGAAACAAAGAACGAAGAAAAGAATAGAAAACTGAAATAAAATATAATAAAATAAGTTGAAAAACCTATAACTTTGTTGTGCACCGGAGCACTGGTTGGTGCACACCGGTCCACAGATAGAGAACCGGATTTGAGAATCCCGGGCATTTGTTTTTTCGAAAGCGACCTTCGATGTGCTGTGTGTTGTTCTTTTACGACTTTGTGGTGACTTCTTGACATGTATTACTGCTGTTTGGATGCATAATTTGATGATATTAATGATGAATGGAAGTAGTGTATATGACTTTGGAACGATAAATGAATGTAGTGTATGTAGTTTCGAATTAGGAACGAACACCTGAATCTTGTAGCGCATACAATGGATCCTTGATTCGTGGTGTTAATGTGGCATTCTCCTATATAGCATCAATGCTGGTCCAAAAGAGGTTTTGATGTGAACAACAAGCGACTTGTAGCTCATGTAGCGGGACCAGACGTGAGTATAATGCCTGACTATCCTTTATCGCACGTCGCTAGATCGGATAGTCGTAGATGTGTAATCTTTTCCACAAGTTGCGAGAATGGCTTATGTTTAGGATTATTTAGATAGTACAATATCGTTCTGTAGTGTGGCATAGGCGGGTCCATTAGGTACTATGCTTAGGCTTAAACCATGTTATATCACTTTTGAAATAGTATATAATATTAGAATGACTTTACTCACATAGAAATATATCTAACCCATTACCATATTCTTTTTAGGTTGATGGACTTTGGAGATGTGATGTACTTTGGAGATGTGATGTACTTGGAGAGAAGATCCGTATATATTGTAAATATTGTATAAGTGTTATATAAATCATCTGTAACAAAAGACAAGACATGGTAGTGTGCGATGTTGTTGGGATTTAGGTTTTAAAGACTTATGTTATGGTATTAGATATTTAATTAAACATATATATTTGTGCAATATGATATTTTGTGTGACCTTCCACTATGAGACTCTGAAAGTTATCAGTTAGTTTAGTTAATATAGTTTTATCTTTTGCTCTCTCTTTGTATGTCATATGTATTATCTTCCAACGACTCAACATTTCAGGACTTCATTGTATGGTCACGGGGTTAGACAAGGTGGTTTGTTACATTTGGTATTAAAGCATAGGTTATAGGATTAGAGAAAGTATTGATAGAGAGTACTTGTACATTTCATAAAATATATAATATAATATATGTATATTAGTTTAATATATTTGCAGCTTTTCTAGTTGAGCTATTTGTCTATTAAGGAGGTTCTAATGAATCCCAACCGCGGATATAAGCTAAGGATGAGTAAGTTGGTAAGAATGGGAACTGAAACAAGATATTTTTGGTAGAGTAAGACCAAAATTGGATTGGTACTAAAGTCAATCTTAGGGATATTACGGTGTGAATGTCCATATTCGATTCAAACGATATCTATAAACGAAAAGACATATCAGTGTAAACCCCACTATACCTACGTTTGGTATATGAGGAGCAATTTTTAGTATTATGTTGGAAGTGAACCCAAATTGACATTAGAAATGTTGCTAAGCACTTGTAAGAGTATATGAGATCATTTAGATTTGATTTGATAGATGTAAGGGATAGTTGGTTACTGAGGATGGAAAGTGGATTGAGTTTCGGAAGTAAAATAATTTTAAGAGTGGAAATTTAAATAAAATGTTTAAAAGGGAAAGTAGTTTTGAAAGTTGAAATTATAAATTTCGTTTATAAAACAATTATAAATTTATATAGTGTTTATATAAAATAGTGGGTATTTGGAAAAATAATTAAAAAGGAGATTTATAATTTTAATCCAATTAAGTAAAATTTATATTCATTTTTAAATAAGAAATTGAAAGTTTTGTGAAATTAAAATTTTCAACACATTTATAGGTTAAAGCTGCGAAAATAGTTTTCTAAATTTATATAAATGTGAAGAGTGGCTAAACTGAATTTTAAAGTATATTTTCATATATTTAAGTAGTGTTATTTAAAGTGTTGGAAATTTTCAATTTATAAATTAAATATAAATAAATACATACACACACAGACACAGATATATATATATATATATGATAAAATGACTATAAACTATTTGAAATGATATTTTAAAATAAAAACAAGAGTATTTTAGAAAACAACCATAGTATATTTATAACTTTAGTATTTTTAAAGTTAGTTAATATTAAGTTATTTAAGTTTGGGAAAATAATTGGTGTCAAAATTGAAATATAAAGCCAAAGTTTACTTTGTTTGAGGAAAAGGTTTTTATCTTATGATCTTTATGAAAATGAGATTTTTTGGTAAAGTAGTATTTTAAAAAAGCGGTGATGCATTTTTAAAAGCAAATGGAAGTTTTAAAATTTCAATGCTGTGGAGAATTTTTGATCATAAAATCTTTTGTTGTAATTGTTAATGTATAAAAAGGAGTTTTGAATGATCAAATTTAAAATTTGTTTAATGGATTAGAAATGAACAAGGAAGATAATGGTTAGGTATTGGAAGTGGCCCCAAGTGCAACTATGGTACTATCTGTTGTAAAGAAGGGAAAAATAAATCATAAAAGGAGGAGAATTATGATTTTGGATAAGGAATGTAGAGGTAAGAATTTCAAGTGTAAGTCTCATATAGTACTTGGATTGATTGATTTTGGTATACTGAATGACTAGTTACCGGATGATGCTAGATACAAATAGGAAAGTGGATTGAATAAGGATCAGTGGACTAGGCATAATATTATCATAAGCCACGATCCCATTAGTCGTGAATTTGGATACGAGAATTTTTAAATTGTGAAAGGAAGATTGTGGTTATGGTTAGAAAGAGGAAAAGTGAACTAAATTATTGTGTTGAAGTATTATGGAGAAGAGATGTTTACCCACTAACAAAGCTAAATAGGTAAGATTCGTATGAAAAATATTAGGGCCTAAGTTATACTTAATTTATATTAGAAATTTTTGAAGGTATGTTTGAAGTGAAGTTGACTTAGAAAAATTTGGCAGTAAAGGAGAAATGAGTCATATTGAAATTTCAGTTCATCAGCTCCCGTTAACTAATTAATTGAAAAATATTTTTCTACATGGATGAAGAATTTTGTTGAAGGTCTAGTTTATTTTAGGATAGGGTTCAAATGACCCAATGACGCTACTATCTGATCTGACTTGATGATCAGTCCATAGTATAAAAATGAAATTGCAACAACCCGAATTCTAGTGGGTTCAGATTTTTTGCAAAAATGCTAAAATCCAAGCCCACTGAAGCCCGAGTTGTGTATCTGGTATCCTGCAAATAGGCAAAGACAAATATATCAGAGCTCAAATAAATATCTCACAACGGAACTGACTAAAATATAATATTAAGTAAATACTCACTAAGATAATAACACTTTCTAAATAAGTGTCTCAAAGCTGGAAAATCTCTGCCATCTACCTAACCCGTGAGATGTTATGAGGAGGGGGTCAGAACTAAAATTCTGGTGAATGGACAAATTATACACCTCTAAGCTTAATTCTACATATACCGTTTTATTTCCATTTTATGTTATATTAGGTTTACTGGGTTTATAATACTCTCGCCTCTATGCGTGAATCATACCCATCTACTCCCTAGTAGATTAAAACCTAATCACTAATATATATGTAGCTATATACCCAATGACCATATCGGTCCTAGGTACTACCCATGGTACCTTCTGTATCCTCCTCGAAAAGGACTCCATCATCTTGCTCCTAGACCGTTCTGTAACTACATCTGTAAAGGACAGCTTCATGAGGCCTACAATACAGATGTTCCGTCGTCTACTATGAAAACGTAAAACTACGTCCGCACAAGCCTATACTAATGCTCGAACATCCACAATGTACCACCCAATGCATACCTTAAGGACTATACGTAATCATTCTGTCTACTCCCTGAATCCTGCCAACAAGGTCTTCCTTGTACGGAACTCAGTCGGGGATTTTCTATATCTGTAAAGGACAGCTTCGTTAGGCCTACAATACATATATTCTACTTTGTCTGTCTCTTTTCTCATCGTGGCTATGGCCCCACGTAGTCACCCCTCAACTAATCGAAAGACCTCTAAAGATTTAAGTGGTTGTGCCCTACTGCAAACAATCTAAACATCCAATTGGTTGCGCCCCTCATCCAATGTCTCGATAGTGAAAGAAACATTGGCCTGTTGGTTTAACTCTAGTCTTTTCCGAACTCGTTTTTGGTTGATGATGGCTTGATCTCCGCATGCGACTATCCTTTTGTGTCCTACCCATGGATCCTGCCCAATAAAACCTACTCGCAAGTCAGAGTACGGTGTCATACGAATATCCTACTCCATTCATCAACCTTAAGACTGCCTACAAAGGTCCTCTTCGTTAGGCCTGCAATGAAAAAGCAATCAAGGCATACTCTCTTGATGGAACAACTACAGACCTGCCTCCGGGGGTGCAGCTTCGTTAGGCCTACCCCAAAGGGCCATCCTAGAGTATCTCACATCCTATTGAACTCTCGCACTTCCTTTTAGCCAAAATAACTAAGTTGGGTGTGCTTCTTCTGTGCTGAAATCTGTGATGAACTGCTTCGTTAGGCTCTTCATCCTTTGGGCTGCTCCAAACGTATCTTACTATTTTATTAGACCCTACGTCTAATCTTTTATTATGCATTTAGTTTACTTTTCTTATTCTGTTGGCTACTTATTTACCCTAATCAGCATAAGCGTGTCCCATCCTCACCTAACTATTACGAGACCATTAGTTCCTGACTGAAGGGGAATGCTGTTGGTATGGGCCCTTCTTCTATGTTTGCTTATTAACTTAGCATAAGTTTTAAAATAAGCCTTTTCTGTTATCTCTAATTATAACCTATGTTATAATTACACTTGCAATTGTTACTTCTATATTCTTTTATAATCTACATGCTATAAATATAATTGCAAATGTCTCTTTTCTATTCTAGTCTGTCTTCTTTTATTATGATATTGAATTCTCTTTGGTTCTCTTATATTATATGACAATCTTGGCTTGGGACTACGTCCGACTGTCACAAATTTACTTATCATAATAACTACTTTGCTTTTATTCTACTATCTACGTAGTAAATGCAGATCTAGGCACATTTTTGTTTATTGTTTCTAGTCTTGTCAAATAATTAACTTGATTTCTTCTTTTACTTCTTTAACTCTTCACTTATTTTCTTTTATCTAGGATGTAGTTCTATTCTATTTGGTTGGTTACAAAAACTGTGCTAAAATCCATTTCCATGTTTTAAATATTAAAGGATGCTATAAACAATAACTCGTAATTGCAAGATATTTCTTTTTATTGTTTCTTTAATTGTTGGGTAATGCAAAATACAGAAATGTCTCTATTTTACACTAATTCCCTTTTTCTTTCTTTTATTCTTGCAATTACATTTATAGTTATCTTTTGAATATAATAAACTATGGAAATGTATCTGCTTTTCTAAACTAACCAATTAATCTATCACTAACTTCCAAATAAAGTTATTAGATTTTTCCCTTCTTAATTTATTTCTCCCGTTTTAGCATAGTTTACTGTAAATTTCTTGCTTTTAGCCTTAAGGCTTTCTTTATAACTGTTAAGCCTATTATTCATATTTAATTGGATTCCATTCTTTCTTTTCCATATAAACAATAGTTAAATATAAGTTCTTTTATAAAATTTACAGTTTCAACATAACTAATTAACAGAGCTAATTAATGAAAATAAATGCTGAATTAAATATTTAACGGGAATCTAACGATAATATATCATAAACGTAAAAGATATATAATTTAAATCTACTCACCTGTTATCCTTAGCTTTGTTCCATGGCCTTCCTGGATCCTCTTCTAAGGCATCTAATATTTTTATTAAGAAGATCTTCACTATAGAAATATTTTCTACTTAGGGTTCAGCCTCAGGCAATGAACCCAATTGGGAGAAAATCTGATTGTGAGAAAATAGCTAGGCCTAGGGTTCTATTTATAGTGGAGTTTGGGGATATCAGATCATTGGATTTTTGGATTGAATCTGGTGCAACCACATCATGGACTCACTGCGAGTCATTAGATCTGGAAAATGACGCTACAGATCGCGTAAAAATCAAATTAAAACACTTCGGCATGTCCCTGGATGATTTTACGTCCAGGGCTTCATGCTAGTCGACATGTGTGTATTAGGGGTTGACCTTAGGGTCGACCCTTATGGCTTGTGGGTCGACCTATGGGTCGACCCATGCTATTTTTTTTTGGTTTTCCTGATTTTTGTTTCTCTCGTAACTTCTTCGTATTAACTCGGATTTCGACAAGTTATATATGAAAATTGATCGGAAATTCGCCACAGACACAATGGTATAAGTTTCAAGGCCATATTCTGAAAATTCCAAAAATGTTTATTTCACTGTTCATCGTTATTTGATTATTTAATTATCTAAAAATGCGAGGTGTTACATTCTCCCACCCTTTAGGAAATTTCGTCTCCGAAATTCGACAAGGGTAAAACTATGTAATTCCTTGCATCAATCACATTCATTTTGTGTACATCCAATTTTGCGACCATCCGTGTTCTTGTGCAAAGTGTCATTCAACATAAAATATATGCATGTACATAAATTTCTAAGCGGTACCTCCTATATGAATGCTTTTCTTCTTTAAAAATTTATTTTAAAACATGATGCACACACCCTAAATATACTTGCAATTTCTATATGAAAGCAATCATTTGAAAACTCAAAACTTTTTTCATCCAATTTTCCACACTCCTACAGAATAAGGGCGTAGTTCAACGAATTTTACATCCAAATCCTACCACACAACTTTTAATATTCGAATTTCAGAAAACTCTAATTTTTCCTAACTCAATTTCTTATGTCAGAAAGAAGGTAGAAAACGAAAAACTTCACATTTACCGTTTTACTTTTGCGCACCTCTTTCTCTGTACTTAAAACTTATGCTACCATTCTATAAAAATCTCTATTTTACCATCCCAAGCACAGTTCACATAAGAAAAATTTTCTTTTCAAAATTTTTCCAAGCTTAATTTATGGGAAAAATGTATTTTTCTTTTGCAATTCTCATTTATTTCTATTGATGTTTCTGTTGCTTGCTTTAGATCTTACTGTTTTTCTTTTAGTTACTTTTATCTGCTTTTACTTTTCTTTAATATAGCAACTAAACACAACTATCATCTAGAGCTAGGAGGCCTTGGACCATGTCCACTCTGACACAGAAAGGTCCTACTCTAGGAATCCAAGTAACTCATATGCTCCTCCTACCGCCTATTACATTTGACTAACTTATGCTGTATTACTCACGATAAATAAAATCTATTCATCTTCCTTTCCATACTCAAAATGGAATAACCAAGTCTCATTTACTACAATGAATAATGATTTTAATCTATGCAGTCTCTATCTAAAAATGCAACTAAGCTTGGGGAAATTTTCTCTCTACCTTTACTTTTCATTTTTTCCCAACTAAGGTCTATTTATCCCAATCACGTGTGCCTTACTATCTTACTAATATTACTTTACTATTCTTCTATAGTCTACACACATGATTAATAGGTTCTCACTGGCGTCCTATACACTTTATGAGAACTTTTATTATTACCACTAAAATTAATCACTGCTATCTTCTACATAGCCTTATACTTTTCCTCGTCATACCTAGGAAATGATTCCTATCTTCTCCATATTTAAAAGTTTGGTTTGGTATTTATCATTTCATTTTAAAATTTAAAGCTTCCAATCTTTTGAAACATAAAATCCCAAAATTCTTTTCTTTAAAAGTGCTACTTTGAAGTTTCTATTAAATTCAAAGGTACTTGGTTACTTAACATTTTATCTTTCTAGACTTGCAACTTTACAGCTTTTTGAATTTAAATAATTCCCCCAAACCTAGAGGAGAAAACTTACAAATTCTAAGTTCAAAACTTATTCCTCGTTTTCTTTTAAACACCTTTACAACTTTCCTTAATAATATTTTGGACTTTTTTAAATTTAACCATTTACTAAGTTTTTCTCTTCCAAAAACTTTTCACCAAACCATTTTTCTTTTAAACTTGCCTTGCTTGTTCTTAAAACATTTTTCTTAACTTCCAAAAATGTCCTCACGTGTTTTCAAAACATCTTCTTTTCGTAGATTTTCAAATTTACTAAAACTAGAGTAGATAAGAACAATTATTCTATCAAAAATCCCTTAACTTTCCTACTCTTCCAATTAGCTAACCTTGGAGGAGTTTCAAATTTACTACAAATGGGGATTTTCTAAAAAGGCAAGGAACCCATGCGCATAATCAATGGAAAAATATGAAATTTCCATTGCTTAGCTTTCCTTCTAAGGCTGTCTATAATATCCCTCCTAACTAACACTGTCTCTAATTATTACACTTCTCATTATACCTAATGGTTTTATACCTTAGTGTATTGGAACTACTTTCTCTTATGAGAAACCATTAACGCTAAAACCTTCTATGAATCTTTTAAAAGAGGATTTCATGTTTGTGTGAGATTACAAGGAACTTATTTTATAATTTATCGAAATAGGCTATACAAAATATGGTGCTTTCCATACCTTATACATCTCTTTCACGTATTCCTTATAACTTACACAAAACATCTTTATTTGTGATTTGGTTTCATAGAAAATTATATCATTATTCATTTCATTCCAATAGATTAAAGTATGTTTAATCTATATTCACTTATAGTAGACATTTTCTACGAAATTTATTAATTTCCTAATATTTAACTTACATCTTCTTCTTTTTTCCAGAAGAACTCATTTTCAAAACTGTTTTGATATTTTCATAGGTAGAAAACATTTCCTTACACTTATCTAAATAATAAGTGTACTTACAAACCACTTTATTTCTGTACTTAGAAATTATCTTTAAAACACATTTTTATTTGGGTCAAAATAGATGTTGTGTAAAACACCGTTACTACAACCCAAAAATACTACTATACGGATTCAATTAAAATAAATATTAATAACTCTTATGCTATGTAATAACATTTCCTTTGGGAGTCACCTACTATAACAATAGTGTCATAGTCATGCTTCCTTTATTTTTCATGAAAACATCTATTACAACAATAAATGTTGTAACCTACGTTTCCGATACTTAACACACTCTAGGTTTTTATATTAAAATCTTTGTTTACCTACAAAGAAACTAGCGAGCTATACATGCTCTATAATTCTTTAAAAATAATTTCACTTTTAACAAAATTTACATCATATAAAAACCAACTTAAATTTCATACCACTTTTTTTTTAAACCCAATATTTTCTTCCTTAAACATATTAACAATTATATTTTTCAACTTTTCAATTCCAAAAGTTTCATTTTATTGGGCTAGACATAAAGTGGATTTTCTTATTACTGCCCTAGGAATATCCTTCATAACTTTAGAAATCTCATTCCCTTACTAAAATCTCTTATTCCTTCCAAAATAAAAATACTCTCCCTATTATCCCTTGGGAACTTTGTCACTTCTTATGACATATGGATACTAATCTTCTCTTAAAACATAGCTTATTGTACACTATAAATCGGTAATAACTTAGGGCTCAACACCCTTGGACCATCCCAAACCCAACTAGCAAACTATGCACAATTGTACTTCTAAAAACTTTCCATATGTTAATCTATAATTGGGGGCTATTCAGATTTTAGTACATAATATATCTATATTTTATTCAAAAATACAAATACGTTCACTCACTATCTATCTAGGAACCATAAACCTAGGCTCTGATACCAAATGTAATAGCCCGAATTCCATTGGGTCTGGATTTTTTGCAAAATTGATAAAATCCAAGCCCACTGAAGCCCGAGTTGGGTATTTGGTATCCTGCAAATAGGCAAAGACAAATATACCAGAGCTCAAATAAATATCTCACAACGGAGCTGACTAAAATATAATAGTAAATACTCACCAAGATAATAACACTTTCTAAACAAGTGTCTCAAAGCTGGAAAGTCTCTGCCATCTACCTAACCTATGGGATGTTATGAGGAGCGGGTCAGAACTAAAGTTCTGGTGAATGGATAAATTATACACTTCTAAGCTCAATTCTACATATACCGTTTTATTTCCATTTTTTGTTATATTCGGTTTACTGGGTTTATAATACTCTCGCCTCTATGCGTGAATCGTACCCATCTACTCCCTAGTAGATTAAAACCTAATAACTAATATATATGTAGCTATATGCCCAATGACCGTATCGGTCCTAGGTACTACCCATGGTACCTTTCGTATCCTCCTCGAAAAAGACTCCATCGTCTTGCTCCTAGAGCGTTCTGTAACTACATCAGTAAAGGACAACTTCGTGAGGCCTACAATACAAATTTTCCATCGTTTACTATGAAAATGTAAAACTGCGTCCGCACTAGCCTATACTAATGCTCGGACATCCACAATGTACCACCCAGTGCGTACCTTGAGGACTATACGCAATCATTCTGTCTACTCCCTGAATCTCGCCAACAAGGTCTACCTTGTACGGAACTCAGTCGGGGATTTTCTATATCTATAAAGGATAGCTTCGTTAAGCCTACAATATGGATATTCTTCTTGGTCTGTCTCTTTTCTCATCGTGGCTATGGCCCGATGCAGCCACCCCTTATCTAATCGAAAGACCTCTAAAGAGTTAAGTGGTTGTGCCCTACTGCAAACAATCTAAACATCCAATTGACTGTGCCCCTCATCCAATGTCTTGATAGTGAAAGAATCATTGGCCTGTTGGTTTAATTCTAGTATTTCCCAAACTCGTTCTTGGTTGATGATGGTTTGATCTCCACATGCGACTATCCTTTTGGGTCCTGCCCACTAAAACCTACTCGCAAGTCAGAGTACGGTGTCATACGAATATCCTACTCTATTCATCAACCTTTTGACTGCCTGTAAAAGTCCGCTTCGTTAGGATTGCAATGCAAAAGCAGTCAAGGCATATTCTCTTGATGGAACACCTACAGACTTGCCTCTGGGGGTGCAGCTTCGTTAGGCCTACCCAAGAGGGCCATCTTAGAGTACCCTCATGTCCCGTTGAAGTCTCGTACTTCCTTCTAGCCTAAAATAACTAAGTTGGACATGCTTCTTCTATGCTAAAATCTGTGATGACCTACTTCATTAGGCTCTTCATCCTTTAGGCTGCTCCAAATGCATCTTACTATTTTATTACACCCTACGTCTAATCTTTTATTATGCATTTAGTTTACTTTTCTTATTCTGTTGGCTACTTATTTACCCTAATCAACATAGGCGTGTCCCAGCCTCACCAAACTATTATGAGACCATCAGTTCCTGACTAAAGGGGAATGTTGTTGATATGAGCCCTTCTTCTATGTTTGCCTATTAACTTAGCGTAAGTTTTAATAAGCCTTTTCTGTTATCTCTAACTATAACCTATGCTAAAATTATACTTGCAATTATTACTTCTATATTCTTTTATAATCTACATGTTATAAATATAATTGCAAGTGTTTCTTTTCTGTTCTAGTCTGTTTTCTTTTATTATGATATTGAATTCTCTTTAGTTCTCTTATATTATATGACAATCTTGGCTTGGGACTACGTCCGACTATCACAAATTTACTTATCATAATAACTGCTTTGCTTTTATTCTACTATCTGCGCAGTAAATGCAGATCTAGGCACATTTCTATTTATTGTTTCTAGTCTTGTCAAATAATTAACTTGATTTCTTCTTTAATTTCTTTAACTCTTCACTTTATTTTCTTTTATTCTAGGAAGTAGTTCTATTCTATTTGGTTGGTTACAAAAACTGTGCTAAAAATCCATTTCCATGTTTTAAATATTAAATGATGCTATAAACATAACTCGTAATTGCAAGATATTTCTTTTTATTGTTTCTTTAATTGTTGGGTAATGCAAAATACAGAAATGTCTCTATTTTACACTAATCCCCTTTTTCTTTATTTTATTCTTGCAATTACGTTTATCGTTATCTTTTAAGTATATTAAACTATGGAAATGTATCCTCATTTCTACACCAACCAATTAATCTATCACTAACTTCCAAATCAAGTTATTAGATTTTCCCATTATTTTTTTTGAGAAAAATGTGTGATCCTCTACGAATAGAGGAGAGCATACATGCAAATATATATATATATATATATATATATATATATATATATATATATATATATATCACGAATATAAAGTGCTGCCAACATGCTTGGCAGGTAACAAAAACCAAATACAAATATATCAAATCTCAAGTACTCCTAAGATGAGTTCCGGCAAGGCCACCACCCATCACACCCCGATATCGAGCTCCGGCATGGCCACTGCCCGATATTAAGGTGTTAGAAGTACCTAAAAGACTAGAGGAAAAACAAAAACTACTGGATAACGTCCCAAACTAATGAGGAAGCTCCAACCAACTAAATCAGGAGAGGTGAATAAGCATCTACTCTGAAGTGGATCTGCTGAAAAGAGAAAACCACTCTGAAGCCTCTGAATAAGAGAAAGGGGTACATATATCCTCCTGAAAAAAGTGCTCCATAATGAAGATAGCAGAATCCTAAATCTGAGAAGAAACTGCTAGTAGTCCTGGATGAAGATACTCTACTCTGGTGACCTCCCTACCATCTGAAGTCCAGCAATCTGAAGATATGAAAATCTGCAAAATGAACCTGATATCCTGTCTCCCATACCTGTAACTGGAAAATGACTAAAGAAAAAATTAGAATGATACATATATATGTATATTTATATAATAAATATACATATATATGTATAAATAAGGAAGGAAATAAAAACCTAAATAAGACTAACTGGATAATAACAGTATAAATTAAAACCTAAAAACCAATATCAAACAGAGACTAGTACAAATATTGAGACGGATCTATCTTATGGACCTTTAATCATAAGTAAGTTATGATTAGAAGTGAAATCATCATCTAAATTAGAGAAAATATTAATAATAATTTTATTAATGTTAAAAAAATTACTGTTGTGTTTAAAAAAATTAATATTATGATTAACCTTGTTAAGATACCTTTTGAAAAAGGAATTTTTAGCTAATTTATATTTGGGGTTAGAGATCCAATTAAAACAAAATGAAGAAATTGTAAAAATCAGTTTGTTAAAATGACAATTATTATTATTGAAAATTCTTTGATTTCTTTCAAACCAAATAAACCAACTAATAGTAATGAATAAAGTGTCTAGTAGAAATCTAATATTCTTTTTGAACTTGAATCTATAAATATTCCAATAAAATTCACAATCCGAAATTTTAGTTGTCATATTAAAGTTAAAAATTTTAAGAGTATTAATTAGAATGTAATTAGAATCCATACAATTGTAGTATATATGATTAATGTCCTCAAGATACAGATGACAAAAATAACATTTATTATCATTTTGAATATTTTTTCTCTTTAAAAATTCAATTGTATTAAGTTTTCCATGAAGAATTAACCACATGTGAATTTTGGATTTGGGAGGAGCATTAGATTTCCACATATATTTAAATGAGTTATTTATTGTACCCGAAAAATTAATGAATATGTAGAAATGATTAGGAGTATATTTCTTACTTTTATCCATTTCCAACTAATAAAATCATTATCATTATCAATATTATAAAGATTTAGTCTGGCATAAAGCAAAGAAAGTTGTCTAAAAGTTGAATCAACTAAAACTCTGTTAAAACTGAAATTCCAAGGAGGATCATTTTCTGGAGAATAAACTTCATTGATTAAAGCATACTTAAAGTTACAAATTTCACACAGATCCTTAAACTATCTTAAGAGGCAAAATCGATATCCAACAGTCATGCCAAAATGAAGTACGATTACCAGAGTGAACAATAGTATTTATTCCTAAATTAAAAATCTCATGACATTTTAAAATGTTTTTCCAAAAGTTAGATATATTTTGAGTGGCTGGAGAAGCAATTTGATATAAATTGCTATTTCCATTATAGTAATATTTAGAAATGATCTCTTTCCAAATAGCGTTATCATTTATATCTTTAAACTTCCAAAGCCATTTACCTAACAGAGACAAATTCATATTACGCAAATTAATAACACCCAATCCACCTTCCTTTTTGGCCTTACAAATGGTTTCCCAATTTACTAGACATTTAATATTATTATTAGATTTATCTCCACTCCATAAGAAATCTCTTCTAATCTTATCAATTTTATCAATAACCCAATCCGGGAACAAATGCAAGGACATCCATTAAATCAGAAGAGCTAATAAAACCGAATTTATTAAAACTAGTCTACCTGCTCTAGATAAAAATCTACCATTCCAGTTAGAAATCTTATTTTTAAGTTTATCAATGATAATAATCCAGTCATCATGTTTGAGTTTGGTGGGTCTAATCACAAAACCGAGGTAGTCAAAAGGAAAGTTCATAGTTTTGCAATTAAGAGTATTAGCAACTAAGTTTTCAACTTTATCATTTAAAACTAACACAGAACTTTTGTCAAAATTTATTCTTAAACCAGATAAAAGTTCAAAACTGTGAAGGATAAACTTAAGGGTAATGATGTGTCTAGGAAGATGGGAAGAAAAAAGTAAGGTATCATCAGCAAATTGGAGAACCGATAAACCATTACACGAAATTTCATTGCCTACATGTCCAAGAGATCCATTATCCATTGTTCTTTTAATAATTTTAGCAAAAACATCAGCAGCTAAGTTAAATAATAAAGGCGATAAGGGATCCCCTTGCCTTAAACTTCTCTTAGATTGAATTCTATTACCTAATATGCCGTTAACCATAATACTAGAGTTTCCAGTTTTAAGGAAAGTCAAAATCCAATAGATCCATCTATGACTAAAACCTCTAGCATGAAAAATATCTATAAGAAAATCCCAATCTACTAAATCAAAAGCTTTAGCAAAATCAATTTTTAAAATCGCACAAGTTATGTTATTCTTACAACAGTAATTAATATATTCTTGAACAACTACCACTTCATCAGTGATATTTCTCCCTTTAATAAAAGCTGATTGTGAACAATCGTTTAATTCATTCATTCTTTTACTAAGTCTATTAGCTAGAACTTTAGAAATGATTTTAACTGAACAGTAAATCAAAGAAATAGGCCTAAAATCTTTTAAGTTTTTAGCTCCTACTTTTTTGTGTAACAAAATAACATTTGCGATGTTAAATCTCCCTAATTGTAAATTACCATTGTAAAAATCATTAAACATATTAACTAAGTCAAATTTTAAAACGTCCCAAAAAGTATTATAAAATAAAATAGGAAACCCGTCAAGGCCCGGGGACTTATCACTTGGCAAATCATTAATTGCTTTTCTAATTTCTTCTTTAGTAAAAGGATTATCTAACTCTGATAAATCAATAATAGAATCAGATGGATACATATCTATCCATCTAACATTGATTCTATGTTTGATTTTAGAACCAAAAATATCCTTATAATAATATGTAAAAGCCTTGTTAAGATCTCTTTGATCAACTAACTCTATATTTTTAACAAATATAGAGTTAATTGTATTACTACATTTTCTACCATTAGCTATATTATGAAAAAATTTGGTATTATTATCACCTTCATTGATCCATTGAATTCTGGATCGTTGTTTCCACATAACCTCCTCCTTTTCTAAAATAGAATTTAATTCATCTTTTAAATTAGCAAGAACATTACGTTCACCTATATTTAGAGATCTAGATTCTTCTATCTTATTAATTTTAAGAATTTCATTAAGAATATTTTTTTAATTTTTAGATTGCCAAAAACATTTTTGTTCCAATTTTTAAGAAAAATCCTAAGCTCCCTAAGTTTAGAAACAAAAGCTTTTGCAGAATTTTCCTTATTTCTAATATTATGGAAACTCAAAGAAACCCATTTACCTTTAACTAGATTCATAAAGTTAGATTCCAAAAGCCACATCTTTTCAAATTTAAAATTGTTAATGATAACTCTATGGTATTCACAAGTAAGAATAATTGGACAATGATCGGAGTATGTATAGGGTAAACCAGTGACTCTACAGATTGGGAATTTGTCTTCGATTTCATCACTAACAAAAAATCTATCAAGAAGATCCATGGAAGGAAACTCTATAGCGTTATTCCAAGTAAACTCTCTATTGGAAAGGGGAATTTCAATCAAATTAAAATTAATAATAAATTGATCGAACTCCTCCATTGCAGAGTAATCCCCTTCCCTAGGATAACGCTCACCAATGAAACGCGTAACATTAAAATCACCCCTTAAAATCCAAGAACCCAGGACAAAGGATCTAAAATCTAGGCATTCATTCCATAAAATTCTCCGATTAATTTTAGAATTAGGTCCGTAAATATTAGAAATATTTAAAAAAGAGTTATCAGAAAGATTAATGAGTATAACATGAAGAGAATGCTGTTTAACAATACTTTGAAGCAATTTAAAATAATTATCACGCCACCCTATGATTAATCCCCCTGAAATTCCCACGGAAGGTAAAAAAACCCATTTTCTAAAATGATACCTGCCTAATCTTCTAAAAAACCTAACATCAAGACAACAAATTTTAGTTTCCTGAAGCAATGCAATGTCAATCGAATAGTCTTTAAAGAACACTCTAACCTTATCACACTTATTCAAATCATTCAGTCCTTTAATGTTCCAACTAATGATCCTCATAAACCAATAGTACTAGCCCTCTCTAATTCCTTACGTCTAATGAACTCCCGATCAATCTCAATATTAGAGAAAATAAAAGAAGTATCAAAGGCTAACTGGCTAAACTCAGCAGATGATAAACTACCTAATGCATAAGTAGAGTACGTACTACCCAAAATAGAACTCATACCTGAGCCTGAATCCGTAGTGCAATTTAAGGCGCTCGAACCAGGTAACTCACCCAAAGGCCGTGGCTGATTGTTGCGAATCCTAGCACTTCGACGAATAGATCCACTAGAAACTACAGACTTCTTACTCCTTCCATACTTTGGCTTAGACAAAGAACTACTGCCGCACTCCACACATATATCTAGCATAAAATTCGAAGCCTCATCTGCCAATCTAACCGAAGAAGAACTCGATGACGCATTAAATTTTTCTGTCACGTAACTCAAAGAAGATTTTGTGCTTTGATCTACTTCCCCTATAAAATCACTTGAATTCATTCCAACAATTGAACCTTCTATACCCAAATTATCTTCTAAAGTAATAGAATAATCCACCACATCCTCTGCGTTTTGGAAATTACAAATTTTTATATCAAAATGATCTCTCGTCTCCCTATTAATATGTTCTTCATCATCCAACAAGCCCGTCTCTACCATGTGCAATAACTCAAATTCAATAATATTAACTAGATAATCCGAACTATTTTCTAATCTGTCATCATTTAGCACAGTTATGTGATCATCGAAGCATAGAAGGTTTTGCAAATTCAAGATATCTTGTAAACTGGTGCCATTATCAACTTTTAACCTATCAAAGCTCGTTTGTGTATTAGTGAAACTGCAATTATTGTGAACAACAATATTATCAGACTCAAAACAGAAGTCCACTTTCAAATTGATATCAATCTCTTTAATCGCATCTAGATTAACTGCCAATGACAATGACCCAACTTCTTCGAATATCTCTCCCAAATGAAACTCTACCTCTTCTAGTATATTAATAGAAGAATCACCCAAAACAAAACAAATTTCATGACTATCTGAAAAATGTTGATATTCATCATCACAACATTTCAATTTCTTAACAGAGCTAACATCAATCCCATTATCAAAAGACACCGATATCAGATTTGTCCTATCTAAGCTCTTAACATCATCTATTTGTGTATCTGACATCTTGGTATCATAGTGCACATCATTAGATACAGGCTCTAAACCATATTCCAAACTCTTATTTATATCATAAACCATTAAATCATCCAAATTGACCATTGATGCCGATGATAAAATTCCATCCAAATCCTCTCCCTTATATAAGTTTACCTCATCTTCTATGATATCAGACAATCTATTTTTCAATAAGGACCCAGAAAAATCATCCACTACAATAAGATTTTCATAATTATAAGTAATATTGGAATTCGTCAATTCCGAGTTTCGATTTCAAATTATAGTTATTAGCTAAATCACCAGATTGGGTACGGACTGTGACCTCTATAGAATCATCAGCTTGTTCCACTCCTACTTCTAAAACTTCATTTTCTTCATCGACTAGACAAATAAATCTATTACTAGTCTTTAACTCAAAAATTTCCTTAGATTTAGATCTTCTGCCATTAACTCGAGTGAAGCCAGAAGTTATATCAACATCATTACACTTAACTACAGCATCCAAAATA
The DNA here is from genome assembly GCA_030737815.1 of Allium fistulosum. Classification (NCBI taxonomy): domain Eukaryota; kingdom Viridiplantae; phylum Streptophyta; class Magnoliopsida; order Asparagales; family Amaryllidaceae; genus Allium; species Allium fistulosum. The sequence goes on along the minus strand of CM060906.1, from coordinate 514,118,294 downwards.
GAACTCTTCTTTTTATTAGCAACAGAAGAATTAAGATCCTTAGAATATTGAATAACAGAGAAATCTATTAGCATTGGATCAAAGTCAATAATCTCATCTTTGTTAGTATAAACACAAAATTCACTGTTTAGATTTCCTTTATCCAATAAATCATCTGGTAACTCCATAAACGTCTGATTTCATAGACGATTTATCTGGCTTACCAAAATAATCCTCTGGGTCTCTAAATCTATCCCTATAACCTTTACCTATGTTCGGAGAATTAATCACGTCAAAGTGAGAGAACAATTCCTCTAAAAGGTGAATCCCTTCTGATCTCTGTTGCCATAGATTATCTAATAAAATTCTTTTAAGCAACATACATTTTAAGGTAAATTGAAAACCATGATCAATTAAGATGCGGCCCAGTGTTGATAATCTTCGAATTCAACGAACAAAAATTCCTCTCAGGATGTATATTATTATTAGAAAAAGGGACGAAATCAATTTTTGAAGATCCAGAGCTTGCAAGATCAGCATTCATCGAACAGGAAACTTTCTTGTGCCCAGTCTTTCCACAAGCAAAACACCTAATGGGGTCTCTACAATTGAGAGCGAAATGACCTCGATCCTCACATCTAAAGCAGATATTATTACCTTTCTTAAAAATCCAATTTTTTAAGACGAAGATTATTCCTAGAATTAGGAATCGAAGATATTCCCTCTTTAACAACTTGGGCATAAGAAAGATGAAAAGGGACTCGATTAGAGTAATGATTCAACGAAGACAGATGCAAATTAGGATTGTTATTTGATAGAGAATGTTTCGACAGAAAGCAAGAAGTTGAAGACGATGACACCATTTTTACGATAGAGAAATTATTTATAATATTCTCTCACAATTGTCCAAGTTGAAATCTTTCTTCCGTTTTAGCATAGTTTACTGTAAATTTCTTGCTTTTAGCCTTAAGCCTTTCTCTATAACTGTTAAGCCTATTATTCATATTTAATTGAATTCCTTTCTTTCTTTTCCATATAAATAATAGTTAAATATAAGTTCTCTTATAAAATTTACAGTTTCAACATAACTAATTAATAGAACTAATTACTGAAAATAAATGCTGAATTAAATATTTAACGGGAATCTAACGATACTATATCATAAACGTAAAAGATATATAATATAAATCCACTCACCTGTCGTCCATAGCTTTGCTCCATGGCCTTCTTGGATCCCCTTCTAAGGCGTCTAATATTTTTATTAAGATGATCTTCTAGCTAGAAATATGTTCTACTTAGGGTTCAGCCTCAGGCAATGAACCCAATTGGGAGAAAATCTGATTGTGAGAAAATGGCTAGGCCTAGGGTTCTATTTACAGTGGAGTTTAGGAATCTCAGACCGTTGAATTTTTGGATTGAATCTGGTGCAACCACGTCACGGGCTCGCTACGATTCGTTAGATTCGGAAAACGACGCTCCAGATCGCGCAAAAATTGAATTAAAACACTTCGGCATGTCCCTGGATGATTTTACGTCCAGGGCTTCGCGTGGGTTGACCTATAGGTCGACCTGTGTGTATTAGGGGTTGAACTTAGGGTCGACCCTTGTGGCTTGTGGGTCGACCTATGGGTCGACCCATGCTATTTTTTTTCGTTTTCCTGATTTTTGTTTCTCTCGTAACTTCTTCGTATTAACTCGGATTTCGACAAGTTATGTTTGAAAATTGATCAGAAAATCATGACGGACACAATGGTATATGTTTCGAGGCCATATTCTGACAATTCCAAAAATGTTTATTTTCATTGTTCATTGTTATTTGATTATTTAATTATTTAAAAATGCGAGTGTTAGAAAAATGATCGACATTAGCTTTGTTTTTGTTTTGTATCATCGCGATAATGGTTAGAGATGGAAGCGAATGATATTTAGGATGCTTGTTTGTTTGATATCTTTATAAAGGTGGTTGATGATGGGTAACTAAGAAATTTTATATTGGTAAATGATTTAAAGATGAAATTAAGTGTTCTAGGCTAGGTGCTCATACTGGTATGTGATTTAAAGATGGAACTGTGTGTTTAGGGCTAGGTACTCATAATATTGAAATACAGTGCTTAATGAATTTTGTGTTTTGGTCTGAGTAGTAATAATATCGAAGTCGTTGTTAGAGGAACTATGTGTTCGAGGCTAAGCGCTCATAATAACTATGTGTTAGGAACTGCATGCTCATTGCCACTTTCATATGATTATTTATATAGAATCGTATAAGATTGTGTGGGATGGTTCAATAGAAGCTAATTTAGAAAAAGGATAGGCTTGATATAATGAAATACAAAATTTGGGATGTTTGAATGGGCTATATTATTTCATTCAATTTGGATATGTAGTGATTGTTAGTCCATGAGTTGATGGTTTTGATGACAAAACCTTAGAATAAGATTATAAAATATAAATACTTACATTATAGTTTAGATATATATGTATATGCAGGATTTAACCATGCAGGTACCAAGAATGAAGACTGTACAGTATAGAGATTCAAGATATCAAGATTGAAGACTCATGAGTATCAAGAATATCAAGATTATCAAGAGTTCAAGATTTCAAGATAAGTATTGAGTCTAGAATTATGTTAAAACTTCACAATAGCACTGAAATCTTCATTCCGTATTTTCATTGGGATGGAACCCATTTCTACTTTTTTAGTGGCTTACAAACCCACGACAAGTAGCTTACAAACCTACGACAAGTGGCTTACAAACCCACGAACATCCTGGTTTTGTACAAGTTCTCGAGTCCTGATGTGATGAGATATTCTACAGGAAGAAGCTTGCAAAACTACTTCAGAATGATTTTCAAAACTGCTTTTCAAAATATTTTAGCCTTAAAAATTATCTTTTCAAATGATTTTCAAAAAGATGTTTTAGCCTTAAAATATTCTTTGTTTTTGTTTTTAATAAACTCTTGTTTTAAACTTCGTTTGTTTTAAACTATCTTTTAATTATAATATATTTATACTTAGATCTAAATATAAAATTATAGTAAAATTATATATACATTATTCTCTATATTTATCTATGTATTTTATCTATAGTCAAGTATATTTATCAAGTTTAAATAGTTTTTAATATAAGATAAAGGTTATTTTCAAAGAAAATCAAATCTTCAAAAAATTCTTTGGGATGTGGACATGCCCTAGTACCCCATGTCGACATAGTGACAGTTAGATTCAAAGATTTGAATTTCAAAAGAAGTGTCTATTCGCCATAACCTTTCATGAATGGACATGGTTGTTGTTCTTCTATAAATAGGGGTTAGTTTCAACGAATTTGTATATAGATTTTCTGGTTTTTCACTTCTCTTCTTCTTCCACATTTCTTTATACATATTCTTACCACTACTCTGCCGAATCAACATTGAATCTAACTAGATAATCTCTGGTTTGATTCTCTGTCACTATCTCATCAATAGAGTAAAAGGTGTGATTGTAGCCTTGGAAATCAATCAAGTGAAAAAAGGTGTGATTGTAGCCTTGAGAAATCAATTGGGTGAACTTGTTGCCCGGAAATCAAGTATCTCTACCCAGAGGATTGTGATTCTGGAGGGTGTACCTCGTGGCCTTGAAATCGAGGGTTGTAATTGATGAATTGCTTTTGAAAGGAAATCCGTACTTAGTTGTGCGGGACTGGATGTAGGGTAACTCCGAACCAGTATAAAATCCGGTGTGTTCTTTCCTTTAATGCATTTACTTTATTTCTACATCTGTGTTTGATTCTGTGATTATATATGTGTCTGAATATTGCATACATTTGTGTACAAATCAACAATAACTCAAAAAGATTTAGTAATTTCTTATAAACACTATTCACCCCCCCCCCTCTAGTGTTCATTCTAGCCTTAAGATCCATATTCCGCATTCCTCACATTTGGTATCAGAGCGAGGTTTTCAAAAGTTTCATAATCTGAATTTTGAAAAGTTTTCAATATGGCTACCAACACTGGTACTGTTACTAACACTAGTATCCCTGTCACTAGTTCATTTGTAGAAGGTCAGTCTACTGTCAGACACCACTTTTTAATGGCAGTAACTATGCATATTCGGGCATATAGGATGAAAATATATTTACAATCTGTAGGATTAGATACTTGGAATATCACACAAACTGAATATTCTGAACCCACAACTGATTTTGCACAGTGGACCGCTGATCAAAAGACTATTGCAGAAAATAATTCTAAAGCAAAGAATATTCTGTTTTGTTCACTTGATAGGAATGAATTTAATAGAGTGTCAATTTGTAAGTCTACATATGAAATCTGGAAAACTTTGCAAGTGACTCACGAAGGAACAAGCAAAGTTAAACAGACTAAAATTTCCATGCTCACAAATCAGTTTTAGTTATTTAAAATGAATACTAATGAGTCTATTTCAGATATGTACAGTCGATTTTAGGATATTGTGCATTCTTTAATATCCTTGGGAAAGGAATTTTCGAAAGAAGATCAAGTCAGAAAATTTTTAAATTCTCTCACTCCAGAATGGGATCAAAAGACACTTGCAATCGAAGAGGCAAATGACATCAGTACTTTAAAGATAGAAGAATTAATTGGAAATCTAATGTCGTTTGAAGTCCAAATGATCGGGAGAAGAGAAAGCGAAGCATCTGAAAAGAAATCAATGGCATTCAATGCATTAACCGACGGACCAGACTCAAACAGTGATAATGATGAAGAGATAGCATTTATGACCAGGAATTTTCGAAAATTCCAGAAATACAGAAAGATGAATAATCTCAAGAGAAACAACTATAAGAATTCTGGAAATTAGAATGCAGTGCCAAACAATGTCAAATGTTTCAACTGTGATGAACCAGGCCATATGAAAAGAGACTGTCCGTATCCAGATAGGCAGAATCCTCCTATAAACAATGATTCAGTAAAGAAACGGAAGCGTGCATTTACTACTACTCTAGATGACTCAGACTCGTCCTCAAGCGATGATGATCAGAAGACAGATAATTCAAATTTTTGTTTCACGGCAGTTCACGACTTCAACGAATTCAAGGAAACGGACTCAGAAAAAGGTACACATTTACAATACAATTGATTGAAATTGCATGCTTAGAATTAGATGATTGATTGCTTGATTGATTGATTTTGAATTGGTGTGTTGATTGAATTTTAATTTATTTTTTATTATTTTATTATTATTATTATTATTTTAATAATATAATAATATTTTCTGGAATATACTATAATTCTAATAATATTCTAGATATATATATATATAGACATTAAAATAATAAGTATATATATTAGAATACTTAGGAAAAATAAATCATAGAAATTCACAGGCATATGTCGACATGGTCCCTACCCTGATGTCAACATAGGTACCAGAATTTGAAATTCAAAATTTGAATTCAAATGGTTGAATTTCCCTCCACCTTTTCACTTCATTCAATACTCTGAAAAGGCATCTTTTGACCAGAGAACATGTCTTTCAAAAATCTATTTATTAACTATCTTTTATCACAACTTTTCACTTTCATTTTCAAACTCAAACTCTCTCTTAAAAACTTCAAGCTCTCTACTCTCTACTTTAATGGCTTCTTCAAGCAACCCCTCCACCATGAGACTTTCTAGAAACTTGAAAGAGCAACTCCTCAATAATCCGGAGGCCATAAAAGCATACATCAATTATGCTAATTATGGAAAAGTCCATCCCAGAAAGTTTTCTATTTTTCAAGATTTTGCTTCTTATGAAATTGATACTCTTTTTGCAAACAATCAAATTCTTAGTCTTGTTGATTCTTCTCAAAATGATTTTGTTTGTTATCCAAATCTTGTTAAAATTTTCTATGCAAATCTCAATCGAGAATTTTATGAAGGAAATGATAATGAAATTTGGAGTAGTGTCAAAGGCACTAAAATTGTTTTGAATTGTGATCTTTTGGGTACCATTCTCAATTGCAAAAGCACGGGAATGGATCTTTCTAGTTTTCAAATCGATGAACATGATCGTGAAACATTTCATCATATTTTTGAAGGAGATGAAAACTTTGAATTTAAAAACCGAAACTTTCATCCTAAAGCAAGAATTGTCAATCATCTTTTACAACATACTTTGACCCCAAGATCGGGAAATTTTAACAATCCTACTTCAAAAGTGTGCAAAGCACTTTTTGCTATTTTCGGAAATTATGATATCAATTAGGTGCAAGTTATTTTGGATGAACTTCGTCCTAAAAATTTTGAAATGGGAGAAAACCCTTTATATCATGGAATTTACCTTACTCGGATTTTCAACTATTTTAGAGTAAATTTCAAAGGAGAAGAATTTATTTCAAGAAAAGTTTTTAATATTTCAAACATTTCTCTCATGAAAATCCCATATGTTTTTCAAACTTATGAGAGTCTTGCCGGAAAAGAAGAGCGTTTGGCTCATGAAGAAATGGAAGAGGAAGAAGAAGAAGGGGATGAAATGGAAATAGAAGAAGAAGAAGGTGAGACATCCCTAGAAAGTATTGATCATCCCTCCAATCCTACCAACAAAACCCTTCTCAAAAACCAAAAGATTATTGTTGAGAATCAACGGGTTCTTAAAAGATCCGTTTGTAACAACCCGGGATTTTGTGAAAAATTTATTATCATCAATAAACGAGTAATATTGACAGCTAACTGCTGTTTGTTGTTGGAGTTTTTGGAATCGGTTGAAATTTGTTTGAAATTGGTTAAATGGTTTTATGAGCTTTAAAATTAATATAGGGCCACATTTTTAATTGGTGTTGAGAAATTAAACTAAGGCCGATAACACCATCCCTCTACCCATATTTCGATTCGAACCTTAAAACGAAAGAAAATGAAAAATGGTGGCCTCGTGATTTTCTTTCGTTCGTTCCTCGAGAATAAAAATGGTGGCTGTCGTTCGTCCCTCTTTTCAAAATTAGGGCTTGGATAAATCGAAGGCCTCAATTTCTGTAGCACGGGCGATCGATGCTTTCTCTCTTTGCTTCGACTGCTTCGGTTCGGCTAGGGTTTCTTCGATCGATTCTTTGATGCGTGCTCTAGAAAGCAAGGTGAGTAATTTTTAATTACTCACATCTAATTTGAATTCATGTATTGGTGATTTTGTGCTTCGGCCTTGAATTTTTGGTACCTGACTTCGGTCGTGATTTCTTGGCTTGTTTGAGTTTTGCTGATGTTCATTCTGTTCTTGTTGTCTTTCGATGTTGAATTCTTTTAACTATGATGATTTTGAGTTGACTTCGGTTATGCTTTGCTTTGACCTCGGCCTTGATAAAAATCGATTTGCTATTGGCTGATAGCACTTTCGACTTGTTTGATTTTTGGTCGAGACTTGTGATTAAATTTTGTCTGCACTTCCTGTATATGTCTGAGTTCACCACTGTCCTGTAGTGTTCATTAGTTCATTTGATATGCTATTGATAATCATGTTTCCAGGTTGCTATATGAATTATGTTATTGTGTTGGTTTCAATTCATGTCTTGACCACTGGTCATTCGTTTTGAAACTGCAGCTTGTAGTTGTTTGTCGAGGTTGTTGTGTTGGCTTTATACATGGGTCAATGATTTTGCATTTGGTCTGTACCATTCCGACCTGTTGCATTTGTGTACTTCATATGCATACTTTGATCACATTTGCTATTTTGTCGTCTGTACCTCTGTAAGCTTGAGTTTGCATAGTTTCATCATGGTTCATGTATCACTTGATGTACAGTGCATTGTTGCTTATGTACACTTGTGTTGTATTCTTGTTTGTGGCATTCTTCACCTGGAACTTGGAACTGTGTGCACTAATCTGAACTGTAGTATGCTCATTTTTGGTCTTTAATGGTGCACTTGAACTGTTTTGCTTCACCTAGACTGAATTTGAATTGATTTTCCTGTTCTAGTGCATTCCTTATCTGGTTTGCATATTTCCTAAACTGACTTTTTTTTATACTTTTGGGCCTTTGCCTTTTTGCTTCTGCACTGTACCTTAGTGATAATTGCAGATTGTTTAATTCGATGAAAAGGGTTTGCCTTTGCTGATTCACCTTGTATCATTTGGTAGTTTTTCACTGCAACCTGTGTTAGCATAACTAATACGTAAATACACTTGAGTATTTTGTAGTCCCACTGCAACTTTTTGTTTTCATTTTTAATATGCAGACACTTGAGAGCATTTTTTTTGTTCACTGCAACTTTGGTTTTGCATATTTAATATGCAGACATTTGAGCATTTTCTTTTGTTGCTTTACTGCAACTTTGGTTTGCATACTTGATATGTAGTAACCTGTAGCACTTGACTTCGGTTGTTTCTTTGATAGTGAACTTGTTCACTGTTTCCATTTGCTTGAATTGGTTGAGCTTGGTTTGTTGGTTCTTGATTATTTCAGGTTGATTTTTGAGATTTTACAGTGAGTGAATCCAGTCTCAAAGACTTGGGTTTGACCCTGTACTCGAATGTAAACTTTCATTGTGCATTCGTGTGTAATTCGTTATTTTGATTCGAGTTAGTACTAGTTGTTTTTGGTTCATTTATATTGACCGTTGCAGTTTCGAAGTACTGTAGTGGCGAGGTAGTGCACGCGTGCGTGTACTGCAGCCACACAGAGTTTTGATTTGATTTGATCATTTTGAGATTGTCTAATTATCTATTCGACAATTAGATTCTGAGTTTCTAATTATTATTTAATAATTGGATTTTGTGTAAATTGCTGTTTAGGCAATTCTGTTGTTTTCTGAATTATCTGCATTGGTAATCTTTTATCTATCTTTGTTGGTGATTTGGATTAGCTGATTTGTTGTTTAACATTGTTTAGTGTTATATCTATCGTTATCCGATTCTCTTATCGAGGAGTCGGATATATGAGATTTCTGTGACTGTCGTCTATTTGATATTTGATATATGATTATTATTGCTTCTGTGCATTAATAACTGAGTTTGAATTAGACTGACCCGTGTATTATTTTCTTTTGAATTTAATACTCGGGTAAGACCCGAGTTATTTCAGGTTGTAGATTTCCTGCTTTGGGTTGCCGTTTGAGCTACGAAGACTTTTCATATCTTTTGAAGTGGTCTGCGTCTTTTTGTAGTAGTCAGTGTATTGATTAGGTTGATATGTATTCATGTACATTAGTTGATAATGTATTTGTATATATAACTTCCAGAGTCGACAGTTGTAGTTGTATCATATGTATTGTGTCAACTGTATTGTAACTGACATCAGTTATATATATATGAGACTTTTGTTATCTGTGTTCCGCATTCTTTTCGTATCCGTGTTGTTATTATATATATTGTCCTAAACTATTACGAACCATCATAGTTCGTTTTATACTGGAATTGGGTATGTCGATGGGAGTAAATAAATAAGAGATGAAAAATGAAAAATATATACCACTCCTATCGAGGTAACCAATACTAGTGTAAGGCCATTTACGGATGGCCGCTCCTATCTAGCCTTATTCTTCGTAATAACAGACAGTATTACTTTTAATACTCTTTATTATTGTGAGCATAGAGGTGGGGCGTCACAGTTGGTATCAGAGCTTGGGGTTTATGGACATAATATAAAACATAACTTAGATGGAACATGTATTACAACTATTGGTCGATGTTTTATTTGTGCTTTGAGTCAAAAACTAAAGTTTTGAAATTTTGATCAAATTTTTAAATAGTTTTATTTGAAAATAACAGTGAAACTGTGTTTTGTTGATTGATTGATTTGTGACTGTTTATCATAGTGCGCAGCGGAAACAATGAAACTGTCTTCGCTGAATACTGTTGATAATCTTTTTGATTTAAAAATCGAAATATGAAATTGAAATAAATTTCATTTGTTGTTTACATAGCTGTATTTATTTTGTTTCTTTGAGAATTTCGAATCCGAATTGAGGATTCGAAACGATTGCAGTTATGTGATTTTGTTGAGATTTTTGGCTGGTTTTCTTTTATGCTAATCATATATTGATTAGATTTTGCTGTTTTGAATTATCTTCATTGAAGATATATTCGAATGATTTCTTTGTTCATTTTGTAGTACGTCCAAATTTGAGTTGCACATTACTGCATTAATTTTACGTTGAACCGATGCTTGGTTATGAAACGTATTTTGTTGCCGTTATTTTTATAACGAGATTTTTACACCAATGCTAAATTTTTGTAGCACGGTGTTTTGTGACATTTTTGATTAATGAAAATTCACTGATATTACATTTTGATGTAAATTATTTTGATGAGATTTTGACGTTTAAAAATTACTGTCGCTTTGGCTTCAGTAACCGTCAAATTTTAAAAGTGGATTTTCAAGCGGTTATTCCACAATGCTGATTTTGAGATTCGTTTTACGATGTTTTGAGAAGTGCAATTCCCTTTTCAAAATTGCTACTGATGTTGTTGCTTTAGTCACGTGATTGGAAAATTGTTTTAAAATGAAAATTGTTTTATAAAATTTTTAACAGTTTGCGCTTTCAAAAGAATGAGGAAGCGATTTAAACGTTTCAGCAAAATCGAGGACTATGACCCCTTTCTTTTACTGATTCGCTTAACTCCGGACTTGTTCAGTTGAGAATGTGAATTGTTATTTTTATAAAATAAATAAAATTGTTTTCAGGAATTTTACAGTTTGCGCTTTCAAAAGAATGAGGAAGCGATTTAAACGTTTCAGCAAAATCGAGGACTATGACCCCTTTCTTTTACTGATTCGCTTAATTCCGGACTTGTCCGTTTGAGAATGTAAAATGTATTTTTACAAAATACACAGTTTTTCACTTTCAAGGAAACGTTGAAGAGAATCAAACGATTTAGTAAAAAACATGGTACGGGACATGTGCGTTTGCTATTTCGGTTAATTCCGGACTCGTTAATTGAAATATTTGATGTTTTGATGATTCTGATGATTTGTGTGCTTTCGAGCCACTATGTTGGACCTTCGGGTCATTTGTTGGACCTTCGGGTCATTTGTTGGGCTTTCGGGCCACTTTGTGGACCTTCGGGTCAAATACCAGTACTAGACCTTCGGGTCACTCTGCGAACCTTCGGGTCAATCTGATGGGCGCCAAAATTATGTTGAGTACTTGGTAGGCTTCGGCCACTCTGAGATGCACGTGCGGCGAACTAAAAACTCGCCATCTGATGGGATTGGTCCAAGCTTTTATGTTGATTTTCTAGTCTTCTTAATTGATTTCTAGATATTTGTTGTTTCTAATTATCTACAGGTAATTAGATATCTGATGTTATGAGATTTAATTATCGTATCAATAATTAAATATTTGTTGTTATGAGATTTAATTGTCGTATCGATAATTAAATAATTGCTGTTATGAGTTCTGATTATCGTTTTTGATAATCAGATATTTGTTGTTTCTAATTATCGCTTGTGATAATTAGATATTTGTTGATTCTGATTATCGTTTTTAATAATCGGATATTTGTTGTTTCTAATTATCGCTTGTGATAATTAGATATTTGTTGATTCTGATTATCGTTTTTGATAATCGGATATTTGTTGTTTCTAATTATCGCTTGTGATAATTAGATATTTGTTGATTCTGATTATCGTTTTTGATAATCGGATATTTGTTGTTTCTAATTATCGCTTGTGATAATTAGATATTTGTTGATTCTGATTATCGTTTTTGATAATCGGATATTTGTTGTTTCTAATTATCGCTTGTGATAATTAGATATTTATAGATTCTGATTATCATTTTTGATAATCGGATATTTGTTGTTTCTAATTATCGCTTGTGATAATTAGATATTTGTTTATTCTGATTATCGTTTTTGATAATCGGATATTTGTTGTTTCTAATTATCGCTTGTGATAATTAGATATTTGTTGTTTCTGATTATCGTTTTTGATAATCGAATAATTGTTGATTGAAATTTGATTATCGTTTTTGATAATCGAATATTTGTTGATTTGAGATTTAATTATCGTTTTTGATAATTGAATATTTGTTGATTTCAGATTTGATTATCATTTGAGATAATTAAATATTTGCTGATTTGAGATTTAATTATCGTTTTTGATAATCGAATAATTGTTGATTTAAATTTGATTATCGTTTTTGATAATCGAATATTTGTTGATTTGAGATTTAATTATCGTTTTTGATAATTGAATATTTGTTGATTTCAGATTTGATTATCGTTTGAGATAATTAAATATTTGCTGATTTGAGATTTAATTATCGTTTTTGATAATTGAATATTTGTTGATTTCAGATTTGATTATCGTTTGAGATAATTAAATATTTGCTGATTTGAGATTTAATTATCGTTTTTGATAATTGAATATTTGTTGATTTCAGATTTGATTATCGTTTGAGATAATTAAATATTTGCTGATTTGAGATTTAATTATCGTTTTTGATAATTGAATATTTGTTGATTTCAGATTTGATTATCGTTTGAGATAATTAAATATTTGCTGATTTGAGATTTAATTATCGTTTTTGATAATTGAATATTTGTTGATTTCAGATTTGATTATCGTTTGAGATAATTAAATATTTGCTGATTTGAGATTTAATTATCGTTTTTTGTAATTGAATATTTGTTGATATGAGTTCTAATTATCATTTTGATAATTAGATATTTGAGATTTGATTATCGTTTGAGATAATTAAATATTTGCTGATTTGAGATTTAATTATCGTTTTTGATAATTGAATATTTGTTGATTTCAGATTTGATTATTGTTTGAGATAATTAAATATTTGCTGATTTGAGATTTAATTATCGTTTTTGGTAATTGAATATTTGTTGATATGAGTTCTAATTATCGTTTTGATAATTAGATATTTGAGATTTGATTATCGTTTGAGATAATTAAATAATTTTTGATTTGAGATTTGATTTTCGTTTTTGATAATCGAATATTTGTTGATTTGAGATTTGATTATCGTTTTTTATAATCGAATAATTTGTTGAATTGAAATTTGATTATCGTTTTTGATAATCGAATATTTGTTGATTTGAGATTTAATTATCGTTTTGATAATTAGATATTTGAGATTTGATTATCGTTTGAGATAATTAAATATTTGTTGATTTGAGATTTAATTATCGTTTTTGATAATTGAATATTTGTTGATTTGAGATTTGATTATCGTTTGAGATAATTAAATATTTGTTGATTTGAGATTTAATTATCGTTTTTGATAATTGAATATTTGTTGATTTGAGATTTCTGATTATCGTTTTTGGGTGATTAGATAATTGTTGTTTTTAAATTATCTGGTTGATAACTAGATAATTGCGGTTTTGCGATTTGCGATTTGTGTTTCCTAATTGTCTTTGTTGATAATTAGATTTTGCTGTTTTCTAATTATCGTATCGATAATTAGATATTGCTGTTTTGTGATTTTGTATTCTAATTATCTGATTGATAATTGAATATTGCTGATAATTGCATTTATTCAGTTTTGTTGTTTTCCAGATTATCTATTTGATAATTAAATTTTGTTGAGAATTTGTGAATTTCTTTTATGAAATTAAAAGATTTTTGGCGTGTGTATTCCCGACTTTTATTTCTAGCTTAACCAGTTTATGTTAGAAAAAAATTAATTGTTAGAGACGACCTTAATTATGAAAATTACGGGGACGCAATTTTTATAAGGAGGGGAGTTTGTAACAACCCGGGAATTTGTGAAAAATTTATTATCATCAATAAACGAGTAATATTGATAGCTAACTGCTGTTTGTTGTTGGAGTTTTTTGAATCGGTTGAAATTTGTTTGAAATTGGTTAAATGGTTTTACGAGCTTTAAAATTAATATTGGGCCACATTTTTAATTGCTGTTGTGAAATTTATCTAAGGCCGATAACACCATCCCTCTACCCATTTTTCGATTCGAACCTTAAAACGAAAGAAAATGAAAAATGGTGGCCTCGTGATTTTCTTTCATTCGTTCCTCGAGAATAAAAATGGTGGCTGTCGTTCGTCCCTCTTTTCAAAATTAGGGCTTGGATAAATCGAAGGCCTCGATTTCTGTAGCTCGGGCGATCGATGCTTTCTCTCTTTGCTTCAACTACTTCGGTTCGGCTAGGGTTTCTTCGATCGATTCTTTGATGCGTGCTCTGGAAAGCAAGGTGAGTAATTTTTAATTACTCACATCTAATTCGAATTCATGTATTGGTGATTTTGTGCTTCGGCCTTGAATTTTTGGTACCTGACTTCGGTCGTGATTTCTTGGCTTGTTTGAGTTTTGCTGATGTTGATTCTGTTCTTGTTGTCTTTCGATGTTGAATTCTTTTAACTATGATGATTTCTAGTTGACTTCGGTTATGCTTTGCTTTGACCTCGGCCTTGATAAAAATCGATTTGCTATTGGCTGATAGCGCTTTCGACTTGTTTGATTTTTGGTCGAGACTTGTGATTAAATTTTGTCTGCACTTCCTGTATATGTCTGAGTTCACCACTGTCCTGTAGTGTTCATTAGTTCATTTGATATGCTATTGATAATCATGTTTCCAGGTTGCTATATGAATTATGTTATTGTGTTGGTTTCAATTCATGTCTTGACCACTGGTCATTCGTTTTGAAACTGCAGCTTGTAGTTGTTTGTCGAGGTTGTTGTGTTGGCTTTATACAAGGGTCAATGATTTTGCATTTGGTCTGTACCATTCCGACCTGTTGCATTTGTGTACTTCATATGCATACTTTGATCACATTTGCTATTTTGTCGTCTGTACCTCTGTAAGCTTGAGTTTGCATAGTTTCATCATGGTTCATGTATCACTTGATGTACAGTGCATTGTTGCTTATGTACACTTGTGTTGTATTCTTGTTTGTGGCATTCTTCACCTGGAACTTGGAACTGTGTGCACTAATCTGAACTGTAGTACGCTCATTTTTGGTCTTTAATGGTGCACTTGAACTGTTTTGCTTCACCTAGACTGAATTTGAATTGATTTTCCTGTTCTAGTGCATTCCTTATCTGGTTTGCATATTTCCTAAACTGACTTTTTTTTATGCTTTTGGGCCTTTGCCTTTTTGCTTCTGCACTGTACCTTAGTGATAATTGTAGATTGTTTAATTCGATGAAAAGGGTTTGCCTTTGCTGATTCACCTTGTATCATTTGGTAGTTTTTCACTGCAACCTGTGTTAGCATAATTAATATGCAAACACACTTGATTATTTTGTAGTCCCACTGCAACTTTTTGTTTGCATTTTTAATATGCAGACACTTGAGCATTTTTTTTTGTTCACTGCAACTTTGGTTTTGCATATTTAATATGCAGACATTTGAGCATTTTCTTTTGTTGCTTTACTGCAACTTTGGTTTGCATACTTGATATGAAGTAACCTGTAGCACTTGACTTCGGATGTTTCTTTGATAGTGAACTTGTTCACTGTTTCCATTTGCTTGAATTTGTTGAGCTTAGTTTGTTGGTTCTTGATTATTTCAGGTTGATTTTTGAGATTTTACAGTGAGTGAATCCAGTCTCAAAGACTTGGCTTTGACCCTGTACTCGAATGTAAACTTTCATTGTGCATTCGTGTGTAATTCGTTATTTTGATTCGAGTTAGTACCAGTTGATTTTGGTTCATTTATATTGACCGTTGCAGTTTCGAAGTACTGTAGTGGCGAGGCAGTGCACGCGTGCGTGTACTGCAGCCACACAGAGTTTTGATTTGATTTGATCATTTTGAGATTGTCTAATTATCTATTCGATAATTAGATTCTGAGTTTCTAATTATTATTTAATAATTGGATTTTGTGTAAATTGATGTTTAGGCAATTCTGTTGTTTTCTGAATTATCTGCATTGGTAATCTTTTATCTATCTTTGTTGGTGATTTGGATTAGCTGATTTGTTGTTTAACACTGTTTAGTGTTATATCTGTCGTTATCCGATTCTCTTATCGAGGAGTCGGATATACGAGATTTCTGTGACTGTCGTCTATTTGATATTTGATTATTATTGCTTCTGTGCATTAATAACTGAGTTTGAATTAGACTGACCCGTGTATTATTTTCTTTTGAATTTAATACTCGGGTCAGACCCGAGTTATTTCAGGTTATAGATTTCCTGCTTTGGGTTGCCGTTTGAGCTACAAAGACTTTTCATATCTTTTGAAGTGGTCTGCGTCTTTTTGTAGTAGTCAGTGTATTAATTACGTTGATATGTATTCATGTACATTAGTCGATAATGTATTTGTATATATAACTTCCAGAGTCGACAGTTGTAGTTGTATCATATGTATTGTGTCAACTGTATTATAACTAACATCAGTTATATATATATGAGACTTTTTTTATCTGTGTTCCGCATTCTTTTCGTATCTGTGTTGTTATTATTTATATTGTCCTAAACTATTACGAACCATCATAGTTCATTTTATACTGGAATTGGGTATGTCGATGTGAGTAAATAAATAAGAGATGAAAAATGAAAAATATATACCACTCCTATCGAGGTAACCAATACTAGTGTAAGGCCAACTACGGATGTCCGCTCCTATCCAGCCTTATTCTTCGTAATAACAGACAGTATTACTTTTAATACTCTTTGTTATTGTGAGCATAGAGGTGGGGCGTCACACCGTTAGTAAGAAGTTGGACAAAATATCATCCAAGATGAAGAAGTTTTTCTCCAAAGTCAGCAAGAAACTTGGATTATCTTCATCTTCATCATCCTCTAACTAGTTCTATATTTTCATATCATGTCAAATTAGTTTAAGTTTGTTTTAATTTGAGTTTTTATGTAGTTGTTTATGATTAATTATTGTATCACTCTTTTATGCAATTAAAATGAATTTCTTTTCTGTTATCTAGCTTATCTTATCTCTTGAATAAATGTTAGTATATTATATAAATATATATATATACACAATTATTCACAAAATCAAAATTACCATCAAATTTCACTACCCCATGTCGACATACCCTCTATGACCATGTCGACATGTACTGGTCAGAAATGACACTTCATTTTGAATTTGAAATTTGAATAACTACCGTATGTCTATTCATTTCAAATGAATTTCTACACCTATATATACCAATTTCTTCCAGAATTCATTACTGAATATTATTTCTTATCTATTCTATCTCTCATTCTTCTCACAATTTCAAAAATGGCTAATCCAATTCATAACTTATCCGAGAATCTTGAAGAAACTCTTAATTCATTCAAGAATATTCTCTCGTTCATTCTTCGTAACCAACGACACTTAGAATTGAGTCAAATGCAGATGATCAAGGAGCAAGAAAGGCATTTCGAGGCAATTCGATGGATGATTTCTTCCCTGCATAAGGATGATAACGAAGCACATCCTCCTGTCTCTCTCACAAATGACAATGAAATTGGGATGCCATCAAAGCAGACCCTATTTTCGGAGAAGAAGGATGGGTGGAAGTTCCTCGTAACGTTTAATTTGATTGCTTTATTTAATTTGATTACTTTGTTTGAATTGATTGCTTTGATTGAAATTGTTTATTTTGATTGATTTGATTGACACTTGGTGTGGATTGATGAATGTATAAATATACATTGATATATTAATTGAATATCATGTTATAAGTATAGTTATTTCTTAATCTATCTATCATATACTCTATTATATAGTTTAATGCAGGTACTTAAGTACAAGAATGAGGGGGAGTTATATAGTTTAGAGTTTGTTTGTTTTTGTTGATGACAAAGGGGGAGAAATATAAAATAGGGTAGTTAGGCATAGATTAAGGGGGAGTTATTAGGATAGAAGTAATATTTTATAAACAACGGTTGTCATCATCAAAAAGGGGGAGATTGTTAGTCCATGAGTTGATGGTTTTGATGACAACTTAGAATAAGAATATAAAATATAAATACTAACATTATAGTTTAGATATATATATGTATATGCAGGATTTAACCATGCAGGTATCAAGAATGAAGTCTGTACAATATAGAGATTCAATATATCAAGATTGAAGACTCATGAGTATCAAGAATATCAAGATTATCAAGAGTTCAAGATTTCAAGATAAGTATTGGGTCTAGAATTATGTTAAAACTTCACAATAGCACTGAAACCTCCATTCCGTATTTTCATTTGGGATGGAACCCATTTCTACCTTTTTAGTGGCTTACAAACCCACGACAAGTAGCTTACAAACCTACGACAAGTGGCTTACAAACCCACGAACATCCTGGTTTTGTACAAGTTCTCGAGTCCTGATGTGATGAGATATTCTACAGGAAGAAGCTTGCAAAACTACTTCAGAATGATTTTCAAAACTACTTCAGAATGATTTTCAAAACTGCTTTTCAAAATGTTTTAGCCTTAAAAATTATCTTTTCAAATGATTTTCAAAAAGATGGTTTAGCCTTAAAATATTCTTTGTTTTTGTTTTTAATAAACTCTTGTTTTAAACTTCGTTTGTTTTAAACTATCTTTTAATTATAATATAGGGGCATTTCACCAGAAGGACAAACTTTGCAGTCCAATTAGTTTCTAGGACATACATTCAAAAAAATTACTTTCAAGGCCAAAATCAGCAGAATAATTACTTTCAAAGACAAAGTCAGCAGTCCAATTACTTTCAAGGACATAATTTCATAGGTTTTAGACCATAAAAACTAATTATTTCACGTTTTGTACTTGAAAGTAATTATTTCCGTCGTGTGTCCTAGAAACTAATTCCACTTGCTAAAGAGGCCCTTATGGATAATTTCCACTATAATATATTTATACTTAGATTTAAATATAAAATTATAGTAAAATTATATATATATATTATTCTCTATATTTATCTATGTATTTTATCTATAGTCAAGTATATTTATAAAGTTTAAATAGTTTTTAATATAAGATAAAGTTTATTTTCAAAGAAAATCAAATCATCAAAAAATGCTTTGGGATGTCGACATGCCCTAGTACCCTATGTCGACATAGTGACAGTTAGATTCAAAAATTTGAATTTCAAAAGAAGTGTCTATTCGCCATAACCTTTCACGAATGGACATGGTTGTTGTTCTTCAATAAATAGCGGTTAGTTTCAACGAATTTGTATAGATTTTCTGGTTTTTCACTTCTCTTCTTCTTCCACATTTCTTTATACATATTCTTACCATTACTCTGCCGAAATCAACATTGAATCTAACTAGATAATCTCTGGTTTGATTCTCTCTCACTATCTCATCAATAGAGTAAAAGGTGTGATTGTAGCCTTGGAAATCAATCAAGTGAAAAAAGGTGTGATTGTAGCCTTGAGAAATCAATTGGGTGAACTTGTTGCCCGGAAATCAAGTATCTCTACCCAGAGGATTGTGATTCTGGAGGGTGTACCTCGTGGCCTTGAAATCGAGGGTTGTAATTGTTGAATTGCTTTTGAATGAAAATCCGTACTTAGTTGTGCGGGAATGGATGTAGGGTAACTCCGAACCAGTATAAAATCCGGTGTGTTCTTTCCTTTACTGCATTTACTTTATTTATGCATCTGTGTTTGATTCTGTGATTATATCTGTGTCTGAATATTGCATACATTTGTGTAAAAATCAACAATAACTTAAAAAGATTTAGTAATTTCTTATAAACACTATTCACCCCCCTCTAGTGTTCATTCTAGCCTTAAGATCCATATTCCACATTCCTCACAGTGATGGCCTAGATATTAGGAAGAACAGTAGTAGATATTAGAGATCGTTCACGTTTGTTTTGAAGTAACCTTGAAGTTATTAGAGTTGTAGCTATATTCACGTTCTGTTGACTTAAATGTATGGCGAGGTGCCATCCTTATTGAGTTTCCCCATCCATAATATAGAGGAATAGTAAGTCGGTAAAATGATAAATGAAAAGGAAAAATTGGTTCATTATTTTAGAAAATGAATTGAGCTTGGAATTTTGTTGCGAAGGGTATAATGTGTGAACTCTTAATTTTAAAATATATTTTGGTTAGATTTAGTATGAAACTATATTAGGATTGGATGAGTATTTTGATATATTGGATAAGTTTGTAAAAGTACTAAAATATGGATGGACATAAAGATCATATGGGTTTATGTTATTTATGGGTGGAATGAAGTATTCATAATTTGTAGCTAGATGTGATTTGGAGAATAAAAAATGACGTGGAGTTGTAACTTCCGTGTATAAAAGATATTCCAATTTGGATTGATGGTGAGAATATTATGAAAATAATTTTAGATTAGTGTAGATAAAGGATTTCAATAATAGATTTGAACTAAAAGGATTAACCTGATTTGAGGAATTGAAGAAAGGATGTACTAGATTGAATGGATACTAAATTAAAATAAAGAAGTAATACCGAGTGGTGTGAATTTAGGTATTTCGTGATAAATAAGAAAAAAAATTATTTACAAGACTGAAGAGAAGGTGTATGGGTTGCATGCATAGAAGACGTGGAGGCAATTTTATGGAAAATGGAATTTGGAAGCTCCAATATGACTTTGGGTGAGGAATAAACGGATTCTTTTCAATCATCCTTCGAATTGAAGAGAGGCTGTTTATTCAAAGAAACTCTTTTGGAATATCAATTTAAAGGTATAAAGTTTACATTTCATATGAAGTGCTTGTAAACAATGTATTATATAGTCGATTCTTTTAATTCTATCACTATCTTAGGTTAGAATTTTTCTTTGGTTAGGATTTTGGTTGCCATGGTTGCATTGGTTGATTAGAATATGACTTTTCTTGTTTGGATGCTTATGTAACTATAGAATTTAGGTAGGAATGACTGGATAATTAAGGAGGTGATACTTTGAAATCGAGTTTGTTGGACATTGGAAGAAATGATATCATAGATTTAATGATACCACTCAAGATAGATTAGAGAATTGGATGAGATGTGTGTTATGTTCGTCAGGTTAATACATCGATTATTTTGGATGTTCTTAGGTGAAAGAAGGAATACTATAGTGATTTAAGTCATTTCGATTTTTTTAGGTAAGACACCATCCACTTTGAGTTTCCTTACCTTAGCAATCTGAAAAAACAAATTGAGAAACTACTACCGGATGATTTAGGTGTTAAATGTGTGCATTTAGAAATGGTAAGGGAAGCTGTAATTTGATTTGGGCATGTTAATGCTAAGACTACTATTGTTATACATTGTGGCATCATTTATTTGAGATGGTAGCAGAAATTGCAAAGGTTGTATATATGCACGTACGATTGATATTAGTATTTTACGATGAGTCATGCCATAGTAGAGTTTTCCAGATTTAGTTGGAAGAACGATTTGGATAGAGACGATTGGAAAGTGGAGGAGTAGGCGATCTTTTTAATTATTCCAAAGTATTTTTCCATTTGATTGATTACTATTTTAGTTAATATCTAGGTAATGACTATTTGGATTCATTATCGTTTTATCTATGATATGGGTTTGTTTGTTTTCTTGTTATGTTTTTTATATTGTGATTTCATGATTTACTAGCATATATATTCACCATGTGATATGCTAGTGTCATTGGCTATGCATACATATAGAATTTGTATAATCACCCAAGGATGCATGCATCATGCTTTATTTGTCAAATCATCTCATTCATATAGGAGGGCCCAAATGTTAGATATTGCATATTTAATGTCATATGTTATCTGCATATATAGCACGATGTTATGTTCTTGGTTATATTTCATAAAGTACACTAGCATCACTATATGTATATGTTGATAGACAGATGTTTGCTGATGTTTTTAATTTCCCAATTGCATATGTTATTTATGGATGCCTGGTTTAAGTTGTTTTTTGTTGTGTGAATGATTGTTTGGATGAATTGTTCGATGGATGACTTTGTAAGCGTATATATTTATGTGATAAGAGAGTACGATGAATTCTTTGTCTCTTGAGAATTTCAAGATGAAATTCTTTTAAGAGGGGAGAACGTAATACCCCAAAATTTTTGTATATATAAATTAAATAATAATAATGAATAAATTTGAAATTAATTGGAGGGCATTTTGGTAAATTGCAATAGAAAGGCAAAATGGTAATTTTTACAGAAAGTTTAATTTGCTAACGAGAGTCATAGCATTGCGTAGCTCTTGTTATTCTAGTCAAGATGGAGTATCACTTGTTCGAATCAGACGTCGTATGAGAGAGCTATCGCAGTTTTATTTAAATGGGTTAGATTTGTGCACGAACAACGGGGTATGCTCGGCTGAGTTGGCCCGGATTTGAAAATTTGAATTTAAAATTATAACCACCATTTGACTTCCCTCTTAAAATTTGTTTAACGTATCTTCATTTCTCATTTTCTTTCCAATGTCTGAAGCGACAGAAACCTTCATCTTCCATTCTTTTTTGTTAAACCACTTGAAATCAAAACATCATAACTCACTCAGATCTCCACAAAATCTTATGAAACCAAAAGCGTTATGAAGCTAGTTGTAATGACCAGCCTTTTCAACCCTAACAAGTCGACACTAATACATCCACGGTATTTATATGCCAAACATCCAAGTGCCAGAAAGATAGATTATTGGGGTGAAAGAAAGAAAAGACCGAAAATAATCTCACATCGTGACGAGAATATATAATATACATCAATCGGAGTAACTATCTATCATTAGCCTGGAGCTATAACAACCTGACCTCATAAATGCTGATACAAACAAAACAACAAATGCAGTAGAAATTAAATACACATGTATACATCTTGGAGGCATCCAGCTCGTCTCCCGAAGCTCCAAGCATCCAAAGCTAAATCTGGGAAATATACTCGGTCTTACCCGAGCATTATAAGAAATACCATCTGGATCACTTTGGTAAACCAGCATGAGAAACATAAATCATCTGGATTTTAATGTTATAAAACCTTTCAAAATAAAGGTATCTCATAAGACCACGCCACACATAAACATGGATGGGTTTTTACCATGCGATAACCAAACCATTTATATAAGAAGTCATGTGATATTATAATAATGTCAAGGGTTTAAAATAAATATTTAATATATCTGAAATGGTTATATTAGTTACATTCCAGCATAATTGGTATACAACTAAGTCCATAAAGGCACGTACTAAAGAATGGATTCCATACAATGAAAAGGCACCAAGTTACCACCTGTCATAGTACACCACTAGAAAGTGTACCGAGGGCCTCTCTTGGACCTCTGCCAACATAGAACTGGCATACCCCTTATTGGATAGTACCGAATAAGTCATCAGCACGGTTTCTTTGCAACCTTTTTCCTCGAGCTTGCAACATACATAAACTCATAATCAGTGATCGGAAAGGGCGATGACATACCCTAATAGATGCGACCCACGTAGCCCTGCAGCATCTCCTCTGATTTTTTCCATTATCGAGTATAAAGCTCGAAGCATGCGATTACCTTTTAGCAAATCCCACTTGGAATGCTAACACTACTCTCCAGGAAATAATGCAATGCCAACATTCATCAATACAAGTTGTTCAGGATATGAGCAAACCGAAAGCGCTACTTCTACTACATCCTCATGATTAGTAGCAAGTAGCCATTGCACTTCAAAGAAACATAACAACCCAGAATTGTATCGCTTTGATCTATGAATATCTAATTAATATTAAATATTCAATGATTTTTAATGGTTAAATAAATCTCTTTTAAACATAACTAGTGATGGTGAAATCATTTTCAAAATGTGTTTACAAAAATAAACAGTTCAAAGGAAACAAGAAAATGTGACCGGAAAGCTTTTTCAAAATTTTTGATTTCCACCATTAAAAAGTTGTTTACAAAGTTGTTTAAAAAGTTGTAAACACCTTAGTTAATATATGTACACATTTAAAATTAACTTAAGTATGGATTAAAAATAAATGTCAATAACATAAGTACACTTATGTAAGATGATGTGACCATTTATAAGTTAAAAAAATCAAATTAAATTAAATAAAGCATGAAACATTCTTTCATCTCTTAACCAAAGTACAAAATGGGTATTACACGTTGGTTAATAAGGGGAGAAACATTGTTTTACATGTATAAAACATAAGGAAGAGGGTAAGGTGGTGAGGTGGCAACATTTGAGTGGAGGGTAGGTGTACTTAAGGGTATAAAAGTAATTTTACTTCATTCCTTTTTGTAAAAACAAATCTTTTCCTCCCTCCCTCTCCCCTTCCATTCTCACTTTTCAAGATCTTATTTTCTTTTTAAAAGCTTATAAATTATTTTAATAGCTTCCATTTCCATTCTTAGGTTTAAAAATCAAATTTTTATACATTAAAACATTTTAAATCTTGTTTAAAACACTTATATTCTTCTTACTTCTCCTTCTTTTTCAATTTCAAATCCATATCCACCTTCCTCCATATAGGCTGAGCTCTTGCCCATGTTGGCCAAGCATAAAGGTTTATAGGTCGAGCCTATTTTGTCTTCATTTGGTCCAAAAATTACAATTTTATCAAAGAGGAGGCTTAGATCTAGGACCATTTCAAGTTCTAGTCGATTTAGTTGAGTTTTGGTGAGCAATTTTTTATATTTTAAAAAGATTTTACCTTTATGTTGCCAGGTTTATTCGTGTATGTATTGTGTGTTTGGTTGTAAATCCATGTTGTTTGGTTGTTTATGTGTGGTATTGGTTATGGTTTGAACTAGATAGGTTAAAGGTAGCTTTAAAGTTTGATTTGTTGTTAAAGTTGACATCTTGCTTATGCATGTAATGATTTATGTATGTTTGGATGTGTTAACTTGGTAGTTTGGTTATGTGTGATGAAAGTTAGTACCTTTGCATGAAAGAGATGAGAAATTGCTGGGAAAGATCAAAAGTGTTTAATTGTTTTCAAAACTTTAATTAGATTTCAAAAATAAAACTTTTATATAAGTTTTTAAAAAAAGGTAAGTAAGAGTAAAGTTAGAAGTGAAGTTTAAAGTTAGATCTAAACTAAATCTAATTTTGACGAGTTGCATTTATAGCGATAGTCGCTATAAATCCAGTTCGGGAAAAGTTAGTATTTAGATTTTAAAAACGATTCCTTTTGAAATGGTTTGGAAAATTCCTTTTCAAAATGTTAATTAAGTTTAAAGGCTAATTACTTTGGTAATTAATTAAGAGTTTAATAACCAATTATTTATTTAAGATAATTATTAATTAATTGTAACTAAGTTTATTAATTAGGGTTTAATTAAGGGTTGAAGTTAATTAATATTAATTAATTAATCAAGGAAGTTTTATTAATTATTAATTAAGTTAAAAGTTAATTAATAATTACTTTTATTTAATTAAGTGTAACTATGTTTAATTAATAATTAATTACTAATTAGGTAGGGTTTAATTAATTAATCTAATTGGATTTAATTAAGATTCAATTTGGAATTAATTAAGTTTAGGTAATATTTTAATTAGAGTTAATTAAGATTTAGTTAGTAATTAAGTCATGATTTAAGAGGTAATTAAAATAATAACTGATTATTTTTTTAATAAAGGTTTAATTTTAAAATAAAGCAATTATTTTTAAGCCAACTCTCTTTTATAATTAAACTGATTTAAACCAAGGGATCTCTTGTCGGTGACATTAAGTAGATAGTGATTATGAATGTTATGCTAAACTTCGACATCCGTTAGCAGAATAAAACACCGTTCTGCTATAGCTTTAATTGAATTGATTATTTGAACATCTTTTGACAGAATAAATCTTCATTCTGCTATAACTAAACTTAATAGATTGTTAGGACATTCATTTAATAGGACAAACCACCCTTCTACTATTAGGTTATTTTGGACCTGTATTTGCAGGTTGGTTTATATTGTCATGTTATTCTCTAATTTGTTATGGATTGTATTTACATATATGATGACTCATGTAAATGACTGATATGTGACTTGGAAGACAAATTTAACTAAATGGTAACTTGATTTAGTACCATTGTGGTCACTAACCCTCCTTCCAATTTTTTTCAAAGCTATGGTTTTTTTAAAGTGACTTCAATTCTGTATCAATTTATGGTGAAGTGTTCTAAATGTTTTGGATATTTAAAAGGAGTTTTATAAATGATTTTGGTATAAAAGAATTTTATAAATAATTTTGTAGATTTATAAAAGAAGTTTTATAAAGGACTTATGGGTATTCATAAAAGAGTTTTATAAATAATTTTTGGATATTTATAAAAGAGTTTTATAAATGGATTTAGATTTTGAGTAAAGAAGATTTATAAATGGAAATGATTTATAAAAAGGATTTATTGAAGAAATTCATAAAAAAGTATTTGAGAAATGGGATTTCGCTTAACTGACCTTCTTAATTATAGTGGTGTAAATATTTGTTCCATGCATAACACCAAAGGAACAGTATTTGGGGTTATCCTTATCTCTAGTTTAAATAACATTTGTTTTGATTATTTTAATATGATTTTGTAATAAGAAATCATTCACAATGTTTTGTGAATATACTCATGCCAGTGAGATAAGTATATGAATATTTTGATAAATATTTTGGAAAGAGAATTAAATAAATGAATTAAACAAACAATTAACACACATGTTTGTTTATTTGATAGATAAATAACCGACTATCAACTGTGGACCAAAATTATACTCTAGGAATATTTAGGAGAAACATGTGTGTTATATGGTACAACCATCTTCGATTATACTGTACTATGTGTATAAATCTAATTTTGTTCTCTTAGGACAAATGATAGGGAGATCTGTCCACTTAAATGGTTAGGGGGTGATTCCTGCTCCTATGCACTGTTCGTTTATTTCCTAAAAAACCTAGGTTGAATTTACCGAAAGCTATCGAGTTTTGTTTCGAAGAGACGGAGATCAATAAATAATCCAAAAACCAATTCGATCCAACTCAAGTGACGTGTTGAAGACATCTTGAAGATGATGGGATCGAAGACAGCGCTTTGGAAGTGCAAGGGCTACTTGCTACTAATCCTGAGGGTGATTCCAAAATGTATGTAGTAGAAGTAGTTCCTTCGGTTTGTCTATTTCATGAACAACTTATATGGATGAATGCTAGCACTGCATTGTTGCCTGGAAAGTAGTGTTAGCATTTTAAGTGGGTTTGCTGTATAAAAGGTAAAATATAGCCTCAAGACTCATCAATCGAGAATGACTAAAATCAGAGGAGATGTAGCAGGGTTAAGCGGTTCGCACCCATTAGGGTTTACATTACCCTTCTAGATATAGATATACATATTTATAGAATTGGTTGTGCATGAGAGCTCTCGAGAAAAGTTTGCAAAGCAACCGAGGTGATGACATATTCGGTACTATCCAGCATGGGGTAGGCCGGTCCTATATTGGCCGGGGTCCAGGCGCGAACCTCGGTACATTTTCTAGAGGTGTACTGTGGTAGATGGCACCCCGGTGCCATGTCATTATATGGAAATTCATTCTTCAATACATTCCTTTATGGTTTAATTAGTGTAACTATTATACTGGAATTTAACTTAATATATCAATTTCGACTATGATTAATATGTATTTGTACCCTAGACCTATTATAATATCATTGGATTTAAAAATACAAAGTTTTGGTTATCGTAAGGTAAAAATCCATCCATGTTTATGTGCGGCATGGTCTTATGAGATACCTTTGATTTAAAGGATTTTATAAGTATAATAAATAAAATCACTTGTGACTTGGGTTTCTCACATTGGTTCTACCAGACTGACCCGGACATTGTTTTCTTATAGTGCTTCGGTCAGACCGAGCATATTTTCCAGATTAGCTTTGGATGCATTGGAGCTCGGGAGATGAGTTGGAGACCAAGATGTATCTACGTGTTCCTTTATATTCCGCTACATGGTTTTCTGTATTTATCAGAAATTGTAAGGACATGTGTTATAATTGTACAGGTAGATGATGGGCTAGCACACTGATGGACGTATGTACATAAAAGTTTTCTTTTGTAAATATTATTATTGTATTATACATTATTCATTGCGATGTGAGATTCCGTGTTGTTTAGTTTCTTCTTGTTTCTTTCTTCTTCTTTCCCCTAACCATCAGTACTTCCAGTATTTGGTTGTTCGGCACGTGAATACCGTGGATGTATTAGTATCAATTCCGAGGGTCGAAAAGGCAGATCGCCACATTTGGTATCAGATCGCAAGGTTAATTGATAACCTTGGCGTTGGTAGGGTAAACTCATTTGAGACAGTGTTAGTAACACATTAGAATAAGTTTGAGAGTGAGTGAGTGTGTGTGTATGTGTGTATTAGAGCACATATTTATTAGTGATAAAAAATATTTTATATTATGTTGATTGATCTATTGAGTGGTATATGGATTCTGGTCAATACGAGTAGCTAATATTATTGATAGGGATCCCTAAACACTTGAACTAGGCCAACTAACATGGTATTGTTTTAAAATGGGTAAATGAAATAATTTTAACTAGGAATATATTTTATGTATAAAAGAATGATTCTCAAAAAAATAGTATAGTTATTTTTAATGTATCGTCTGTTAAGGAATGATAATATTCTATTATTATCATTTAGGGTTTTATTGGTTATGCTTGTCCAATTGAGCGTTGGCTAAGGTTGAGTGTTTATATAGGTAGTTTTCCTTTCGAAAATATAGGTTGGGAAAATAGGACAATAGGGCAACATTGAAACACCTTATGAATTAAGTTTCATAATTTAACTATAAGGCGTTCGATGTTAATGTTGGACTAAAGATTTGGTTTAATAAAAGATGTTTATTAAAGTTAGAATAAGTAGGAATGATTTTATAGAAGAAAATGGTTTTATAAAGATTGAGTTATAAGATGGGTCATTAAAATAAAAACATTTAAGTAGGAAACTTAAGGACTTAAATCTTGGTTCTTCAAAAAATGGTTTTCAAGGTTTTGGAAAGTAATAATTGTACTATTTGAAAGTAATTTGTTTTAAGTATAAAAATTTTGGTAATGGAAATTTTAAGTAAGAAGTATATTCTTTGGATTGGTTTGGGTGATGAGTCTTAATTTGTTTTGTGGTGATCTGAATAATCTTCTAAGTTATGGTTCGATGTTTGCCTAGGCAAATGTTGTAGTTGTAAGACACTTAGTAAATTATTCTCTTTATCATTGTACGATTGAAACAAGTTCAAATCTGAGCGAACCCAAAGCAAGTCAGTAATAAATATTTTGTTGGAAATATGTATATTATTGTTTCAAAAAGGGAGTTTTGGAATAAAAGAAGTATATTTAAGTTCGAGTGGCCCGAAAATAACTTAAAATGGGAAAGGGATGTGTTTGGATGGTAAACACTTCTCTTGAGTATTACCCTTCTTGGTAAGGGGATGTACGATAATGTTTTGTAATATCCAGTTCTTAGTATCATTTTTGGGTTACTCGAGCTATATGTATATTTTCTACGAATAAAATGTATAGTATTATTTCAATAGATTTTGGAAAATAAAACCGGGTATTTGGCTCCTAAATTTTCAGGATGTATATGTATCTTGATTTAAAATGGTTAATAAATGAAGTTATAAAATTGAATTAATTTAATAAGAAGGTTTAATAAACTTGGTTTTATTAAACAGTGTCTTTTGGATTTTAACACTTAGGAGGTTAAGTTGTGTTTAATATTATTGGGCTGACTAATAAACACCTTTACCTTAGAGGTATCCAAGAAAAGTAGACTCTAGGATAGAGTTTAGATACCAGCATCTTACTCTTCTTAGCTAATTGCCTGACCAAATGGGTAAAGGGGTTGAATTGGACTCAGTTTTAAAGACCCAAAATTATTTTGTGCCTATATCTAAATAGTTAAAAGTGAAGAGAATTAAAATCAAATGTTTGTATATATATACTCTTAGGTTGTATGAGGGCATTACCCAAGTTAATAAAATTTAGATGAGTTTATAAAAGGTTTTATAAATAAGTGGTATCATTTAGAAATGTCTGAACCTAAGTGGGAATTGTTATGAAATGATTTCATAAATATTTGTGGGAGGGTAAGGAGGAAAATGGGTAAATAAGTGTATTTAGAGGGGTACGTAGGTTGTACATAGATCATTTCCCTTTCTCATTTAGTTCTCGATCCAAGATTCAAGTATATGACATTAGGTGTTTTACACCATTCTGGATAAGTCTATCACTCGATTTTAACGGCAAACACTTGGTAAGGATTCATGGTAGGGAGCCAAAATTTTCTATCATAGTATATGGTTATCTAAGGAGAAAAGAGTTTCCTAATCATGGAGCCTGATCAGAGTCCGCACTAGGAAATCGGGTGAGCGATACTAGTTCGAAAGTGAAGTTATGTATTCAGTAGGGATTGAATCAGATTTTCTTTATGGATGATATGTGAACATCATGTAGACTTATGAATAGCATTAGTTATTCATGTGGTGAAATTTTGAAGACGAAATTCTTTTAAGGGGGAAGAATGTAACGTTCCGGAATTTTATCACTTTGATCTATGAATATTTAATTAATAATAAATATTCAAATTAAAGATTTTTAATGGTTAAATAAATCACTTTTAAAAATAACTAGTGATGGCGAAATCATTTTCAAAATGTGTTTACAAAAATAAATAGTTTAAAAGAAATTTGAAAATGTAACCGGAAAGCTTTTACAAAATTTTCAATATTTCACCATTAAAAAGTAGTTTAAAAAGTTGTAAACACCTTAGTTAATATATTTACACATTTTAAATTAACTTAAGTGTGGATTAGAAATAAATAAGCGTTAATAACATAAGTGCACTTATGTAAGATGATGTGACCATTTGTAAGTTAAAAAACTCAAATTAAATTAAATAAAGCATGAAACATCCTTCCATCTCTTAACCAAAGTAAAAAATGGGTATTATATGTTGGTTAATAAGGGGGAAACATTGTTTCACATGTGTAAAACATAAGGAAGAGGATAAGGTGGTGAGGTGGCAACATTTGAGTAGAGGGTAGGTGTACTTAAGGGTAGAAAAGTAATTTTACTTTATTCCTTTTTGTAAAAAAATCTTTTCTCTCTCTCTCTCTCCTTCCATTCTCACTTTTCAAACTTTTCAAGATCTTATTTTCTTTTTAAATGCTTAGAAATTATTTTAGTGGCTTCCATTTCCATTATTAGGTTTAAAAATCAAATTTTTATACTCTAAAACCTTTTAAATCTTGTTTAAAACACTTGTATTCTTCTTACTTCTCCTTCTTTTTCAATTTCAAACCCATATCCATCTTCCTCCATATAGGTCGAGCCCTTGCCAATGTTAGCCAAACCAAAGGTCTATAGGCTGAGCCCATTTTGTCTTCATTTGGTCTAAAAACCAATTTTTTATCAAAGAGGAGGCATGGATCTAGGACCATTTCAAGTTCTAGTTGATTTAATTGAGTTTTGGTGAGCAAACTAATTTATATTTTGAAAATATTTTACCTTTACATTGCCCTTTTTATTTGTGTAATGTATTGCATGTTTGGTTGTAAATCTGTAATGATCCGTAAATTTTGTGTAACATCCTAAAATTTTCAACCATTCGCATCCATACATGTCGGATTAGAATTGCTCAAAATATCAGATTGTTAATTTAAATTTGACAAAACTTAGCATATACAGTAAATAAAATAATCTCAGACACAGAGATATAACAATAATGTAGCGAAAACAAAAGAATAGTAGTTCATGAAGCTACTATATATATATATATAACAGAGTTAAACAAGGTACAACAGAAGTCTCGAATACATAGATGTCTCAATACAATAATCAAATACAAAATCTGAATACATCACTGGAATCAACTAAATAACTAAAAGCTGGATAGATAGCTGGATCTCCAAGTGAAGCTCCAACTCCAAAGGTGAGTCTCAAATGTAGTATCACTTAGTCTGACCCGAGCGTAAAGCAAAACACAAAACACTCGAGTCAGGATTAACATTCTTATATCAATAAATCCAACTCAAGTGAAATATCAACTGAAATACAGTAACTTAAAGGATGTTTGGGATAGCCATCCTCTAAGGATCCGTTAAACTATCTACTATGTAGTAATATACGCTATTATAATATGTCTAAAGTAAAGTAAACTATTAAAATAGCGTTAAGGCGTTACCCATATCCCCCTTAACACATTTTATAGTGCCAATAGTCTATACAGTACCGTAATACCCCATAAATTGGGGGCTACTAGAGGATACTCCATAGGTACGACACAAATCAAACTCGTTGTAAAGCACGCTAGGGTAGGTGACACGGCATAGCTAGGCAATGCCAGTGTAGATATACCAATTACACTTCCGAGCCGGTGGTAACGCAGAGCCGTAGCAATCGCCCACCTCGAGCGACACTCCAGAAAATCCAAAGGTGTGCACCAAATCAATCACAAAGTAATAGAATGGTATACGACGAAGTGTGTCCGATCAGAGGTGCTACCTCATTAGCCCATCGATTGCTCCTGTTTTAGCCACCTTATGCCAACTCACGGGAGTCGGGTCCACGTATATACCTCATATAGGATCGTCGCCACCATACTACTTCATTCTGGAATCTCCACCGCGTACACAGTTGTTAAAGTGATTTTCGGTATCGACAGAGAGTATGCCCATATCTGATCCCGGTCTCTTTAACAACCAATCGTTATTATAACACCGCGGTCCTTTCAAAATAGTTTATACTTCAAAACCAAAATATCCTTTCTATTTCAAAAACCAAGTCAATACGATATCATTTCCATTTTTAAATATATTCACTTCCAAAACCATAGTGCTTTCAAAGTTATAACACTTTCGAAACCATAAGCCCTTTAAAAATCAAAACACTTCGGAAATCACAACTTTTTGAAATCATAGTACTTTAAAAATCATAACACTTCCCTTCAAACAGTTTAGATATTAATAATAGTATATAAAATAAAATGGTTTATAAATTAGTTTATATAAAATAGTTATAAGTTAAAATAATTTATATTAAAATAATTAGTATATTTAAAATTGTTTATATTAAAATAGTTTATATTTAAAATAGTTATATTAAAAACAGTTTATATTAAAAATAGTTTATAAAATAGTTTATATATAATTTAAAATACTTTATATAATAAAATAGCTTCCCCAAATTTCACAAATCGATTCAAAATCAACTCGAATCCCAAAATTCAAATTTTATCAAATCTCAAATCATCAATTTCAATTCAATTCAGTTTCTCAATAAACCATTTCAAATTATCGATTTCAAATACATAATTGAACCATAAAAATAAGTCATTTCAATTTCAATATATTTCAAAGCTTTAAATATTCAACATTTCAAAACTAAATTCGATAATTTCACATATATATATCAAATTCACTTTACTATTATTTAGTTTTGAAATATTTACTTAATCATTTCAATAACATCTAAATACAACTTCAATTTACAAATTTAAATTACAAAATATCCCATTTAAATTTATATAAGTTTGAAATATTGATTTAAGTCACTTTTAATCAAATTCAAGTTATAAAACATATCTTTAAGATTTCAAATTTAATCAATTTCAAATCAAACTTATTTAAGTAAAATTCTTAAATAAATATAATTTCAAATCGATTTCAAAATTATCTTTCCAACCTGAATCATTATAAACTCTATATTTGAAAATATATATATTAAATAAATACTTAAACATATTATATATCAACTTCATTAAATCAACTTTAATAAATCATTAAAATCAATATTTATTAAAACCATATATTTCCTTTCAAAACCATAGAAATCATTTTCAAAATATTTATATATAGACCAACGGTATCTGTATATAATTTTCTATCCTATGGTCAAGTGATACAGATATTTATCATTTCAATCCGCAATTTAAATATATACGGGTGTATATCTTTTCAACCCGCAATCCCAAATTCAATTTAAATGAAAATCGCTTGGGTTTATCATTTCAACCCAGAACGATTTTCTCATATTCTACAGATCGTTCGGGTATGTATCATTTCAACCCATAGTGAATTCTATACTAACAGGGAACTTGCAGAATGATAACAGATATGATAATAATATAACAACAATAACAGGCATATATCATCCGTGATAAATAACAATAATGGTGTCAGATGTCACAAGTGAACAGATACAGATAATGGCATATATATAGCAATGTAAATAACTAACAGCAGCATATTTCAGTTGTCGTTTCAATTGAAATCAAATTTAATAAATATAAGAACATTAATCATGAGTGATTGCTCACCTTTCGAGGCTAGAGAGAGATGAACAAGAATGGAGTCGAGTTACGAATCCAAGCACGAATTCCAAAGCAAAGCAAGATTGGCACGAATTCGACGAATAGAGCTGATAACAGAAATTGATGAAAGCGGATCAGATCAGATTGACAGAAACAGAATATATATATATGTTATATTTATTTCAAATCAATAATAATTAAACACATATTAAATTGAATGTATATATCTCAAAATCATTACTTTAAATAAACACATAAATAAACAACATATCTACATAATATAATTTGAAATAAACAAATAACTTTCAAAACTTATATATATATATATGCACATATAAATAACAACAATTGCAACTATAGACCTATCCATATATATGAACTAACATAATATGTTCAAACAACAGGATCAAATACCAGATGTAAACAAATATATATGTAACTTACTTTATAATACATATATACTAACTGAAACATATTATATATAAATTAAACTAACATAAACAATATACTGTAGCATAAATCTTATTATATAAACAGTGCTTGCATTGAATCAAGTATATATATTACACTTTAAACAACTTGGATAGCTTTTCATACTTTAAAATATATAGCAGCAGGATATGAGCAAACTGTATACACTTATAAACTTATACATCTAATATATACACGTATACAAATATAACCAGAAAAATAACAAAACAAACATATGTATATATGAGTAATGTATACATCATACTTTAAAACTATACTTAACACAATGTTTATTAAACAATATATATACAATGTATATGTGGATAAACAACAGACCAAGACTTCAATATATATAATACTTGAAAAACCAATATGAATATACCTTGTAAACAACAATACAAGTTATATACGTACCCTATATATATATAACAAATTATACCAACTTATATACTTATATATATATAAACAGACATATACAGACTTGTCTTTATCTACTAGTATGTATATAACTATTATTATTATTATATATTTTGCTGCAAACTGTAAAACTCATATAACATAACAACTTATCTATAATATATAAACCTATACAAATGTATATATATCGAACACTATTAAAAATATTAACAAAATATCTTTGAAACATAAACTGTGACATATACAAATTATATGTAAATACATATATATGGACAAAATTTCATGTTATTAAACAATATAATTTAAAAGCACGGAACACAATAGCAAGAGTTGCAACCAATATAAATATGCATTTCCTATTATATTAAACCGACGTACACTTACTTATATACATATGTTGATATACAAACATTATATAACTAATATAAAACTTTAAGTATAACTAACCTGATATATATATATATATATACCTTATAAATAAGCATCAGCCAGAGATGAACAGCATGAGGAGTTGCGTGGGCTTGCGCCAGGCCAGAGGAAGGGGAGGAGGCCGAGCATGGGGAGAAGGCGGAGGTGGAAGTCTCGGCTTGAATTGTTGGTGATGGCTGTTGGGTTCGAGTAGGGCTGAGCGAGCTTTGGTAGGAAGGCATGGGTCAGAGAAAGGTTGGATTCGGTTGCTGGTGAGGCGCAAGGCCAAGGCTTGGGTGGTGGCACGTGTTGGGGTGGGGTTTGGAGAGGGAAGGACGCGCGTGAGAAGTGACTGAAGCACGGGGACGAAAGGAGCACGAGAATTCTAGAGGTAGTAGGCTAAATTTAGGAGAAGCACATAGCAACTAAAAGGAAAAAGAAAAATGCAAACGAATTAAAAATAGTATTGAACCAGAAAGAAAAAAATATGAAACGACACAAATAAATATTGAAATGGTAAGAATATCAAAGGTTGAACATTGACTACCAGGAAAAATAAAAGCTGATGGCTATTCGCTGTCTCAGGGAGCAACGAAAAGGCACAGATCCAAATACGAAACCGATACGACCGATCGGTTCACGGATTTCGTCGTATCTCAAACTCTTAAATGCACGGATGAATATACCGCAGAGATCAGCACGACAAGATGATCAAAACGCTATACAGATATTAGTGATAGGATCATCTAATCAAAAGTCGATAATCGGTACCGAAAATGCTGCTAATTTGACAGAAATAAGATAAATGGAGCAATAGAAGTCCAAATTTAATGAAATGAAATAAGACGTCTCAATCAGAAGATGATTTACAAATTTTCTATGTAAAAATATTCAGGTTTGGAAAACATTTTATTATCATCTATTATTAACTGATATAAAATTGAAATAAAATTACACAATAAAGTAAACTTCCATATTATTTGATGAAAATTTACTAGTTGCTATGTTTAATTAGACGTATTCCAAATATCAAATTTATATTTCAAAATTTTATCGTTTAAAAATTTCACAAAATTTCAATTATATATACAAATAAAACAATTAAAAATTATTAAAAATTTACGGGTCGTTACATTTTGAGTCACCAAATTTGAATATTTAATTTATTTAAATATTCGGATTTGAATTTAAATATATTAAATCATAAGTTTCCAATAACTGCTTGTTTTTTATAACATATTTCTAATTTAATTTATAGAATTTTTCCATAATATTTAATTTGGAAAATATTTAAATTTGTCGTTTGACGTATTTTACGTCGAATGTTGTTATTTTTGAAAATAATAGAATTTGGTAATCGGTGTGTTTTAATGCTGTTTAGTGATTGCGTCACATTTCTGTATGCAATCATATGTTATTTTCTATCATTCGCGGCTCGTACACGGATGTGATATTATGTGATAGGTACCGAAATCTGTTCATATTCAAACCCTCTAGAAACACACAAACATACACATACAGTTTGCACACCCCTTTCCTTCAAATCACCTGTACTCAGCAACATTTTAGTTCCTCTGTCTCCACTATCTTCCTCGTTTCCCTTTACTCCACAACCTTTTGTTCCCTTGTTCCTCTGATCAATTATGTACATATATACATAGATCAACACAGAGAGGAGAACCACCTTTACTTCATCTTCATTTCATTCATCATCCTGTACCATCAAAAATCAAGAAAATAAACTCCATCCACAAATTCAAAAAATCCATATATTCAAATCCGTAGATAATTAGCCTATGCGACCAAGAAAAAGTTGTCAGCCTTGGTCCCTAGTATTTTTATAAATTGATTCCTCAAGATTTCATCGAGCGACGACCGAGATATCATCAAAATATAGTATGAGGCTAAATTTTGTTCGAAACTTCAAAAATTAAATTCTCCTAATCCAAGATGAATTAGTCGATGGCGTCAGCGTCATGGGAATCATATGCAGATGTAGGATTTTGATATAAGTTCGATGAAGTTTCGTAATGGTCAACGATGGAGGTTGAAAAGTAGGATTTGGGTTAGTCGGGGATATAGGCGACGATAAGAGGAACGGGGAGTGGCATTACATTTGTCATTGCAAGGAACATCGAGTGGTGCTTGTAATGACCCAAAAACTCGGCCTTCGAAAATCGGCACTCGTACTTCACTTGTACTCAAAATGCCACAGATTCAAACGCCGAATCTGGTTCACCGGAGCTTATAACACCATTAAGTATAACAAGACAACGGAATAAAGAAATCAATGATATCATATACAACTCCAATGAATACAATATCCAGAATGATATACAACAATGATATCAATATGATACAACAATATAAGAGATATGATACAAGAAATAGCAGCGGAAAGAAAATAGATAACACCAGCAGCGGATAGAATGTCTCCAATAGAATGCTCCAAGATAAGCAACGTCAGTCCATGAACTCCAAGAACTGAACTAGCTCCAGATAATCTACTAAACCTGAATATTTGAAAACCCCAACTCAAGACTGCCCGTGTGGAAAATTATGAGCACCCAGAGTTTAGGAAAGGAACAATAAACTCCGAGTCAGTCGTGGGACTGGTGTGAGTAACAAAAACAGTTTATCTTTAAAACAACACAAAGGATTTTAAACATTGAAATCCGCAATGCTTTTGGAAAATGAAACTACCATAAGACCTCCCGCCACACACATAATGCAAACACATAATTGGAGGAGATTTCTTCTTATGATAGTCAAATATGCTTACTACGCAAAGAAAATTCTTTTGATATTATTACTAGTGCATAGTGTGAAAATCCTTTCGAAAATACGATATTAATCTTAACCAGCATAGGTACCATTATATTATGCCTACTATAGCTGCTATGTTAAATAGCAGGTTCTACAACTAATACCGTACAAGGTTCATATTGGAAGATGGATTTCCAACAAATGGTCAAGCTAAGGAACTTCCTACTGCCACATGGGATCGCCTCTGGCCGGACGTCCCGAGAACTAACTAGCTCTCTACCAACACAAGGTCGGGTTACCCCTGTAACAGGTAACTCATGAATATGTCATCCCCCGGTCCTTTGGGACCTTTATCCGAGCGCTCGGTAACATCACACATAATAAATAAAGTGTGTCCATATGAGTAAGTATCTGGGCTCCATACGATGATACCACCCTTTTCCAGAAGGAAATGACATATCCTAAAGGGCGCGACCCTCATAACCTTGCCGCATCATTCCTGTTTCGACCATTTCCGGTTTGTGAGGTTCGATGAGGTTTCGTCCACAAATCTACGCTTTTTCACAAAGCCATGCTTTGATCACAAATGATCAATAAATGATCAACACATAGCAACACTCAGCATGCCACATTACCAAATTGGGAGTATATCGCCGATAACCTTCAACTACATAACCTCTGAGCTCGTACGTCTAAGAGAAGGGTGTTAAGCTAAGAGAATAAATTCTCCGCCACCAACAGAAATGTGTTTGAAAGAGATCAGCTTTATATCTCAAAGTGTAATGTCAGACATGTAACCATACAAGCCGGGTTCGAACAGAACCGAGGGCACTTCCGAAGAAGCCATTGAAATCCGGGTATTCACAATCCCGATCGGATTTCCCATCACTCAGGAAATCTCTATACCGGCGCGACTCAATGCAGAGACAATCGATAGGTTATCCTATCGTTCTCGCAAATACCCGGTATTCACCACCGGTCTTCAATTGCAATCCATATACGACGTATCATTATTCGGAATGGGTTATGTGACACAAAGGTCCTCTCCCGACTAAACCGAATAGTGAGCGTGATATTTAAAAACATATGGATATTGGGATTTTAGTTAAGTCACAACTTATTACCCAAAATCTTTTCTTTTAAATGGTCTAAAAAAATTACCATTTTAATCTTTTAAATAAAAGATTCAATTCACAAAGTTCACCCAGTTTCACAAAGATTCATTCATAGATTTCCAAATCAATTTCCATTTCAATTGGATTAACTCGTTAAGTCTTGAAAACAAAGATTTAACTGATAGTTTTCAAAAATCATTCCAAAGATTTATTCGTAATTTGGAAAACAACTTCAATTCAAATTTGAAATTCCTTTAATTCAAATTGGAAATCCATTTCTTATATAAGAGC
Source organism: Allium fistulosum (assembly GCA_030737815.1). Classification (NCBI taxonomy): domain Eukaryota; kingdom Viridiplantae; phylum Streptophyta; class Magnoliopsida; order Asparagales; family Amaryllidaceae; genus Allium; species Allium fistulosum. The sequence continues at coordinate 514,078,774 of CM060906.1, read as the reverse complement.
TTTTATCAGTTGAAACAATTTAGTTTTCCAAATCATTGAATTCAATTTCAAATATTGAATTCGAATTTAAATCAAATTATTAAGATATCAAGTTTTATTAAGTTATTTAGAATAACTTTACATTTGAAACTCATTTGCAAAGCTCTTAATTTCAATTTCCAAAACTATTTGGATTCAAAAATTCAATCTTCAAAATTATCAAAAAATCTGCGACTTAACTGGTTTCCACGTGAAATCCATATTTTTGTGTGTATGGTGTAGTCCAAGGGTTTTACATAGTAGTGCAACATCATCCAATTATCACAGATCAGAATACAGAAATATAGTTGATAAGCGATATAAACTATAACGCTTATCGTTCATTCACAGATCACAGAAATATATCACAGATAATAAATTATATCACAGATAATTAACTACATTACAGATCACACACAAATCGTAATATTTCACAAAGCCTCACAATTCAAAGATATCAAACAATTCAATTATTCAGTCAAGTCCAAACATTCACAAGTAGGATCAATTAATATCTGATTTTAATTAATTTATACTAGATTAATTACTTATGAATAACTACAAATCTTGGTTAATTAATCATTAATTAATGATAAAGCATTTTAATTAATTGACCTTTAATCATTTATCAATTGACCTTTAATTAATTAATTATCCTCAAATTAATTACCTTAATTAATAAATCATATTAATTAATTAACCTTTAAACCAATTACATAATTAATTAACTCCTTAATTGCTTTCACTAAGTAATTAACAATTTACAATTGATTATCTTAATTAATCTAATTAATTATCAAAATTAATCACATTAATTTAATTACCTAATAATTTGTAGTTAATTATCTTCATTAACTAATAACATTTCTTTAATTGCTTTCTTGAGAAATTATCTTAGATTAATTCATTATTAATCATTTCTAATTATAAATTAATCAAAATTATTTATTTATAAATTAAATAAATCATTCTTTAATTACCTTATTAATTTAAATCATTTTATTACTTTAATTATCTCTAAGATAATTAATTTCTTTATTAATGATTTCATTAACATTTAAGTGTATTTTAAACATTACACTTTAAATTTAAATTCAAATTACATTTTGAATTTAAGATTCCAAAATGATTATATATTTAAACATTTACCAAATTTAAATATCCACTTATAAACCTATATAAGAAATTTCTAACTAAATTACTTAAATTTTTATTTAAAATTTAAGCTTTAAAATACATTACATTTAATCTTGAAAATTCAAGTTAAAACAATTTATTTAACTTTTCACTCAAAATCTTTTTTATAAAAGAATTTAATCAAAATCCAATTCAAATATTTATTTGAAAACAAATTACTTTAGAAAGCTATTTGATTTAAACTTGTTTAAAACATTCAGATTTAAAAACTGATTTAAATCACAGATTTGAATTCAAGAAACTTGAATCCATATCTAAACATTTGATTTAAACTTGGCTTTAAACTTTGATTTAAAACTTTGATTTAAACTTGCTTTTAAAACCTTGATTTTAAATTCTTGATTTAAAATCCGAATTCATTTTAAAAGCTTAAGATTCTAAAGTTTATATGAAAACTAAACTTAACTTTTGAATTTAAACCTGGCTTAAATTCTGGTTTCAGATTTTAAATTAAATTTTAAAATCTTGAAAACTGTTAGGTTTTTAAAAACCTGAAACCCTCTTTTAAATATTTTAAAACTTTAAGATTTCAAATCCATTTTGAATCTAACTTCATCTAGATTTAAACTTATTTTTAAATCTATCTCATAATTTAAATTCTATTTAAATTTGCTTTAAATTCAAAATTTATAGTCAGGTTTACTAAAACCTGTAGCAAGACAAAAACACCCCGAGGCAACTATCTAAACTTCGAGTCCAAACCCCTATTGCTTTGAGAAATCACTCGAATAACTCTAGTAAATCCCGAGTGTAAATCTTCTGCACAAACAATAGTTCACCAGAAAATAAAATGCACGGTGCACATACACCGTGGCTCTGGCCAACTCTGGCCAACCACCGGACCTCCATCCCATCAACGACCATCACCTGACACCATCACGGCCTTCTAGATCCACCATAGTTGCTCGAATCAAAATCGAGAAGAAAATTCCCAAACCTGGAACACAGACTGCCAACCAACATCCAAAACCTGGAAACTTCGTCGTACTCCAAATTCCGACCACCTGAGAGCCATCACCACCGGCCATAGCTTCGACTACCACCCCTCTACTAATCCCCAAAAGCACGTTGAACTCGATGCACTATGGAGTTCAAACTGACCCAAATTCCAATCTAGGCAAAAATTAGGTTTAGAAAATCCAAATGTGAATCATTGCCACCACCATGCTCAGACCAACCACCAGTCAATTTTCCCATCACCTCCGGTCACACTCCTACCTCCAGACAGAATCCCAGCCTTCCAGATCAATAGAATTGCCAGAGGCAACCAAAAATCCCCAAAACAATCAACACAGAAATGCCTACTCTAGACTCAACTAAAAAATGTGAAATTAGTTTTAAAAATCCAAATTTCAGATAATAATTCAAGATATAAACCTGTATTAATAATTTAAGATGATTGAAATTTCACTCATGTTAATCATTAACCGTCCTTAGGTTTTTTTTCAGAACAGTTCTACTTTATTTAACTAAAATACAAATTTTAAAATTTGCTTTATGATCAAACAAACACATTTGTTTGAATACTGAGTCCTATCAACCAATAGATTAAGCATAGATGATTTTTTTGTTTTAAATCTGAGCTTGAAATTTTATAAACAGAGATGTTTCCAGATCACTAAACATGCAGGCATCATATATACACAGAATTGCATAAATATATATACATATAAACATACTCATTTCAGACATAAGCAACATATGTGAATATACTTAAGCATTTTTAAATTTAAGTTACTCACAGTATTGTTTCCAGAAAAGAACAGAGCTTGATGATGAAACAGACTTGAAGTCTTCTTTCTGCCTTTACTTCCCTTGTTGAATTTATTTAAGTTGTTTAAGTTGAGATTTTTGGTTTATGGTTGAGATGATATTTACTTCAGTTTTATTTAGTTTGAAGGAACGAATTGAATTGGAAAGCTTGATACATATAAATTGAGTTTTCTGGTGATAATATAATGTTTGTATAGGTGATGATATTATTTTTTGTACAAAATAGACAGAGATCTTTTAATCTTTGTTGGCTAAAAATGAAGTGTTGGTGGCTAAAGAGATGATGGCATTAATGGTGTTGTACAAACAAATATATATATTTGCTTTCCTTCATTTCGGCTGATGGATATAAGGTAGTGTACTAGAGACATTTGCCTTAATTATCATGTACAACATACCTTATTTTATTTGCTTTATACATATATTTATTTATTTATTTGTTTCTTTCTTTTTATTTGCTTACAACTTATGCAGGCTGGTACACTTGCTTTTGTGTGCTTGCATTAATTAACTTGGCTTGTTTGATAAGCCTTCATAGATATTTATGTTTTTATTTGTTCAACTTGACTATATTTATATATTCTTCTTTTATTTGAATACTTGAATATATTTTAGTGTTTGTATTTAACTTGTCTTTATATTTGAATGTATTTTATTTTCTTTAAATCTTATTATTTTGTACTATAAATAAATTTCTATTTTTATTAAAATTTATCTTATATTAATTTCTATTTCTAGTTTAAATATTAATTATTATTATATTCATTTGGTAGTATAAGTGAATTTCTAGATTTTATCCAATGTATTTATTCCATATTTTTATATCATATATATATATTTTCATTTTTAAACCATTTATTTACAATTTAAATTCAAATCAAAAATATATATATATATATACATATATATTATTTCAAATTTACTCATATATGTTCAAACACATATATATTCACATATATATAATATTTACAATACTTTTAAATTTAAATGATTTATACAAAATTTTATTTTGAATTCGGGGAAACTCGTATCACTTTATTAATTAATTTAACAAATTATTATTCAAAAATTAATTTAATTATCAATTTAAATTTATATAAAATCCGGGGTCGTTACAGACTTTCCCCCTTAAAAGAATTTCGCCCTCGAAATTGCCAAGGAGACACAAAGATAGATGAAAAACATTTCATCAAATCAAACTGAATATCTATTCTGCATTTGGCTCACCAAATCAGAATATCAATAATAGATACAAGAACGAATCTATTGAATTCTTTCACACGATATTCGAGTTATCCAGATCTACGAAATATGCAGGACATCGGTTAGTCCGAAGGGATAACTAACCATTCGTAGAATATATTGAGACCCAAAGAATAGATAGATATTTGGATACAATTTCAAAACTTTCTTTAGTTTAGAACTAAAGCATACCTATCAACCAAAGCAAACAAGGCAACCAATACATCCAAACAACAATTTGGGTCTATCCGGATGTTACGTCCCATATTAATATATCGAATCTTTTCCTGGATCTACCAGGAACTATCGAAGAATTGAAAAGATGACGAACAAAAGATATTGATAGAGAAAAGATTGTTTCCTTGTTGTTACAAGGTATTGACCATTATAGTCATATTCCCATGTCCTCTATCTCATCCTCTTCTTGCACTCATACATACTATCGGTGGATAGTAAGAGAATTTACTGAGGCTTTCGAACGGATATCTGAGAAATACTCATTCTAGGGTTTACTTAACCCTATCTCTAATGACCTACTTAATGTGTTATACTCCTGAGCTAAAGTTTTACCCTCAGCTCTGATACCACTTGTAATGACCCAAAAACTCGGCCTTCGAAAATCGGCACTCGTACTTCACTTGTACTCAAAATGCCACAGATTCAAATGCCGAATTTGGTTCACCGGAGCTTATAACACCATTAAGTATAACAACACAGTGGAATAAAGAATCAATGATATCATATACAACTCCAATGAATACAATATACAGAATGATATACAACAATGATATCAATATGATACAACAATATCAGAGATATGATACAAGAAATAGCAGCAGAAAGAAAATAGATAACACTAGCAGCGGATAGAATGTCTCCAATAGAATGCTCCAAGATAAGCAACGTCAGTCCATGAACTCCAAGAACTGAACTAGCTCTAGATAATCTACTAAACCTGAATATCTGAAAACCCCAACTCTAGACTGCCCGTGTGGAAAATTATGAGCACCCAGAGTTTAGGAAGGGAACAATAAACTCCGAGTCAGTCGTGGGACTGGTGTGAGTAACAAAAACAGTTTATCTTTAAAACAACACAAAGGATTTTAAACATTGAAATCCGCAATGCTTTTGGAAAATGAAACTACCATAAGACCTCCCGCTACACACACAACGCAAACGCAGAATTGGAGGAGATTTCTTCTTATGATAGTCAAATATGCTTACTACGCAAAGAAAACTCTTTTGATATTATTACTAGTGCATAGTGTGAAAATCCTTTTGAAAATACAATATTAATCTTAGCCAGCATAGGTACCATTATATTATGCCTACTATAGCTGCTATGTTAAATAGCAGGTTCTACAACTAATACCGTACAAGGTTCGTATTGGAAGATGGATTTCCAACAAATGGTCAGGCTAAGGAACTTCCTACTGCCACATGGGATCGCCTCTGGATGGACGTCCCGAGAACTAACTAGCTCTCTGCCAACACAAGGCTGGGTTACCCCTGTAACAGGTAACTCACGAATATGTCATCCCCCAGTCCTTTGGGACCTTTATCCGAGCGCTCGGTAACCAACATCACACATAATAAATAAAGTGTGTCCACATGAGTAAGTATCTGGGCTCCATACCATGATACCACCCTTTGCCAGAAGGAAATGACATACCCTAAAGGGCGCGACCCTCATAACCTTGCCGCATCATTCCTGTTTCGACCATTTCCGGTCTGTGAGGTTCGATGATGTTTCGTCCACAAAGCTACGCTTTTTCACAAAGCCATGCCTTGATCATAAATGATCAATAAATAATCAACACACAACAACACTCAACATGCCACATTACCAAATTGGGAGTATATCGCTGATAACCTTCAACTACATAACCTCTGAGCTCGTACGTCTTAGAGAAGGGTGTTAAGCTAAGAGAATAAATTCTCCGCCACCAACAGAAATGTGTTTGAAAGAGATCAGCTTTATATCTCAAAGTGTAATGTCAGACATGTAACCATACAAGTCTATTCCGGGTTCGAACAGAACCGAAGGCACTTCTGAAGAAGCCCTTGAAATCCGGGTATTCACAATCCCGATCGGATTTCCCATCACTTAGGAAATCTCTATACCGGCGCGACTCAGTGCAGAGACAATCGATAGGTTATCCTATAGTTCTCGCAAATACCCAGTCTTCACCACCGGTCTTCAACTGCAATCCATATACGACGTATCATTATTCGGAATAGGTTATGTGACACAAAGGTCCTCTCCCGGCTAAACCGAATAGTGAGCGTAATATTTTAAAACATATGGATATTCGAATTTCAGTTAAGTCACAACTTATTACCCAAAATCTTTTCTTTTAAATGGTCTAAACAAATTACCATTTTAATCTTTTAAATAAAAGATTCAATTCACAAAGTTCACCCAGTTTCACAAAGATTCATTCATAGATTTCCAAATCAATTTCCATTTCAATTGGATTAACTCATTAAGTCTTGAAAACAAAGATTTAACTGATAGTTTTCAAAAATCATTCCAAAGATTTATTCGTAATTTGGAAAACCACTTCAATTCAAATTTGAAATTCCTTTAATTCAAATTGGAAATCCATTTCTTATATAAGAGCTTTTATCAGTTGAAACAATTTAGTTTTCCAAATCATTGAATTCAATTTCAAATATTGAATTCGAATTTAAATCAAATTATTAAGATATCAAGTTTTATTAAGTTATTTAGAATAACTTTACATTTGAAACTCATTTGCAAAGCTCTGAATTTCAATTTCCAAAACTATTTGGATTCAAAAATTCAATCTTCAAAATTATCAAAAAATCTACGACTTAACTGATTTCCACGTGAAATCCATATTTGTGTGTGTATGGTGTAGTCCAGGGGTTTTACACAGTAGTGCAACATCATCTAATTATCACAGATCAGAATACAGAAATATAGTTGATAAGCGATATAAACTATAACGCTTATCGTTCATTCACAGATCACAGAAATATATCACAGATAATAAATTATATCACAGATAATTAACTACATTACAGATCACACACAAATCGTAATATGTCACAAAGCATCACAATTCAGAGATATCAAACAATTCAATTATTCAGTCAAGTCCAAACATTCATAAGTAGGATTAATTAATATCTGATTTTAATTAATTTATACCAGATTAATTACTTATGAACAACTACAAATCTTGGTTAATTAATCAATAATGAATGATAAACCATTTTAATTAATTGACCTTTAATCATTTATTAATTGACCTTTAATTAATTAATTATCCTCAAATTAATTACCTTAATTAATAAATCATATTAATTAATTAACCTTTAAACCAATTACATAATTAATTAACCCCTTAATTGCTTTCACTAAGTAATTAACAATTTACAATTGATTATCTTAATTAATCTAATTAATTATCAAAATTAATCACATTAATTTAATTACCTAATAATTTCTAGTTAATTATCTTCATTAACTAATAACATTTCTTTAATTGCTTTCTTGAGAAATTATCTTAGATTAATTCATTATTAATCATTTCTAATTATAAATTAATCTAAATTATTTATTTGTAAATTAAATGAATCATTCATTAATTACCTTATTAATTTAAATCATTTTATTACCTTAATTATCTCTAAGATAATTAATTTCTTTATTGATGATTTCATTAACATTTAAGTGTATTTTAAACATTACACTTTAAATTTAAATTCAAATTACATTTTGAATTTAAGATTCCAAAATGATTATATATTTAAACATTTACCAAATTTAAATATCCACTTATAAACCTATATAAGAAAGTTCTAACTAAATTACTTAAATTTTTATTTAAAATTTAAGCTTTAAAATACATTACATTTAATCTTGAAAATTCAAGTTAAAATAATTTATTTAACTTTTCACTCAAAATCCTTTTTATAAAAGAATTTAATCAAAATCCAATTCAAATATTTATTTGAAAACAAATTACTTTAGAAAGCTATTTGATTTAAACCTGTTTAAAACATTCAGATTTAAAAACTGATTTAAATCACAGATTTGAATTCAAGAAACTTGAATCCATATCTAAACATTTGATTTATACTTGGCTTTAAACTTTGATTTAAAACTTTGATTTAAACTTGCTTTTAAAACCTTGATTTTAAATTCTTGATTAAAATCCGAATTCATTTTAAAAGCTTAAGTTTAAAAAGTTTGTTTGAAAACTAAACTTAACTTTTGAATTTAAACCCGGCTTAAATTCTGGTTTCAGATTTTAAATTAAATTTTAAAATCTTGAAAATTGTCAGGTTTTTAAAAACCTGAAACCCTCTTTTAAATATTTTAAAACTTTAAGATTTCAAAGCCATTTTGAATCTAACTTCATCTAGATTTAAACTTATTTTTAAATCTATCTCATAATTTAAATTCTATTTAAATTTGCTTTAAATTCAAAATTTACAGTCAGGTTTACTAAAACCTGTAGCAAGACAAAAACACCCCGAGGCAACTATCTAAACTTCGAGTCCAAACCCCTATTGCTTTTAGAAATCACTCGAATAACTCGAGTAAATCCCGAGTGCAAATCTTCTGCACAAACAATAGTTCACTAAAAAATAAAATGCACGGTGCACATACACCGTGGCTCTGGCCAACTCCGGCCAACCACCAGACCTCCATCCCATCAATGACCATCACCTGACACCATCACGGCCTTCCAGATCCACCATAGTTGCTCGAATCAAAATCGAGAAGAAAATTCCCAAACCTGGAACACAGACTGCTAACCAACTTCCAAAACCTGGAAACTTCGTCGTACTCCAAATTCCGACCACCTGAGAGCCATCACCACCGGCCATATCTTCGACTACCACCCCTCTACTAATCCCCGAAAGCACGTTGAACTCGATGCACTATGGAGTTCAAACTGACCCAAATTCCAATCCAGGCAAAAACTATGTTTAGAAAATCCAAATGTCAATCATTGCCACCACCATGCTCAGACCAACCACCAGTCAATTTTCCCATCACCTCCGGTCAGACTCCTACCTCCAAACAGAATCCCAGCCTTCCATATCAATAGGATTGCCAGAGGCAACCAAAAATCCCCAAAACAACCAACACAGAAATGCCTACTCCAGACTCAACTAAAAAATGTGAAATTAGTTTTAAAAATCCAAATTTCAGATAATAATTCAAGATATAAACCTGTATTAATTATTTAAGATGATTGAAATTTCACTCATGTTAATCATTAACTGTCCTTAGGTTTTTTTTTCAGAACAGTTCTACTTTATTTAACTAAAATACAAATTTTAAATTTTGCTTTATGATCAAACAAACACATTTGTTTGAATACTGAGTCCTATCAACCAATAGATTAAGCAGAGATGATTTTTTTTGTTTTAAATCTGAGCTTGAAATTTTATAAACAGAGATGTTTCCAGATCACTAAACATGCAGGCATCATATATACACAGAATTGCATAAATATATATATACATATAAACATACTCATTTCAGACATAAGCAACATATGTGAATATACTTAAGCATTTTTAAATTTAAGTTACTCACAGTATTGTTTCCAGAAAAGAACAGAGCTTGATGATGAAACAAACTTGAAGTCTTCTTTCTGCCTTTACTTCTCTTGTTGAATTTATTTAAGTTGTTTAAGTTGAGATTTTTGGTTTATGGTTGAGATGATATTTACTTCAGGTTTATTTAGTTTGAAGGAACAAATTGAATTGGAAAGCTTGATACATATAAATTGAGTTTTCTGGTGATAATATAATGTTTGTACAGGTGATGATATTATTTTTTGTACAAAATAGACAGAGATCTTTTAATCTTTATTGGCTGAAAATGAAGTGTTGGTGGCTAAAGAGATGATGGCATTAATGGTGTTGTACAAACAAATATATATATGTGCTTTCCTTCATTTCGGTTGATGGATATAAGGTAGTGTACTAGAGACATTTGCCTTAATTATCATGTACAACATACCTTATTTTAATTACTTTATACATATATTTATTTATTTATTTGTTTCTTTCTTTTTATTTGCTTACAACTTATGCAGGCTGGTACACTTGCTTTTGTGCGCTTGCATTAATTAACTTGGCTTGTTTGATAAGCCTTCATAGATATTTATGTTTTTATTTTTTCAACTTGACTATATTTATATATTCTTCTTTTATTTGAATACTTGAATATATTTTAGTGTTTGTATTTAACTTGTCTTTATATTTAAATGTATTTTATTTTCTTTAAATCTTATTATTTTGTAATATAAATAAATTTCTATTTTTTATTAAAATTTATCTTATATTAATTTCTATTTCTAGTTTAAATATTAATTATTATTATATTCATTTGGTAGTATAAGTGAATTTCTAGATTTTATCCAATGTATTTATTCCATATTTTTATATCATATATATATATTTTCATTTTAAACCATTTATTTACAATTTAAATTCAAATCAAATATATATATATATACATATATATTATTTCAAATTTACTCATATATGTTCAAACACATATATATTCACATATATATAATATTTATAATATTTTTAAATTTAAATGATTTATACAAAATTTTATTTTGAATTCGGGGAAACTCGCATCACTTTATTAATTAATTTAACAAATTTTTATTCAAAAATTAATTTAATTATCAATTTAAATTTATATAAAATCCGGGGTCGTTACAGGTGGAGTTTGATGGAGTCAGGTGCTTGTTTCGATGACCGCGACATGGATTTGTCGCGATTTGGGAACATTAGTAAGTTCGCAAGTGGGCTTTGTCAATTTCCGTTTGAAGAGGCCGGATGCATCGTGGCGAGGTGCTGATGAAGCTTGTGTGCAGAGCGATGTGCTGGTGAGCTTGGATGGGCGGGAGGAAGTCTAGACCTCGTGTGCATGTGTACATCCATACACGTTAATGGATACAGGGGAATGAAGAAGAAGAGGGAAGAAGAAGAAGACTGTGCATGCGGGTAGGGTATGAAGTTTTGGGCAAGTGAGCCTAGGCCCATGTGCATTTTGGTGAGATAATATATATGTTTTGGTTATTTAAATATTGATAAATGTTGTAAACTTAAAATGGCGATAACTTGGTCGTTTGAAATCCGATTAATCTCTGGATTTTTGCTTGGACTCCTGTCCACGAGTACTATGCCATGACATAAATTGTTGGTTGTTTTAGTGTAGTATAAGTTAATGATAAATCAATACTGATTAATTAAAACTACATCAATTGGGATAATAATGTGGTTAAATTAATTTTACTTCATGGTATTATCTATTTGGCCAAATAAACACCATTATGTTAAAGTAAATTGAATAGAGTAATTTAGACATATGTTTATCAGAATAAAACACCGTTCCGCTAATTAAATTAATTAGAGACCTGTTTAACAGAATAAATCAATGTTATGTTATAATTCATGGGATAAATTATATTTAGACATTTATTGAGCAGAAATAAACCCCATTCTACTATTACATTTATTTGGACACTTATTTATATACTTATTGATTAATATTGGTTAAGTGTTGTATTAACAATTTGTTTGTTAATAATGGGTTTGATTTACATAGATGCCTGATTATGTAAATACCAATAATATAACTTGTAAAGTTAAATTAACTTAATGGTGACTTGTTTAAGTACCATTGTGATTGCTAAAGCTTTTTCCGAATTCTTATAGTTATGAATTTAAATCAAGTTCAATTTTTAACAATTACAAATGTTTATATAATTATTATTTTAGCAATGTTTCTTATATAATAATTATTTTATCTACAATGTTTAAACTTAAGTAATTTATATTATAAATATTATTTAATTATTAAGTTATATTCTAAATATGATACTTTAATGATATTTAAAGTGATTTTATAATAATTAGATTTTAAATTTAATTAATTATTTAAAATTTAATTATTATTTAAAGTTAACTATTTTATATTTTAAAAGTTATTATGTATTATTATTTTAGATAATATTATTTAAAAGTTAATTTATTATTATTATAATATTGTTTTAATATTTTGATTTATTGTTATATAAATAAGGTTTTAAAGGTAATTAATTATTAAGTTTAATTATTATATTATTTAACCTCGTTTTAAAGTTTATTATTATTATATTATTATCATTTGTTTAAAGTTTATTATTTTATTAATGATTGTTTAAAGTTATTATTTACTAATGTTGTTTAAAGATAACTAATTGTTTTATTTAAAATATTTTAAATAATAATTTTTTTTGTAAAAGGTGTTTAAAAATAATAAACTGTTTATTTAAAAAGGAATCGTTTTAAGTGAAAAGATTATATAAAGGTTTATTTCATAAAGAGGATTTATTTAAAGAGTTATAAATTGGGAAGCGGTCTTGGAATTAGAAAGAAACTTGGTTTTATAAAGGGTCTTAGAGATTTATAAAAGGAGATTTATAATTGGATTTAGAGCTTTATACTAGAGTTTTATAAATAAATTTGGAATTTATAAAGAAGATATTTATAAAATAAAAGAGTTTATAAAAAGGAAGAGTGTTTTGGATTATTGGAATCTCTGTTTTAAATAACATTTGCTTCGATCCATTTAATATTATTTTGTAGTAAGAAATCTTTCTTAAATGTTTGTAAATATACCTATACCATTGTATAAGTATATGGAAAGTGACCAAGTTTGAAAGTGAATAGTTTTGTAAATATACATATACCATTGAGATAAGTATATAAATGTTTTTCAAGTATTGAAAGAAGTATAAAAGGTTTGTAAAAATATCATTTATAAAGGTATTTTGAATTAAATATTTTGGAAAGAGATTTAATTAATGAAAGATTAATTTAAAAGGCTTGGTGTTTTCCGTGGAAATGTAATCTCTGTTTTGAATGTTTGTTTGTTTGATAGTTAAATAACAGACTGTCAAATCTTGACCTGTTTTGACTCAGGAAGGATAATTGTATATTCGAGTTCCCCGGTCAGGACTTGAATACTTTTTGCGTACTTCTAAAGAACCAAAATTGAGTTAGCTGGAAATTATCGCTTAGTTTGGAGACACCGGTATTTCGGATTTTTCCGAACCACTCCAAACTAATAACTTTTGTGATGAAGTACGATATGGAGATATACTATTCTTTCCGAGGGAGATTCCAAAATGGAAGATAGTAAAATTTTGAATGCTTATTCGATCCTGGAACAACTTGTATGGATGAATGCTAGCATTGCATCTCTACTTGGAGGGTAGTATTAGCATTCCAAAATGGTATGTTATTAGAAGAGGTAAAAGTGTAGCCTCATGCCTCACAACCCGAAAGAATGGCTAAAATAGGGTATGCAGCAGAGCCATGTGGTTAGCTACCGTTTGGAGCCGTCATCCCATTCTAGATTGTCCCTTAAAGTTGTTTTGCGCGCAGGCATCGAGGAGCAAAATAAAGCAACCTCAGTGTCAAAGGGGTAAGATACTGGCTTGTCAAGTTAAAGGGGCATGCCAGCTCTATGTAGCGAGGGACAGATGCATTTATAGCCCTTAGGTACATTTTCTAGAGGTGTATCATCGGAAGGTAGTCCCTTACCTTGCCATCGTTGGAACTCATTCTCCAATATGAACCTTTACGGATTTAAATATGCCCAACTATGTTGAAATGTGAGATGCAAGCATTTCAGCTATATTCCGTATTTATTTTAAACCTATACAATGTGATAATATCACTTGATTTTTTATAACAAAATGTTTTAGTTATTGTAAGGTAAAAAACCATCCGTGTTTATGTGTTACGTGGTCTTACGAGATACTTTTTATTTTGAAGATTTATCAGATTTAGTAATCCATATGATTTGTTTGGAGCTTTTCTCATGCTAGTATTACCAGACTTACCCGGGCGTTGTTTTCCTATAATGCTTGGGTCAGCCCGAGCAATTTTCCATATTTATCTACATCATTTGGAGCTTTCAGGGGATGAGCTGGATTTTCCAAGACATATTCACATATTTTATATTCTTCCGTTGTTTTTTTGCATTGATTTCTAATTGTATTACTCAGAATTTATAAGGACAGGGTGTTATAATTGTCAGGCTGATAATAGGTTAGTGCACCCTGATGTTGTGTATATAATAAAGTTGATTCTTTTTGTAAAGATCATTTGTTATATTATAAATTTCTGGTCATGTTTGTGAGATTTTGTTCTATCTTCTATTTCTTTCATCCCAACAATCTGCCTCTCCGGCACTTGGATATTCGGCGCATGAATACCGTGGATGTATTAGTCTTAATTTCTAAGGATCAAAAAGGTGGATCGTTACAAAATCCATGTTGTTGTTAAAGTTGACATCTTGCTTATGTATGTGATGATTTATGTATTTTTGGATGTCTTAACTTGGTTGTTTGGTTATGTGTGATGAAACTTAGTACCTTTGTATGCAAAAGAGATGAGAGATCATTGGGAATGATCAAAAGTGTTTAATTTTTTTCAAGATAAGGAAAAGATTTAAACTTTAATTAGTTTTCAAAAATAAAACTTTTATATAAGCTTTTAAAGAGAAATAAGTAAGAGTAAAGTTAGAAGTGAAGTTTAAAGTTAGATCTAAACTAAATCTAACTTTGACGAGTTGCATTTATAGCGATAGCCGCTATAAATACAGTTTGGAAAAAGTTAGTGTTTAGATTTTTAAAATGATTCATTTTGAAATGATTTTGAAAATTCTTTTTCAAAATGTTAATAGTTCAATGGTTAATTGCTTTGGTAATTAATTAAGAGTTTAATAACCGATTAATTAATTATTTAATTAAGATAATTATTAATTAATTGTAATTAAGTTAATTAATTAGGGTTTAATTAAGGATTAAAGTTAATTAATCTTAATTAATTAATCAAGGATGTTTTATTAATTATTAATTAAGTTAAAAGTTAATTAATTATTAATTTTATTTAAGTAAGTTTAATTATGTTTGATTAATAATTATATAATTAGGGTTAATTAATAATTAATTACTAATTAGGAAGGGTTTAATTAATTAATCTAATTGGATTCAATTAAGATACAATTAGGAATTATAAGGTTAATTAATATTTTAATTAGAGTTAATTAAGATTTAATTGGTAATTAAATAAGGATTTAATAGGTAATTAAAATAAGAATTGATTATTATTTAATAAAGGTTTAATTTTAAAATAAAGCAATTATTTTTAAGCCAACTCTCTTTTATAATTAAACCGATTTAAACCAAGGGATCTCTTGTCTATGTCATTAAGTAAACAACGACTATGAATAAGTTATACTAAACCTGGACATGTGTTAGCAGAATAAAACAACGTTTTGCTATAGCTTTAATTGAATTGATTATTCAAACAACTTTTAGCATAATAAATTCACGTTCTGCTACAACCAAACTTAATAGATTGTTTGGACATCCATTTAGTAGGAAAAACCACCCTCTTTCTATTAGGTTATTTTAGACCTGTATTTGCTGGTTGGTTTACACTCTCATGTTATTCCCTGATTTGTTTATGGATTGTATTTACATATATGATGACTCGTGTAAATGACTGTTATGTGACTTGGAAGACAAATTTAAATAAATGGTAAATGGATTTAATAATGTTGTGGTCACTAATCCTCCTTTCAAATTTGTAAAAGTTATGGTTTCTTTAAAGTGACTTCAATTCTATATCAATATAAGGTGAAGTGTTTTGAATAATTTTGGATATTTATAAAGGGAGTTTTATAAATTATTTTGGATATTTATAAGAGAATTTTTATAAATGACTTTTAGATATTCATAAAATATTTTTATAAATGATTTTTGGATGTTTGTAAAAGAGTTTTATTTGTGGATTTAGAATTTAAGCAAAGGACATTTACAAATGGAAATGATTTATAAAAAGGATTTATTGAAGAAATTCATAAAAAAGAATTTGAGAAATGGGATTTCCCTTAACTCACCTTCTTAATTATGGTAGTATGGACATTTGTTCCATGCTTAATACAGAAGGAATAGAGTGTTAGGTTATCTTTACCTTTAATTTAAATAACATTTTGTTTTGCTTCTTTTAATATGATTTTGAAATAAGAAATCTTTCACAATGTTTTGTGAATATACTTATGCCAATGAGATAAGTATATGAATATTTTGATAAATATTTTGGAAAGAGATTTAAATAAGCGAAAGATTTTCTTTGAGGCTTAGTGGCTGCTATGGGTAATTAAATCTCTGAATTGTTGCTTGTTTGTTTATTTGATAGTTAAATAACCAACTATCAAATTTGGACCAAAAATATAACTCCAAAAAAATGTAGGAGAAATACGTGTGTTATATGGCACGGTCATCTTTGTTGGTGTTATACTATGCATATAAATCTCATTTTTTCTCTTAGGATAAATGGTAGGGAGATCCATCCAATTTAACTATTAGGGGTGATCCCCGCTCAGATGTATTGTCTATTTATTTCCTAAAGAACCAGGGTTGGGTTTATCGAAAACTATCGAGGGTTGTTTCAAAGAGATCAGGATCAAATGAATAATCCAAAAACCACTTCGATCCAACTCAAGCGACATATTGAAGACATCTTGAAGATGATCATATAGAAGATGGAGCTTTTGAAGTGCAATGGCTACTTGCCACTGGTTTCCTGGAGATTTTACCAGGCAACTGAGTGCTCGGCATTGGCCACTACTCGGCATGATAGACTGTTCGGCATTCAGGAGGACTCGGCGAAGTGCGCGGCATCCAGTGGGACTCGGCATCCATAGCGTTCGGCATCCGTAGTGCTCGGCGTCAGTTAGTGTTCGGCGACAACCAATGCTCGGCGCTAGTGTCCGGCATCCAGGAGTGTTCGGCGAGGCACTTGACATCCAGGAGTGTTCGGCGTAGTACACAGCAGTGTTCGGCATACGAGAGCACTCGACATCAAAAGCACTCGGCATAGAGACTACTCGGCATAGTACTCGGCAACAAGGGTACTCGGCGCCAAGTAGTGTTCGGTATCAACTGGCACTCGGCAACAACCTATGCTCAGCATCAACTAGTGTTCGGCATCCCATAAGTGGTCGGCATCAAGACTGCTCGGCATCAAGACTGTTCGGCATCAAGACTGCTCGGCGTCAAGACTATTCGGCATCAAGACTGTTCGGCATCAAGACTGCTCGGCGTCAAGACTGTTCGGCATCAAGACTGCTCGGCATACAAGGTCGCTCGGCACACCGGAATACTCGGCATACAAGAGTACTCGGCATCCCATGGTGTTCGGCGTAATACTCGTCACCCAGGAGACATTCAACACAACGAATCAGCACACCGTTCGGCATAGAAGGAATGGTTCGGCAGAGATCGTTCGGCGAACCTTGATCGGCATACGGCGACCACTGTACTCGGGCTGGAACGTTCGGCAATCAGCCCACCTGGGAAGTCCAGCCCATCTTTGCCTATAAATAGAGGGGCAGGGTCACAGTGAAAGGGATTCTTTTTTGGAGAGCAAATACGGGGAGACTCTGCCATTTTCAAGACTCATCTTCTCTACTCAAACACCTTCATTCAAGCATTTGATTCACGAATTGTATTTGTAATCAATCAATCATAAAGGAAATCAATAAAGTTGAGCAAAGTGGACGTAGGCAATTACGCCGAACCACTATAAATTTGGTGTTCTTACTTTCTGCACTTGAATTAAGATTGTCTTCTCTGTTTAATTGCTTTCATCACTTATATCTCTACACAATCTTTCTGAACGAGGTTAGTGACCAATTTTGGTGCTAACACTTTGGTGCTTTCACTGAGAATCGAATTCTCAGACCTCAAGGATCTGCTTTGAAGCTACTGGATTGAACAAATCCCCCAAAGAAGATCCGACTTACTGATAAGACATCCGTTGATTCTACTCAGAGTTCATACCAATAACTCTACAATGGCAAGACCACGTACCAGGTCAGCTTCCCTTAATGCGGATGCCCGAGAGACTGCTAGCGTGCAACAAGCAGGACCTAGCAATCAACCAGCAATCCCGAGTGCAGGGATTGCCGCTCAAGAACAGACTCCAGTTGTCACCAGAGTGGAGTTCAACGACTTGATGAGAGAACTTAGGGAAAGCAGGAGACAACTGGGAGAACAGATGCAGGCTAATGCCAACCTGATGGCACAACTCACTCAACAGCAGCAACAGAATGCTGGGGGCAATCAAGCTGCTTATTCCTCTTCTGATAGCTCAACTTCTTCTGATGAGCCACCCAGGCGCAGACGCCGTAAGACTGAAACCGCAAGGGCAGATGCTGCTGTTCGAACAACGGGAGACCGCGACCAAGCCAGAACTGGAAACTTCCGAACTGGAGTACAGGTGGAGGAGGGAGCTCCAGATCATCAAGATGTTAACAATGTTGAGCCTCGTGACGCACGATTGGCAGATCGCCAGGAAAGGAGGCATCAGCATGGACAGGCACGTAGAACTGACTCCAACCTCCCAGCTTCCATACAGACACCCGATCTGACAGCCATGATCAGGCAACTGATGAAAGAAGATCAGGGCTTGTCAAATGACGATTGGGGAGTGTCAAGAAGTCATACTCCGTTCACGGATGTTGTGCTGCAAGCGTCCTACCCCAAGAAGTTTAGCATGCCAACCATTCCTGCATACGAAGGAAAGACTGACCCCAGACAACATGTAATGAGGTATGAATGGATGATGGATTCAGCCAGAGCAAATGATGCCACCAAATGTAGGTGCTTTCCGATTACTCTATCTGGGATCGCTACTATGTGGTTCACCCGACTTCCTCCGCAATCCGTATCAAATTTCGAGGAGTTGGCAAAGAAGTTTATTGAGCAGTTCAGGATACACACTACACGCCCGAAGGACGTGATGTCTCTGTCGAGTGTAATCCAAAATCCCGGAGAGTCGCTGAAGGAGTACTTACAAAGATTCCACGTTGCGGCAACTGAAGTCAGTAATCCCAACGACCACGCAATTCTAATGGCTGTGATGAGAGGTGTAGATCCGGATTCTGAATTCGGGGATTGGCTGGCAGGAAAACCTCCGACTACGCTAGAGCGTTTCTACTCCAAGGCGCACCAGTTCATAAGAAGAGAGGAAGCTAGGTGGGTACGACGAGACAAGGCACCGGGACCCGCCCAAGAGTTAATTAAGAGCAACATTGCTGTGAAGCAATCTGGAGACAATTCAGGAAAGGTCCAAGTCAACGTCCAGAATAAGCCTGTGCAGCCCAAAGAGTCCGGAGGAAGGAGTCAAGGAAAGAGGAAAGAAGCGGGAAAGTGGAAGTCGAGAATTCCAAGCTACAACGAGTACACTCCGCTAAACGCCCCACTTGAGAACATTTACCTATCCACATGCAATACTTTTCAGTACAGAAAACCACGTCCGAAAGAATCGACTGAAGAACAGAAACGGACTGGGAAATATTGCCGCTTCCATGAAACCTATGGACACAACACGGAAGAATGCAGACACCTACATGACGCTATCGAGAAATTGATCAGACAAAAGAAGTTGCAAGAATTTGTGAAGGATCCGCAGGAAGGAGGACAGGGAACGTCCGACCCAGGTCGTGCACCAGCTCCACGTCATCCAGAGGAACCTGCCCGAACTGTTGGGAGACTGGTTATAAATACAATTATCGGCGGACCTCATCCCGCAGATAAGAACTGGCAAGAGATGGAGCGATATGCGAGCTCCTTGAAGCATGCGGATTTCGAGTGCTGTTCAAACGTAGAGGACGGGGCCCCTGCTAAGCAGCAGCGCGTGATGACAGACGATATTGTGTTCAGAAACAGAGACGCTGATCAGATAGAGGCTCCGACCATCGATCCCATGGTCATATCTGCAACAATCGGACCAGCGTATGTAAAAAGAATCCTGATTGATTGTGGAAGTTCAGTCAACATCATCTTCAAGAAGGCATATGATCAGATGAAGCTAGAGACAAAAGACTTGAAACCATCCAAAGCTCGTATCCACGGTTTTAACGGCGCTGCGACTGATGCAGTGGGATATGTCGAGTTACCAGTTGAACTGGGACAAGGCGAACGGCGGAGGGTACGGATTCTACCCTTTGTAGTTTTGGATGTGGACTCTCCATATAATGTTTTCTTGGGTCGGCCGGCCCTGGCTGAATTTAGGGCGGCACTAGCCCCGTGGTGCTTGACTTTGAAGTTCCCAACTGACAAAGGAGTAGGCATTGTTCACGGAGACCAAGCAGCTGGTCGTTCTTGTTATGTGGCCGAACTCCGTGAAGCCCACCGGAGGGAAAAAGGAAAGGGTACGGACAATCCTGTCCGCATCCTCAACACGAATAATTGACAAGTAGTGCCCGAGCCCTGGCTCGGGCATAGTTCTCGGATCTACGGAGATATAGATCCGAGAGACGACGATGAGAAACCCAGGGAAGAGAAGGCGGCACCGGCTGAATTAACAATCGACATTTCAGTTAGCCGTGACGATCCTTCGCGAATACTGAAAATCGGATCACAGTTAAGCCCCGCAATGACAGAAGACCTTAGCGACTTCCTCCGAGCAAACCTCGATGTTTTCGCCTGGACGCATTCTGATATGTGTGGGATTTCTCCCGCCATCACAAGTCATATGTTGAACATAGACCCGAAATACGTCCCAGTCAAGCAAAAGAGGAGAGGAATGGATCCAGAGAGATCCGCCGCTCTTGGAGAGGAGGTGGACAAACTCAAAGCAAATGGGTTCGTCCGCGACGCCCTCTACCCGGAGTGGGTCTCCAACCCTGTGCTAGTAAAAAAGGCAAATGGGAAATGGAGGACTTGCGTAGATTATTCCGACTTGAACAAAGCATGCCCTAAGGACAGTTTCCCGTTGCCTAGGATCGATCAGTTGGTCGATTCCACAGCAGGACACGAATTATTGTCATTCATGGATGCGTACTCAGGATACAACCAAATCCCAATGCATATTCCGGACCAAGAACACACCAGCTTCGTTACAAATGTCGGGCTGTATTGCTATGTAGTGATGCCCTTTGGATTAAAGAATGCTGGAGCAACTTACCAACGTCTGGTGAATCGAATGTTCAAGGACCAGCTGGGCAAAACCATGGAAGTCTATGTGGATGACATGCTCGTGAAGTCACGGCAGTCAAACGACCACATCCAAGACTTAGCTGAAATGTTTAACATACTCAGGTCCTATGGAATGAAGATCAACCCGCTGAAGTGTTCTTTCGGCGTTGCATCAGGGAAGTTTTTAGGATTCATCGTCAACGCTAGGGGAATCGAAGCCAACCCAGAAAAGATCCAAGCCATTCGAGACGTACAAGCACCCAGGACTATAAAGCAGGTACAGAGCTTGAACGGGAAAGTGGCTGCGCTAAGTCGGTTTATATCCAAGGCAACTGACAAGTGCATCCCATTCTTCGACATAATAAAGAAAGGAAAGAGGAATTTTGAATGGACGTCTAGCTGCGAGGAAGCTTTCCAGAACCTGGTAAGGCATCTGGAGAGCCCACCGATGCTATCTAAACCAGTTGACCATGAGATGCTGTATGTTTACTTGGCTATATCCCCTCATGCGATAAGCGCGGCTTTGGTCCGTGAGGAGGATCGAGTCCAGAAGCCGGTATATTATGTTAGCAAGCGTTTAACGGGGGCAGAGAAGAATTACCCTAAAATTGAGAAATTGGCTTATTGCTTGGTGATTGCATCACGCAAGCTACGCCCATACTTTCAAGCGCATTCAATCGGCGTTTATACCGATCAACCCCTGAGGCAGGTACTTCAGCGACCAGAAACTTCTGGAAGATTGCTAAAATGGAACATCGAGTTGAGCCAATTTGATATCGCGTACTTACCACGGAGAGCTATCCGAGGGCAAGCGTTAGCAGACTTCATCGCTGAATTTACCATACCCATCAAACCGGACGATCACGACATCATTCCCCCCATACGATGGAAGTTATACACTGACGGTGCATCAAATGACCGTTGCTCCGGCGCGGGCGTAGTTCTTATGACTCCGGAAAACCGATCAATCTGTTATGCCCTGAAGCTCGATTTTCCGGCTACAAACAACGAAGCTGAATATGAAGCATTGATCGCTGGCTTGAAGCTTATCAAAGAACTCGGAATCAAATCAATCGAAATCTTTTGTGACTCGCAGTTAGTGGTATACCAAGTGCGAGGAGACTACCAAGCAAAAGGACGAAAGCTTGCTCCGTACCTCGTTCAGGTCCAGGAACTACTATCAAATCTTGAGCGTTATGACATTTCGCACATCCCTCGAGAACAAAACAAAGAAGCCGACTTGTTGGCTAAGTTCGCAAGTACCGACGATGTCCAGCAAATGGGATTGTATCCCGTGGAAGTCTTGCATGCCCCGAGTACGGGCGAGATGAAAATCGATCTTGTGTTGGAAACAGAGATCGAGAAGGACTCGTGGATAACCCCATTCAAACTGTACCTGACAACTGGGGCTTTACCAGAAAGAAGAAGCGAAAGACGACAGGTCCTTCGAAAGGCTGCGCGGTACGTAATGCAGGATGGATCCATGTACCGGAAAGGATTCTCAATCCCATTACTACGATGCATCGCTCATGATGAAACCAAGCGAGTCTTGAGGGAAGTCCACGAAGGGGAATGCGGCGACCATACTGGGGGGCAAACGCTAGCAAAAAAGATCCTCCGCTATGGGTATTACTGGCCTACCGTAAACCGGGATGCCGCGGACTACGCAAGAAAATGCGACAAGTGTCAAAGATATGCAAAAATCCCGAGGGCTCCGTCAACGGAACTCACACAAATGATCAGCCCTTGGCCATTCGCGATCTGGGGAATCGACATAATCGGCTCTTTGCCTCTATCCAAAGGTGGTGCGAAATACGCGATAGTTGCGGTCGACTATTTCACGAAATGGGCCGAGGCAGAACCTTTGGCCACTATCACCTCTAAGAAAGTCATTAATTTCGTTGTACGAAACATCATATGCCGCTTTGGTCTTCCACGCACCATCATTACAGATAACGGAACGCAATTCGAAAGTAGAGAGTTCAAAGAGTTCTGTCTAAAGTACGGCATCGAGAAAAAGTTCGCTGCCGTTGCACACCCAAAAGCTAACGGACAAGTCGAGGCCGTTAACAAGGTAATCAAGTCCATACTAAAGAAGCGTCTGGAGAAGGTTGGAGGCAAGTGGGTAGATGAACTCCCGACGGCATTATGGGCATATAGGACTACCCACAAGTCCGCGACCGGCCACACTCCGTTCGCCTTGGCATACGGTTCTGAAGCCGTGATACCCGTGGAACTTGAAGTTCCATCGCACCGAGTGACATACTATGACCCCAAGACGAACCAAAACCTCTTGCTGGAATCACTGGACTGCATCGACGAAAAGCGTGAAGAAGCTGAGTTAAGGGCGGCGGCGCACAGACATCGAGTCAAGCGCTACTACGATGGCAGAGTCCGCCCAAGAATCTTTGATGTGGGTGATCTCGTTCTGAAACGAGTCTTCCCAGTACCATCACGCATGAATCCCAGCTGGGAAGACCCATATGCCATTGAACGGAAGCTTGGAGAAGGAACGTTCAAGCTAGCGACCGTTGATGGCACGACACTCCCCCGAGCATGGAACAGTGAACATTTGCGGCACTACTACATTTAGCATGTTTCCCTTTCTTGTTATAGGCATTATTGTTTTCCGCATGTTTCCATTCAATAATGACTTAGTTTCCTTTTGAAGTTGTAATCGAACAATTTAGTTGATTTTCATTAATAAAGGCTTGAAGCCACATTTTCTATGAAGTTTCTATATCTCTTAATCGAATGATAAATTACATTATTCTGTGCGGCGTACAGACTCATATAAACGATTTTCCAATCTCCGAATCCCCAGAGTGCGGAGCGGAGTACTCTAAGTCCCCAGAGCGCGGACTAGAGTATAAACGATTTACAATCTCCGAATCCCCAGAGTGCGGAGCGGAGTACTCTGAGTCCCCAGAGAGCGGACTAGAGTATAAACGGTTTCCAATCTCCGAATCCCCAGAGTGCGGAGCGGAGTACTCTAAGTCCCCAGAGCGCGGACTAGAGTATAAACGATTTTCCAATCTCCGAATCCCCAGAGTGCGGAGCGGAGTACTCTAAGTCCCCAGAGCGCGGACTAGAGTATAAACGATTTTCCAATCTCCGAATCCCCAGAGTGCGGAGCGGAGTACTCTAAGTCCCCAGAGCGCGGACTAGAGTATAAACGATTTACAATCTCCGAATCCCCAGAGTGCGGAGCGGAGTACTCTGAGTCCCCAGAGCGCGGACTAGAGTATAAACAGTTTCCAATCTCCGAATCCCCAGAGTGCGGAGCGGAGTACTCTAAGTCCCCAGAGCGCGGACTAGAGTATAAACGATTTTCCAATCTCCGAATCCCCAGAGTGCGGAGCGGAGTACTCTAAGTCCCCAGAGCGCGGACTAGAGTATAAACGATTTACAATCTCCGAATCCCCAGAGTGCGGAGCGGAGTACTCTGAGTCCCCAGAGCGCGGACTAGAGTATAAACGGTTTCCAATCTCCGAATCCCCAGAGTGCGGAGCGGAGTACTCTAAGTCCCCAGAGCGCAGACTAGAGTATAAACGATTTTCCAATCTCCGAATCCCCAGAGTGCGGAGCGGAGTACTCTAAGTCCCCAGAGCGCGGACTAGAGTATAAACGATTTTCCAATCTCCGAATCCCCAGAGTGTGGAGCGGAGTACTCTAAGTCCCCAGAGCGCGGACTAGAGTATAAACGATTTACAATCTCCGAACCCCCAGAGTGCGGAGCGGAGTACTCTAAGTCCCCAGAGCGCGGACTAGAGTATGAACAGTCTTAAGTCTCCAAGTCCCCGGAGCACAGTGTCAGCAAACCAAATAAAGACAAGAGAATCATCCAAACAAGAAGAAACTGAAATTTTATTCGATAAGTCCAAAATAGGGATACAAGATCACTCCTAC
The DNA here is from genome assembly GCA_030737815.1 of Allium fistulosum. Classification (NCBI taxonomy): domain Eukaryota; kingdom Viridiplantae; phylum Streptophyta; class Magnoliopsida; order Asparagales; family Amaryllidaceae; genus Allium; species Allium fistulosum. The sequence goes on along the minus strand of CM060906.1, from coordinate 514,053,581 downwards.
AAAATTCGGGTCTGTACAAACTACAAGTTATGAAAGGTAGAAACTATTACAAACTTAAGCAAAAAACTTGTTGAACAAGTGCATCGATCATTTCTTCGACTTCTTCTTCTTGTCCGCCTTCGGTGTCTCCGACGACTCCTCTCCCTCACGTTTCTTCTTGGACTTTTTGCTTGCTAGAGAGACGGAGTCAGGAGTAGGAGACGGAACATCTAATGGTTTGGACCTGCCCGGGAGAATGATTTTCAAAGGTCTATTCCGCGGGTCAGTAAGTTCCAGGACTTCGGATTCAACCTTGACTTTGACCTTTCTCTTCTCCTCGTCGGCGAGACGATCCTTCATGCTCATCTCTGAAGTATGCTCAGAGGCGCCAGTAATTTTAACTTCGTCGCTTCCTTCGGCCGGAGACGAGGTGTCAAGTTTGTCGTCATCGAGCGCCCCGATCACTTGAGCGTCTGGGCCGGGAGTCACCTCTGCGTGAGCAGCGTCGCTTGTTTTCCCCGCTTCCTCCTTGGCGTCGTCGCTCCTCGGAGTTGGCTCAGTGTCAGAACAACCTGTGAGAGATATAAGAAGTGGGCATTAGAACAAATAACCACTGTTGAAAAATGACGGGATCACTTCAATTTCTAGAGGAAGAAGAATATCCTACCAGGATCAGGTTGACTGTCGGTGGCGCGCGGGGTTTCACCCTCCAGGATAGGTGACAGCATATGAACGCCAAGCCCGGGATCTTCGGGATCATAACTGGCGTGTTGCTCGAATGGATCAAGCGTCGACCGACCGGCCGATTGAGCAGCATAAGGAGCGGCAATGTGAGGAGTAGTAGTGTCGGCCTCTGACGGGCCAGCCTCGTTGTTCTTCTCTTTCGAAGGGGAAGAGCCTTTGCCATAGAGAGCCAATGCTACGGATAAATCCGATGGCTCATTCCCCCTCAGGAACTCCTTCACCCGTGCATCCTCGTCGATTTCTTCGGAGCCTGATTCGACTTTCTTGATCTTTATCAGAGTCTCCCATGCCTCAGCCAGGGATTCATGGTAGCCGTCGCCCAAGAATGTTAGGTCGCGATGCATAAGGACGCGGGCTCCGTACTCGGCAATCAACGGGTCAAACATACTTTTGACCTCTTCCCTGCCAGCCTCTGCGGCCGCCTCAAGGCGAGAATCAAGCTCCTCCTCAGCCATTCTTTTACCCTCCTCACGGGCTTCATCCTTCATTCTCTCGACCCCGGCAAGTTCACCGTCGAGCTTTGCCTTGAGGAGCCGGGTAGCAACAATCTCATCGCAATACCGCTGTGATTCTTCCTGAGCGGCTATTTTGTCTTCTTTCTCCTTGGAGAGTTGTTCTTTCAGCTCTTTGACTTGAATAGCGAGCACGTCCCTTTCTTTTTGAACAGAGTCTTTTTCTAGGGCAAGGGCGCCGCTGCGCTGAACTGCTTCATCAAGCTCCTTTTTGTGAGCCACCTCTAAGCGAGTAACTGCCTCGGCAGTATCTTTTGCGCCTTGTTCAGCGGCTTCTAGCTTTAACTTATAAGAGGCGAGCTCTTCGTCTTGGAGTTTGATGATTTTCTTATCGCTGTCAGCCTCCAGAGTCAGACGGTCAATCTCGTGTTGACGCTCAACAGATACTTCTGATATCTTCTCCACCAAGTGCACGAATGCGTCATGTTGAACATAAACGTCATTGTTGCATGCAATGGCACTTTGCTTCACGTGCCCAGGAATGTGATGGATGGCCGGGAGGAATTTCAAACCGTCAAAACAAATCTTCGGAAACTTGGCCTTAAGGTCGACCATCTTTTCCGCAACGGTTGGGTCCACGGCAGGAGCAGGAGGAGGAGGCTTAGAGAATTCCGTTCTTTTACGCGGCTCCCGAACTTGCCTCGTACTCGATGAACTGGAATGTTGTTCTCGAGCAGCATCTGACTGATAGCCCTTCTGCAGAGACTTCTCTTTATCCGGCTCAGTTGCAGGAGGAAGATCACGGGACTGAGAAGATTGATAGTGCGCTTTCTTGCGATGAGACGATTCGCGCGGACGATTGTCCCTATCCTCATAATCACCTCGGTCCCGGCGTCTGCCCGAACCGGAATCCCGTCCGGAGTGATGAAATATTGAAGACCCTTGAAGGCGATCAAGTCCGTGGGAGCGGCCCATATCACCTGCAAAGAAGGAAGATAACAACGAATTAAGGAGAATTCACGAATTAAAAAGACTTGAAGTATGCTATGGAATGCGCGTGTGCGTGTGTGTCCTAAGTGTTCCCCCCGACGGACCCGTTCGTTTGTCTTTGCTAATCGGGGTATTGTCTCTGTGAGCCGGGAGTTGAACTCCTACATTGCCTCTAGCGGGCGACGAGAATTTGAGAGCTTCAGGATCATCGAACCCATAATTAAGTATGTCTTCGGGGATAGAGAGGTTCGAGAGACCCCTTAGAGAACTCTCCAGACGCTGTGAAGAAGCCTCTTTTTCAGGAGGGATAGGCGTAGGTTTTGAGGTGTCGCCGACTTTCTCTTTCTGAACCGTATATTTCAGCTTTTTCTTTCCCTTCGAAGGGGAGGATGACGTCTCAATATCCTGGATTTCGATTGCCGGATTCCAAGCAGGACCCACGTTCTCGCCCTGAGTGTCGGGTGCATCACCCTCTCCACGCTCGCCTTCTTCGTGCGCGACGGGAGCGCGACGTGACGACGGGCCGACAAGTTTTTTCCCTTTACCGGATGGAGGTTTGGGAATTGTAACGCCTTCTGGAAGGCTGACCCGACGATCAGGAGCTAGCAAGCCGAACCCCGACAGCGATTCATTTGAAATGATAGCTCGAATATCTCGGTCCTCGGCCGGGAGAGCTCTAATCGCGTCAACAGCATCAGAATATCCTCGGCCTTCCGGACGCGGGTTAATACCTGAAAAGATGAGATGAAGAGTTAGGAAAAAACATGACTCCCATTAAGTACAAGTAACGGTTCAGCAGAGAGACTTACTGCCTTCAACCCATCTCCTAGCGAAACCAGACGGGCATCGCACATAGAACCATTCCTGTTTGTACAGGGCGAACTTGCTGCAGGCCCCTGTCAGGATCTGGCACTTGTGATACGGCTCGAGGAAGATGAAGGAGGGGCTATCTTTCCGTCTCTTGAACATGTAAATGTATCGAATATCACCGGGGGTTGGAGGTCTGGAGAAGACAGCCATGAAGAGTAAATAAGTCCCATATAGGAACGCATGACCATTCGGGTGCAGCTGCGACGGAGCGATATCTATATACTGCAGCACATCCCGGAGAAATAGGTTAAACGGAGGCACGCTGCCCATCCAGCACATGAACTTGTTGCAGGCCGTGTACCCGACCGGGGGCAAGTGAGGACGGTCGTGTCTCGAAGGAACTAACACGTCGGTAAAGGGAATTCCGTGAATGGAACATATCCGTCGCAGAGCGGCCTCGTTGATCCTCGAGGCTTGAGAATCGACCGGATTGTCCAATAAGATGGTTGACTCTAGAGCATCGGGCGCTAGATTATGAGCGGGAGAGATTGACGGATTGGAAGCATCTGCGGCTCCTTGCTTTGCTGACGGCCCAGGCCTGTCAGATACGGTGGCCGAGCTAGATTTTCCTGACATCCCGAATAAATAATGGACCTGGCTAAATGCTTGAGAAAGCTATACTTGAAAAACGTTGAGCGTTAGAATCAGCATCACGAATTTTCCCCCCACGTGGTGTGTGAACTAGTGCAAGCAATTGTGTAAAGACAGCAATAAAGGTATAATAATTAGCTGCGGATCATCGCTTTCGAAGACCGTCATCGCTGACCGTCTCAAAGGCCCGCCTTGAGGTAATTACAGTTTCAGGTTCAAAAGACATATGATTTCTAGAGTGACCGGCCTAAGTGTAGTTTAACATTTATACTGATCGGCATTTTAGTAATGATTCATCGTCCTAAGTAAAGTGTTCGGCAATTGTATTGTTCGGCATATAAGGTGTTCGGCAATTACATTGTTCGGCATGAAAAGTGTTCGGCAATTGTATTGTTCGGCATATAAGGTGTTCGGCAATTACATTGTTCGGCATATAAGGTGTTCGACAATTACATTGTTCGGCATGAAAGGTGTTCGGCAATTGTATTGTTCGGCATATAACGTGTTCGGCAGTTACATTGTTCATCCTAAAGAAGTGTTCGGCATGTATCTGAGTTCGGATAAGTCATTGTCAAGTGTTCGGCATTGAAATTGTTCGGCATATATATGTTTGTTCGGCATTTGAATGTTGTTCGGCCTGAATTATGGCGCGGCAATTGTGTTGTTCGTCCTAAGTGTTGTTCGGCCTAGGTATTTATATTGTTCGGCATTTTTGATGTTCGGCGAATATAATGTTCGGCAGTTATACTGTTCGGCATTTTTGGTGTTCGGCGAATATATTGTTCGGCGGTTATATTGTTCGGCATTTTCGATGTTCGGCGAAGGAGTATAGCTGTTCGGCGTGACAGTTGTTAGGTAATTATGTCGTTCGGTCTAGATGCTATTCGGCGTATATGTCTGTTCGGCATAAGGGCAGCGTTCGGCCTTAGACCGTTCGGCTAAGGCAGCGCTCCGCCCTCGATCATAACTCCGTCCTGCCCTTTCTCCATTCACGACGAACGACAGAGACAAGATTGCCTGGCGAAGATTACGCCGTTCGACGCCCCATCTCCCTTTTCCTTCCAATCTTGATCGGCACAAAGGGGCTAGATCTAACTACCATGCACTGTTCGGCGACTCCGAACGTGCGAACCACTTCTACTAACCACACATTGTACACCATGTGATGAACCTAAAGATTGAAGTAATGTAATCGTGGAGGGAATGGTACCTAGTTCGACGATCGAGATTGAGGAAGGATCAACTAGACTTTATGTCTGATAGAGTGGCAGGAGTCGTAAATCTCTGGGAATAACAGAAGAGAAAGCGTAAGGAGAGAATGGTGGAAGGGCGCGAGGTTATATAGAGGGAGGTAGAAGTCGAAAAGACCATGACCGGTAGAACCGGTCAAGGTCATAGCGTTCGGCGCATAACAGTACGGCATTGAAGCATGGCTCGGCAAGGAAGCACCGTTCGAACGCGCATGTCTCGTTCGGCATTTGGAACACGTCCGGCACACATCGATCCTACAAAAGTGGCGTCCCCGTTCGAGGTTATCCAAGAGTTTAAGACGTGATGAAGATGTTGCACGATTCAAAGCGTACCACGTTCGGCCACGCGATACACTTTGGGGGGCAAGTGTTTCCTGGAGATTTGACCAGGCAACTGAGTGCTCGGCATTGGCCACTACTCGGCATGATAGACTGTTCGGCATTCAGGAGGACTCGGCGAAGTGCGCGGCATCCAGTGGGACTCGGCATCCATAGCGTTCGGCATCCGTAGTGCTCGGCGTCAGTTAGTGTTCGGCGACAACCAATGCTCGGCGCTAGTGTCCGGCATCCAGGAGTGTTCGGCGAGGCACTTGACATCCAGGAGTGTTCGGCGTAGTACACAGCAGTGTTCGGCATACGAGAGCACTCGACATCAAAAGCACTCGGCATAGAGACTACTCGGCATAGTACTCGGCAACAAGGGTACTCGGCGCCAAGTAGTGTTCGGTATCAACTGGCACTCGGCAACAACCTATGCTCAGCATCAACTAGTGTTCGGCATCCCATAAGTGGTCGGCATCAAGACTGCTCGGCATCAAGACTGTTCGGCATCAAGACTGCTCGGCGTCAAGACTGTTCGGCATCAAGACTGTTCGGCATCAAGACTGCTCGGCGTCAAGACTGTTCGGCATCAAGACTGCTCGGCATACAAGGTCGCTCGGCACACCGGAGTACTCGGCATACAAGAGTACTCGGCATCCCATGGTGTTCGGCGTAATACTCGTCACCCAGGAGACATTCAACACAACGAATCAGCACACCGTTCGGCATAGAAGGAATGGTTCGGCAGAGATCGTTCGGCGAACCTTGATCGGCATACGGCGACCACTGTACTCGGGCTGGAACGTTCGGCAATCAGCCCACCTGGGAAGTCCAGCCCATCTTTGCCTATAAATAGAGGGGCAGGGTCACAGTGAAAGGGATTCTTTTTTGGAGAGCAAATACGGGGAGACTCTGCCATTTTCAAGACTCATCTTCTCTACTCAAACACCTTCATTCAAGCATTTGATTCACGAATTGTATTTGTAATCAATCAATCATAAAGGAAATCAATAAAGTTGAGCAAAGTGGACGTAGGCAATTACGCCGAACCACTATAAATTTGGTGTTCTTACTTTCTGCACTTGAATTAAGATTGTCTTCTCTGTTTAATTGCTTTCATCACTTATATCTCTACACAATCTTTCTGAACGAGGTTAGTGACCAATTTTGGTGCTAACACCACTAAACCTGAGGGTGATTCCAAAATGGATGTAGTAGTAGTACCTTCGATTTGTTCATTTCTTGAATAACTTTTATGGATGGATGCTGGCACTACATTGTTGCCTGGAGGGCGGTGTTAGCATTCCAAATGGGTTTGCTATATAAAAGGGTAAAACGTAGCTTCAAGCTTCATCAATCGAGAATGATTAAAATCAAGGGAGATGCAGCAGGGCTAAGTGGGTCGCACCCATCAGGGTATGCTATCACCCTTTTAGATACATATAAACATATTTATGGAATTGTTTGTGCATAAAAGCTCTTGGGAAAAGGTTGCAAAGTAATCAAGGTGATGGCATATTCGGTACTATCCAGTAAGGGGTAGGCCGATCTTGTATTGGCAGCGGGTCTAAGTGAGGCCCTCGGTACATTTTCTAGAGGTGTATTGTGGTAGGTGGTACCTCCGTGCCTTGTCGTTGTATGGAAATCCATTCTCCAGTACGTGCCTTAAGGTTTTAGTTGTATACCTATTATGCTGGAATTTAATTAATGTAACAATTTCGGCTATGATTAATATGTATTTGTACCCAAGATATTATTATAATATCACTAGATTTTAAAATAAAAATGTTTTAGTTATCGTAAGGTAAAAACCCTTCTATGTTTATGTGCGGCTTGGTCTTACGAGATACCTTTGATTTAAAGGATTTTATAAGTATAGTGTGATGACCCACAAATCTGTACCCTCTGAACCGACAATAAACCACACATGTCAACCCAAAGTGAACAGAATTGCAGATAATCATTAGAATGAAAAGAGAGGGTGAGAAGAAAGAGAGAAGAAAGAAGAAGAGAAGAGAAGAAGAAGAGAGAAACGAAACCAAAACAATACAAAATCTCACATCGCTGCAGAATAACATATAATATAGATCAATAGTCTTTACAAAAAGAAACTATAATATACATAAATCAATATCAGAGTACACAATAAGTAATCATCGGCTTGGACAATTACAATAACCTGTCCTCACAAATACTGATAATTTACAACAACAACAATGCAAAGCTAAAAAAATACATGTATGCAACATGAAGATCTCTAGCTCACCCGTTGAAGCTCCAAAAGCACGAAATCTGAACCTGTAAATATACTTGTTTTGACTAGAGCATTGAAAAGGTAGAACGCCTGGATCAGTCTGGTAAACCACCGTGAGAAAAACACACCTCAACTGATTCTATAAAGTTAACCAAAACTTTTTCTTTATCAAAACAAAAGGTATCTCGTAAGACCACGTCCACACATAAACACAGACGGATTTTTCCCTTATGATAACCAAACCATTTCATATCAAATCATGCTATATTATAATAGTGTCTATTATACAAATAATAATAAACATAGCTGAAATTGTTACATTATTAAATTCCAGCAATACTAGGCTCTACAAACAAAATGGCAGGCACATAGTGGATTTTGGATTTCCATACAAATGACTAGGTGAAGGGACTACCTTTCCGAACCAAACTCGGTACACCTCTAAAGGGATGTACCTAGGGTCGAGATACTCGGCGCCTAACCCAACACAAGGCTGGCCTACCCCATCCTGGATAGTACCGCATATGTCATCACTCCAGTCGTTACCGACCTAAATCTGTGGCCACAAGCATACAAAACAATAATCAGATGCACGACATCATAGCGTGTAAAGATACATCTAGAAGAGTGATGACATCTCCTAATGGGAGCGACCCACTTAGCCTTGCTGCTTTTATCCCTGTTTCAGTCATTTTCCGGGGAGTAAGGCCAAAAGCGGTATCGATTACCTTTCACATATCACATCATCATCATCTTTGAATGCCACATTTCCATTCCCGTTGACTACTAATTGCCTTCCACAAAAATACAACCCTTGAGCTCGTAAGTCTTAAGGAGGGTGTTAAGCTAAGAGAAGTTTCCTTCTCCGCCATCACAGGATGCACGTTTGTAAAAACCAATGTACGTAATCATAGAAATGCAATGTCAGACACTCATCCATACAAGTTGTCCAGGAACAAGAAAACCGAAGATATTCTCCTAACACATCCTATAGGATTAGCAGCGACAACCCTTGCAATGGATATTTCATAACGAAGAGACTACTGCTACTATATGTATATTGGGATTTTAACCCCAAATGATCAACAAGCAGTCCTTCACTATGAAAATCCTAAATATCAATATCATCGACCAACGTGCACAATCGTTGCATATATGTTGGTTCGAAGTGGTTTTCAGATAAATTTGATCTCGGTCCCTTCGCACCAACAACGCAAAAGCGTTTCTCAACCTCACATAGAAACCAAGTCTCATAGACTTATCATGTCTCCAACTTTCAACTTGCTATCCTTCGGCCAAGAAGGAAGCTCAATAGATTGGAGTAATCACTCCGCACTACACAAATCAACATTCTTAACACAAACGATAATCAAGCCTACACAGTCAGTTACGTACTAAGTGTATGACTAATTAGTTTCCACATCAAGTTGAGAAACTAAAATGGCCATATTTGATAGTCGGTTATTTAACTATTAAAGTAACAAACAAAATCTAGCACATATGTAGTCACTGGGCCTGATTTTATTAATCGTTTATAAATCAAATCACTTTCCAATTATTCACTTTAAAACGTGAATATATATCCTTTACAAAAATTCAAACATAGCTTATCAAATTAAATTGATTTTGCCTTTATAAAACAATGTTATAATCGTACTTTTATTTTTATAAAACTTCTATTTTGTACAACACCTATATATTTATAAAATTCTATTTTTTAAATCCATTTTTTTCTAAATTTCATTTGCTATGAAATTCCAATTATAACTCTTTTCACAAAAAAATCTAATTTAATTATATAAATCTGTTATCCCGCCTTTTGGCAAGGCCGTAATATCAAGGAATTGGCTAGTAACCAGTGACGGTTCGTCCTAGAGATCAGTTATACAAGGGCTCACGACAGATGTCGATGAATTTTTTCCGAGTCCGGATCAAGCCAAAATTGGTAGGACATGGCAAGCTGAGCCATGGGAGCTAACGTTCAAAATCTCAAGTCAATCCGAGTTCGTATGCTCAAGTTATGAGGGATGCAAAATTGGACGAAAATCAGACACCATTCGACTCGATCCTTCGACTCCCTCCTTCGACTCGCTCCGGTTCACTCAGATATCAACTTCGACTCGTTCCTATTTGACTCGCTGCCATCTGGAATACCTATTTTGACTTGCTTTGCCCAGCTACCCACTTCGACTCGCTCGACCAAAGCCTGCTTCGACTCGCTCAAACCGTGTGCTTACTTCGACTCGCTCGAAACAGCATCCATCAGAGAGTCCTCTTCGACTCGCTCCACAGCCTTCACAGAACCATTGTTCGACTCCGTCTGATTCGACTCCAGCAAAGCGCCACGTCATCGAGTCGAAACAGGGAAGCGAGTCGAAGGAAACAGCCTGCCGAAGACCCCATTTCGTATCGATCATATCTCCCAATCTACAAGTCCAAATGCTATGAAATTTTCATAGAAGACTACGTACATGCTAGAGAATGTCCATGCCAAATTTCGACTCCATTGGATGAAATCTTGAGTGAGTCGAAATCAGCTCGTGTCAATCGCGGATCGGACCAAAACTTCACGGGCTTGGGCGTACGGGTCTGGTCATGTGTCAGAGAGGGTCTCCCGAGCTCTGAGCAAAATATCAGCCTCCTACACCTATAAATAGACCCCCAAAGCCAACAGCAAAGGGGTTCTTCTTCCTCTTTGAGATCTGCAACGCCCAGACTCCGCCAGATCTAGATCTGAACTCCATAAGCTGCTGCCAACAACGAAATTCATTGCTGCATATCATAATTAAATTATCTGTTGTAATTCATTGAATTCACTTGTAATCTTAAAAGAAAGATCAATAAAGCTATCAACTTCATAGTGGACGTAGGCGATACGCCGAACCACTCTAAATTCTTGTGTCTCCTTGCATTTTGATGATTCTCATTTCTGAAATTTGGAGGTTTTGTTAGATAATCCTCTTTTTCCATTTAATTTCTTCATTTTATCTCTTCAAAAACTTCCGAAGAGTGTTGTGCCCAATTTTGGTACAAACACTTTGGTTCTTTCACTGAGAAAAACCCAATTTTTTCTCCCACTCTTTGGATCTCCTATCTATATTGGATTGCATAAATTTCAGAAGAAGATCCAGATCTAGAACCTTGAAGCCCTTCCATTCTATTCAGATTTGCAATCAGATCTAGGAAAGGACTTCGCCAATTCATTATGGTGAGCACACGTACCACCTCCGCAGCTGCTGATCAAGGAACACGGGACCAACAAAACCCCGTGCAATCACCTCCATCCAACCAAAATGCTGCAGGACCTTCAGATCCATCAGGTCCAATAACTAGACAAGAATTCCAGACATTGCTTCAGGAGTTGACCCAAAGTCGACAGCAGCTAGCGGAGCAACTACGCGCCAACACGGAGTTGACTAACCAGCTAAATCGCCAAAGGCGAAGAAGATCTAGAAGAGACCAAGGTTCTCACTCCTCCACAGAGAGCTCAGCCTCCTCTGATGGCCAAACTAGATCCACACATCCACGGTTGGGTGGAAGCTACACCCAGGCCATGGGACACCAACCTGCTTCGAACCTTGGGCAACCTAGAGCTGGACCATCCGTTAGCCTCTGCACAGAACCTTCAACTCGGGGAGGAACTGCTCCTTATCATGTTACCGGCAACATTGCTACTACCACCGCTGCTAGACGAGGAGGTGACACTAGGAACCAAGCTGATCCTCAACATAACCGACGAGAGTAGACTCCTAAACCTTATGTCCCTGAGGATGTTGAACCAAGGAGGCGAGGCACGGACCGTCGACCGCGTCTGGTCCAGACTCGTGCTGTGGAACCCGACCACACCTTGGCACAACATGCTCCGAGTGTCCAAACGATAGATATACCAGCGATGATTCGCCAAATGATCCGTGAAAGTCAGGGTCTATCTAATGATGACTGGGGAATCTCCCGAAGTCATACCCCTTTCATCGATGATGTTTTATATGCTGAACCACCTCGGCACTTCAGGATGCCAGCTTTGCCAGTTTATGAAGGGAGTTCTAACCCCAATCAACACGTCGTGAAATACGAATGGCTGATGAATGCTGCTAGAGCTGATGACGCAGTAAAATGCCGTAGTTTCCCCATTTCCCTAGGGTGCATCGCTACCATGTGGTTCACTCGTTTGCCACCGTGATCCATCTCTAACTTTGACCAGATGGCCACCAAGTTTGTCGAGCAATTCCGTATGCATGTGGCGAGGCCGATGGATGTTAACACTCTGTCTAGTGTTACGCAAGCTCCCGGAGAAACGCTTAGACGTTACTTGGAGCGATTCCATGCCGCGTGTGCGGAAATAAGCAATCCCAATAATAACTCTATCCTGATGGCTCTGACTAAGGGGATTGATGTGGATTCCGAGTTCAGGAGTTGGTTAGTTGGGAAGCCACCTACGTCGTTGGATCGTTTCTATTCCAAGGCAGCCCAATTCCTGAGAAGGGAGGATGCAAGACAGTCTAGGAAGCAGGATGACGTAGGACCCAACATCGAAGGTATCCAGAGTAATGTTGCTGTTAAACAGACCGGAGATAGTTCTGGAAAAGTTCAGTTGAACGTCCAAAATAAGCAGAATCAACAGAGGGACAATAGAAATCATAACAAAAAACGCGATCAGGATCGTGGACCACGGCGTAGAGCTTCCATGTACGAAAACTACACTCCATTGAACACGTCGTTGGAAAATGTGTACTTGTAGACCTGCAATACCATGCAGTATAAGAAGCCTACCCCAAAACCACCAACTGAAAGACAAATCCAAACAGGAAAGTTCTGTAGCTTCCATGAGAATTATGGCCACAACACCAATGAGTGTCGTCACCTACAAGACCTCATTGAAAAACTAATACGTGAGCGGAAGCTGGATCAGTATGTACGGGCGCCGCAATCCAGTGGTGCAGGCCCATCAAATCAGAACTGTGCGCCGAATCAGGAAAGACAAGAAGAACCTGCTCGTGCGGACGGGAGGTTGGTCATCAATACAATAAGCGGTGGTTCTCACCCAGCAGATCGAAGCTGGACGGAAATGGAGTCGTATGCCAGTTCTATCAGGCATGTTGACTTCGAGTGTTGCAGTAGTTTTGATGAGGGGGCTCCGGCCAAGCAACAGAAAACGATGATGGATGACATCGTGTTCAGGAACAGAGATGCAGATAAAGTCGAAGCTCCCACTATTGATCCACTGGTCATCTCAGCACAAGTAGGTCCCGCTTGGATAAAAAGGATCTTAGTTGACAGTGGAAGCTCTGTGAATATTTTGTTCAAACGAGCTTATGATCAAATGAAGATGGAAGCCACAGACTTGAAGCCTTATCAATCTCGAATCCATGGTTTCAACGGAAGTGCCACAATTCCCACTGGGATGGTGGAACTGCCAGTGGAGTTGGGAGTAGGAGAACGTCGGAGAGTACGAATATTGCAATTCATCGTTCTGGTCATAGACTACCCTTACAATGCTTTCTTGGGCAGACCAGCCCTCGCTGAATTCAGAGTAGCCATTGCCCCATGGTGTTTGACCTTGAAATTTCCCACTGATCATGGAATAGGAATCGTTCATGGAGATCAGGCCACTGCTAGTGCCTGCTATGTTGCTGAGCTGCGGGAAGCACAGCGGAAGGAGAAGGGAAAGGGCGTAGAGGAGTCTCTCTGCGTCCGTTTCGCCGACAATTGACAATTAACGCCTGGGCCCAGGCCCGGGCACCCCAGCCAATTCCTCAAGGACCTTGACCCGAGAGAAACTGAAGACGAAGGAGAATCTAAAGAAAATCAAGCATCCCCAGCCGAACTGACGATTGATGTCCCAATTGACATTAACGATGATTCGAAAATAATAAAGATTGGATCTCAGCTAAGCCAGCAAACTCAAGAGGAATTGGTTGAATTTCTACGGGCAAATCTTGACGTATTTGCCTGGACACATTCTGATATGTGTGGGATCTCGCCAGACATCGCGAGCCACACTCTGAACATTGACCCGCGGCATGTCCCGGTCAAAAAAAAAGGCGCGGTATGGATCCAGAGAGATCTACCGCCCTTAAAGAGGAAGTAGAAAAGCTTGAAGCGAACGGGTTCATTCAAGATGCGCTATATCCCGAATGGGTGTCAAATCCCATGCTCGTCCGAAAGCCAAATGGGAAGTGGAGAACATGTGTCGACTATTCCGACCTGAATAAAGCATGCCCCAAAGACAGTTTCCCGATTCCTAGGATTGATCAGCTAGTGGATTCGACGGCTGGACATGAGCTCTTATCCTTCGTGGACGCATATTCAGGCTACAATCAGATACCGATGCATTTACCTGATCAAGAACACACCAGCTTCGTGACCAATCTGGGACTTTACTATTACAAGGTTATGCCGTTCGGACTCAAGAACGCCGGAGCTACTTACCAATGGTTGGTCAATCGGATGTTTGCTAATCAAATCGGGAAGACAATGGAAGTATATGTAGACGACATGCTTGTGAAGTCACGACTCTCCACCGACCATGTAAAAGACCTGGAAACTATGTTCAACATACTTCGGGAATACAAAATGAAGCTCAACCAACTGAAATGTCACTTTGGGGTTGCATCCGGAAAGTTCCTTGGGTTCATTGTTAACGCCCGGGGAATCGAAGCCAATCCCGAAAAGATTTGGGCAATCAAAAATCTTAAAACTCCCAAAACTATAAAGCAAGTCCAGAGTCTCAATGGAAAAGTAGCAGCATTGAGCAGGTTCATTTCAAAGTCCACTGACAAATGCATTCCCTTCTTCGATCTGATTCGAAAAGGGAAACGAAACTTTGAATGGACCACGAAATGCGAGGGCGCTTTCCAAGTGCTAGTCCAACATCTATCCACACCACCTATCCTGTCAAAACCCATCGACCATGAGAAGCTGTTCGTATATTTGGCGATATCAGAGAACGCTATCAGCGCTGCATTAATCCGAGAAGAAGACAAAATACAAAAGCCGGTGTACTACGTCAGCAAACGATTGACTGGGGCTGAAAGAAATTATCCGAAACTGGAAAAGTTGGCTTATGAAATGACCCTAGCTATTTCACCTAATTTTTACTAGGATTTTTTTTACATCAATAATTTCCTAGAGTCACTTAGCCTTTCCACTAAATTATCCAGGATCCTAATTTTCTACTAATATATTTATATCAGTTCATTAATAGATATATTCACATACATATGAAGATGTATGTGACCCTCTTGCTTGGATCAGAGTGTTGTTTAGCAAGAGTGCATCCTGATTGAATTTGAATTTCTAATCAACCAGTACATAGCTCATTTTCCATGCCTATTGATATTTGAGTCAAGGTAATGAATCCCATAATCATATGCAATCTATACTTAGTAATTTTTGACCATTCCTATAATGATTGTCTGTTAGTTTGAGATAGCAAAGTGATCTCAGATTATATAGCAAGCCACCATAATTTTAGTTTAATTATTTGGTATTTGATTAAAGCCAGAAAGGAAAATGATATACTCATTTATCATTTTCAACACAAGTGATTTTATCCAAATTTCTTTACTTATAACCAAGTCAGTTTAGTAATTCTTTCATAATCTATATAGTTGTATTTTTCTGAACCAAATTTATTCCCTAATCCTTGAGTTACCTCAACTTGCATCTAATTTACAGGTTGCTTTACTGGATTTAAAGGATCCAGATTTTATGGTCATAAAGCATGGGTGGTGTCTATGTGGTTTGTGTATATTTCAGATGTGTTGGGCTATCTGAACTAGGAATGCTACTCAGCAATACAAGTGAATTGCTTAAATAGTTGGTCTTATCTTTATATATACATTTTGCAAAGAAAGCTTCAGATTTCTACAAATGCATTTTCTTCCTTTACACTCAAAAACTCTGGTCATCTTGATCAACCCAGGCCTCACTATTTTTGAAGTGGGTTAACCTCATGACTAGATCATCAAAACATTAGTGCCTGGCTATTGCAATGTGAATTCAGATTTAAGATACTTGGAAAATCTCTTAGAACATGTACACCTTTTTATAAAATGCACAAATATATATATATATATATATATATATATTCTTCTTTTATCAAAACACTTCTGCATATTATTTCTAAATTCTTGAGATATTACTTCTAGCTAAAAAAAATTCAGATTTGTAACTTTCAAACTTAAAGTTTTAAGTAACTTGAAATTAACTAATACAATATATGTATATACATATCCATTCTCAATTACAGGCATATATCATTTACAGATTTCCACCATAATACTCAAATATATATATTATTGCATAGATTCAACTAAGTCTTTGGTTAATCCCAAACTTAATACATTACTAGATTCGGTTAAAACAACTAAATAAATTCAAGCATTCAAGATCATTACATAACAACCAAAGCAGAACTGTAAAAACTTCCCAGATTACATGCAAATAATTCATTCTAAGTTCTTATTTAATTCTAATTTAGCATGCTTATCCAATCATTCTCATTAGCCATAGCAGCTTCCTATTTACAACCAGCATTCCCTGAAAGAGCATTAGAGGCTGCCCCATTTTAAATGAGACACCCCAGATGCCATAAGCAAACAAGGGTCAGATACAAGATCTGGTATGAGCAATATCAAAAATTCCATGATATTAAGTAAATGAGTGAGACATAAACATTATGTATAAGTGGGCATAGCTTCTTTGATCAATTTGCCTGACTTGTTTATGATATATTGTGCATATATGATCAGTATTTAAGACTAATTATGTACACACATTCAACTATGCAAACATACATTTCAAATAGAAATACTCAGGAACTATCATAGCTCCAGACCAACCAACCTAGGAATAACACAAGTTCCTACTTCATCAATTTGAGGTTGCATTTACCAAATTTCTTCCTAGCCTCATCTGCCATAAGGAATCACGGGGACACATTGCAATAAAATAATTCACAATATTGCACAAATATCTCAGGACTTAAACAAACCATGTGCCAACTTGCATACTTTAAATAAAACAAGCATTCCAGCAGTCCTCTTGGCTCACAATCCTTAGTTTATTTACTAAGTGTTCATGTTTAATCCTATCATGAGATAGCTAGGTGACTAAATCCCAGTATACATGAAACATTACATAGAGTTTACAAGCATAATTCAAGAACAAGCTAACATTCATGTCCAGGGAAATCATATTTTCAAATATTCTAGCTCAAAGAAAATACAAGAATATTTACAACTGGAAATGAAGACTAGGCATGTGGGTTACTATTGTTTCATAAGCAACCATGTTTGAACTAAATTCAAGATCTAGTTTAAAAAAGATTTCTAGCTCATGGGTTTCTATTTGATCAAGGGTTCAGCACTTTTGGATATTTCCATTGCAACCTTGAGTCTTTCATTTGAGCCTCAGCACTTACACAAGTGTAATGCAACTCATATACATTTTGATTTCTATTTTTCATGCCATATCTGAACCAGTTACAAGTATTCTCTATTTACTTTCATAATTTCATACTTTAACATTTCTGGGTATAACCAAACAGAGCAAAATACTCAACTATCAAAGCAATCAAAACATTCAGAAACACCCATTAAAACATCCATTAAAACCATAGTAATGAAATCAAAAATATGTAGAAAAATAACATAAGCTTGGCTGCCTCATAACAGGACTTAATGCCATGGGTTTAGTGAGATTACTCACAGAAAAATGCTTCTCTTGCTTAATCCAGAAAAGAAACCTTTTAAAACTTGCTTTTCTGCTTGCAAATATTTTCTTCTTTGTTTTCTTAAATGTCTTGGGTAGCAAATGATTTTTCTGGTTTATACTTGGATTTATAAGAGAGGTTTTTCTAGGGTTTTATCATTGTAAAATCCCATTCCTACCCTGGCCAAGACTCATGCATTCTGCATTTCAGATTTGCTTATTTTTCACCCTTAATACCCCGGCCATATGTGATGCTTACCTCCCCTTTTTACTTTTTCCAAAATATCATATTCTTATCAAGTCATGATAATTGTGTGACATTGTCACTTGTTTATTTTCTAAAAATCCTCCTTTCTATTTTCTGCCTAAAGCAATTATTTTGCTTGCAATTTGTCTTTTGCTATTTTAGTGTTACAATTTCACTTGCTTATTTCTTTTCTTTTTTTTTAATATTTTCAATACTTACAGAAATGCACATTTGCATACATATCTTATCTAGGCTTATTTAACTCCTCCTTAATTTCAGAAAGATATGCACCTATATGTGCATACATGTTTTTTTTCAAATCTTTATAACATATATTTTTTTTTCCTGGGTTATAAAATAAAATCTGTTTACTGATTCAAAACTTACTTTTCTTATTTTCTGGGATGATTCATATAATTCCAGAAATCAAATATCCATATCACAAAATCATGTTTGTAATGCTTTTTAATTCTTGTTTTAATTTCAGGATATTTGGAGTTCTTCCTTATGCCATATCAGTGTGCACGTGCACACATGCACACACACTTGCACACAATTAATTCCATATATTCCTATACAAATAAATTCATACATTTTCAAAATTCAACCAAAATAAGGTTCCATGAATTTCTGGGGCATTACAATCACCCCACCTTTTTAGGAATTGTGTCCTCACAATTTTCTCATTTTGACTTTAAACATTTCCAGATTTTATAAAATCCATTAAACATTGCATAAGCAAACAATTCAGTCAAAACAACCATACATATTAAACTTTTTAGAAATTTTGATTTTACCTTCCACTGCAAAAAGCTTAGGGTAATCCATCTTTATCTTATCCTCTAACTCCCATGTATAATCATTAGGGTTTAGGCTCCATTGAACCTTTACCAATTTCAAAGTTTTGCTCCTCAACTTCTTTTCCTCTTTAGCTAAAATCCCCACTGGTTCTTTCTCATAGACCAAATCAGGATTTATTTGAACTTGAGTTGGTTTCTCTAGAATTTCCTCTTTATCATGCACCCATCTCCTAAGTTGTGATACATGAAATACATTGTGCATTGCACTCATCTCTTCTGGTAGCTCCAACTTGTATGCTAATGAACCTACTCTTTCCAAAATCTAGTAGGGTCCAACATACCTCGGGGTAAGTTTTCCCTGCTTGCCAAACCTCAACACCTTCTTCATAGGTGAAACTTTGATGAAAACATAATCACCAACTTCATATTCTACCTGCTTCCTCCTTACATCTGCAAACTTCTTTTGCCTATCTTGAGCTGCTGCCATTCTTCTCCTTACAAGTTCAATTTTCTCTGTTGTTTCTTTAACATACTCAGGCCCTAAGACAGCCTTTTCTTCTGCTTCAACCCAACATATTGGTGACAAACATGGTTTTCCATACAAGGCTTCAAATGGTGCCATGCCTATGGTGCTTTGATAACTATTGTTATATGTAAATTCAGCCAAATGGAGGTGATCTTCCCAATTGCCTCCAAAGTCCAATGCACATGCCCTCAACAAATCCTCCAAAACTTTATTTATTACTTCAGTTTGACCATCTGATTGGGGGTGGTATGCAGTACTCAAGCATAATTCACTCCCCATGGCTTCTTGAAAGCTCTTCCAAAATCTGGATGTAAAGATTGTGTCCCTATCAGTCACTATAGTCTTAGGAATTCCATGCAACCTTACTACTTCTTTCATGAATATTTGAGCTAGTTTAGGTGCATTTCTTTCTGCCTTCACTGGTATAAAGTGTGCCACTTTAGTCAATCTATCAACTACTACCCAAATGCTTGTATTTCCTCTCTTTGATCTAGGCAGACCATCTATGAAATCCATAGATATATCTTCCCACTTCCACTGTGGTATACTTAGAGGTTGTAATAGGCCGGAGGGTCTTTGGGTTTCTGCTTTGACTTGTTGGCAAGTCATACACTTTGCAACATGTTTGGCCACATCAGTTTTCATCCCTTTCCACCAATAATCCCTCTTCAAGTTTTGGTACATCTTGGTGCTGCCTGGATGTATAGAATATTTGCTCCTATGATATTCATTAAGTATCTCTTCCTTCAATCCTATATCCTTTGGAACACATATTCTACCTTTATTCCTTAAGTAACCATCCTTATTAATGCGGTAGTTTGCTACTTCTTCTCCTTTTTCTATTAGAGTTTTCTTTTCTAATAAATCTGAATCTTTCTCTTGCATTTCCCCACTTTCAAAATTAAATCTGATTGCAAAGTTATCAAACTTAATTTTCCTCTACTCCCTTCTTCAATCATCTTCATGTTTACCTCACTGTTTTCCTCAATTTCCAAATCAGTAAGTAGAGATAAATTTCTAAACTCTTCTATCATTAACATGGCTACTTTTGCATGCTGCCTGCTCAAAGCATCTGCAACCTTATTAGCTTTTCCTGGAGTATAAAGTATGTCTAAATCATATGCTGCTAGAAACTCAACCCATCTATGCTGCCTCATATTCAAATCTTTTTGTGAAAAGAGATATTTCAATGCCTTATGGTCAGTGTATAAGATAAACTTAGCACCTAGAAGATAATGTCTCCAGAACTTTAGTGCATGCACTACTGCTGCCAACTCAAGATCATGGGTTGCATACTTTGATTCATGTGGCTTCAATTGTCTTGATGCATAGGCTATAACTTGATCTTGCTGCATTAATACAGCTCCTAGCCCAGAACCACTTGCATCAGTATCAACAATTAAATCCTCATTTCCTTCTGGTACTTTCAACACTAGTGCATTGACTAAGGCCTCCTTGATTCTACTAAAGGCTTGTTCACATTTCTCAGTCCATATAAAGGGTTGGTTCTTTCTAGTTAGGTTGGTAAGAGGTGATGACATCTTAGAAAAATCTTTTATAAATCTTCTATAATACCCTACCATTCCCATAAATGACCTAACTTCTCCTACCGTGCTTGGCCTTTTCCATGCTTGGATAGCTACAATTTTATTGGGGTTCACCGAAATGCCTTTGGCAGATATAACATGCCCAAGGAAATGCACTTCTTCTTTCCAAAATGCACACTTAGAAAATTTTGCTTTTAAATCTTTTTCTCTTAATCTTGACAAAACAAGGTGCAAGTGATTTTCATGTTCCTTTACTGTTTTAGAATAAATCAAAATATCATCAATAAAAATCAATACAAACTTGTCTAAATAATCCCTGAATATCCTATTCATCAAGTCTACAAAGTATGATGGGGCATTTGTCAACCCAAATGGCATGACAAGAAACTCATATAGACCATACCTAGTGTTAAAGGCTGTATACTTAACACTTGAGTTATCAACCTTCATCTGATGAAACCCAGATGCCAAGTCTAATCTAGAAAATATTTTTGCTCCACTAAGTTGATCAAAAAGATCATCAATTCTAGGTAAGGGGTACTTGTTTTTGATAGTGACTTTGTTTAGCTCCTTGTAATCTATGCACATTCTTAAAGTACCATCATGTTTCCTTACAAACACTACTGGAGCACCCCAGCATGAATTACTTGGTCTTATAAATCCTTTGCTTTCCAATTCTTCTAATTGTTTCTTCAATTCCTTCAACTCACTTGGCCCCATCCTAGTGGGTTTCTTAATAATTGGACTTGCTCCTGGTATCAGACTAATCTGAAATTCCACTGGTCTGTGGTGTGGAACACCCTCAACTTCTCCAAACACATCTAAGTATTTGTTAACTATGGGGATTTCTTCAATAGAAGGCTCATTGGAATCCTTATTTAGGTCAATTAAGTGATATAATTTTCTTTCTTTGGCTATTTCACACAAAATTGTGATTCTTTGACCTCTAGAATTTTGTAATGATATGGTGGATGAGTCTAAATTAATTATGGCTTTGTATTGCCTTAACCAATCTACTCCCAATATAACACCTATATTTGAGTAATTTAAAACATATAAATTGGAAATAAAAACATTTCCTCCTATGTTTAATGACACATCCACACAAATCATGTTTAAAACACTAGAACTTCCCAATGGGCTTTGCACTAACAAAGGGGTTTCAACCAGTATGCAATTTAATTTAAGCAATGTAACTAATTCATGGGAAATCAAAGAATGTGTTGCCCATGTGTCATACACTACTGATATAGGTAGGGTGCAAATAAATAAGGTACCTTCCACTTGACCATGGTTTTCTGCAATAGCCTCTACTGTGGATTTTCTTTTGCTCTCCAAACTTGCTAGCTTCCCTTGCTGTTTATACTCAGGGAAATTTCTCCGATATGTCCCTCCTTACCACATAGGTAGCATTTGAAAGCTCCTCCCTTCAGTTCTGGGCACCTTGGTTTGATATGTCCTTCCTTTCCACAATGATGACATGTTATTTTTCTCTTTGTATCAGTGGTCTTAGTATCATTGGTTTTCTTGCTTTCTGTCTCCTCCTTCTTTTTGTCATAAGGGTGATATCTTCCCTTATTTTTCTTATTATTGTTATTCTTAAAACTCTTATACTTCTCCCTTTCCTTGTCATGTTGCTCAAATTTTAAGGCCAGATCAATGACTTGATCAAAAGTTTTATCTGCATATGGCAACATAGCCCTACTAAGCCCTGGGTTTAAACCCTTAATATACCTATCATTCTTTGATGCCTCATCAGCCACAAGCATAGCTCCATACTTAGACAAGCCCTCAAACCTATGAGTATATTCGGTCACATTAAAAGTTCCCTGCCTAAGCCTGATGAATTCTTCAAGTAATAGAGTTTTGGCTGATGCTGGAACAAATCTAGCTTCCAACATCTCCATAAATTGATTCCAAGTGATTTCATTCTCAATCCTCCCAGATATGACTACCTCCCACCAGCTTAAAGCCACACCTTTCAGTTGTCTTGAGGCCACTTGCCTCTTCCTTTGATCATCCAATTGCATGTCATTGAAAATTCTATCCAGTGTTCTCAACCATGCTTGAATTTCCATCACATTTTCAGTCCCTTCAAAGCTCTTGCCTCCTAAATTGGTATAAGTCTTTAATAGTTTGGAAAGTTCCTCAAGTGGGTTCTCAAGTCTCTGTCCTACTCCATCCCTTAAAGCCCTCATAAAGTCTTGCATATCAAGCATTTGTGGTGTACTTGATCCTGCATTGTGATGAGATCCTCTTCCTACCATGATTGGATAACTAGAGTATAGGTAGATAGGGTTAGTTTATCATGAGTATTTTTTTCTATCTGTATTATTATTTTACTCAAACAAACAGTACATACATATGGTTATAGTACTTCAATCAATCAATACAATCATTTTTAGCTATGTATAGTTTTAACATAGCTCTGATACCAAATGAAATGACCCTAGCTATTTCACCTAATTTTTACTAGGATTTTGTTTTACATCAATAATTTCCTAGAGTCACTTAGCCTTTCCACTAAATTATCCAGGATCCTAATTTTCTACTAATATATTTATATCAGTTCATTAATAGATATATTCACATACATATGAAGATGTATGTGACCCTCTTGCTTGGATCAGAGTGTTGTTTAGCAAGAGTGCATCTTGATTGAATTTGAGTTTCTAATCAACCAGTACATAGCTCATTTTCCATGCCTATTGATATTTGAGTCAGGGTAATGAATCCCATAATCATATGCAATCTATACTTAGTAATTTTTGACCATTCCTATAGTGATTGTCTGTTAGTTTGAGATAGCAAAGTGATCTCAGATTATATAGCAAGCCACCATAATTTTAGTTTAATTATTTGGTATTTGATTAAAGCCAGAAAGGAAAATGATATACTCATTTATCATTTTCAACACAAGTGATTTTATCCAAATTTCTTTACTTATAACCAAGTCAGTTTAGTAATTCTTTCATAATCTATATAGTTGTATTTTTCTGAACCAAATTTATTCCCTAATCCCTGAGTTACCTCAGCTTGCATCTAATTTACAGGTTGCTTTACTGGATTTAGAGGATCCAGATTTTATGGTCATAAAGCATGGGTGGTGTCTATGTGGTTTGTGTATATTTCAGATGTGTTGGGCTATCTAAACTAAGAATGCTACTCAGCAATACAAGTGAATTGCTTAAATAGTTGGTCTTATCTTTATATATACATTTTGCAAAGAAAGCTTCAGATTTCTACAAATGCATTTTCTTCCTTTACACTCAAAAACTCTGGTCATCTTGATCAACCCAGGCCTCACTATTTTTGAAGTGGGTTAACCTCATGACTAGATCATCAAAACATTAGTGCTTGGCTATTGCAATGTGAATTCAGATTTAAGATACTTGGAAAATCTCTTAGAACATGTACACCTTTTTATAAAATGCACAAATATATATATATATATATATATATTCTTCTTTTATCAAAACACTTCTGCATATTATTTCTAAATTCTTGAGATATTACTTCTAGCTAAAAAAAATTCAGATTTGTAACTTTCAAACTTAAAGGTTTAAGTAACTTGAAATTAACTAATACAATATATGTATATACATATCCATTCTCAATTACATGCATATATCATTTACAGATTTCCACCATAATACTCAAATATATATATTCTTGCATAGATTCAACTAAGTCTTTGGTTAATCCCAAACTTAATACATTACTAGATTCGGTTAAAACAACTAAATAAATTCAAGCATTCAAGATCATTACATAACAACCAAAGCAGAACTGTAAAAACTTCCCAGATTACATGCAAATAATTCAT
Source organism: Allium fistulosum (assembly GCA_030737815.1). Classification (NCBI taxonomy): domain Eukaryota; kingdom Viridiplantae; phylum Streptophyta; class Magnoliopsida; order Asparagales; family Amaryllidaceae; genus Allium; species Allium fistulosum. The sequence continues at coordinate 514,029,470 of CM060906.1, read as the reverse complement.
TCTAAGTTCTTATTTAATTCTAATTTAGCATGCTTATCCAATCATTCTCATTAGCCATAGCAGCTTCCTATTTAGAACCAGCATTCCCTGAAAGAGCATTAGAGGCTGCCCCATTTTAAATGAGACACCCCAGATGCCATAAGCAAACAAGGGTCAGATACAAGATCTGGTATGAGCAATATCAAAAATTCCATGATATTAAGTAAATGAGTGAGACATAAACATTTTGTATAAGTGGGCATAGCTTCTTTGATCAATTTGCCTGACTTGTTTATGATATATTGTGCATATATAATCAGTATTTAAGACTAATTATGTACACACATTCAACTATGCAAACATACATTTCAAATAGAAATACTCAGGAACTATCATAGCTCCAGACCAACCAACCTAGGAATAACACAAGTTCATACTTCATCAATTTGAGGTTGCATTTACCAAATTTCTTCCTAGCCTCATCTTCCATAAGGAATCACGGGGACACATTGCAATAAAATAATTCACAATATTGCACAAAGGTCTCAGGGCTTAAACAAACCATGTGCCAACTTGCATACTTTAATTACAACAAGCATTCCAGCAGTCCTCTTGGCTCACAATCCTTAGTTTATTTACTAAGTGTTCATTTTTAATCCTATCATGAGATAGCTAGGTGACTAAATCCCAGTATACATGAAACATTACATAGAGTTTACAAGCATAATTCAAGAACAAGCTAACATTCATGTCCAGGGAAATCATATTTTCAAATATTCTAGCTTAAAGAAAATACAAGAATATTTACAACTGGAAATGAAGACTAGGCATGTGGGTTACTATTGTTTCATAAGCAACCATGTTTGAACTAAATTCAAGATCTAGTTTAAACAAGATTTCTAGCTCATGTGTTTCTATTTGATCAAGGGTTCAGCACTTTTGGATATTTCCATTGCAACCTTGAGTCTTTCATTTGAGCCTCAGCACTTACACAAGTGTAATGCAACTCATATACATTTTGATTTCTATTTTTCATGCCATATCTGAACCAGTTACAAGTATTCTCTATTTACTTTCATAATTTCATAATTTAACATTTCTGGGTATAACCAAACAGAGCAAAATACTCAACTATCAAAGCAATCAAAACATTCAGAAACACCCATTAAAACATCCATTAAAACCATAGTAATGAAATCAAAAGTATGTAGAAAAATAACATAAGCTTGGCTGCCTCATAGCAGGACTTAATGCCATGGGTTTAGTGAGATTACTCACAGAAAAATGCTTCTCTTGCTTAATCCAGAAAAGAAACCTTTTAAAACTTGCTTTTCTGCTTGCAAATATTTTCTTCTTTGTTTTCTTAAATGTCTTGGGTAGCAAATGATTTTTCTGGTTTATACTTGGATTTATAAGAGAGGTTTTTCTAGGGTTTTATCATTGTAAAATCCCATTCCTACCCTGGCCAAGACTCATGCATTCTGCATTTCATATTTGCTTATTTTTCACCCTTAATACCCCGGCCATATGTGATGCTTACCTCCCCTTTTTACTTTTTCCAAAATATCATATTCTTATCAAGTCATGATAATTGTGTGACATTGTCACTTGTTTATTTTCTAAAAATCCTCCTTTCTATTTTCTGCCTAAAGCAATTATTTTGCTTGCAATTTGTCTTTTGCTATTTTAGTGTTACAATTTCACTTGCTTATTTCTTTTCTTTTTTTTTTAATATTTTCAATACTTACAGAAATGCACATTTGCATACATATCTTATCTAGGCTTATTTAACTCCTCCTTAATTTCAGAAAGATATGCACCTATATGTGCATACAGGTTTTTTTTTCAAATCTTTATAACATATATTTTTTTTCCTGGGTTTTAAAATAAAATCTATTTATTGATTCAAAACAAAACTTACTTTTCTTATTTTCTGGGATGATTCATATAATTCCAGAAATCAAATATCCATATCACAAAATCATGTTTGTAATGCTTTTTAATTCTTGTTTTAATTTCAGGATATTTGGAGTTCTTCCTTGTGCCATATCAGTGTGCACGTGCACACATGCACACACACTTGCACATAATTAATTCCATATATTCCTATACAAATAAATTCATACATTTTCAAAATTCAACCAAAATAAGGTTCCATGAATTTCTGGGGCATTACAGCTTACTGCCTTGTCATCGCATCAAGAAAACTCCGACCTTACTTCCAGGCACATTCCATTATTGTTTACACCGACCAGCCGTTGCAACAGGTCCTTTCGCGGCCTGAGACGTCTTGTAGGTTACTCAAGTGGAACATCGAACTAAGCCAGTTTGACCTTACTTACGCTCCGAAACGGGCCATACAAGGACAAGTCCTAGCCGATTTCATAGCTGAATTTATCGTCCTAGAGGACTTGCCCGAAGCTAGTGAATCCCTCGAATACGTCTGGAAAGTTTATACCGACGGAGCATCAAACGACCGGTGTTCAGGCGCTGGTAATGTGCTTGAAACTCCCAAGGGTCGATCCATATGTTGTGCCTTAAAGTTCGATTTCCATGCGACTAATAATGAAGCTGAATATGAGGCCCTCCTAGCTGGCTTGAAACTCGCTAGGGATTTGAGAATTATCGCAGTGGAAATCTATTGTGATTCACAATTAGTTGTGTTCCAGGTACGAGGAGAATATCGAGCAAGAGATCGAAGGTTGGCTGCTTACTTAGCTCGAGTTAAAGAGGTACTGGACCATTTCGATTACTACGCCATCTATAGTATACCTCAAGAACGCAACCAAAAGGCCGATTTGTTGGCAAAGTTAGCCAGCATAGGCGAAGCTCAACAAATGGGACTCGTACCCATAGAAACGCTATCTTCCCTAAGTATCGACTGGGCAGAAATAAACCGGGTATGCGAAACTATCCCCGAAAAGGATTCATGGATGACTCCACTCAAAAATTACATTGAGCACGGGACCTTGCCGGAGCGCAGGAGTGAAAAAAGACAAGTCCTTCGAAAGGCCTCAAGATTTACCATCCAGAATGGACTCATGTACAGAAGGGGGTACTTAGTTCCCCTACTCCGATGTATCGCTCACGATGAAATTAAACAAGTGTTACGCGATGTACATGATGGAGAATGTGGCGATCACACCGGGGGGCAAGTACTTGCCAAGAAAATACTTCGCTACGGATATTACTGGCCTACCGTGAATCGCGATACGTTGGACTATGCAAAGAAATGTGATAGGTGGTAGAAATACGCCCGAATCCCTAGGGCCCCTCCTACTAAGATTACGCAAATGGTCAGCCCATGGCCGTTCGCAATGTGGGGCATCGACATCATCGGTGCTTTACCTCTGGCAAAAGGTGGTGCGAAGTACGCTATTGTCGCAGTTGATTACTTTACAAAGTGGGCTGAAGCCGAAGCTCTCGCTACCATTACAACGAAGAAAGTAATCAACTTTGTGGTTCGTAACATCATCTGTTGATTCGGTCTCCCACACACCATAATCACAGACAACGGAACCCAATTCGACAGTGTTGAATTCAAAGATTTCTGCAAACGATTTCACATCCAAAAGAAATTCTCCGCAGTTGCACACCCTTAAGCGAACGGACAGGTCGAAGCAGTTAATAAAGTCATAAAGTCCATCCTGAAGAAACGACTAGAAAAGGTCGGGGGCAAGTGGTTCGTTGGACTTCCTATGGCTCTATGGGCTTACCGAACAACTCACAAGACCGCGACCGGCCACACTCCGTTCTCTCTTTCCTACGGTTCAGAGGCCGTTATTCCAGTCGAGCTAGAAGTACCTTCTCATCGTGTGACATACTATGATCCAAAGATAAATGCTATATTACTTGCTGAATCTCTCGATCTACTAGATGAGAAGCATGAGGAAGCTGACTTGAGGGCGACTGCGCATCAAAGTCGAGTCGCCCGATTGTACAACGCCAAGGTCCCTCCGTGAACCTTCGAGTTGGGCGATCTTGTCTTAAAAAGAATCTATCCGGTTCCTTCGCATATGAAGCCTACATGGGAAGGACCGTATGTTATTGAACGAAGGCTCGAAGATGGCACGTTCAAATTATCGACCGTCGACGGCCTTACCCTGCCAAGAGCTTGGAATAGCAAAAGCCTTCGCCGTTATTACATATGACAGGCTATCTCTATCCATTTACTTTACTTTAATTTTCTGCAATTTGTTTACGCATTTCGAAATTAGAACTTGTAATAAGGCAACTGACTTTGCCATACTTTCTTATTTCAGCAATAAAATGCAACCTCTTCGAGCCAAAGCTGTGATTTACTTGAAATACTTCATATGACCATCACTATGCACGGAGAGCTAAGTCTCGTCATACGGTAGGATTTATTCAAATAGAGAGTGGCTGCGGTGCAAACAATCACTCCCTAAGTGAAACCCGAGCTCGGGGGCAAGCCATCACATTAAAGTCAAAAAAGGGATTGGTACACTACAACCCTTCACCAACTCCATATTCCCGGAGTGCGAAGTCGGAGTATAAACATCCAACTCCATATTCCCGGAGCGCGAAGTGGAGTATAAACATTCAACTCCGAATTCCCAAAGCGCGAACCAGAGTATAAACATTCAACTCCAAATTCCCAGAGCGCGAACCGAAGTATAAACATTCAACTCCGAATTCCCAAAGCGCGAACCAGAGTATAAACATTCAACTCCGAATTCCCAGAGCGCGAAACAGAGTATAAACATTCAACTCTGAATTCCCAAAGCGCGAACCGGAGTATAAACATTCAACTCTGAATTCCCAAAGCGCGAACCGGAGTATAAACATTCAACTCCGAATTCCCAAAGCGCGAACCAGAGTATAAACATTCAACTCCGAATTCTCAAAGCACGAACCGGAGTATAAACATTCAACTCCGAATTCCCAGAGCGCGAACCAGAGTATAAACATTCAACTCCGAATTCGTAGAGCGCGAACCGAAGTATAATACGTTCAACTTCGTATTCCCAGAGTGCGAAGCGGAGTATAAACATTCAACTCCGAATTCCCAAAGCGCGAACTGGAGTATAAACATTCAACTCCGAATTCCCAAAGCGCGAACCGGAGTATAAACATTCAACTCCGAATTCCCAGAGCGCGAACCGGAGTATATACATTCAACTCCGAATTCGCAGAGCGCGAACCGGAGTATAAAACGTCCAACTCCGTATTCCCAGAGTGCGAAGCGGAGTATAAACATTCAACTCCCAATTCCCAGAACGCGAACCAGAGTATAAACATTCAACTCCGAATTCCCGGAGCGCGAAGCGGAGTATAAACATTAACTCCGGATTCCCAGAATGCAAGTGCCAATTCCAAGTCTCCCGATCGCAGACATATAATCGGAACTTAAGCCAGCGTAACCAGCCACTGATGAATGAATGGGAATCCCCGGAGTACGAAAATGATTATCAACAATCAAACAAGCATGGACGCATCACTCAATCTCCGGTTGCTTCAAACATCCGTTCGGTGGTGCGAGACTCAACATGTTGCAAGTAAGAAGCAATCGTCGGCTGACGGTTTACAACTCATCCCAAAGACTGGGGGGCAGGAATTAGGCATCAACCACTGATTAAAGCAATGCGATTGTTAGAATTCAACTCGCTTCCCGGTCGCAAGCCGTGTCCACAGTTCCCGAATTTGGCAGACCAAAACAAACTTGATTCAGAACCTAAAAATTCACAAGTGCATTTCAGACACTGAAACACTTAGACAAATACACAATGACGAAAAAGAAAAAGTTTCATTTATATTGATTATAGAAGACGTTCGTGTACAAGTTTCCAAAAAAATTCCTACTAGCAGGGGCCGAACCCGCATCTATACACGGCTAACAAAATGCAAAGTCAAAATAAGCCAGATGATCATGCCTAATCTCTCTTCTTCCTTGGCTTCCTCTTTAGTGCGGACCCGCTGGAGCCATCACCAACCTTCCTCTTCGAGCCTTTACTTTTTGGCGGTTGGTCTTCAGGCGAGGGCATTATGTCGACGTCCTCCTCCGGACTCGTGTGAATAAGAATGCTCCCTACGGGCGGAGTCGGAGGAGCGGGACCAATTACAGAAGGTGGAATGGGCAGGCTGGTGAGAAACACAGAACCACTAGGAGACATCATTCCGAGCGGGGCAGGTCCTGATGCTGCCATCCCACCTCCAAAGCTGCCAACATAACACGCTGCTACCAGTTCGGCGTCAATCTGAGCAAACATGTCCTCTTCGGTTACTGCTTGAGCCCCGCCAGGGGCATCAACAGTCGGCATTGAAGAGCTTGCAGCAGGATCAGTTCCACTCATAACAGATGACAAGTCAACACGAGGATCGCCGTGGCGGCGGAAGAGTTCATCCATCAGCTGCACATCGAACACGATCGTACCACCTTGCAGATCGCCAAGCGAGGCAGCTGTACTCATGGTGGTTTCCTCGGTCATGATAGCCTCCTACATTTGATATGACTCTTGAGTGGCAGGAGGCATGGCCGGTGCGGCATCGATCATTGGACAAAGAATAAAAGAATTGTTAGAACTTAAACTCGGTCGAAGACTTCGACTCATGAAAGACATGTGGAATGTTCGGAGTACCTTCCTCAGTTTTGCTTGTAAGCGACGGGGCAGCTTCAGTCGTTTGCGTTGTAGTCGGAGGCATCTGCGGCTGATCCGGGTTATAGGCAGGAATAGCTTGAGGATCAACCGCAGGCAAAGATTCAAGCTGAGTTGACACCGGAAGATCAAGACTTGCACCGTGATGTCCAACCCCGGAGCCCTCTCCTACCTCTAGGTGCTGGGTGCCGAGCCTCTCCTTCTCATAAGAGATCATTGAATCATGGAGAATCTTCTTATTGTCATCAGTTAATAGACGATTCTCAAGCTCGAATTCATCCACAGACTCACCCTGGTGCGCCTCTTTCTCTTCCTCAACCAGTCGGCCCCAAGCGCTATGGAGATGCGTCGAATAATCATCGAGCGAGGCCAGACCCCTATTCCTCAGCACATTAGCGTTGTAAACAACAAGGAGGTCCTCAATGTCGGCCTCTAGCCTGGACTCGGCCAACTTCACCCTCTCCTCGACCTCAGTCTCCACTTTCTGGACTTTGGCCACCGCCGCATCCCGTTCTCCCTCGAGCAGAACAGCCTGATCGCACGCCTCCTGGGCTGCGGTGTTCGCGTCATCTTTTTCTTTGACCAAGCTGGCGAATTTGGCTTTTAATTCATTAAGCTCCTTGACCGCCGCGTCCCGCTCGACAATGACTTTGGTATTCCGGTGGCCCATTTCCTCCACCAGGGCAACGTGTGCCTGCCTCAACCTCTCCATTTCTGCCTTCGCTTCGTCAGCCTTCTTAATGGCCTCAATCTCAGATTTCCAAGAAGACTCGGACTCAGCAGAAAGTACTTGGATAATGCGATCCCTTTTTGCAAGCTCATTCTCCATCTTCTCGATCTCTTTTGCCCGCTCGAAGGCCAATTTAGAAGCTTTTTCGGCAGCCTTCGCCCACTCTCGATATTGGGTATAGATGTCGTGGACAAAGTCATGCATCGTGCCTTCTACCGACGATGGAATTCTCTTCAAGTGGGGAGGGAAAACATAGCCGTCAAAGCAAATATTAGGAAAATCCTTCTTCATTTGAGCCAACTTAAGGGCCCCTTCTCCAGTGGGATCAGCGGGGATCTGCTCTGTAACCATGGAAGATGTAGTCTCGACTCTCTGGAGATGAGTCTCAGATCTGGAAGTGTGAGAAGAAGGCCTGTGACAAGGAGGCTCCGGTGGATGTGAAGTTTGAATGGGAGGAGGAGATGGAAGCCTAGGAGGAGGAGAGCGTGATCTAGACCGGCGTCGGTATTCTCTATCCCTGTCGCGCCCATACCTATCCTGACTAGAATGCTCGCGATCGCGATCCCTATCAGAATCCCTCCTGTGGGAATCGTAGTAACTAGAAGCTTTTCGGGCTGAACGATGACTGTTCAGCATTGATCCTCTTCCAGACATAGTACCTGAAAATGAGAAGCGAAGAAAGAGTTAGCAACTTCCTAAGTTGGACAAAGTACAGTTGTGGATCATGTAGTGTAGTGAAGTGTATGTATGTGCAATCCCCCGACCAACCAGAAATGTCGGCCGAACTCATAGCAAGCGACCCGCTCGGTTCAAAAGCACTATCAAGCCCTTCCATCCCGGCGTCGTGTGGAGACGACACGAAATCCGAGATCGGGATATCATTAAGCCCTGCAAAAGGACTTTCCATTTGCGGGGGAGGAGCTTCTGAAATTCTGATCCCCTGGAAAGGTAAAAACACGGCGACGGATTTAAATCTCTTAGATTTAGGGCGTTTTTGAGCAGCGGCCTTGCCTTTTCTTCTTTCACCCGAGTCTAGGACATCGGCAGAAGGCCCAGCTGGAAGCTCAGTATCGGTGGGCGTTCTTTCTGGGTCAACTTCTTCGGTGATCACAACTGCGGGCGCTTTGCGCTTCATACGTTTCTTCGGGATCACTCTATGTACCACTTCCAAATGTATACTCTGTCTCCGCTCTAGTAGCCCGACAGCCCTCAAATTCCTGTCGGTCAGGACTAAGTCTATGTGCCTTTCTTCGCTTGGAAACGCTTGGAGAATCCGAACGAGCTCTCTGAAGTACGTGCCATCGGGACGAGAGATCGCAGCTGTAAGAAGGGAAAAGTGTGTCAGTTTTTGAAGTCAGTTACTAGTATCTCAATGACTCAAGAGAGAAGTGGCAACACTTACGTCTATCCAACCACCGCCCAACAAATCCAGGGGGGCACCGAACGTAGAACCATTCGGCTTTATAATAACTTAGTCTTCCCTAGAAGCCCTGTACAATGTGGCAGCTCCTGACCGCTTCCAGGAAGGTAAAAAAGGGGCTGTCTCCACGGCTCTTGACATTGAATAAATATCGGATCTCGATCGGCTTCGGTGGTCGAAAAAGGATCTCCATGAAGAGAACAAAGATGCTATTCAATAAGGCGAACCCATTGGGATGTAGCTGAGATGGAGCTATGCCAAGAAACGATAACATCTCCCTTATATAGTCATTGAAGGGAGGAAGTGTCCCCGCTGTGCAAGCGTGATGGTTGAAAGCGGTATACCCCTCCGGGGGATTGTGTGGCCTGTCAATGGGTCCAGGAAGTAACACGTCGCCAAGCGACAAACCGTGCCTTAAGCAGATCCGTCCAAGCATATCTTCAGAGATACCCGATGGCACGGAATCTGATGGATTGAGTATAAACCGAGCACCTGGATGCTCATCCGGAGCTAGCTCTATGACTTCGTCTTCGATAACTGGTATCTCTATGGTTGGAGGAATAGAACTTGGAATTTCCGGCTGTTGAGAACTTGAAGGGTCCATGACTAGCTAGCTTATAAAAAATCATTGTTAAACTAACAAATAACACTCGTGCATCCCCCAGTGTAAAGTGTGTGAGCGTGTTGTGCAGTGCAGTACAATATGTTATTTGAGAAGATCAACAGGATTGAAGGAAGCATATGAAGAATGAGACTTTGGAATTCAGTCAGAAGGACCGTCATCGCTGACCGTCTCAACCATGCCATCCAGTTATTAACTATCACTCCAAATCGAAGTTTGGTGTTATCTTTTATAAGTTGTAGTTTCATCGACGAGCTTCGATAGGAAGTCAGATATGCAGTGAATCGGTCAAGTCCAAGTATGCCAATTTGAAGCTCGTCGGAGGCAGTTTTTCGAGTGTGTGAAAAATTTAAAAGTTTTTTAATGATCAAATTTGCATGGCTCACGAGAGCCAGGTTCGCATCGATAAATTATAGTCATGTGCGTTTGAGTTATACTCGGTCAAAAGGATGAAGTGCAAGTACGACTCGTTCCAAAGCCATCTCCTTCGACTCCATCCAAAAGTCATGCGTTTTGACTCGGTCCAAAGCAACCAATACGACTCGCTCTGAAATCCTGCATTTCGACTCGATCCGAAGCAGCCACTTCGACTCGCTCCGAAGTCCCGCATTTCGACTCGATCCGAAGCAGCCACTTCGACTCGCTCCGAGGTCACGCGTTTCGACTCGATCTCAAGCAGCTACTTCGACTCGACCCAAGGCCACCCACTTCGACTCGATCGAAAGCCACCATTTTCGAGTCGATAAGACACAGCTCCTTCATATCGATCAACAGAATCAAAGCATTTGACTCGATACGAAGCTCCACCATCGATCGACACGAAGGCCTCCGCCTCATCATCTCGAAATCACTACTCCAGATCGACCGAGGCTAAGGCCAGGGACTCTTCGATCGATCATGAATCATATCGATTTAGTGTTAAGAATCGAGTCTCCTCGTTTAACAAGATGTTTTCACTCGATGGATTACCTCAATTTGTTAATTGGTTCGAGTAATTGAAGATGTAAATCATTTTGAAGGCAGGAGTATTCTTTTCTTCTTTGCTTTCTCTAAGTCACAGAGCGATATGAAGGCAAGGAAAATAAGGATGAAAGGTAAAAAAGTGAAAATGGCTAAGTGCCAGGTATTTATATGGAGTAGAAAATAATAGGAATAACCGATTCGAATTCCAGTAGGGTCGAGCACGTGCTTCGACTCCCTCTTTAGTGCACCAATACGGAGCTCCTTTTCATATTGCTCCTTCGACTCCTTCCCCGTGACTAGTTCGGCTCCCTCATGCAGCCATAAGAAACATCACTTTGACTCGCTCGATCAGTAAACGCCTCGACTCGCTCCTCGGCCTCCTGTGTACTTCGACTCGCTTCTCTGCGATTCGATTCCAAGACCGATTCGAGCGACCGGTTAGACTCCATCAAGGAGTCAACTTCGACTCGCTCCACCTCGACTCGCTCAGTTCAAGTCCGTCTTCAACTCAACATGCTTACTTCTCATCCACAAATCCAATGAAAATTATCTTCAACGTTTCAATCCTTCACAACGATTCAGGAGGGGATCGTTATGGAGGGACATTCAAAAACAACCGTCAAGCATTGTTACAACGGATTTCACATCGGTTCAGGAGAGGATCGGTATGGAATTCAAAAACAATAAACGGACGACGACTCGAGAACGTACAAACATCGGCGGGAGTCAGATTAACATACATACATGAATGACGGACTAATATTCAACATTTAAAATTTTTAAGAATCATAAATTCATCCGGTAACGACTACAACAGCAAACAGATAACCATTGGCATACAACAATCAGTTGCAACGATACAGGGCACAGCAGTCGACAGTCAACAGTTTACATCATCAAGAAGAATGGTCAAAGATTACAACTTTCATCGGGAAGACGATAACTACTCAGAATAAAGATTGAAGCACTTCAAAGCACATTATGTTTTCACAGGACGTACTTTGTGGGGCAAATGTTATCTCGCCTTTTGGCAAGGCCGTAATACCAAGGAATTGGCTAGTAACCAGTGACGGTCCGTCCTAGAGATCAGTTATACAAGGGCTCACTACGGATGTCGATGAATTTTTTCCGAGTCCGGATCGAGCCAAAATTGGTAGGACATGGCAAGCTGAGCCATGGGAGCCAACGTTCAAAATCTCAAGTCAATCCGAGTTCGTATGCTCAAGTTATGAGGGATGAAAAATTGGACGAAAATCAGACACCATTCGACACGCTCCTTCGACTCCCTCCTTCGACTCCCTCCGGTTCCCTCAGATATCAACTTCGACTCATTCCTATTTGACTCGCTGCCATCTGGAATACCTATTTCGACTCGCTTCGCCCAGCTACTCACTTCGACTCGCTCGACCAAAGCCTGCTTCGACTCGCTCAAACAGAGTGCTTACTTCGACTCGCTCGAAACAGCATCCATTAGAGAGTCCTCTTCGACTCGCTCCACAGCCTTCACAGAACCACTATTCGACTCCGTTTGATTCGACTCCAGCAAAGCGCCACATCAACGAGTCGAAACATAAGCGAGTCGAAACAGGGAAGCGAGTCGAAGGAAACAGCCTGCCGAAGACCCCATTTCGTATCGATCATATCTCCCAATCTACAAGTCCAAATGCTATGAAATTTTCACAGAAGACTACGTACATGCTAGAGAATGTCCACGCCAAATTTCGACTCCATTGGATGAAATCTTGAGCGAGTTGAAATTAGCTTGTGTCAATCGCGGATCGGACCAAAACTTCACGGGCTTGGACGTACGGGCCTGGTCACGTGTCAAAGAGGGTCTTCCGAGCTCTGAGCGAAATATCAGCCTCCTACACCTATAAATAGACCCCCAAAGCCAACAGCAAAGGGGTTCTTCTTCCTCTTTGAGATCTCCAACGCCCTGACTCCGCCAGATCCAGATCTGAACTCCATAAGCTGCTGCCAACAACGAAATTCATTGCTGCATATCATAATTATCTGTTGTAATTCATTGAATTCACTTGTAATCTTCAAAGAAAGATCAATAAAGCTATCAACTTCATAGTGGGCGTAGGAGATACGCCGAACCACTCTAAATTCTTGTGTCTCCTTGCATTTTGATGATTCTCATTTCTGAAATTTGGAGTTTTTGTTAGATAATCCTCTTTTTCCATTTAATTTCTTCATTTTATCTCTTCAAAAATTGCCGAAGAGTGTTGTGCCCAATTTTGGTACAAACAAAATCCATTCATAAAATATACTGACTTCAAATCAAATATAAAATATTGGTTCCAAATCCAATTATAAAACTATTCATCATATTTCAATTTCAAATCCATATATATATATATATATATTTATAAAACATCGTTTAAAAGCTATTATGCTATTTATAAAATATACTATTATAAAACCATTCGAAATCCCTATTTAAAGTATTTCACAAAACTATAATTTAATAACATCGAAAATCATACCTTTATTTATTTAAATAAAATCCTTTCACTTTTAAATCCATTCAAATTATTAAAATGTATATAATTCCAAAATCACTTTGAAATCCATTTTTAAACAAAAACATCATTTTATTATTTTGATATTCTAAAATATGGCCCAATGCTACAACAGCACTAAATAAGGTGATTCACATGGATAATAACAATCATAGCATCCAACACAACAAAAATCACATGATACAACATATATATCAATATTTGTAAATAAAATCAACAATAGTGAGGAATCCTGTTGGATTCCTCCAACCTGTAACCTACAATAAATATGCATATGAGAATATGTACAATGTCTGCTTCGAGGCAGACGCGCGTGCAAAGGGTCATCCTCTCATACACGGGAACGTGTAGGGTCTCATCCGCTAAAACATGCGGGAATATATCCAACCAACCAATATATATATATATATATATATATATATATATAATACACTTCCAAACAGTCATCAAAACAACATAATAAAAATGTTCCCGCTTATACCAAAATATAAGCAAGCCAGAGAGTGTGAGTTTTACTCACTTTGATTACAGTCGTCGTTGCAGCATTTTATTTCGATTAAAATTAAACGAGCGTTTAATTTTAACCAAAATTTTCACTAGCTCCAAATCCATACAAACCAACTCTAAAATGCAGTCCTCGACAATACAAATCCAATGCAATTCGTTTCATGCGAAACGGACCTCGTATGACAAAGTTAGGGATTTTTAAACATTCGATAATTAATTATAAAATTAACTTAACTTAAATATAAATTAAAATGTTTAAACCTTCTCCCTCTCAAAACATCGTCCAGGCCTTCACGCTTCCGAATCCATCATCGTTCAACAATCCACGACCGCCGCTCCTCGCTCGCTCCACCGGACGATGATCTAAGACCACTACTGCCTTCGCCTACAGGGGCACCACCCACGGCTAGCACCATGCTCGACTCGACCCACCCAGCTCCGAGATAACGGCCCCCCAAACGCGCGACGTTCATGGCCAGATTCACGTCGATCCACTACCCTAATTTCGATCATGACCGTTGGATGAACTCGTCTCGATGAGCTCTACGATATTGCTTTAGGATGATTTTGATAATAGTGCATGGATTGGAAGAAAATTGAGGAAGAAGATTCAAGATTTCTTGGCCATTGAAATTGTTAGTGGCGGCTAGCCCTAATTGTTCTAGGGTTTGCAAGTTAGGGTCCTTATATAGAAAATTTTTGCGCAGTATTCATCCGAAAATATTTCGAACTCCAAACGAAGCGTGCCTCCTGGAGTTCCTAATGTGTTACCCCTATTTCGAACACAATGGAATATATATCGGAGGCCAGTTCCATCATGTATAGAAGATAGCTTTCCAAATTGAGTTATTTTAATTAAAATCCTTTTAATTAATTTCTACGTGTTTCAAGCTTGCACGGTCAAATAGTAAGTCCAATCGACACAAAATTTGAAATCCTATAATAAATCACTATTACAGATCAAATGAAACTGGTTTCGTCCAATTCTGAGACAGTTTCCCGAATGGCTATTTTTACACGTCTAATTAAATAATAAAATTTCCAATTTCTGTTCATAAACTTTTAATTCAAATTTAAATGTTTACTATCACTATTATAATTCAAATAGGATTTTAAATAATGTTAGAAATCATTTTTATTCATATTAGATTCCAAAATCAATTATTAACTGACTTAACCAATAATATTCATTTTTCAATATTTAAATTCAATTAAATATTCTAAATTCAGATGACTGAAAAACTAGGTCGTTACATATAGTAAATAAAATTTCTTGTGATTTGAGTTTCCCACACTAGTTTTACCAGACTGACTCGGGCATTGTTTTCTTATAATGCTTGAGTCAGACTGTGACGACCGCCCATGACCCCTGCACCGAATCTATAGATAGTGCGCTGTAAAGTGTGCCAGGCGACCATGAACGATTGTCAAGGTAGGATTAAAACGACAGAATCTATCGTATCACTCACAGCGCATGGACAAAATACAATAGAACATATGTATAGTGAAGCTTTACAGAACAAAATGACATCATATAAAACTCCATAATAGTTGAATACAAGCATCCACATAGTCAATACATCAAGCCTCACTACATATCTCTCAGAGAATACAAACAGCGGAATATCCAGTACATATAATAAGAAGATAATATGCAACCCTCCAGCTCGTCTTCGATATCAGCATCGTGAGAAGAGAACAGCACCTGTCACCTGCTACCTAGTCTGCCCATCCCAAAATGGACGAACAGCCCAAGGCGATAAGAATTAAAACAAAAAGCCTTGAGTCAGACAACAGTCTTAGTGAGCAGTAAATTAACTAACAACATACCAAAAGAGCATAAAGGAAAAAGGAATAGGAATACAACCCTCCCACTCCAACCTCATTCTACAGTGATAGCCTCCAGACACACACTAAGCAGAAGCAAACATAGCAGAGCATACAATTTAAAGTAAAGCTAATATCACTCGAGTCAAGGGCGATGTTTTCCAAGTACCAAGGCCTAAATCAGATAAGCACCCAGAAAATACCGCTCTTGAGTCCGAATGACGATACAACCAAACATCCATGACTCTGGCTATCACTGTTATCATTGCTTCGATATCACCGTTAATTGAATGACCGGCACATTCTTTCAGCCGTCCGTCAAGGGCTAATGGAAACCCCGGTTCTAGACATAACTCCCGCACGTCGTCGCAGCCCGTGCCTAGGACTATCGAATCTGCCCAGAGTACTCGACCATCAACAGTTGGCCGTTGGGACTATCGAATCTGCCCAAACGTACTCTTGCTTAGAGCATGCTAGAACCTTCAACAACGATGCTATCCAAGCCTCCTAGTCATCCTCCTCGATGACTATTCTCATATCCATTCATTATCCTCAACTCGAATCATATCACCGAGTTATCAACATGCTTGGAATGATCCCGTCTGGATTAGACCAAGTCTTCATCATATGATTGCCTCGCTTCATTACATCCTCGCAAAGCCTCATCTCAACATCACTTCATCGAATCTATGCATAAGAGCTTCATCATCCCGCTACATATGCCACGAGCAGCTTTTCCAATTCAAGAGCCTTTCCCTTAGCTTTTGAATCGTCTTCGGTCTAAATCTAATAATCAATCATCTAGTTCATAACAATCAATCAAATCAAACATCAATCCAAACAATCAAGCATTCAAATATGATCTAAGTAGACAATTATAACAATAATGGCATTTTCGTAATTAAAGAGTTGAAAGTCCAATAAGCATGAAAACATGGATTATATCTCTACAAACTTGATGAATGAACTTGCATAGGTTAACATATGATAAAATGGATGTAACATCATCATGAACAATGGATCTATATGGATCTACACTTAGGATGAAGAAAATGCATGGAGATCACTATTTTAACACCAAATCGAGCCAACAATCCGATATACTCCTTTGGATCCGTGTGAGAGTTAATCACCACTCACCAAATCACCTAAACAAACCCAAATCAACACGCTTCAGATCTGGACAGCGAAGGATCAAGCTTGATCTATCACGAATCCGCTTCAAACGAAGAAATCTCTCTTGAAAAGATGAAGATCTTCAATCTAAGCTCTTGAATCTTCAATCTTGATCTTCGATTTGGATGGATGGAAGCACTAGATTAGAGTGGAGAAAAGAAGTGAAGAAGTGTAGAAGTCGAGCTCTCAAAATGGCAGCACTTCGTCGCTTCAAAATCCGGATCCCAAAAATGAAGAGAAGCTCTCCTATTTAAAGCAGAAAATACCCTAAGTCGTAACTCGGCTATCTTCTTAAGTCGCTGCCGACTTAACACTATGCCGACCTACGACCTAAAAACCGCCACGACTTAACAGAGCCTCCGTCCTAAAATTCTCGACCTATCCAAACCTTACGACCTACGACCTAACTGATAAGCCCTCACGCGACTTAACGCACCAGGTCTCAACGAAATACAACTTAACTCCTAGGTCGCTCGCGACTTAACACACAGGCTACGACCTAACACCAAGCCAGAACCCAGCGACCTACGACTTAACAGGTTACGACCTAATTCCTTAAGCTTCCACGTGACCTAATCATAAGTCGCGAACAACTGGGATGTGACCTAACTCTACCCAGACTTACGACTTAACTCCTTAAGTCGCTAACTACTACTTAGGTCGTTGCCGACCTAACTACACTAACTCACTAACCCTCTTAAGTCGCTCAACCCTATAGGTCGCTAACTCCTATAGGTCGTCCCAACCGACCTAACAACTTAATTACTAAGTCGCTAACCCGGAACCACTAGGTCGCTAACTTTCCCAGCCGACCTAACACTTAACAAAAACTTAGGTCGCTCACCACATTTCCTTAGGTCGCCTAAACCTCTTAAGTCGGTCACGACTCATCACTTAGGTCGGTCACTACCTTAAGTCGGCAACTCGACCCAGACTTATCCTTTAACTTGCCTATCCCCTTAGGTCGCAGATCTTCTCTAAGTCGCTCATGACTTATCTCCTAAGTCGCCAACAACATTTAGGTCGCGTACGACCTAGGACTTAGACAAATCTGCCTAAAAATCTGAAATGACATGAAAGTGCTAAAATTCCAGATTTTGATGAACATGTCGATCCGTAAAAATACGGGTCGTTACACAGACCGAGCATATTTTCCAGTATAGCTTTGGATATGTTATAGCTCAGGAGAAGAATTGGAGGCCAAGACATATCTACGTATTCTTTATGTTTCGCTGTATGGTTTTGTTGTATTTATCAGAAATTGTAAGGACATGTATTAGAACAGTCCAGGTAGATGATATGCTAGTACTCTGATGGATGTATGTATATAAAAGTTTTCTTTTGTAAAGATTATTGTTATATTATACATTATTGGTTGCGATGTGAGATTCTGTGTTGTTTAGTTTTTTCTCATCTTCTTTCTTCTTCTATCCCCCTACACCATCTGTCTTTCCAGCACTTTGTTATCCGACATGTGAATACCGTGGATGTATTAGTATTGACTTTTGAGAGTCAAAAGGACGGATCATTACAAAATCCCTCTTCAATTCCATCATCTTTAAGACATCCCCAATTCGAATGCTTGTGCCAGTTCAAAGTGGTTTCAGATAGTATATCCATTCCCAATCTCTCCGAACCGACAAACGATAGTTTTCAGAACTGACCAAGATTTGTTAGTCTGTTATTTAACTATCGAATAAATAAACAATTAAATAAGAGATTTAACCAAGCATAGTTTAGCACATAAGCTACCACTAAGCATCTTAATTAATCCTTTCGTTAATGAAAATTTCCTTTCAAATATTTATATTAAAATACCTTTTACAAAAGATATATTCACAAACAATTTCTACTCTATTCAATACTTGAAAAATATTGATATACTTATCTCAACCGTATAAGTATACTCACAAAACATTCACTTTCAAAGCTAAGGAAACCTTTTCATATACTTATATCAATAGTATAAGTATATTCACAAAACACTACATTTCTAATACTTAGAAAATGTACCTATATACTTATCCCAACGACATAACCCAAAAAATGAATCAACACCCTGGTTTGCGTGTAAAACCACCAGCCCTGTTCTCACAGAGCAATAATGTAGATAATGGATATAGCAAAAAGCAGTAAGAGAAAGAAGACAAGAAGATTTTTATAGTGGTTCGGCTGTTAACGAAGCCTACGTCCACTTTATAATTTCTAGTATAGACTAATTGTTGTTACAATAAGTGTTAGATTACAAAACTCTTGATTATCTTTAGCTAGACTAAATCTCCAAGGTTGGAATCCACTATAGAATCATAGTGAACCCCTTTGGAGATTGTTATGGGGGAGGCGAAGAGTGAAGAAAGCTTACAGTAGAGTTTCCGCCACCAGTCCGGAGAAAATCTCGTTTATGTTGCAGATAGGATGGTTTATAGAGATTAAAGAGCTATTAGGCCGAGACTATTCACCAATTGCCTGCAGATGGACATAAGAAGACGCATCGGAGATTAGCACACGACCTGAGCCAAAATCATGGATCGCTAGCGATCCATGGTCTGTGGACCGCTAGCGATCCATAGCTTTAGGTTGAGTGCGGGCTAACTTCTTAGCCCTTTTTCCTCTGCTTCGCTTGGTTTAGGTCGCACTAATTTCATGATTAAGTATGGATCGTTGGTGATCCATGGTGTATCCATCGCTAACGATCCATATACTTAGCATGTTTCTGGACTTTGGCTTTTGAACTTTCTTCGTCGTCTTCTGTCGACGTTGTTCGTGTAGTTTCATTACACATTGCCTTATTTTGATGGCGATTTACTTGCTAGTTGTACTTAGCTACTGATTGGACTAGACAGATGCTTGTCTCTTGGTTTAGCTAACTCGGAATCTCATCAAACTAGGTCAACGCTGCTGTAATATGGATTGGATCACGATGTAAGAAAAGAGATTGAACATTAAGCCATTCCCACGGATCGCTAGCTATCCATAGGCCATGGATCGCTAGTGAACCATGTCCTTAAGGAATTTCCTCATCTTCTTTTCTTGGCTCTTTTTGGCTGGTTACTCTAGCTCTTTTGGTTGACTTCTGAGCTATTCTGACTTGACCAAGTTGTTATGACTTCTCTTGGATCCGCTTGGGTTAAACACCTGGACAACATTTGCCTCCCAGACATCTTTGTTGAAAACAAGGCGTGCTCTGGAAGTAACTGCTTTTGGTCTCTGCTTGTTGAATTTCAAGTGATTGCATTAGAGTTTCGCGAATGTGAGCTAGGTCATGTTGTTGCTCGCTTAGTTTTGATTTCGACTGCCATTACTTGTCATAATAGATCGAATTTCTCTCTACAGCTTCTTGATATGCCCCAAAATGTTATGTAAATGTCGCTGGGCAATTTGGAGATAAAGTCCATGCAGCTTCATGGATCGCTAGCGATCCATAGATGATGGATCACTAGCAACTTGATAACTTAGAGAATTTTTGGCACTTTTATTTTCCTACTTAAGCTGTTTTTCCGGCCTACCCCATCACTTCTATACGACCTGAGCCTTATTTCCCTCATGTGATCTTAGCATCTTCGCGACTTGATCCAAGTTTTCAATGGTGATCCGACCCATGCTTTGATTGATTCGATCCATCATTTCCAAAATTTTAACCTTGTTCTAAGGCCTCCGCCGTGCTTCCTTCTACATTACCAACTCTAGAGCATTGTCGCCGCTTAACTACGCCGCCTTCAGTCGAAACCCTAGCTTGCTTGACACCATAGGCCGCCGCCTATTCATCCTTAAATCGCCACCGATCCAGTTGTAGTTCGCTGATCCTAAAGCTTTAGTCAACTTTGCATTTAGATCATTAATCTGAGGTGGGTTCGCTAATTATAATGTTTGTTTAATGATTTAGCGCCGAGGTTGCATTCGTGATATTTGTCGTGAGGAGTCCGAGTCGATTGCGGCTTAATGGAGGAAGATTGTAAATCGAGTCTTGAGTTCCTCCGAAACGATATTCAGGCCTTGCCCTGTGCTTGACATGTTTTACTGTCTTCGTCCATTGAACCAGAATTAACTTGTGCCAAGTCCCATAGCTGATATTGCATGACACATTGTGAATGGTCCTGGCTCTTCCAGAGAATTTGGACTTATCTTACTTGCTTTTGTACGCTACTCGGTGTCCCTATACTGAAAAGAATTTTTCGCATCGCTTCGAGCAACAGATCCGTTATCGATCGTTGATCAATAACGGGTTATGTGTAGAGGAAGTAAAAACAAAAGGAAACGATACGGGAAGTCCTTTTCTTTTTCTGCTGCGAGCGAACTATCTACACGGGATAGAGCGTTTGTAGTGTTTTGGACACCAAAATCACCCCCTATAGACAATGCACTGCGCTTGCCCCCGTACATACTTGAAATCCAATGTGTCAGCATGAATTAATGTCTCTCCGGAATTCAAGTATTGTAGGGGAAACTATTAGTTTAGAATAAAATTACCTAACCGTTTTGGATGCGAGTTCGGTTGTTTTGAATGAAGTATCCATCTTCTCATCGTAAGTCAAGCGAAGGAAGTTCGGCACTTTCAGAAGCCGAGTCGTCATCCGTCGCCCTTTCACCTTCCGCCTCATAGGCTGAGTATGGCCAGTTAGTTCCGGTTGGTCTGGTCTTGGATCGAAATCCCCTTAATTTTAGAGTTCTTCTCAATCCGCCGGAGAGAGCTTCTTCTGTAATCTCTTCTAAGGTCCTGCATAATATCTACATGCAATATGGCATACTGGAGGAAGACGTGCGCCTTCCAAAGAAGGATGAGTTTGCTCACAAGCCACCTCCGTGATATACCTCTTGTCATTGGTATATGTGCCTGAATGGAACTGTGCCCCCCTTCAATGACTTTTGCGCGAGACCCTTTCGAATTTAGGAATCGCACCGTTCCAGATTCGTCCCAACGGATACACCATCCTAACTTGCTTGCATGTCCTTTTCATGGGTACATTCAACCGTGATCCGAGCTTTGATGAGTTGCGGTACTTTCTTTCATTCAAGAGAAGAGAAGAGTGTCCGTCCTTGGTTGTAATCAAAGCTCAAAGGAATCGAAAAATCGTATTATGACTGCATAGCAATCTATCCCAGTTCAAGACCCAGTATTTCTTCATCACATGCCCCAAGGGTTTTAACCGTCTTTGGAAAATGGGTGGTAAGCACTCTTTCTTACTTATTGAGTTTCGATGCGTCGCTACGGAGTTTCTAACAAATCAAATACTTCTTCCAGTTATCCCGAGGCTGAACATGGACTCACCCCTTGATGAAGTTTTTCGAGCCCTGAAGGTTATCGATGCTGGGGAAAGATCCGCTAAAGTCTTGCTGACTGACGAAAACTTGCTCCGATACATATTATTGCATCCGAGGAGATCGGCTGTTCCAATTGAGGTCCCTTCTCCTTCTCCATCCAGAGTATGCACGCGAACCACCTCCTCTTCTCACGGTTCCGAAGAAGGCGCTTCTCAAGAAAAAGAAGGCTTGTCTGGTGAGTCGGCCGAAGAGACTCGTGAGGAAAGAGATGCTGCCGTGACCGGAGTTAGTTGCCCGATCAGAATATCTCCAATTTCGGAACAAGAGGAAGAGGACTTCAAACAGAGGGAAGGCAAACCCTCGATGGACTTAGAAAAAGAGGAGGGGGAAATTGGGTGTAGTAGCGATGAGTCCACTTCTAGCGGTGATTTCTATGCAGAATCCGATGATAGGGATTCTGAATCATGTGACGAGACTCCGGGGGATGAGTCCCTTTGTTCCAAGCTCACCTCTTCCAGACACGGGTGGTAAAGATGATGCCCTAGAAACCAAATGATATCGGTATTCTCCAAATAAAGATGTTGGCGCAGACTTTGGAGATTTGAGTGATGTTTACGTTGATTTCGATGCGCTCATGGGGGAAGATTTCAAATTTGAGGAGGTGCACCCTCATTCGGGCCATGTTGCACCCGAAGTTAGTCTGATTCCTTCCGCGGCGCCTGCCTGATCCAGTTTGTGACATCGTTTTAGGCTCTCCTACCAAGCACATCTCATGGTTCACTAGGGTTACACTCACTCGTAAACATACTTTTCACGTTCATTTTACATTTCTAAACCTTTTATTTCTGCTTCGTGTCAAGTATGATGAGAGGACACAGCCTTTACGATGATTTTGAAGAATTTATCGACTCTCAGCTCTGGTCCAAGCGTTCTTTCGGCCGTCACCAGCCCCGTGAGACGGAGGAAAAATATAGAAGAAGAAAAGATTTAGTGGTCGAAACTCGTCATCGAGACGAGAGGGAGTGGAGCCGAATATACAAAGGTGGGTATGAAAAGAGGAAGACTTTTGACGAGAGAGAGGAGCCGTCGAAGAGGTCTAAATTCGATCGTGGTTCCCATTCTTTAGAACAGCAAGCTTTCATTCTGAAGCTCTCTTCAGCAGGTCAGGAAATCCCAGTTACTTCTGTCCCCGTTTCGCCTTCAACTTACATTCCACCATCTTCTATTTCTCTTGCCCCCGGTGATTCACGCCCCCACCGGAGATCTGCCTATATTCTTCCATCTGGTCCGCCCATGCTTGAGGCGGTGCTCCCTGGGTGGTTCTTAAGGGGGGTTAAGTTTGATCGTGATCTCCATCTGGTTCGTAGAGATTCATATATGCCACATCTTCAGGCTATCCAGAACGATTTAGAACAAGCCAAGTGGTGGGAAAAATTATGTAAACAATTGGCTGACACAAATCACAATAGCCATCGGGAAATCCTTTCTTTTCAATCAGAGAAGGATGATTTTGAAAGGGCATTGGCAGAACGCGATGCCAGGATCAGACAGTTGGAGGAGGAGAAAGATACGGCGCTTTGAGAAAGCAAAAAGAATGCCAACTTGATGAAAGAATTAAAAGAGGCCCATGAGAGAATTGAGATCGTCTACAGGGACGAAATTAAGAAGGCCCATGTAGAAGAGGACAAATTAAAAAAGGAGGTGGTAACATGCAGCGCGATAATTGAGGCCCAAAAGAAAATAATCTCCTATCACGATCTCATCGTAGAGTGGCATAATAAGACCATCTCCGACCAGGCTGAGACAACCGCCATGCTACAGGATCAAGTTGCACAGCTTAGCGCTGATAAATCTCGTGTTGAAGTTGGAAAGGTTGCCATTATGGGGAATTATCTGGAGCTTTAGAACGCTTTTGAAAAGAAGATGGATGAGACCATCTTGAATTTTTATGTCAATTCTTTGCTGCATCAGGGGAGCCTCAGCTACTTAGGACCTAAATTCCCATGCACGCTCGCTATGGTTTGGGAGGAAATCATGACCCGCTTTTGTAACAGCATTGACGAATATACCGAATGAGAGTTAGAGAATACCCACCTCAATGAAGAATCAAAGAAGGCGTTGCTAGAGGGCCAAGAGATTTTACGGATCGAGCGAAAGAAAGAAGCTGTCGATGCTGCCATGACTGGGGCTGCCGTAGTGCTTATGGAGCCTTTCATTTTTGGTGCAGGCGAACCATCGGGGAAGTCCCATGATCCGCTAACAAGTTCTAGGCTTCAGGCTTCTCCTCGGATTGTAGACCTATCGAAGGATGGTGGAGGCGATGACTATGAAGTTGACATTCTTGGTCATTCCTCCTGCGTAGGTTATCTTCTTGTTTCCCCCGAGTTTGGGAGCTTTCAGCTTACGCCGCAAGAGCAGGAAGAATTTAATGCTTTTGTTTTTGATCTTATAGGTCCATCCTCCTTGTCTGTCGATCTGCCTATTTCTTCGATGCCTGGACCCGCTGCTATCTCCACTACTTTTGTGCTTGTTTCCATACCTGCTTCGGTCACCGTGTCCGTGTCTAGCTCGTAGCTAGGGCTAGAGTCCGAGAAGATCGCTGCACTTCATGGCTTGGATGACCCTTCCGTATCTTTGGAAGGTGACATAACGACGGCCGAAGTTTGGGAGCAAGAAGTTCAAACTGAGCAGCCACGCCGATCTCATGAACAACTGGTTGCCGTCAAAAAGGAGAAGGTTGAAGCAATCAAGGCCTCTAAGAGCTCCCGCAAGTCACGGAAGCGTAAAACAAAGGGAGAATCTTCTGAGAATGTTGCAGAGCAGGAGGAGAACATTAGCGTTGAGGATATTGTTGACATTACTGGCAACGACGCCACTCCTGAGGCGAAACAAAAACTTCAAATAAAAGGTGGAAAGGGGAGTGGTGGAAAGAAGCGCCGAGAAGCTTGGTTGGTGACTGATCTGATTTTGATTCATTTTGTGTTGTTTTGTTCAAGTGCAGAGTCTGCACTTAGTGTTTTTGTTGTGGAGCCTGTATTTTTCTTTTGTTGACCGACATTGTGTGGGTACAACCCCCACGTTTTGACCTTATATAAAAGAAAGTTATAAGTAATACATTGTTGATATTTTGATTGTACCCTCACTTATCTGTACATATGCATTATGTGCACCCATACTTGTTTTGTTTACACTTATTTGCTTATGTGTGTTCTGTGCACTTATGTTTACTCTATATACTTTCACTTCACTTTATCTATCCTGTGATTACTGCCAAAATCCTTTGTTTGGAGTAGCAGAACTTATGAAATTATTGTTTTTAAGTATTTTTGTTTAAGTGCCGGTGTATGGCCCCTAGTTCACAAAGATGTTTACTTCAAACAAATGACAAATGACTGGTAACTTATGGTTTAAATAGTTTGCATATTAGAACTTGAAATTTGACTAAGTCACAACTTGATTTTTCTTCTTTCGGAAATTTTGTAACTGTAGCATGTAGTCCATGGTTTTTGCGATATTCTGGTAAGTATGCAACGTATGCATGTTTGAAATCTGCATACTGTATGAATTAACTGTAGGCGGTTACACATTACCAACGTTAAATGTTATAGTTATTCATTGAGGGTCAGCAGTTGAAATTTTCCCGCTGGTTTGGAGCACTCCGATTTTGTTGGAGTCGTGCTCAATGCTTCCAACAATGGGAGTGCGTTGATTCTTATTATTCCTTTATGGATAAATTTCTCGGTATTGCCGGGGCAATTTTGGGACTTGAAAGTGCACGCGGTTTATGGGATGCCTTGATTTTAGGATCGAGATGACCCATCGATCCGAAACGGTTCTGATGCTCCTGGGTGTTGCCTATCTTTGGGTAACGTGAGGAGTTTACATTTTAGGAGCATGATTTCAGGGCGATGCTCCTCGGTGTTGCCTATCTTCAGGCAACGTGAGGAATTTACATTTTAGGAGCGTGATTTCACAGCGTTGCTCCTCGGTGTTGCCTATCTTCGAGCAACATGAGGAGTTTAGGTTTTAGGAGTGTGATTCATGGCTCCGAGAGTTAGTGCGCGACTTTTGGGACTGATACGACCCATCGGTCCGTAACGGTATTAGTACTCCTCGATGTTGCCTATCTTCGGACAACGTGAGGGGTTCGTGTTTTGAAAGTTAGTGCGCGACTTATTGGATGCGCGAACTTTAGTACTCCTTAGTGTTGCCTATCTTCAGGCAACGTGAGGAGTGTATGTTTTAGCCCTCCCGATGTTGCTGGGGCAACACTGGTTTTTAGAAGGTGGAGATCGGGTTCCACCGATCCAACGGTTTGAGTCGATTTGCTTCCATCAAACCGGCAGGTAATTATTATGAACACAGTTTTGTCGGTTCAAAAAGTGAAACAATTTTTATTAAGGAAAGAATGGCAGATTTTTGCCTATTTACAATGCCCACGGTATCCCGGGATGACTTATTTGCTGAAAAATAGGGAGTATATAAGTTAATTTTCAAATGAAGTAATGGAAGAGCGATTTGCTATTCCATGCCCTGGTAATTTGAATTTCGTCGACTGTTGTTAGCTTGAAAGTTCCATCCCTTAGCTTTTGATTGATGACATATGGTCCTTCCCAGTTCAGCCCGAAGGCCCCCGAGACAGGTAGACTCGCTTGAGTACGAGATCTCCCACTTTTAAGGTTTGGTTGTGAATTTTGAAGTTGAAGTATTGTGCACCTTTTTTGGTGGGCAACAGTTCTCAACTTGGCTTCTTCCCTTCTTTCGTCAATCATATCCAGTGATTCGAGTAGGAGCGGCTCGTTTTTCTTTTGATTAAAATTTTGCCTTTGGTGTGAGGGGACTTCTAAATTAGCAGGAATCATTGGTTCTGAGCCATATGCCAGAGCGAACGGGGTGTGGCCAGCCACCGCTTTGTGGGTAGTTCTATAAGCCCATAGTGCGAGTGGAAGTTCGTTAATCAAGTTTCCTTTTGCTTTAGTTAGTCGTCTTTTGATGGTGGACTCGGTGACCTTGTTTATTGCTTCCACTTGCCCGTTTGCCTGTGGATAAGCCATTGCGGAAAAGCTATTCTCAATTCAAAAAGCATTTGCAGAAGTCTTTGAATTGGGCGCTTTTGAATTGAGTTCCACTATCAGTGATGATTTTCTATAGCACACCAAACCTGCAAATAATGTTTTTAGTAACAAAATTAATGACTTTCTTTGTGGTTATGTGGCAGCGGTTCCGCTTCGGCCCATTTCGTGGAATATTCAACGGCAATTATAGCATATTTGGCTCCTCCTTTTGCTATTGGCAGGACCCGATCAAATCGATTCCCCATATAGCAAATGGCCACGGGCTGATCATCTGCGTTAGCTCTTTTGAAGGAGATCTTTTAATTTTGCTGAATCTTTGGCAGCGATCACATCTTCTGGCGTAGTCTGCAGCATCGCGATTTATTGTCGGCCAGGAGTATCCGTACGGAAGGACTTTCTTCACAAGGGTCTGCCCCCAATGTGGTCTCCGCATTCGCCTTCGTGCATTTCCTTTAGGATTCATCAGGCTTCGTCATCAGACACGCATCTAAGAAGGGGGGTTGAGAATCCCCTTCGATAGAGTATTCCGTCTTCTATCATGAATCGCGGTGCCTTTCGGAGAAGCCTTTTCCATTTATTCCGATCAGTCGGAAGGGTCCCTGCAAATAAATAGTCCTTTATCGGCGTCATCCATGTCTCTGGTTCAACGGTGATCTCGAGGATCCAGTCGACATCCATTTCGTCTATGCTTGGGGTGGTTAGAGTTTCAACTGGGACTAGCCCCAATGACTGAGCTTCTTCGGAGCTTGCCAGTTTAGCCAATTAATCCGCTTAGGTGTTTTGCTCCCGTGGAATGTGAGTTATGGTGTAATGTTCAATGTCGCTTAGCAACTCTTGCACTTTAGACAGGCATGGGGAAAGATTCTCCCCTCAGGCCTGATACTCCCCCTTCACTTGGCAGACGACTAGCTATGAGTCGTTGTGGATGTGAACTGTAACATCTCATATCTGAAGGACAAAAGCTAAGCGCTATGAATGGTGAAGTCATCCACAGTATTAACTTCTGGTGACAAAATACGGCAATGTTAATCGTATCCATAATATCAGAAGCACTTGAATATGAGAAAAATCACAGATTTTCAAAAACAACAATTTTCAGTGATTACATTTCAACAAATCATATCCAAGTTACAAAATCCCAAACGTATTCCCAGGAATTGGTCAAATATAATTTACAACAATACGCCAAGAGCGACATACGAAGATTCCCTCTTGGATGATCAAAGCTATATAGACATAATTGTCTTAATACACAGCGGAAACAATTTTAAAATCAGAATCCCTAAATTAGCTATCCGTCAGCCACCTGCACGTCTTCGGATGCTTTATTCGCCAAAATATGCTAAAACCTGAAAACCTAAACCCTTAGCCTACTCAAATAAAATTTTGAGCACCGAGAGTTTAAGGGGAAATAAAAACTTCGAGTTAGACTAAAAGTGTGGTATGAAAAATATTTGTTACATCTCAGTTTACTGATAAATAGTGATACCATGCCGCTTAGCGGAACGGGTTTCCCCTCACTAATATCTCTTTTCAACGTATATTTTGCAAATCCTTTCCTACACCCAAACTAGTTAATCAACTGATTATAATAATAATATAGCAATATTCATTATGCTAAAACAGGAAATGAAAGAGACCATCTGACTAAAATATGAACCATCTGCTCTAAATTTCGAGCTATCTGCTCTTTTCTGGACTATCTATCCTAAAATTGATTATAGCAATATCTTTTATGCTAGATAATGAGCTATCTACCCAAAACAAGTAAAAAGGGAGGACTAACTGTCCTTAAAAATTTAGCAAGGTCCGTTATGCTAATAAATGAACTATATGTACATATCAGAGCTGACTACTCTTCCTAGACTAACTGTCCTCTGGGCTGACTGCCCTCAAAATAGACTAACTGTCCGAATTTAAAATGAGCCGACTGCCCGAATTTTCTTTTAGGTTAACTACCCTTCAAAATATCTGAGCCAACTGCTCTACAATATCTGAGCTAACTTCTCTTTAAATTTTCCTTGAAACCTTTTCAAAATGATTTAATCCATCAAATCATATATATACAAGGAAAATACATCTTTTGCTTTACTCTAAGCTACTTTTGCCACGTTATATATATATATATATACTTTACTAAAAATAATGTTGATGATGTTCAATAAGGATTGTATATTCTTTAAAAATAAGTTAGAGTCCTTTATAACTTAAAACACTTAGGCTATCTGCCTAATTCTTATATTTGAAATCTTTGTTTAAAACCTTTAAATGACCTTTCGAAAACATAGAAGGTAACTCCTTCAAAATCATTCATAAAACTCTTCGAAAGTATTGAAGGTAACTCCTTCATAACCTTTAATAAACCTTTCGAAATCAGTGAAGGTAACTCCTTCTAAACCTTTTAAAAGCTTTCTTTTCATAAGCTTTAAAACATATGACACCGCCTTTAAATCCTTTAAACCTTATCCTTTCGAAAACATAGCTAAACTATACCTTTCGGAATCAATGTAACTCAAAACCTTTCGAAGACATTGGGTTCAATTTAAACCAGGTGGAAAACCTTTCGAAACCAATCAAAGTTAACTACTTTGAAACCTTTAAAATGTTTTGACTTAAAACATTTGGATTATGCGAAGGGATCAGAAAAACATTGGAGTCGAAAGCAACTGCATCGAAACCTTAATAAAACCTTTCGAAATCAAAACCTTTCGAAAACAAACCTTTAGAAATCAAAACCTTTCCAAATCAAAACCTTTCGAAATCAAACCTTTCAAAATCAATGGAGAGATGCGACAAGTTTTAGAAAACAAAAGATAACCTTCGACTCCATTTGTGTCGAAAGGTTAGGAAGCGGCAAATATGCTTCCGACCTGGCTGAAAGCTATACTTTTTGACTTTGCCGAAAGGTTTCAATTAAAAAAAGAAAGCAAACGAATTGAAACCTTTTCCTTTTAAACCCTTTGACAATTTTGAAAGCTCTTTGTCGAAAGTTAGCAGGTGTATATTTCTTTAAAACCAAAACAAAATTTCATCTCTTCCGAAAGCTATAACCCTTCATCCCCAACCTTTCGTCTTCCTCCAATTCACTATGTACCAGTTTCCTAATACCATGTGCATTGGTATTTAATCTAATCGGAAGGTTTGATACCCTTCGACCTGGTCGGAAGGTCTGGAATGAAGGCGGAAGCTCTTTCCGAAAGAGTTGAAACAGTGAAACTACTGTTTGAAATAGTTCTTTTGTACCCCACCTGCCTTGTTTGTTTAAATTTGATTGGTTACCAGAATTTTATATTCAAAAGTTTTGCTGACTTCCTTATTTGGAAATTTGAATAATTTTAAAAAAGCCCCTTTCCCCTTTATAATTACATAAAACATTTAAGTCTCATACCTTAAATAATTCTATATAATCATCAAACACCTTGAAAAATTCTAGAAAAATTCCAGAAAGTAATTTAATATGTTCTCTTCAACATTTAAAAATTTCAGATCCAAACAATAATTATTTTACCTGTAAATAATTTTTATAATCCAAATTAACCTTTTCTTCTTTAGAAAATTATAACAGACCCACGAAAATTCAGAAAATTGAAACATATCTCTAAAATAACTTTTTAGATCACCATTAAAATTTGCAAGGCTAACGGATGTCATTTAATAGGGTTTTCATCTTAAAACATGTCATAAAATCTATATGAACATACATAAATCATCAACATGTATATATAATCTTTTATCATTCGAAAACATGGCAAACATTTGCAAAATCATTCGGAATTAACCTTAAAACCGAAACCAAAAATATTTAGAGATGTAAACGTTATTCACCTTTGCTTTAATGATTAAGGAACTTGAGATGTGAATGAGTTTGATTTGAATTTGCTTTCCTTAAGCTTCCCTTTTGTTTCCTCTTCTTCTTCCTTCGTTAATGGTGACCGGCCAAGCTTTTAATTTTTGAAAATGAGAATGAACGTGTGTTTGGAATACACGGCCTAAGGAAGACAATATAGGAATGGCCTCTTTCCCCTAATACCCCCCTCTAATTCATTTTAACCCTTTATTATGTTTATTAGTTTAAAAAGGCATGTCTACCTTAATTAAATCAAATCTCAATCCCCTTATCAACACATTATTTTATTTACTTTATCTAACTAAATCTCCAAAATAATGTTATCAAAAAAATGGGGTGTTACAAACTCCCCTCCTTAAAGAATTTCGTCCTCGAAATTACAATAAGGTTCAAAAAAATAAGAAAGTAAATATACCATCAAAACAAGTCAGGATAAGTATCTCTAACCCTACTCTCAACCACCCAAGTACAATCTCTGTCATCGTCACTCCACTGGACTTTGACTAATCTGACCATCTTGGTTCTAAGCCTCTTCTCATCTCTTGCAACAATGCGAACTGGCTTCCTCACTATGGTCAAGTCTGGTTTACCACTAAATCATCTAGCATTGTCGGTGTAATAGCAGTCTCTGGGTCTCTAACACACTTTCTGAGATGAGAAATATGAAAAACACCATGGACACCTGCCAAACTGCTCGAAAATTCAGGTCTATACGCGAGCTTCCGAATCCTCTCAAGAATAGGAAAAGGTCCTATGAATCTAGGAGATAACTTCCCCGACTTCCCAAATCTAAGCACACCCTTCATCGGTGATACTTTGACGAAAACCTGGTCCCCAAATGAGAACTCCAAATCTTTCTGTCTCTTATCTACATAACTTTTCTGTCTAGATTGAGCCACCTTCATCTTACCTCGAATGACCTTAATCTTTTCTGTAGCTTCTCTGACCAAATCTGGACCAAGAATCAACTTATCCCCGGTCTCCAACCAACAAACGGGAGATTTGCATGGCCTTCCAAACAAAGCTTCAAACGGTGCCATCCCAATACTAGTCTGATCACTGTTGTCATTAGAAAACTCGACTAGAAGCAGATGGTCCTCCCATGATCCCCCATAGTGCAGAAAACAAGCTCTCAACAGATCTTCCAAGATCTTGTTAACTCTTTCTGTTTGCCCATATGTCTACGGATGGTAGGCGGTACTCATCATAAGCTTGGTTCCTAAAACTTTCTGCAGACTCTCCTAAAACTCACTAGTGAACAAGGAATCTCTATCGCTGATATGCTGCTAGGAACTCCATGTAGTCTAATCACATTCTTCATGAACAATCTTGCTAAAACAGGTGCCATCCTGGTTAACTTAACTGGAATGAAATGGGCACTCTTAGTCAATCTGTCCACTATAACCCATATACTTTCATTTTCATTGTTCGACCTTGGCAAAGATTACCTTTTGATTTACCAGAAGCAGAGGAGGAATTAGTAGCAGGTTATCAAACAGAATATTTTGGTATTAAATATGCTCTATTTTACCTGTCTATGAAGTGCAAAGAAACAGAATCCCACTTCCATACTGGAATATCTAACGGCTGAAGCAAACCACTCGATTTTTGGTGTTCGGCCTTTGCCTGTTTGCAATTCAAGCACTGCCTTACACACAAACCAATTTCCCGCTTCATTCCTTCCTAGAAGAAGTTCCTCTTCATATCCTGATACATCTTGGTACCTCCGGGATGTATAGTGAACTTCGAACGATGACATTCATTTAAGACTTCCTTTCTTATGTTTCCTATACTCGGAACACATAATCTTCCTTTCTTTCTCAACCACCCATTCTGGTCAAGACTGAAATCTTTCAAGTCATTTCCCTTGATTCCTTCCTTTAGCTTACTGATCCGTTCAACTAACACTGGATCCTTCATCTGCTTAGAAGCAATTTGTTCGATCAAAACTGGTCGAACTTCCAAACAAGACAATACAACTTTATCACCACTAGACCCAGCCTCGGATCTCTACTGCACTTTGCAATCTGCTAATGCTTCTAAATCTTTCCACTCAGCCATCATTGCCAACACTGCATTCTGATGCTTCCTGCTAAGTGCATCTACAAGCCGGTTGACTTTCCTTGGTGTGTACTCAATCCCAAAATCATAAGCGGCTATGAACTCTAACCATCTCTGCTATCTCATGTTCAAATCCTTCTGAGAGAACAAATACTTCAGCGACTTTTGATCTGTAAATAGCTCAAACCTTTCTCCCAAAAGGTAATGTCTCCACACCTTCAAAGTAAAAATCATAGCAGCCAACTCTAAATCATGCGTTTTGGATATCTGACCTCATGCGGTCTAAGCTGTCTAGAAGCATAAACAATCACTTTACCTCTCTGCATCAGCACAGCTCCTAATCCTGTTCCACACGCATCGATAAAAAGTACCAAGTCCTGATTCCCCTCTGGAACTACCAACACAGGTGCATGGGTCAATAAGTGTCTCAAACTCTGGAATGCTTCCTCACACTTATCGGTCCATACAAACTTCACATCCTTCCTTGTTAGCCTGGTCATCGGTGCTGCTATCCGCGAGAAATCCTTAATGAATCTCCGATAATAACCAGCCAACCCAAGGAAACTCTTAATCTCGGTTACTGTCTAGGGTCTCTTCCAACTATACACCGCCTCGATCTTAGTCAGATCTACTGATAACCCTTCCTCTGAGACGACATGACCAAGAAAATTCACCTCCTTCTTCAAGAAGTGACACTTCGAAAACTTCGCTTTCAGCTGATGCTGCCTCAGCATCTCAAGCACTATTCTAAGATGAACTTCATGCTCTTTTTCATCCTTAGAGTAAATCAAGATATCATCTATGAAAACCAGCACGGACCTATCCAAGTGCTCTCGGAAAATCCGGTTCATCAAATCCACAATGAAAGCTGGAGCATTCGTTAGTCCAAATGGCATAACTAACCATTCGAATGACCCTATCTGGTCCTAAATGTTGTCAAAGTTATACTACCCTCTACTACTCTGAGCTGATGGAAACCTGTTGCCAACTCCAACTGAAAAAATACCTTTGCTCCACTTAGCTGGTCGAACAAATCATCGATCCTGGGCAATGGATATCGATTCTTTATCGTCCTCTCATTCAACTTACGATAATCAATATATAACCTCAATGATCCGTCCGGCTTCTTAGCAAACACTACCGCTGCATCCCCCGACGAACTGCTCGGCCTAACAAAACTCTTGCCTTCTAGATCCACCAACTGAACCTTCAACTCCCTCATCTCTGAAGGGGTCATCCTACTTGGTGGTCTACTCACCGGTTCTGCTCCTAGAACTAAATCTATCTGAAACTCAATAGCTCGTTTCGGTGGTAATCCAACTACAGGCTCAAATACATCTGCGAATTCTCTAACCATGAAAACTTGGCTCAACTCATCATCTGAATCCAAAGCACTCAACAAAGCAAACACTGCACCGCTAGAACCTCTTACCATGAAAACAATCTGATTGCTACAATCCGGGTGACTAAGAGATATCTTCCTACCCTGGCAAAATATCTTAGCATCGTACTTACTTAACCAATCCATACCTAGGATGATCCCAAACCCCACAAAATCAAACACAGGCAAACTGCACTCAAAAGTTAGACCTAATAGGTCAAACTGGTCATACCTCAACCCTAGAGTTGCATACCCTCCTATTGGATTCGCAGCCCGTAAGGAAGTAACTAAATATGTCGGTTCATGGTTACGCTTATCTATCAAACATCTAGATATAAAAGAATGTGATGCAGCAGTATCAAATAAAACGCTAACAGACATACCATGAATCTGGAGCATTCCCCTAAGAACTGACTTTCCTTTCTCCTAGGTTGTTGGCTTGGAAGCGGCAGGCTCCAATGCATACACCTTGCCATTACCGTCTCTAATGGGCTCATTGCACTTGTTCTTATAATGGCCTATCTGGTCATAGTTAAAACACCTGATATTCTTCCCTTTAGCCAAATCCTTCGCTTTCCCTGAGTGACACTCGTTAGCAAAATGCCCTTTCTTGTCGCATTTATAGCAGACAACTTCAGACTTCGCTTTCTTGGCTGCTCCACCTTTTTGAGCGCACTTCTTAGGAAAGAACTTCCCCTTCTTGCTCTGCCCAACCTGGACTACTTTTTCCTTGCTCTTCTCCAGAGACTCAAGGACTTCTTCCCGCCTCAAAGCCATCTCTATAACAATATCAGAAGGATCTCTAAGATGAGACAAAGTAGCACTAGCCAATTCTAGCTTCAATCCTCTGTTAAACTTCTCGTTCCGTTTCAACACGGTATCCACCGAAGCGTACCCATACCAGCCCAACTCTTCGAACTTCCTAGCATACTCAGCAATAGACATTCTCCCTGTACCAGCTCAGCAAACTGTCTAATCAAAGCTGACTGTGCCATTACTGACATAAAACTCTCCTGAAATCTCCCCTTAAAATCCTCCTAGGTTACTATCTCCTCATCAACTGTCGTTGTTACACTGTTCCACCAGAAAAATGCCATCCCCAGAAGCTGCCTGGACGCCAACCTCATCTTCCGCTCGTCATTGAGCCCTAAATCTGCAAAAATCCTTTCGTAGTGCAATAACCAATTCTCCACTTCAATGGCATCCTCCGTTCCCATAAACGGCTTCCCTCCTAGCTCCACATAATCGCTGCTCATCTTAGTGAAATGATTAACTACCGGAACTTTGGAACCCCTTCTCCTGCGGCATTTCCTCCTACCACTCCGGCTGCAACTCCTGCCTGCATCATATTCCTGAAAAACTGATACATGGCTTCCATTCTGACCTACTGGATTTCAGCACCAACATTCTCTGCCTGACCTTGGCCTCTTCCTACATTAGGTCCAGCGTTCATTTCGGTGCTTCCCCCTCCTTGGTTAACTCTGCTTCTTCTACCATCCATATTTGTATTCAAACCTCATGAGATACAGAAAGATAACATAATCTAAGATAGATGAATGGAGATCAAGCGCATACTTATAACAAATACAAGTACATTACTATAACGTTAACCCAACCCCAAATCTTACTCCAATTTCCTCGGATTTTTGTTTTCAAAACAAATTTTTAACTAAATTTTTCATAAACCTATGCTATGATACCAAGTTGTAACATCCTGTATCTGGAGGCCAAAAGCTAAGCGCTATGGATGCTGTAGTCATCCACAGTAATAACTTCTGGTGACGAAATATGGCAATGTTAATGGTATCCATAATATCAGAAGCACTTGAATATGAGAAAAATCAAAGATTTTCAAAAACAAACAATTTTCAGTGATTACATTTCAACAAATCATATCCAAGTTACAAAAATCCCAAACGTATTCCCAAGCATTGATCAAATATAATTTACAACAATACGCTAAGTGCGACATATCAAGATGCCCCCATAGATGATCAAAGCAATATAGACATAATTGTCTTAATACACAGCGGAAACAATTTTAAATAGAATCCCTAAATTAGTTATCCGTCAGCCACCTGCTCGTCTTCGGATGCTTTATTCGCCAAAATCTGCTAAAACTTGAAAACCTAAACCCTCAGCCTACTCAAATAAAATTTTGGGCACCCAAGAGTTTAAGAGGAAACAAAAACTTCGAGTCAGATATAAAGCCTGTTATGAATAATATATGTTACATCTCAGTTTACTGATAATTAGTGAGACCACACCGCTTAGCGGAACGGGTTTCCCCTCACTAATATCTCTTTTCAAAACATATATTTTGCAAAGCCTTTCCTGCACCCAAACTGGTTTACCAACTGATTATAATAATAATATAGCAATATCCATTATGCTAAAACAGGTAATGAAAGAGACCATCTGTCTAAAATCTGAACCATCTGTTCTAAATTTCGAGCTATTTGCTCTTTTCTGGACTATCTGTCCTAAAATTGATTATAGCAATATCTTTTATGCTTGATAATGAGCTATCTTTCCAAAACAGATAAAAAGGGTGGACTAACTGTCCTTAAAAATTTAGCAAGGTCCGTTATGCTAATAAATGAACTATCTGTTCATATCAAAGCTGATTGCTCTTTCTGGACTAACTGTCCTCTAGGCTGACTGCCCTCAAAATGGAGTGACTGTCCGAATTTAAAATGAGCCGACTGTCCGAATTTTCTTTTGGGTTAACTACCCTTCAAAATATCTGAGCCAACTGCTCTACAATATCTGAGCTAAATGCTCTTTAAATTTTCCTTGAAACCTTTTCAAAATGATTTAATCCATCAAATCATATATGTACAAGGAAAATACATCTTTTGCTTTACTCTAAGCTACTTTTGCCACGTTATATATATACTTTACTCAAAAAATGTTGATGATGTTCAATAAGGATTGTCTATCCTTTAAAAATAAGTTAGAGTCCTTTATAACTTAAAACACTTAGGCTACCTACCTAATTCTTATATTCGAAATCTTTGTTTAAAACCTTCAAAACCTTTCGAAAACATAGAAGGTAATTCCTTCAAAATCATTCATAAAACCCTTCGAAAGCATTGAAGGTAACCCCTTCATACCCTTTAATAAACCTTTCAAAATCATTGAAGGTAACTCCTTATAAACCTTTTAAAAGCTTTCTTTTCATAAGCTTTAAAACAAATGACACCCGCCTTTAAATCCTTTAAACCTTAGCCTTTCGAAAGCATAGCTAAACTATACTTTCAGAATCAATGTACCTCAAAACCTTTCGAAGACATTGTTTTCAATTTAAAATAGGTGGAAAACCTTTCAAAACCAATCAAAGTTAACTACTTTGAAACCTTTAAAATGTTTCGACTTAAACCATTTGGATTATGCGAAGGGATCAGAAAAACATTAGAGTCGAAATCAACTGCTTCGAAATCTTCATAAAACCTTTCGAAATCTAACCTTTCGAAATCAAAACCTTTCGAAATCAAAACCTTTCGAAATCAAAGATTTTGAAATTATACCTTTCAAAATCAATGGAGAGATGAGGCAAGTTTTAGAAAACAAAAGATAACCTTCGACTTCATCTGTGTCGAAAGGTTAGGAAGCGGAAAATATGATTCCAACCTAGCCGAAAGCTATACCTTTCGACTTTGCCGAAAGGTTTCAACAAAAACAAGAAAGAAAACAAATCGAAACCTTTTCCTTTTAAATCTTTTGACAATTTTGAAAGCTCTTTGTTGAAAGCTAGCAGGTGTATTTTTCTTTAAAACCAAAACAAAATTTCATCTCTTCCGAATGCTATAACCCTTCGTCCCCAACCTTTCGACTTCCTCCAATTCACTACGTACCAGTTTCCTGATACCATGTGCAATGGTATTTAATCTAATCGGAAGGTTTGATACCTTTCGACCTGGTCGGATGGTCTGGACTGAAGGCGGAAGCACTTTCCGAAAGAGTTGAAACAGCGAAAATACTGTTTGAAATATTTGTTTTGTACCCCTACCTTATTTGTCTAAATTTTATTGGTTTCCAGAATTTTATATTCAAAAGTGCTACTGACTTCCTTATTTGGAAAATTGAATAATTTTAAAAAATCCTTTTTCTCCTTTATAATTATATAAAACATTTAAGTCACATACCTTAAATAATTTTATATAATCACCAAAACACCTTGAAAAATTCTGAAAAAATTCCAGAAAGTAAATTAATATGTTCTCTTCAAAATGTAATAATTTTAGATCCAAACAATAATTATTTTACCCGTAAATAATTGTTATAATCCAAATTAACCTTTTCTTCTTTAGAAAATTATAACAAATCCTCGAAAATTCAGAAAACTCAGAAAATTGAAACTCATCTCTAAAATAACTTTCTAGATCATCATAAAAATTCGCAAGGCTAACGGATGTCATTTAATAGGGTTTTCATCTTAAAACATGTCATAAAATCTATATGAACATACATAAATCATCAACATGTATATATAATCTTTTATCATTCGAAAACATGGCAAACATTTGCAAAATCATTCAGAATTAACCTTAAAACCGAAACCAAAAATATTTAGAGATGTAAACGTTATTCACCTTTGCTTTAATGATTAAGGAGCTTGAGATTTGAATGAGTTTGATTTGAATTTTCTTTCCTTAAGCTTCTCTTTTGTTTCCTCTTCTTCTTCCTTCGTTAATGGTGGCCGGCCAATTTTTTAATTTTTGAAAATGAGAATGGACTTGTGTTTGGAATACACGGCCTAAGTTAGACAATATAGGAATGACCTCTTTCCCCTAATACCCCCCCCTCTAATTCATTTTAACTCTTTATTAAGTTTATTAGTTTAAAAAGGCACGGCTACCTTAATTAAATCAAATCTCAATCCCCTTATCAGCACGTTATTTTATTTAGTTTATCTAACTATATCTCTAAAATAATTTTATAAAAAATATGGGGTGTTACATGAATGGATTTTATTTTGAGCTCTTTCACAACTTTTAATCCTGCTATCAATGCTTCGTATTCCGCTTCGTTATTTGTCGTAGGGAATTCCAAGCATAAGGCGTAGCAAATGGCTCATCCTTCGGGGGTTTCAAGCACTACTCCTGCCTCCCAACAAAGATTGCTAGATGTGCCATCAACAAAGAGTCTCCATTGCGTTTCCACTTCCAGCGGTGTTTCTTTCTTGTCGTCTTGTATAGTAAATTTGGCGATGAAATCTGCTAGCGCTTTCCCGTTGATGGCCTTCCTTGGATGGTATGTGATGTCATATTGACTCAGTTCAATGTTCCACTTGAGATGTCATCTGGAAGTTTCAGGTCGATACAACACTTGGGCTGATTGGTCAATACTTTGATTGGATGTGCCTAAAAGTACGGTTGTAACTTCCTGGACACGACCAAGAGGCAATACACTAGCTTTTCCAACTTCGGTTAATTTTTCTCGGCTCCGATAAACCGCTTGCTAATGTAATACATGGGTCGTTGGATTTTCGCTTCTTCACGCATAAGGGCGGCGCTCAATGCATGAGGTGAGATTGCTAAGTAAATAAACAGGTCTTCTCCATCCACAAGGTTTGATAGGATTGGCGGAGCTTCCATGTGCTGCAACAATTCTTCGAATGCTGTTTGACAAGCTTCACTCCATTCAAAGTTTTTCTTTCCTTTCTATAGTGCACAAAGAATGGTATACACTTGTCGGTTGCTTTCGATATTAATTGACTTAGTGCTGCTACCTTTCCATTCAGGCTTTGTAGTTCCTTCTTATTCTTCGAAGCTTGGACTTCTAGTAGTGCCGTTATTTGTTCTGGATTTGCTTCAATGCCCCTGGCAATTACGATGAATCCTAAGAATTTTTCGGAGGCTACTTTGAAGTGACATTTAAGTGGACTGAGTTTCATTCCGTACTTTCAGAGTATTTTGAACATTTCAGTGAGATTATCCAGGTGGTTGGCAGCTACTCATAATTTTACCAACATGTCATCTACGTAAACCTCTATAGTTTTCCCAATTTGGCACTTGAACATGGTATTCACCAACCTTTGATAAGTTTCCCCGGTGTTCTTCAAACCGAATGGCATCACCCTATACCAGTATAGTCCCACGTCGGTGATGAAGCTGGTGTTTTCTTGATTAGGTTTATGCATTAGGATTTGGTTGTACCTGGAGTATGCGTCCATGAATGATAGCAGCTCATGTCCTGTCATTCCGTCCATAAGCTGGTCTATCCTGGGGAGAGGGAAGCTATCTTTCAGGCAAGCTATTTTAAGTCCGAGTAATCGATGCTGATTTGCCACTTCCCATTGGAATTTTTGACTGAGACCGGGTTAGATACCCATTCAGGATAAGTTGCATCATGGATAAAACCATTGGCCATTAACTGGTCCACCTCTTCTCTTAACGCCTTGGACCGTTCAGGACCCAGGCTGCGCCTCTTTTGCTTTACCGGTATGAACTTGGGGTCAATGTTGAGCGCGTGGCATGCGATTTCTGGTGATACCCCACACATATTGGAGTATGTCCAAGCGAACACATCCAAGTTGGCACGAAGAAACTTAGTAAGTTCTAACCGCATCTTGTTCCCAAGGTGCGATCCAATTTTCAAGACTTTAGTCGGGTCACCCATATCGACTGGGACGGACATTGTCAGTTCTACCGGTGCTGCCCGTTCCTCCCCTGAACTCTTCTTTCTAGGGTCCAAAGCCTTGTCAAATCGGCTATGGTCCCCAAGCTAGGGGTGGCTCTGTAGTTCCTATTCAGAAGGTTCACGGATGTGGAGAGTTCTCCATACATCCTTCCCCTTTTCCCTTCTTCTGGATTCACGTAATTCTGCAATGTAGCATTCCCTGGCAACGCATTGATCTCCTTTCACCACTCCGATTCCGTTTGCTATAGGGAACTTCATGGTTAGGCACCATTGGACCGGAGCTATTCTTAAATTCGCTAGTGCGGGCCGTCCTAAGAAGGCGTTATATACGGACATTTCTTCCACGATTATGAAAGTCTGAATGAAGGTGACTTTTCGATCGCCCTCTTTGAGTTCCACTGGCCGGTCGATCATCCCTACAGGTTGCTTGGGTTCGCCAGTAAACCCTTGGATCTTTGTTTGGCATGCAGACACGCTTTTCATGTCGATCTTCATTTGATCCAAAGTACGTTTGAAAAGTATATTAACAGAGCTGCCACTATCGACCAACACTCGTCGAACAACGGTGGGACTGATTCCCACCGTTATTGGATCAAGCGTCAGAGCTTTGATTCCTTCAGTGTCCTGATTTCAGAACACTATATCGTCACTCAAATTTTTGAGCAGCTTGGCTGGAGTTTCTGTTCTATTGCGAGACATGATTACTTTGGAGCATGGTTCAACGAACTTGCATACCGCTCCATCTCTCCCCAACTTCTTTGCGTGGGGTGTGGTCCCCCAGATATTATTCCAATAATAAGCCTTTGGTCAGTT
This sequence comes from Allium fistulosum, assembly GCA_030737815.1. Lineage (NCBI taxonomy): Eukaryota > Viridiplantae > Streptophyta > Magnoliopsida > Asparagales > Amaryllidaceae > Allium > Allium fistulosum. Next base: position 513,988,020 of record CM060906.1, on the reverse strand, counting down.
CATTTTGACCTTTCTTCACTAGTTCCGGCTTGATTCCTTTGTCCTCTAGGAGGCTGAGCAGCCACGGGTTGATCAGGGTTCTGTGACTTCCTCACGTACTGCTGGAGTTTGTTTTCCCGGGTCAACTCTTAAATGAGATTCTTTAGATGGCGGAATTTATTTATACTGTGACCGTGTGTCTCGTGGAAGCGGCAGAACTTTCCTAAGCGCTTTTGTTGCTCAGTTGCTTCCTTCTTAGGTGGTTTTTGGTATTCCTTAGTCCCTTGTGTGGCGAGATAAATATTTTCCGGAGTGTCATTTAGAAGGGTGTAGTCATTGGGCCTAAACCGTTTAAGCCTTTCATTGTTGCCATTAACATTTCTTTCATTGGAATTTTGATTTTTCCTCTTTTGATTTCCATCTTTCCCTGTGATTCCTTCAGCAGTTCCAAAAGCGTGCACGTTTTGATTCATTGCTACGTCGCTCTGTCCCATGTTCATCGGTTGCACACTAGTAGACTTCTTCTCCAACTCCTGTGCTTCCACCAATGTTAAGTATTGACTTGCTTTACGATTGAAGTCTTTCCTTATGGTAGGTTGCTTCATCTTAATCCACTTTTCGAATTCGGTCTCCGAGTGAATGGCACAAACCAACGCCATTAAAACCATGTCCTCGTTGGGGTTGCTTACTTGCGTCACTACGGTATTGAACCGGTTCATGAAAGATTTCAGTGGTTCGTTGCATTCCTAGAATAATCCGGATAGGGACATGTCATCTTTTGGTGGCATGGTATGGAGCTTGAAATGATCGAGGAATTTTGCTGCTAATTGGTCAAATGTAGAGATAGATCTCGGCGGAAACCTAGCGAACCACGTAGAAGCAATTCCTTCCAAAAAGATGGGAAAACACTTGCACCGAACAGCTTCAGAGGCATTAGCTCCATCCATGTACCAACTGTACTTGTACAAATGGGGTTTTGGGTCCTTTGTCCCATCGTAGGACGGAATAGTTGACATTGTGAATTTTTTCGGATACTTCTCATTCAATATTTCATCAGTAAAGGGAGTCTGACTTGGTGCAGATACCTATTCATCATCTCTCCTATTTTTACTCTCATCCATTAATCGTTTGACCATGTCTTCTATGTATGCCTTTGATGTCCGGTAAACTTGGGGGCGGCAATCAATCACTACACTAATTGTTTGGCTTTGCAAACAGTCTTAGTAAGTAGGTTGATGCCTAGGATCTCCTATCTTTGGGAGAGCCACTCTCGTGGGACCCCGCTGGCTTGTAGTAGGCCTGATTGGAGTAGTTTGGACATTCCTAGCATCATCAAGTGTGTTGACATTCTCTTCCAACTGGTTGTCTTGCTCTCCATCTTCTGAGTCGAAGAGGTCCATAGCTATATCTTCTTGCGGGGTCTTTGCCCCTTCATTCAAGTTCAAACTTGGTTGCCTTGCGATGAGCGGAGTACTCGTATTTCCTTCCACGTTGAGTCCCATGGTTCCTGTTCTTACCCTTTTTTTGGTTGTTTTCCATTTCTTCTGTTTAGACTAGAAACGGAAGAATTTTCTTGTTCTACAATAGCCGCGGTTTCAAGCATAGTTCTTGGAGCAGGATTTATTTGTAAGGTTAAGAGAGAGTTAAGCTTATCCATCAGAGCCCTCTGGCTACTTTCCATTTTTCGGTTGATTTCGTCAACCATCTTATTCAACTCATCTCTAGTGACGACTTTGTGCTGACTGGAGGATGTTGGCGCCTGATTTCCTAAGTTATCACCATTTACTTAGTTTGTTGAGGATTAACAACTTCTCCAGCTATCACTACCCATATGGACCTTCCAGAGGAGTTCTGCTTCTTCCAGGAGCCATTGATTCCAATCGGTAGATTTTTCAAGCAAAGATTGAGGATCTAATTTCTGGACCTATCTGATCCAAAGTATACAGCTAGATCTGGATCCAGAGTAGAATTCTTAGTGAAAGCACCCAAACGTTAACCCAAAAAATTGATCAACACCCTGGTTTGAGTGTGAAAGCACTATCTCTGTTCTTACAAAGCAATAATGTAGATAATAGATATAGCTAAAAGTAGCAAGAGAAGGAAGACAAGAAGATTTTTATAGTGGTTCGGCTGTTAACGAAGCCTACGTCCACTTTATAATTTCTATTATAGACTGGTCGCTGTTACAAGAAGTGTTTGATTACCAAACTCTTGATTATCTGTAGCTAGACTGAATCTCCAAGGTTGGAATCCACTGGAGAATCACAGCGAACCCCTTTGGAGATTGTTACGAGGGAGGCGAAGAGTGAAGAAAGCTTCCAGTAGAGTTTCCACCACCAGTCCGGCGAATATCCCATTTATGTTGCAAATAGGAAGGTATTTATAGAGTTGGAGAGCTATTGGGTCGAGCTTGTTCGCCAATTGCCTGTAGATGGACACAAGAAGACACGGCGGAGATTAGCATGTGACTCAAGCCAAAATCATGGATCGCTAGCGATCCATAGCTTTAGGTTGAGTGCAAGCTAACTTCTTAGCCCTTTTTCCTCTACTTCGCTTGGTTTAGGTCGCACTGATTTCACGATCAAGTATGGATCGCTGGAGATCCATGGTGTATGGATCGCCAGCGATCCATACACTTAGCATATTACTAGACTTTGGCTTTTGAACTTTCTTTATCGTCTTGTGTCGATGTTATTCATGTAGTTTCGTTGCACATTGCCTTATTTTGATGGCGATTTACTTGCTAGTTGTACTTAGCTACTGATTGGATTGGACGGATGCTTGTCTCTTGGTTTAGCTAACTCGAAATCTCATCAAACTCGGTCACCTCTATTGTAATATGGATTGGATCACGATGCAAGAAAATAGATTGAACACTAAGCCGTTCCCGTGGATCGCTAGCGATCCATAGGCCATGGATCCCTAGCGATCCATGTCCTTGGGGAATTTCTTCATCTTCTATTCTTGACTCTTTTTGGCTGGTTACTCTAACTCATTTGGTTGACTTCTGAGCTATTCTGACTTGACTGGGTTGTTCTGACTTTTTTTGGATTCGCTTGGGTTAAAAACTCGGATAACAAGAATATTCACAAATCTTAAGAAAAGTTTCATTTTCAAAACCATACTGAATTGGGTTAAAACAAGTGTCATTTAAAAGATTGGTAATAATAAACCCAAAATACATTTGGTATAAGTAAATGGATCGTATAGAAATTAGACCAAATATACTTACCACCATTTTCTAATTTCAAACTTGTACTATCCCTCGATTGATAGTTTAGTCGGACAAATTAGCGTACTATACTTGTCTTGACATACTTCTTAATTCTCAAGATAGGGACAAGTTCCCTACCTTGGAATATGGTGTTAAGTATGAAAAGAATACTTTCCATACCACCATAAGTTATAAAGATCATTTATAGAAATTATATCTCATTCCTTTTATAAAACTTCTTTTTATAAATCTCTTTTATATTTACAAAACTCCTTTTATAAATCTGCAAATATAATTATAAAACTCCCTTTATGAATCACTTTTCTATTTAAAAAATAGCTTTTATAAATCTCCAAATATAACTATAAAACTCCTTTTATAAATCTCTTTTATAAAATATCATTTATAAATCTCCAATTTCAAGATAATACTAAATACTTTTCATAAAAAGATCATTTATATCATTATAAGTTCACAAATGTGATTTATTTTCCAATTTATCAAAGGGATATTAATTTCCTTTTTATAAAATATCATTTATAAATCTAACCGTTTATTTATAAAATAGCATTTATAAATCTATTCCTTTATTTATAAAATACCATTTATAAGTCTATTTTTTTATATAACATTTTATCTAAAATATTTCACAAATATTTATTTCAAAATATTTCTATCTTCTTCTAAAAATAAAATCACTTTATTATAAAAGGTATTTTCCCCTTTATTTCCCTTTAAAATAAACTTTCATTATTATAATAACTTTTCTATCAAAATAAATACTTCCCGAAGTACTTTTAAAACATTTCCAGAAAGGTTGGAGTAAAGTAGAGAAGTTCAAAAACCCTTTCTCAATAAAATATCATAGAAAATCCAAAAGTCACATTTAAAATCTTTCTTCAAATAAAAATCATTTTCAAATCAAAACAGCGACTAATAGCATTTCCAAAATACTACAATGAGGCCAATAGCTACCATAGCACTTAACCAATGCTATTGTTACCCTTATCAATAATAAGGCTCGACTTTTAACATATATCAATGTCATATCCAATATGGCAACCTACTAGACTTTTAAAATTTGATGATTTATACAATAGGTATATAATGAAATTAAAATCAATAATACCAAGAAATTCGGATTCCTCAATAAAATTACACATATTTCATCTTATATGTCATTCGCTTTTCAAACCGGAATTTTACCAAATCAAACCAAAAAATAAATCAAGCCCAAAACAATAGTTTATATCTACTATATATCATATAGTATTCTTTCAGAGGTGAGATAACTCACCAAAATTCCAGCGAACGCTTACGCACTCAGGTTCGATATAAAATCGAACGGCATTCGATTTAGCTTAAATTCACCTTGCTCCAAACTCGACGAAACAAATTCTAGTGCCTAGACAATGCTCCTACGAGCGAAACGAAAAAGATTACACCCCGATTTTGCCTCGTATGCAATAGTAATTCATTTTATAAGATATTGGATTAATAAAATTAATTAATTACCATTAATTACTTAACAATTCACCTTAGTTACTATTCCTCCATCTCCCCCAAATCCCCAAATGACCATGCATGTACACGAATGTTAACAACCCGGTGCATGCACACAATTTCTTCTCATCCTATCCATTAATTCCCTCTCCGACTTCCCTAACCACTCTCTCATTGCACGAGCATCACAACCCCTACCATCATGTTGATCTCGCACCACCACTTCCCATCGCGGCTTGTAGGTCACCATTCACAACTTCAAAAGGTCGTGTTCCAGCACACTCGACCACACACTTCCAAACGGCAACCAAACGATGCACTTCGCTCCTGAAACCCATTGTCAGCAACATCGTCACTTAACCCCTCCCCAATCAATGGCAATCCCTAACCCTAGTTCTTCTACTCACCACCCGATCCTACCAAACACCATCGTATGCAACCAAACCGATACGGATTCGAAGATCCTACCAAAACAAACCCAATGGATCCGGTTTCACATATTTTCATTGAGTAAATTGTGTGATTTTTTTAATGGACATGGTCACTTTCTTTTTGCTTATAGGAAATGACAATAAGAAAAGAGAAAGAGGAAGAAAAAAGTCGAGAGTGTTGAATAATCTAAGTGTATATTTTTGTTTATTTTGAGATTTCTGGCATTTTGCTATATATAATTTCGTTCGCAAATGAACCACGAACGACAAAACAAAAATACACTCACATGCAAAAATGCGATATGATTTCAAAACAATTATATAATACACTGGTTACCTTATTATAATTTTTTTTTAAAATACCATCGTTTGCCGAAAAATACGTCAAACATAATTTAGATATTTTCCAAATTAAAAAATATGGAAAAAATCCTATAAATTCATTTTAAAAATGTCAATAAAAATCGAGTCATTTTACTAACAATTGATTTTCTTATTATTTATCAAGTTCGAATATTCAAAATAAATTAAATATTCCCATTCGAAATGTTAAAAATTATGAGTCATTACATTCTTCCCCTTCAAAAGAATTTCGTCCCCGAAATTCCCAATGAAGAAAATGTCTTCAAACCTATACTTTTAAAATTAATTACTATTAAAATCTCTTATGTTACAGAAAATTTCGACAGCACCTCCTTTGCATGGTTCAATCCGAAAAAATCACGATATAAATATAAGCTCATATCTGGGACATCCCATATCTAGGGATAAAACAACAACAATATATACTCATTATAGCTTATAGAGTGTGTATGACACATAGCAAACACACCCGTTAAGCAATAAACGTGTACCTATTTGTCGAGCAAACAAACTCTACTCATGAAACTAAAAGCAGTAAGCTAGCCTTTGCTTCCATATACATGTATCTCACTTGCAAATGCTATTAAACCATGTAACTTACATTTCTAATAAAAGAAGCACACAATATATTAAAGCCCGTACGATGTACATATGTTATCCGTACGCAATATTAAATCTGATCACTCGCTCGATCACATAAATTTCACATTCAAATTAGTATCGCTCACTCGACTTCCCTAATGCAGACTCCGATTAGGTTCCTTGATTAGAAACCTCCATTCTTCTTACATAGCCATATATTATGATAGAAAACTTTAGAATCATATCAATAATCTGTATCAAGTGCTTGTCGTCAAGAATCGAGTGAAAAATTCTAACTCGGACCGGTGTAAATCACCTCGAAATCCTGTACTCGAATCTAGATCAAAAACAGTTATGCGAATAAAATAATTTATGTACAACTTACGAATTTATTCCACTGATTTCTTAACTACACAAATTTCTTTTAATTGACATCTATTTACACGTATAGTATTTCATTTAATAATAATCATTTATGAACTATTTCATAAAACCATTACTTAATTCTATTAACCTTATATAACTCAAGTTCATACTCATATAATACTCTTTTTCCTCCTAAGTGTAACGACCCGTAATTTTTTATAATTAAATTTGTTAATTTAGTGAGATTTTGGTAATTTAATATTGAAAGAAATAAAAATTTGTAAATTAAAAATGAAATAATAACTAAGATGAAACGTAACAAGGTTAATTGAAGTTAATAATTAATGAATTGGATGAAATGTCAATTAATGAAAATAATTTAAATGTTATACTTGGCTATAAATTGAATATAAGGAAACAAGTGTAGATACTGAATTAATTGATGAATTAGTATGTAATTAATGATAATTGGATAAAGATAGTGTTATGTAAGCAATTGTAACATTTGTTTGTTAATAATAACTTATAAGTGTAATTAAAGTTAATGGTAACAATTATTGTATATTACCTATTTATTTAGCCTGTTAATTTAAATTGGAAATAAATTTCAATAAATGTAAATAAATATTATGTTAATGTAAATTAAGTTAATATTTTGAAATAATGTTAATTTTATTCATAATATGATAATTGGTTGAATAAAAAGAATGGAAATCGAGATTTATTAATTTATTGGAATTCAAATTATAATAATTGGATTAATTGAAAATAAATGAAATTAAATATTTAAATATTACGTTAATAGAGATTAAGATGGAAATTATTGAAATAATTAACATTGAATTAACCTGAATTTTTTTTTTAAATTGTTATAAATGTCTAAGTAACCAAAAGTGATAAAATTTGTTAATTATAGAATCAGAATTGAAAAGGTGATTTAATTAATTAATTATTAATTTATTTAATTAATGTAAAAATAGCCATTTTTGCCACTGGCTCGGATTTCGACGAAACCAGTTTCATTGGATCCGTAACGGTGAATTTTTATAGGATTTTAAGTTTAGTAACGATCAGACTTGTCGTCTGATCGTACGGACTCAAAACGCCTTGAAATCAATTTGAAATAAGCTGATTTTATCATAACTTCTCCATAAGATTGAATTAGGATTTGAAACATGTTCCATTGAATTTAAAATTATTGAAACCATCTATTTTGATATATGGGATGACCCATTTTCGTTCCGGAGTCGAAACGGTATTTTCGGGTCATTTATCGTTCAACTTTCAATCCAAATCAATCTGGTCCATTCTAATTTCAGCTTTTGTCTATAAATAGCTCATTATAAACCATAGCCACCTATTATTCCTATTTGTTTGTACGTACATCTCCTTCTCATCTCCTCTTTCTAAAGGCAGACAAAACCTTAATTCCCAATTGCAATTTGAAATCAAATTCAATTCCAAAAAATTTAAACTCCTCCAAACCTATCAAATTATATACCGTTTCGAAGCTCTTGACGAGCGCAATGCACTGGTGGTATTCGTTTTTCAATTTGAATTATCATTTGTCCAGAATTCGTAAATCATTTCCGACCGTTGGTGTTAGGGCTTAGGGATTGGACGGCACATCGTCGGCGAGGGTTCGATCGGGTTGAATGGGCATATAGACAGTGATGAGAGGGTTCGATCCATAGGATCGCTTCGAGCCTTTGGTCACTAGCACTGCCTCGATCGGCGTTTAAAGGGGGACGGTGGTGTGATCGCTTGAGGCGATCTAGGGCGCGCGCGACTTCACCAGGCAGGCGACCGGAGGTGGCGAAGGCAAAGGTGAGGTCTGATCGTGGCCAGAGACGTCGGGGCAGCAGCGTTTTTGCAAGTGCGAGTGGTGGCTACCCTAGGGTTCATGAGAGAATCGATCTGCAGTAGGGTTTCGAATAGACATATGCAAGATGTTCGACGATGACGTGGCCTGTGTGAGGGGTATTGCAAATTTTGTTTTAATTTAATTTAATTTTGATTTCTATTGTTCTAATTATCATAATTTTCACATACGAGGTCCGATTTAAGCGCGGTTTGATCCGCTAGGATCGTATCGAAATTTCGGAGACTTTGACGCTGGTTTGAACAAATTCTGAGACCGTTCAAATTTTGGGTTTAAATTCGATTTAAATTCAAAAGGTTAGTGTTTTAACCCACTCACAACTTCTAAAATTTCTTATGTTTGTTAAATTAAATTTATGATGTGATTAGAAATTTATTTATGACTGTTTGGTATATTTTAAATCATCTCAGTTAATTTGAATTTATTTGAATTAAATCGTTATTTAATTTATTATTGAATATAAATTGCCAGTTAAATACCTGTTATTGAATATCAGTTCTATATTGATATTTATTGATTGATTTGGATGATGTTTGTAATGAATGATGATTGTTGATATCAGTTCACTATGGGTTGAAATGATACATACCCGAATGATTTATAGATTAGGAGAAAATCGTTATGGATCGAAATGATAGACTTGAGCGATTTTATGGATTTTATTATTAATTCAGGATTGCGGTTTGAAATAATATATAACCGTAAAATTTTAAATTGCGGATTGAAATGATAAATATCCGTATCACTTGACCCTAGGGTAGAGAATTATATACGGACACCGGATTGGTTAAATTTAAATAATTTTGAATCCTTAAATTTTGCATTGAGTTAAATGATATTTTTGAAATAAAATTTGGGTTATATAAATCAATTTTTTATCGAATTTCGAGTTTTATATTAAAATCGAATTATTTTGAAAGATCTGTGAAGGAATAAAATTGAAATTTTATAGTGAATTTGAAATATGAGTGAAGTTTATCGAAATGGAGTTATTAAAAATCGTTGAAGTATAACTTTGAAATATATTGAAATTGGAGTAAATAAATCAATGTTTTAACATGGATTAAAGCGATATTAAATTTAATATTTATTTAGAATTCTGAATCGGAAAATGCGAAATTGGGTTTTGGGACGTTGAAATGGTCCAAAGGTGTTGAAATGAAATGAATAGTTTAATTTGATATTAATTCCAAATTCATGTTTAATATAAACTGTTTTAAAAATATGTTATTATTTCAAAATTTATAATTATTATGATTTTTAAAGTATTAAACTATTTTAACCTATATTAATTATATTAAATCATTTTAACCTATTTTAAACCATTTAATTTATTTAAACTAATTAACCTGTTTTAACTTATTTTAAATCTAATTAATCTATTTTAAAGCTATTTAATCTATTTTAATTATATTTAATCTATTTTAAATCTATATTAACTATCTATAACTATTTAAACTATTTTCTTCTAAATTCCAAACTAAGTAAAATGGATGGGTTTATATTCAAATTCTCGATTTTTAAGTGAATATGGTCAATGATGTTATAACCTAAGTTGGGAATTAAATAACATATTTGGTTTAATATGATAATTTTCAAATGAGAGTTTAACCTATTTTGGAAATATGACTTTTAAAGGAAATATAATTTCGAACTATGATTTCAATGTGATGTAATTTCGAAAATGATTTTGGAAATGATGTAATTTCGAAATTATTTTAACTCTATGATTTTTGATATCAATTATGAAATGATTTTGGAAATGTAAAAGAACCATCCGGTGTGTGATAAGCGATTGGTTGTTAAAGAGACCGGGATCGGATATGGGCATACTCTCTGTCGATACCGAAAACCACTTTGACAACTGTGTACGCGGTGGAGATTCCAGAATGAAGTAGGATGGTGGCGATGATCCTATAAGGTATATACGTGGACCTAACTCCCGTGAGTTAGCATAAGGTGGCTAAAACATGAGCAATCGACGGGCTAAGTGAGGTCATTCCTCCGATCGGGCATATTCCATTGATACTCTATTCTGACTTTGCGATTTATTTGGTAGCCACCGTCGATTTTTTTTGATTCGGGAGTGTGTTCCGTGGTCGGCGGTAGTAGCTGCTATGCGTTACCACCGGTCCGGAAGTGTAATTGGTATATCTACCCTGGCTTTGCCTAGTTGTTCCATGTCACCTACCCTAGCGCGCCTTCTACGAGTTTGTTTTTTGTCGTACCTATGGGGTATCTTCTGGCGGCCCCAGTTTACGGGGAGTTACGGTATTGTATAGACTATTGGCATTATAAAAATGTGTTAAGGGGGATATGGGTAATGCCTTAACGCTATTTTAATACTTTTACTTTACTGTAGACATATTATAATAGCGTATTGTACTACATAGTAGATAGTTTAACGGATCCTTAGGAGATGTGTATCCCGAACATCTCTTAAGTTACTACACTCACGTTAGACACTAGATAAGAGATGTCAAACCCCGTAAACATCTCCGACGCCGTTTACACTCATATTTATTTACCGTTGATTTAACTCACATAAGATCTTTTAGTTCTAACTCGAATGTTTTGTCTTTTCAATTCGCTCGGGTCAGCCTGAGCATTTCTGGATTTGAAGACCTTATTTCTGGAGGACGAAGACGAAGATTTTGTTAGGAACTTGAGATAGTGGTTTTGATGACAACAACCTTTGTCTAGATATATATAAATGTTATTATGCAGGATATATATAAGGCATGTACTGATTATTGAAGACTGTACAATATAAAGATCAAGAATGAAAAAATCAAGTTTGAAGACTCATGAATATCAAGATCAAGATTTCAAGATAAGTGTCTAGTTTATTGTTAAAACTTCATAATAGCACGGAAATCTTCAATCCATATTTCATTTGGGATGGAACCCATTTCTATCTTCTTAGTGGCTTACAAACCCACGACAAGTAGCTTACAAACCTACGACAAGTGGCTTACAAACCCACGAACATCCTGGTTTTGTACAAGTTCTCGAGTCCTGATGTGATGAGATATTCTGCAGGAAGAAGCTAGCAAAACTACTTCAAAATGGTTTTTTAAAATGATTTTCAAAACTGTTTTTCAAATTATTTTAGCCTTAAAATATTCTTTGTTTTTGTTTTAACCTCTTGTTTCAAACTTTGTTTGTTTTTAAAAACTATCTTCTGATTTTTTAAATATTCTTTTATAATATATATACTTGAGATTTAAAATCAAATTTATATATACATTCTAAAAATATATTTTTCTACTCTTCGTTATTTCAAAACATGGGAAAATTAGTTTATTTTACTCCATAATCATTTCATCTTGTTTTCTGTTCAATACCATTTTCAAAACAAATTTTACATTATTTTAAACTTAGGGATGTCGACATCATGGGATACCCCATGTCGACATGGTGGCCGTTAAAGTTCAAAAGTTTCAATTTTCAAAAGAAGTGTCTATTCGTTTAAATCTCTTCATGAATGGTTATGACCGTTACTGTTCTATAAATAACCTTCACAAACGAATTTTTTAACTAACTATTTTCTTATTTTCTTCACTCCTTCTTCTCCACAAATCCATATTCTAAAATTTTCATATTTTTAAGATCGTGTCGAAATTCTGCCGAATTCTCAAGTGAATCAAATTAGAATCTCATTCTTGTTTGGTTATCTACCTTCTCTTGAAGATCAAAGTGCTATTCAGAGTTATAGGATCAATTTGTAATCAAAAGTTTTCGAGTCTCTCTATAAGGTGTGGTTGTGCCTGGAAATCAATTGGGTAATCTTGCGGCCCGTAAATCAAGAGAGTTTGCCCTGGACTCGTGAGATAGGAGGGTACCTCAAGGCCTTTAGAAATTGAGGATTGTAATCTCGACTTTGGTATAATAAAAATCTGTATGAGGTGTTCAGCCTTGGTACAGGACTGGATGTAGGTTAACTCCGAACCAGTATAAAATCCAGTGTGTTCTTTCCTTTTACCGCTTTTTATTTACTTTCTGCATCTGTGTTTGATTCTGTGATTGTTCTGTGATTAAGTTCTGCATTTGTTTGTGTTATAATTTAGTTTAGTCCATATAATTCTTAGAATCCATTAAACACTATTCACCCCTGCTAGTGTTAAATTAGCCATAAGATCCTTAACCCGCACTCCCTTTCAATTGGTATCGAAGCATAGGTTTTCATAGTTTTCATAATCTGAAACTTGAAAAGTTAAAAATGGCATTTTTAGAAAATTTTGTTAATACTGGTTTGAATTTATGCATTTCATCAAAGTATCATAGGTCTGCATATAGTTTTTATGAAAAATCAAGTTATCTACCGAATTGGTTTGTTATGCAGGAACAGACATGTTACATAGCTTTTGAAGAATCAACAATCAATGGACAAATTGTGCAAATTGAGAAAGATAAATGGATACTTGATAGTGGTTGTTCAAGGCATATGACTGGAAATCTCGAGATACTCAATGACATTATATATCAAGATGGTGGATTGGTCAACTTTGGAGACAACTCAAAAGGATATGTGATTGGCATCGTCAATGTCGGTAATTCTAAAACTCCTCCTATTTCTGATATTTTGCTAGTTAGGAATTTAAAACATAATCTGCTTAGTATAAGTCAACTATGTGATAAAGGATTTAAAATTAAATTTGGAAAAGATAAGTGTCACATCGAAGATAATAAGTCAAATATTATCTTTGAAGGAATTAGGAAGAAAAACATTTACATCCTTAGTATGAAAGTTTCAAATGATAACTTATGTATTTTGGCTAATACAAGTGACCCTTGGATTTGGCATAAAAGATTTGGTCATTTAAATTTCAAACTGTTATCTAGGTTATCAAAACTTGACTTAGTTAGAGGTCTTCCCACGTTAAATTTTAAAGTAGATAGTATATGTGATGCTTGCCAATTAGGAAAACTTAAGAAAAGTTCATTTAAACTAAAAGATATGATTTATACGTCTAAACCTCTAGAATTACTTCATTTAGATTTATTTGGTCCATCTCAAGTTCAATCAATTAATCACAATAAATATGTTTTTATAATTGTAGATAAGTATTCTAGATATACTTGGACAATTTTTCTTAATCTTAAAAGTGATGCTTTTGAATTATTTAAGAATTTTGCTAAAAGAATTCAAAATCAATTTTCTTTAAAAATAAAAACTATTCGTAGTGATCTCGGCGGAGAATTTCAAAATGAAAATTTTGAGAATTTCTGTAATAAAAAAGGAATCACTCATAATTTCTCTTTTCCAAGAACTCCACAACAAAACGGAGTGGTAGAACGTAAGAATAGAACGATTCAAGAGTGTGCTAGAACAATGTATTCTGATAGTAACTTACCTAAAAACTTTTGGGCTGAAGCAGTCGCTACAGCTTGTTATATATTAAATAGGATTTTAATTAAACCATTAACTAATAAAACACCATATGAATTACTTTACAATAAGAAACCCATAGTCGCTTATTTTAAAGTTTTTGGTAGTAAGTGTTTTATTCTTAATACAAAAGATAATTTAGATAAATTTGAACCTAAATCCGACAAAGGTATCTTTATCGGATATTCTAATAGAAGTAAAGCATTTCGAGTTTATAATTTAACAAACTAACACTATTGAAGAAACAATGCATGTATCTTTTGATGAAAATTTTAAAGATACTGTACAAATAGAAGATGAAGAAGATTTTGTAACTTTAAATAATGAACCTAATGAAACTAGTTGTGAAATCATTCAATCTAATAAAAGAATTAGGCTATTAAAAGATCATCCTGTAGAAAATATACTAGAAAATATTGAATCTATAGTTAAAACAAGAAATCAACTAAATAGTATGAGTAATGTAGCTTTTATATCAACTATTGAACCTATAAATCCAAAGGAAGCATCATCTGATGATTCATGGATTCTTTCTATGCAAGAAGAATTGAATCAGTTCACCAGAAATGATGTTTGGGAACTTGTTCCTAGACCTGAGGATAAAAGTATAATTGGAACAAAATGGGTTTATAAAAATAAAATGAATGAACTTGGTGAGGTCGTGAGAAATAAAGCTCGTTTAGTCGCGCAAGGTTATTGTCAAGAAGAAGGAATTGATTATGACGAAACCTTTGCACCCGTAGCAAGACTAGAAGCTATTAGGATTCTACTTGCTTTCGCAAACTACAAAAATTTCAAGTTACATCAAATGGATGTTAAAAGTGCTTTTCTAAATGGTTTTGTACAAGAAGATATTTATGTTGAAGAACCTCCACTTTTTGAAAATAATGAATTTTCAAATCATGTATATAAACTAAAGAAAGCTTTATATGGTCTGAAACAAGCTCCTAGAGCCTGGTACGAAAGACTAAGATCTTATTTACTACAATTTGATTTTGAAATTGGTAAAATAGATCAAACTCTTTTTATTAGAAGAAACAAAAATGATATCAATTAGTACAAATATATGTGGATGATATAATATTTAGGTCAACTAATAACATAATGAATAAAGAATTTTACGATATGTAAAACATACTTTAGATTATGGTTTATTTTACCCTAAAAATGATGTATTTGATTTAATTTCATATTCTGATGCTGATTACGCTGTTTGTAAATCAGACCGAAAAAGTACAAGTGGAACTTGTCACTTTCTAGGACATTCTCTGGTTTCCTGGTTTAGTAAGAAGCAAAACACTGTATCCTTGTCAAGAACTGAAGTAGAATTAATATCTGCTGCTTTGGCTTGTTCTCAAGTTATATATATATGCAACAAACTTTAAAAGATTTTGGATTAACTATAACTAAATCACCACTTTATTATGATAATACTAGTGCAATAAACTTATCTAAAAATCCAACTCATCATGCTAGAACAAAACATATTGATATTAAACATCATTTTCTTAGAGATAATATACGTAAAGAAGTCAAAACTCTTGAATATATTAATACTGAAAAACAAATTGCTGATATATTAACCAAACCATTAAATGAACAAAACTTTACTAAATTTAGAAGAGAATTAGGTATATGTTCATTAACTGAAATATAAATTATAAATAATACTAGTATAGTTAATAATTAATATAAATAAAAAATTCTCAAAAATTGAACCGGGCATGTCGACATGACCCATCCCCCTATGTCGACATACAGGCCGAGATTTTCAAATTTAAATTTCCCTCTAAAATTAGTTATTTGGTTATATATTTATATATTACGACTTTTACTCCTTTTCTCTGTTCTATTCTCTGTAATAAACTTCTAAAACAGTAAATTAATGGCTTCCTCTTCTAATAATGAACCTTCTTCACCCACTTTTCCTCATTCTGGCCCTTTTCAACGTTCCACACACGTACGAGTCATCAAATTACAAGAGAAGATGAAAGATTTGTTTAAAATGATGATGGAAATTCAAGTGAGTCTACTGCGAATGGCTAGAGAACAAGATAGGCAAGGTAGAATACTTAAGAATTTACAAAAATTTCTTATGGATAACCAATCTGTTTGTACCAAAAATGGGCACAACACTCTTCGGAAGTTTTTGGAGAGATAAAATGAAGAAATCAAATGGAAAAGGAGAATTATCTAACAAAAACCCCAAAAACAGATATGCAAATGATAAAAAATGCACAGAAACACAATAATTTAGCGTGGTTCGGCGTATTGCCTACGTCCACTATGAAATTGGTCGCTTTATTGATGTTTCTTTAATGATTACAATTGATTAACGTGGGTTACGACAGATAACAATGGATTACAGTAGTAAAATTTGTTAACAGCAGCAACAATGGACATTAGAACTGAATCCGGTAGAGTCTGGGCGTTGGAGAATTCAAAAGATCCTTTTTCTGTAAGCCCTGGGGGTCTATTTATAGGTGTAGGAGGATGATATTTCCCTCAGATCTCGGGAGACTTCTTTTGGAACGTGAGCGGGCCCACACGACCAAGCCCGTGAAGTTTCGGCCCGATCCGTGATCGATACGAACGAATTTCGTATCGATCAAGATTGCGTCCAATGGAGTCGAAATTCGGTGTGGTCATTCTTTAACATGCATGTAAGCTCCTGTGAAAATTTCATAGCATTTGGACTTGTAGATCACGAGATATGATCGATGCAAGATTGCGTTTAAAATGCACCGTTCTGTTTGACTCGATCAGTTCGAATCGATCCTTCGAATCGATTGTAGGCACGTGATCAGGCGGTCACGTGGCGAGCAATCTTCGGATCGACCCATCTTCTTCGCCGAGTTGGCCGAGTCGACCCTTGAACTTTGCTTTGTTCGTATCGATGAAAGTGGTGTAGTTCGAATCGATGGAGGTTGGTCCAGTTCACATCGATGGATGTGGCGTAGTTCGCATCAGTAGAGGTGACTTCATTCGTAACTATCAAGCCAGTTCTTATTCGTATCGATCAGAGTTGGTTTGATTCAATGGATTCGAACAAGCAACATCGCGATGGATTCGAATAGATGGCGAGGATGCTTGGCTCAATGGATACGAATCCTGAATGGTTTATGGATTCGAACTATGGTCACCTGATGGATACGAACTAGAGTAAACTGATGGATTCGAACATGGCTCTCCAGCTGATGGATACGAAGTAGACGCTGGCCGATCGATTCAAACTAGGGCTTGACGATGGATACAAAGTCGATCGATTCGAACTGTGGCCTGTCTATGGATACGAAGTCGATCGATCTGAATTGTAGCCTGTCTGTGGATACGAAGTCGGTCGATTCGAACTGTGGCCTTGTGATGGATACGAAATTGAGGCCATTTCCTCCAACTTGCATCGATCATAACTTGAGCATACGAACTCGGATTGGTTTGAAATTTGTAACGTTGACTTCCATTTTTTCGCTCGTCAGGTCTTATCGATTGTAGCTTAATCCGGACTTGGACAAAATCCATCGATATCCATAGTGAGCCTGCGTATAACCGATCTCCGAGACGAACCGTCATTGGTTTTCAGTCAGTTCCTTGGTATTACGGCCTTGCCAAAAGGCGGGATAACATTTGCCCCCCAAAGTATGTCTTATGGAAACACGACGTGCTTTGAAAAGCTGCAACTTTCATTCCGAACAGTTATTGTCCTTTCGCTGAATGTTGTAATCTTTGACTGATTTCCTCAGTAATGTAAACTGTTGACCGTCAACTGTTGTACCCTGTATTGTTGCAACTGATTGCTGTATGCTGGTGATTAGCTGTTCGTTGTTTGTAATCATTATCAGATAAGTATCCAATTCCTGTGAATGTTAAAAATTGAATATTAGTCCGATATATATGCGTATATGTTAATCTGATTCTCATTAACGCAGCACGTTCATGAGTCGTTATCAGTTTATCTCGTATCGAATTCCATATCGATCCTCTCCTGAACCGATGTGAAATTCTAATTGTAACAATGCTCGATGGTTGTTTTTGAATGTTCCTTCGTAACGATCCTCTCCTGAATCGATGTAAAAGGTTGAAATATTGTCCTTGCATCGGTATACATCGTATTGGTGGGTACGAAATGAACATTTCGCATCGATGGATGTGAGGTTCAATGGATACGAAATGATCGTTCGTATCGATTGAGTTCAATGCCTTCAAAATTGTCTTCATCGCGTATTTCGAATCGATGGGCCTTGTGTCGTTGGATACGAATAGACAATTCGTATCGATGGGTACTGGAGGTAGTTGAAAATGATCGATACGAATAACGACTTCGTATCGATGGATTTGGGTGAGTCTGAAAGAAGCCTTCGTTGGAAATTTCGCTTCGATAAAGGCTCAAGTTGATGGATTCGAATAGCTTGTTCAAATCGATTCTGTGGTGACATTTGTAGACGGTCGAGTTCACCGGGAGGCGAATCGTTTCTCCTTTTCACACTAGAGTCCATATAAATACTGTGGACTTAGTCGTTTTTCACTTTTTACTTTTTACTTTTCTGCTTCGTCTTCGTATCGCTCTAGAGACGCGGAAAAAGAAAACCGCTTGCCCTCGAATCAAACCAAAACTTTCAATTATTCGAATCAACTGTCAGATTTAGGTAATCCACTAATCGAATCCAATGCGTAAACGATGAGACTCGATCTTTAATGTCAAATCACCCAGGGTCGTGGTCGGTCCCCGCGTAGTTGACATTGGATTCGGGTTGGAGTGAGGCTGAGGAAGGCCATGGCGTTTATGCCATTTGGGGAAGAAGAAGTGAGGAGGGATACGAAGGAGTTTTTTTAAAGATTCTTCGGCCTTCGCTTCGTGTCGATCTAGAGTAGGGGCTTCGAGATGATGAGATGGAGGCCTTCGTATCGATCGATGGCTAAGCTTTTGCATCGAATTGAGATGATCGATGTGAGTGTTTCGAACATGTAGATCGATACGAAGGGGTTGCGTCTGATCGATTCGAAACCCAGATTTTCCGATCGATACGAATTATGCACTAGGGGATCGATACGACAGCGACCCGATTGATCGATAAGAAATGGTCACCCTGGATCGATTCGAAGTCCTTAGCTTTAACCGATTCGAACTCACATACAGATGAATATGAACTATCGTTACGAACTGGACTTTTGCGATCGATACGAATTGAACCTTAAAGAACTTGTAATCTCTTGCACACTTGAAAAACTAACCCCGACGAGCTTCAAACTTGCATAATTGGACCTGACCTTAGAATGGCATATCTGACTGTCTTGTGAAGCTCGTCGATGGAACTTGTAATTTGACTGGATTCTAATAAAATTTTAACGAACTTTAACCCGGATCGGTCTCCGAAGTCTAGGTGGTATGGTTGTGATGGTCAGGGATGACGGTCACACCAATTGAATTTCGAAGTCTCGTCGTTCGGACATTTTCTCTAATTTTGCTGAATTTTTACAAGTGAAATACAGTACTGCACTGCACGACACATTCACACACTTTACACTGGGGGAAGCGCGAGTGTTATTTTTGTCTAATGATGATTTCTCATAAGTTAGTCAGTCATGGAACCTTCAAGTTCACAACAGCAGGAAGTTCAAGGTTCAATCCCTCCAATAATTGAGATACCGGCCATCGAGGCCAAAGTCATAGATCCAGCTCTGGACGAGCTTCCAGGCGCCCGGTTCATTTGCAGCCCACAAGACTCTATGCCGTCCGGCATCTCTGAAGATATGTTGGGATGGATTTGTTTAAGACATGGCTTGTCGCTTGACGACATATTACTGCCAAGGCCAAATGATAGACCACATGCTCCCCCGGAGGGGTTTACAGCTTTCAACCGTCATGCTTGCACAGCGGGGACTCTTCCTCCATTTAACCAGTACATAAGGGAAATGCTGTCATTCCTTGGAATCACTCCATCCCAGCTACACCCCAACGGATACGCCTTGTTGAATAGCACTTTCATCGTCTTTATGGAAATTCTCTTTCGACCAACAAAGCCATTCGAGATTAGATATCTCTTCAACATTAAGAGCCGCAGAGACAGCCCTTCTTTCACATTCTTGGAAGCAGTTAGGAACTGTCAAATAGTAACGGGGTCCTGGGGAAGGCTGAGTTACTTTAAGACAGAATGGTTCTACGTTCGATGCCCCCTGGATTCGCTAGGCGATGGTTGGATAGACGTAAGTGTTGCAGCCTTTCTCATGAATTATCGAGATAATAATAATCGTTTTCAAAACTGACATACTTCACTTCTTTTACAGCCGCAATCTCACGACCTGACGGTGGATATTTCAGGGAGTTAGTTCGGATCCTCCAAGCAGTTCTGGGTGAAGAGAGGAACATTGCCTGGGTTCTAACCGATAAAAACTTGAGAATTGTCGGGCTGATTGAACGAAAGAAAAGAATAAGGCTGGAAGGGACACTTAGAACAGTCTCGAAGAAGCGGGTGAAACGCAAAGCGCCCGGCGTCGTGATAACCGAAGGGGTTGATCCGAATAGAACACCCACTGACGATGAACTTATAGCTGGGCCTTCTGGCAGTTTCCAAGATTTAAGAGGAAGGAGAAAATGCAAGGCAGTTGCTCATAAGCGTTCTAAATCCATGAGATTGAAATCCGTGGTTGTATCTTTGCCTGTGCCTGGAATTAGAATTTCGGAGGCTCCTCCCCCGCAAGTAGAGAATCCTTTCGAACGGATTGCTGATATTCCGATTCTGGATTATGTGTCGTTTCAACAGGACACCGGGATGGAGGAGCTTGACAGTGCTCTTGATCTGAGCGAGTCGCTTGCTATGAGAGCGGCCGACATTTCCGGTTGGTCGGGGGGTTGCACATACATACACTTCACTGCACTACATTATTCATAATCGTAAATCATCCAATTCAAGAGATCACTAACTTTTCTTTCGTTTCTCATTCATAGGTACAATGTCCGGGAGAGGATCAATGCTTGGGAGCATTCGCTCGGCTCGAAAATCTTCTTCTTATTATTATGATTCCCGCAGGGGAGACTCGGATAGAGACCGTGGTCGCGGGTACTCTAATCAAGAGAGGTACGAGCGGGACAGGGACAGAGAATATAGACACCGATCTAGGTCTCGCTCTCCACCTCCTAGAATCCCATCTCCACCTCCTGTTCAGACATCACATCCACCTAAGCCTCCACGACACTGACCGTCTTCTCAGACTTCTAGGCCTGAAACCCATCTCCAGAGAGTCGAAACCATAGCCCCCATAATTGCAGAGCAGGTTGCAACTAAGCCCACGGGGGAAGGGGCTATTAAAATTGCTCAGCTGAGGAAGGAGTTCCCGAACATATGCTTCGACGGTTACGTCTTCCCCCCTCATTTAAAGAGAATTCCATCAGTGGTGGAAAACATGATGCATGATTATATTCATGACGTCTACACCCAGTATAGGGAGTGGGTGAAGACTGCTGAGAAAGCTTCCAAGGTGGCCTTTGAGCGAGCCAAAGGGATTGAGAAGATGGAGTCTGAACTCGCTCAAAAGGACAGAATCATCCAGGTGCTCAATACTGAGGTCGAGTCTTCTTGGAAATCTGAAATTGAGGCCACCAAAAAAGCTGATGAAGCGACTGTGGCGATGGATAGGTTAAGGCAGACACATGTTGCATTGGTGGAGGAGATGGGCCACCGAAACACTACCGTCACCGCCGACCGGGATGCGGCGGTCAAGGAACTCAACGAGCTTAAGGCCAAATTCTCTGACATGGCCAAGGAAAGGGATGATGCGAACAACGCAGCCCAAGAGGCATGTGAACAGGCTGTCTTGCTTCGGGGAAAACGGGATGCGATCGTGGCTAAGGTCCGCAAGGTGGAGACTGAGGTCGAGGAGAAGGTGAAATCGGCTGAGTCTAGGCTAGAAGCCGACATTGATGATCTTCTTGTTGTTTACAATGCCAACGTGTTGAGGCATAGGGGTCTAGCCTGGCTCGATGATTACCCGGCACATCTATATAATGCCAGGGGCCAATTGGTTAAGGAGGAGAAAGCGGTGCATCTGGGTGAGTCTATTGATGAGTTTGAGCTTGAGAATCGTCTGCTAAATGAAGATGAAAAGAAGATTCTCCACGAGTCAATGATTTCTTATGAGAAGGAGAGGCTCGGCACCCAGCACCTGGAAATAGGAGAAAGCTCTGGGGTTGAACACCACGACGCAAGTCTTGAAATTCCAGCGTCAACCCAGCCCAAACCCTTGCCTGTGGCCGATCCCCAAGCTGTTCCTGCCTACAATCCAGATCAGCCGCAGATGTCTCTGGCTACAGAGCAAGTTGCTGAAGCTATTCAGCCGTCTACAAGCCAAACTGATGAAGGTATTCTGAACATTCCGTATATCTGCCTGAAGTCGAAATCGTCACTCGAATTAAGTTCTAACAGTTCTCTTACTTTTTTGTCCAGTGATCGATGCTGCACCAGTCGCGCCTCCTGCCCTTCAAGAATCACATCACATGCAGGAGGCTATTGTTACCGAAGAGACCACTGTAACTACAACTGCCTCACTCGACGAAATGCAGGGAAGCACACTTGTTTTTGACGAGCAAATGATGGAGGAACTCCTTGGCCGTCATAGTGATCCTTTCGCTGACCTGCCATTTGTTATGGGTGGAGGCGCTCCTGCTTCAGGCTCTTCAATGCCAACTACTAATGCTCCCAGCGAGGCCCGAGCAATTACGGAAGAGGGGATATTGGCCGAAATCGACGCTGAGATGGAAGCAGCGGCTCATGGTGGCAGTTTTGGAGGTGGGATGGAGGCAGCTGGTCCAGCTCCGCTCAAAATGATATCTTCTGGTGGTACAGCTTTCGACACCAGTGCGCCCATTCCACCTTCTACACTTGATCATGTTCCTCCGACTCCGCCCGCAGGAAGCATCCCTATTCATTCGAGCTCGGAGGAGGATGTCGAGATCATGCCCCAGCCTGGAGACCGACCACCGAAAAGTAAGGGTTCAAAGAGGAAAGGTAGTGGCGGCTCCAGCGGGTCTACACCGAAAAGGAAGCCGAGGAAGAAGAAAGAGTAGACATGCTTCCTCAGTTTATTTTGATTTTCATTTTGTTGGCCGCGTATAGATGCGGGTTCGGCCCCTGCTAGTAAGAATTTTTTGGAACAAACTTGTACACGAATTTCTTTCATAAATAGTAGAAATGAAACTTTTCTTTTTTAGCTTCTTGTGTATTTCCTTAAGTGTTTCAATGTTTGAAATGCACTAGTAAAGTTCCAGCTTCCGA
Organism: Allium fistulosum; assembly: GCA_030737815.1. Classification (NCBI taxonomy): domain Eukaryota; kingdom Viridiplantae; phylum Streptophyta; class Magnoliopsida; order Asparagales; family Amaryllidaceae; genus Allium; species Allium fistulosum. Next base: position 513,965,042 of record CM060906.1, on the reverse strand, counting down.
GTCAAATTTGTCCTTTTGCGCCATGTCTGGAAACTATGGACATGGTTCAAGACTGGGAAGTGAATTGAATTTTGACGTCACACCGCTTTAGTCAATGGTCGATGCTTAAGTCTTGCCCCCCAGTCTTGGGGATGAGTTGTAGAATAGCAGCCAGCGATTTTATTTCACTTACAACACGTTGAGTCTAGTGCCGCTGAACGGATGTTTGAGACAAGTGAAGATCGAGTGGTTCAACCATACTTGCTTGATTTTCGATGATCATGTCCGCACTCCGGGGATTTCCATTTGTTTAGTGGAAGTTGGTTACGCCGATTCAGATTTTAACTATACGTCCGCACTCTGGGGACTCGGAGTCGACATTTATACTCCGACTCGCACTCTGGGATTTCGGAGTGGGTACTTATACTCCAATTCGTGCTCTGGGAACTTGGAGTCGATGTTTATACTCTGACTCACACTCTGGGAGTTCGGAGTTGCCATTTATACTCCGACTCGTACTCTGGGAATTCGGAGTTAGTGTTTATGCTCCAATTCGCACTCTGGGAATTTGGAGTTGATGTTTAAACTCCGACTCGCACTCTGGGAGTTCGGAGTTGACGTTTATACTCCTATTCGCACTCTGGGAATTCGGAGTTAATGTTTATACTCCAATTCACACTCTGGGAATTTGGAGTTGATGTTTATACTCCGACTCGCACTCTGGGAGTTCGGAGTTGATGTTTATACTCCTATTTGCACTCTGGGAATTCAGAGTTAATGTTTATACTCTGATTCGCACTCTGGGAGTTCGGAGTTGGTAAATAGACGGTCGGTCACATCTTCTGTATGTTTTTGGATTTCGTTTGCACTCCGGGAACGAAAGGTGCATCAGGATCGTGGATGGTCGGATCACATCCACCCTGAGTCAACAAGTGAGGTCGTTAGATGGACGGGTCCACCCTCCTCAAAATTGGTTTGGATACGGACGAAGTCGTTAGGCGGACGGATCCACCCTCTTCGTAGACGTATTTTTATACTCCGGTTCGCACTCTGGGAATCTGGAGTTAAGCGAAGGATTGTCGTGTATCAATCCTTTTTTGACTTTTGTGTGATGGCTTGTCCCCGAGCTCGGGTTTCACTTAGCGAGTGACCGGTTGCATCACAGTCACTCTCTATTTGAATAAATCCCATCGTATGGTGAAACTTAGCTCTCTGTGCATGGTGGTGTTCATATGAAGTATTTCAAGTAAATCACAGCTCTGGCTCGAAGAGATTGCATTTTATTGCTGAAATAAGAAAATATGGCAAAGTCAGTTGCCTTATTACAAATTCTAATTTCGAAATGCAGAAACAAATTGCAAAATGGAAAATAAACTAAATGAATAAACATAGCCTGTTATGTGTAGTAGCGACGAAGATTCTCGCTGTTCCAGGCTCTTAGCAGAGTAAGACCGTCAACGGTCGATAATTTGAATGTGCCATCTCCGAGCCTTCGTTCAATAACATACGGTCCTTCCCATGTCGGCTTCATATGCGAAGGAACCAGATAGATTCTTTTCAGGACGAGATCGCCTAGTTCAAAGGTTCGCGGGCGGACCTTGGCGTTGTACAATCGGGCGACTCGACTTTGATACGCGGCTGCCCTCAAATCAGCCTCTTCACGCTTCTCATCTAGTGAATCGAGAGATTCAGCAAGTAATATAGAATTTGTCTTCGGATCATAGTATGTCACACGATGAGAAGGTACTTTTAGCTCGACTGGAATAACAGCTTCTAAACCATAAGATCGAGAGAGAATGGAGTGTGACCGGTCGTGGACTTGTGGGTTGTTCGGTAAGCCCATAAAGCCATAGGAAGTTCATCGACCCACTTGCCCCCGACCTTTTCCAGTCGTTTTTTTCAGAATGGACTTTATAACTTTATTAACCGCTTTGACCTGTCCATTCGCTTGAGGGTGCGCAACTGTAGAGAATTTCTTTTGAACGTGAAATCGTTTGCAAAAATCTTTAAATTCAGCACTGTCGAATTGGGTTCCGTTGTCAGTAATAATGGTGTGTGGGAGACTGAATCGACAGATAATGTTGAGGACTACAAAGTTGATTACTTTTTTCGTCGTTATGGTAGCAAGAGGTTCAGCTTCAGCCCACTTTGTAAAGTAATCAACTGCGACGATGGCGTATTTCGCACCACCTTTTGCCAAAGGTAGAGTACCAATGATGTCGATGCCCCACATTGCAAACGGCCATGGGCTGACCATTTGCGTTATCTCGGTAGGTGGGGCTCTAGGGATTCGAGCATGCTTTTGACATTTATCACACTTCTTTGCATAATCTGAGGCATCGCGATTCACAGTCGGCCAATAATATACGTATCGAAGTATTTTCATGGCAAGTGCTTGCCCCCCGGGGTGATCGCCACATTCTCCCTCGTGTACATCCTGTAATACTCGTTTAATTTCATCGTGAGCGATACACAGGAGTAAAGGAACAGAGTACCCTCTTCTGTACATGACTCCATTCTGGATGGTGAATCGTGAAGCCTTCCGTAGAACTTGTCTTTTTTCACTCCTGCGCTCCGGTAGGGTTCCGTGCTCAAGGTAATTTCTGAATGGAGTCATCCATGACTCCTTACCGGGAAAGGTTTCACATACCCAATCTATTTCTGCCTGGTCAATGCTCGGGGAAGTTAACGTCTCTACGGGAACGAGTCCCATTTGCTGAGCTTCGCCTGTGCTGGCTAACTTCGCCAATGAATCGGCTTTCTGATTACGTTCTCGAGGTATGCAATAAATGGTATAATAGTCAAATTGATCCAGTACTTCCTGAACTCGAGCTAAGTAGGCAGCCAGCCTTCGATCTCTCGCTTGATATTCTCCCCGAACCTGACACACAACTAATTGTGAATCACAATAAATTTCCACAGCGATAATTCTCAAATCTCTGGCAAGTTTTAGTCCAGCTAAGAGGGCTTCATATTCTGCTTCATTATTGGTTGCATGAAAATCGAACTTTAAAGTATAACATATAGATCGGTCTTCGGCGGTTTCAAGTACAACACCAGCGCCCGAACACCGGTCGTTTGATGCACCATCAGTGTACAGCTTCCAGACGTATTCGGGAGATTCACTGGTTTCGAGCAAGTCCTCTGGAATGGTAAATTCAGCTATGAAATCGGCTAGGACTTGTCCTTGAATGGCTCGCCTTGGAGTATAAGTAATATCAAACTGGCTTAGTTCGATGTTCCACTTGAGTAACCTACCATACGTCTCAGGCCGTGCAAGGACCTGTCGTAACGGCTGGTTGGTATAAACAATAATGGGATGTGCTTGGAAATATGGACGGAGCTTCCTTGATGCAATAACAAGGCAATAAGCCAACTTCTCTAGTTTCGAATAATTCCTCTCAGCTCCAGTCAATCGTTTGCTGATGTAGTATATTGGCTTCTGTATCCTATCTTCTTCTCGAATTAAGGCAGCGCTGATAGCGTTTTCTGATATCGCCAAGTATACGTACAACTTCTCATGATCAATAGGCTTTGACAGGATAGGTGGTGTGGATAGATGCTGAATTAGTGCTTGGAAAGCGCCCTCACACTCTGTGGTCCATTCAAAGTTTCGTTTTCCTTTTCGGATCAGATCGAAGAAGGGAATGCATTTGTCAGTGGACTTTGAAATGAACCTGCTCAATGCTGCTACTTTCCCATTGAGACTCTGGACTCGCTTTATAGTTTTTGGAGTTTTATGATTTTTGATCGCCCAGATCTTTTTAGGATTAGCTTCGATCCCTCTAGCATTAACGATAAACCCAAGGAATTTTCCGGATGCAACTCCAAAATGCCATTTCAGTGGATTGAGCTTCATTCTATATTCTCGAAGTATGTTGAACATAGTTTCTAGGTCTTTAATATGGTCAGTGGAAAATCGTGACTTCACAAGCATGTCATCTACATATACTTCCATGGTTTTCCCGATTTGATTGGCAAACATCCGATTGACCAATCGTTGATAAGTAGCCCCGGCATTCTTGAGTCCGAATGGCATAACTTTGTAGCAATAAAGTCCCAGATTTGTTACAAAGCTGGTATGTTCTTGATCAGGTAAATGCATCGGTATCTAATTGTATCCAGAATACGCATCCATGAAGGATAAAAGTTCATGTCTAGCTGTTGAGTCTACGAGCTGATCAATACTGGGAAGCGGGAAACTATCTTTAGGACATGCTTTATTCAGATCGGAGTAATCGACATGTTCTCCATTTTCCGATTGACTTTCGGACAAGCACGGGGTTCGACACCCATTCGGGATATAATGCATCTCGAATGAACCCGTTTTTTTTAAGCTTTTCTACCTCTTCTTTAAGGGCTGCAGATCTCTCTGGATCCATACCACGCCTTTTTTGTTTAACCGGGACATGCCGCGGGTCAATATTCAAGGTGTAGCTCGCGATGTCTGGCGAGATCCCACACATGTCAGAATGCGTCCAGGCGAATACGTCAAGATTTGCCCGTAAAAACTCAACCAATTCCTCTTGAGTTTGCTGGCTTAGCTGAGAGCCGATCTTTATCATTTTCGAATCATCATCACTGTCAATTGGGACATCGATCGTCAGTTCGGCCGGGGATGCTTGACTTTCTTTAGATTCTCCTTCATCTTTAGTCTCTCTTGGGTCAAGATCCCTTTGGAACTGGCTGGGGCGCCCGGGCCTAGGCCCAGGCCTTAATTGTCAATTTTCAGCAAAACGGACGTAGAGAGATTCCTCTACGCCCTTTCCTTTCTCCTTTCGTTGCGCCTCCCGTAGCTTGGCAACATAACAGGCTCTCGTTGCAGCCTGATCTCCTTGAATGACTCCCACTCCACGATCAGCGTGAAACTTCAGGGTTAAGCACCACGGGGCAATAGCTGCCCTGAACTCAGCGACGGCCGGTCGGCCCAAAAAAGCATTATAAGGGGAGTCTATGTCTAACACAACGAACTGTAATATCCGCACTCTCTGGTGTTCTCCAACTCCCAACTCCACTGGTAGTTCCACTACTCCAGTGGGTATAGTAGCGCTCCCATTGAAACCGTGGATTCAGAACTAACAAGGTTTCAAATCTTTGGCTTCCATCTTCATTTGGTCGTAAGCTCGTTTAAACAAAATATTTACAGAGCTTCCACTGTCAACTAAGATCCTCTTCATCCAAGCAGGACCTACTTGAGCTGAGATGACTAGTGGATCGATAGTGGGGGCTTCGACTTTATCAGCATCCCTATCTCTGAATACGATGTCATCAATCATCGTCTTCTGTTGTTTGGCCGGAGCCCCTTCATCAAAACTACTATAACACTCGAAGTCCACATGCCTGATAGAGCTGGCATACGACTCCATTTCCTTCCAGCTTCGGTCTGCTGGATGAGGACCACCACTTATTGTATTGATAACCAACCTCCCGCCGGTTCGAGTGGGTTCCTCTTGCCTTTCTTGATTTGGTGCACGATTCTGATTTGATGGGCCCGCACCTCCTGACTGCGGCGCCCGAACATACTGATCCAACTTCCGTTCACGTATCAGCTTTTCAATGAGATCTTGTAAATGACGACACTCATTTGTATTATGGCCATAACTTTCATGGAATCTACAAAACTTCCATGTTTGGACTTGTCTTTCCGTTGACGGCTTCGGTGCAGGTTTCTTGTATTGCATGGTATTACAGGTTTGCAAATACACATTTTCCAACGACGTATTCAATGGAGTATAATTGTCGAACATGGGGGCTCTACGTCGTGGACCACAACTTTGATCTCGTTTTTACCTTGATTTCCATTGTCCCTCTGCTGGTTCTGTTTGTTTTGTATATTCAACTGAACTTTTCCAGAACTCTCCCCGTATTGTTTAACTGCGATGTTACTTTGAATTCCTTCCACGCTGGGTCCTGCGTCATTCTGCTTCCTAGACTATTTTGTATCCTCTCTTCTCAAGAATTGGGCTGCCTTGGAATAGAAACAGTCCAATGACGTAGGCGGCTTCCCAGCTAACCAACTTCCGAACTCGAAATCAGGGTCAATCCCCTTAGTCAATGCCATCGGGATGGAGTTGTCATTAGGATTGCTTATTTCTGCACACGCAGCATGAAATCGCTCCAAGTAACGTCTGAGTGTTTCTCCGGGAGCTTGAGTGACACTAGACAGAGTATTAACATCTTTAGGTCTCGCTACGTGTATAAGGAATTGTTCGACAAACTTAGTGGCCATTTGGTCAAAATTAGAGATGGATTGTGGTGGCAAACGAGTAAACCACATAGTTGCAATGCCCCCCATGGAAATGGGGAAACTACGGCATTTGACTACATCATCAGCTCTCATAGCATTCATCAGCCATTCATACTTCAGGATGTGTTGATTTGGATCAGAATTCCCTTCATAAACTGGCAAGGTTGGCATCCTGAAGCGCCGAGGTGGTTTAGCATATAATATGTCATCAGTGAAAGGGGTATGACTTCGGGAGATTCCCCAGTCGTCATTAGTGAGACCCTGACTTTCACGGATCATCTGACGAATCATCGTTGGTATATCCGGCATTCGGATATTTGGAGGATGTTATGCCAAGGTGTGGTCGGGTTCCATAGCGCGAGTCTGGACCGGACGCGGTCGATGGTCCGTGCCTCGCCTCCTTGGTTCAACGTTTTCATGGACATAAGGTTCTGGAGTATGTTCTCGTTGGTGACGATGCAGATCAGCTTGATTTCTAGCATCAACTCCTTGTTCGGTAGTGGTGGTGGCAGCAAGGTTGCCTGTGACATAGTAAGGAGCAGCACCCCCTCGGGATGAAGGTCTGGTATGATGACTGGTGGATGGTCCAGTTCTGGGTTGTCCAAGATTCAACGTCGGTTGGTGACCTGTGGCCTAGGTGTAGCTTACATCCAGCCGTGGGCGTGTGGATCGATGATGATCATCAGATGAGGCTGAACTCTCCGTGGAAGAATAAGAAGCTTAATCTCTTCTGGATCTTCTGCGCCTTTGGCGATTCAGCTGGTTGGTTAACTCTGTATTGGCGCGTAGTTGTTCAGTAAGTTGTTGCCGACTCTAGGTCAACTCTTGAAGCCGCATCTGAAACTCTTGTATGGTAACCGGTCCTGATGGATTTGAAGGTCCCGTGGAAACTTGGTTGGATGGAGGCAATTGTACGGGATTCTGTCTATCCCGTCCTTCCTGATCAGCAGCTGTAGAAGCAGTTCGTGTACTCACCATGATGAATTAACAAAGTGCTTTCCTAGATCTAATGCAAATCTAAATAGGATGGAAGGGCTTCAAGGCTTGAGAACTAGATCTTCTTCTTGGATTTATGCAATCCGGTATCGATAAGAGATCCAAGGAGCAGGAGAAAATTGGGTTTTCTCTTAGTGAAAGCACCAAAGTGTTTGTACCAAAAATGGGCACAACACTCTTAGGAAGTTTTTGAAGAGATAAAATGAAGAAATCAAATGAAAAAAGAGGATTATCTAACAAAAACTCCAGAAACAGATATGAAAAGGATAAAAAATGCATAGAAACACAAGAATTTAGAGTGGTTCAGCGTATTGCCTACGTCCACTATGAAATTGATGCTTTATTGATGTTTCTTTGATGATTACAATTGATTGCAGTGGGTTACAGCAGATAATAATGGATTACAGTAGTAAAATTTGTTAACAGCAGCAGCAATGGACTTTAGAACTGAATCCGGCAGAGTCTGGGCATTGGAGAATTCAAAAGATCCTTTTTCTGTAAGCCCTGGGGGTCTATTTATAGGTGTAGGAGGCTGATATTTCTCTCAGATCTTGGGAGACTTCTTCTGGCACGTGAGCAGGCCCACGCGACCAAGCCCGTGAAGTTTCGGCCCGATCCGTGATCGATACGAACGAATTTCGTATCGATCAAGATTGCGTCCAATGGAGTCGAAATTCGATGTGGTCATTCTTTAACATGCACGTAAGCTCCTGTGAAAATTTCATAGCATTTGGACTTGTAGATCGCGAGATATGATCGATGCAAGATTGTGTTTCCAGTGCACCGTTCTGTTCGACTCGATCAGTTTGAATCGATCCTTCAAATCGATGGTAGGCACGTGATCAGGCAGTGACATGGCGAGCAATCTTCGGATCGACCCATCTTCTTCGCCGAGTTGACCGAGTCGACCCTTGAACTTTGCTTTGTTCGTATCGATGAAAGTGGTGTAGTTCTAATCGATGGAGGTTGGTCCAGTTCGCATCGATGGATGTGGCGTAGTTCGCATCGGTAGAGGTGACTTCATTCGTAACTATCAAGCCAGTTCTTATTCGTATCGATCAGAGTTGGTTTGATTCAATGGATTCGAACAAGCAACATCGCGATGGATTCGAATAGATGGCGAGGCTGCTTGGCTCGATGGATACGAATCCTGAATGGTTTATGGATTCGAACTATGGTCACCTGATGGATACGAACTAGAGTAAACTGATGGATTCGTTTGTTTTTAAAAACTATCTTCTGATTTTTTAAATATTCTTTTATAATATATATACTTGAGATTTAAAATCAAATTTATATATACATTCTAAAAATATATTTTTCTACTCTTCTTTATTTCAAAACATAGGAAAATTAGTTTATTTTACTCCAGAATCATTTCATCTAGTTTTTCGTTCAATGCCATTTTCAAAACAAATTTTACATTATTTTGAACTTAGGGATGTCGACATCATGGGATACCTCATGTTGACATGGTGGCCGTTAAAGTTCAAAAGTTTCAATTTTCAAAAGAAGTGTCTATTAGTTTAAATCTCTTCACGAATGGTTATGACCGTTACTGGTCTATAAATAGCCTTCACAAACGAATTTCTTAACTAACTATTTTCTTCACTCCTTCTTCTCCACAAATCCATATTCTAAAATTTTCATATTTTTAAGATCGTGCCGAAATTCTGCCGAATTCTCAAGTGAATCAAATTAGAATCTCATTCTTGTTTGGTTCTCTACCCTCTCTCGAAGATCAAAGTGTTATTCAGAGTTATAGGATCAATTTGTAATCAAAAGTTTATCGAGTCTCTCTATAAGGTGTGGTTGTGCCTGGAAATCAATTGGGTAATCTTATGGCCCGTAAATCAAGAGAGTTTGCCCCGGACTCGTGAGACAGGAGGGTACCTCAAGGCCTTTAGAAATTGAGGATTGTAATCTCGACTTTGGTATAATAAAAATCTATATGAGGTGTTCTGCTTTGGTATAGGACTAGATGTAGGGTAACTCCAAACCAGTATAAAATCTGGTGGGTTCTTTCCTTTTACTGCTTTTTATTTACTTTCTGCATCTGTGTTTGATTCTGTGATTTTTCTATGATTAAGTTCTGCATTTGTTTGTGTCATAATTTTAATTTAGTCCATATAAGTCTTAGAACCCATTAAACACTATTCACCCCCTTTTAGTGTTAAATTAGCCTTAAGATCCTTAATCCGCACTCCCTTTCAATTGGTATCGGAGCATAGGTTTTCATAGTTTTCATAATATGAAACTTGAAAAGTTGAAAATGGCATTTTTAGAAAATTTTGTTAATACTAGTTTGAATTTATGCATTTCATCAAAGTATCATAGGTCTGCATATAGTTTTTATGAAAAATAAAGTTATCTACCGAATTGGTTTGTTATGCAGGAACAGACATGTTACATGGCTTTTGAAGAATCAACAACCAATGGACAAATTGTGCAAATTGAGAAAGATAAATGTATACTTGATAGTGGCTGTTTAAGGCATATGACTGGAAATCCCGAAATACTCAATGACATTATATATCAAGATGGTGGGTTGGTCAACTTTGGAGACAACTCAAAAGGATATGTGATTGGCATCGGTAATGTCGGTAATTCTAAAACTCCTTATATTTCTGATATTTTGCTAGTTAGGAATTTAAAACATAATCTGCTTAGTATAAGTCAACTATGTGATAAAGGATTTAAAATTAAATTTGGAAAAGATAAGTGTCACATCGAAGATAATAAGTCAAATATTATCTTTGAATGAATTAGAAAGAAAAACATTTACATCCTTAGTATGAAAGTTTCAAATGATAACTTATGTCTTTTGGCTAATACAAGTGACCCTTGGATTTGGCATAAAAGATTTGGTCATTTAAATTTCAAACTGTTATCTAGGTTATCAAAACTTGACTTAGTTAGAGGTCTTCCCAAGTTAAACTTTAAAGTAGATAGTATATGTGATGCTTGCCAATTAGGAAAACTTAAGAAAAGTTCATTTAAACTAAAAGATATGATTTCTACTTCTAAACCTCTTGAATTACTTCATTTAGATTTATTTGGTCCATCTCAAGTTCAATCAATTAATCACAATAAATATGTTTTTGTAATTGTAGATGATTATTCTAGATATACTTGGACAATTTTTCTTAAACTTAAAAGTGATGCTTTTGAATTATTTAAGAATTTTGCTAAAACAATTCAAAATCAATTTTATTTAAAAATAAAAACTATTCGTAGTGATCACGTTGGAGAATTTGAAAATGGAAATTTTGAGAATTTCTGTAATAAAAAATGAATCACCCATAATTTCTCTTTTCCAAGAACTCCATAACAAAACAGAGTGGTAGAACGTAAGAATAGAACGATTCTAGAGTGTGCTAGAACAATGCTTTCTGATAGTAACTTACCTAAAAACTTTTGGGCTGAAGCAGTCGCTACAGCTTGTTATATATTAAATAGGATTTTAATTAGACCATTAACTAATAAAACACCATATGAATTACTTTACAATAAGAAACCTATAGTGGCTTATTTTAAAGTTTTTGGTACTAAGTGTTTTATTCTTAATACAAAAGATAATTTAGATAAATTTGAGCCTAAATCCGACAAAGGTATCTTTATCGGATATTCTAATAGAAGTAAAGCATTTAGAGTTTATAATTTAAGAACTAACATTATTGAAGAAACAATGCATGTATCTTTTGATGAAAATTTTAAAGATACTGTACAAATAGAAGATGAAGAAGATTTTGTAACTTTAAATAATGAACCTAATGAAACTAATTGTGAAATCATTCAATCTAATAAAAGAATTAGGCTATTAAAATATCATCCTATAGAAAATATACTAGGAAATATTGAATCTATAGTTAAAACAAGAAATCAACTAAATAGTATGAGTAATGTAGCTTTGATATCAACTATTGAACCTATAAATCCAAAGGAAGCATCATCTGATGATTCATGGATTCTTTCTATGCAAGAAGAATTGAATCAGTTCACCAGAAATGATGTTTGGAACTTGTTCCTAGACCTGAGGATAAAAGTATAATTGGAACAAAATGGGTTTATAAAAATAAAATGAATGAACTTGGTGAGGTCGTGAGAAATAAAGCTCGTTTAGTTGCGCAAGGTTATTGTCAAGAAGACGGAATTGATTATGACGAAACCTTTGCACCCGTAGCAAGACTAGAAGCTATCAGGATTCTACTTGCTTTCGCAAACTACAATATTTTCAAGTTATATCAAATGGATGTTAAAAGTGCTTTTCTAAATGGTTTTGTAAAAGAAGATGTTTATGTTGAACAACCTCCACTTTTTGAAAATAATGAATTTCCAAATCATGTATATAAACTAAAGAAAGCTTTATATGGTCTGAAACAAGCTCCTAGAGCCTGGTATGAAAGACTAAGATCTTATTTACTACAATCTGGTTTTGAAATTGGTAAAATAGATACAACTCTTTTTATTAAAAGAAACAAAAATGATATTCAATTAGTACAAATATATGTAGATGATATAATATTGGGGTCAACTAATAACATAATGAATAAAGAATTTTAAGATATGTAAAACATACTTTAGATTATGGTTTATTTTACCCTAAAAATGATGTATTTGATTTAATTTCATATTGTGATGCTGATTACGCTGGTTGTAAATCAGACCGAAGAAGTACAAGTGGATCTTGTCACTTTCTAGGACATTCTCTGGTTTCCTGGTTTACTAAGAAGCAAAACACTGTATCCTTGTAAACAACTGAAGCAGAATATATATCTGCTGCTTTGGCTTGTTCTCAAGTTATATATATGCAACAAACTTTAAAAGATTTTGGATTACTATAACTAAAGCACCAATTTACTGTGATAATATTAGTGCAATAAACTTATCTAAAAATCCAACTCATCATGTTAGAACAAAACATATTGATATTAGACATCATTTTCTTAGAGATAAATATAAGTAAAGAAGTCATAACTCTTGAATATATTAATACTGAAAAACAAATTGCTGATATATTAACCAAACCATTAAATGAACAAAACTTTACTAAATTTAAAAGAGAATTAGGTATATGTTCATTAACAGAAATATAAATTATAAATAATACAAGTATAGTTAATAATTAATATAAATAAAAATTTCTCAAAAATTGAACTGGGCATGTCGACATGACCCATCCCCCTATGTCGACATACAGGCCGAGATTTTCAAATTTAAATTTCCCTCTAAAATTAGTTATTTGGCTATACATTTATATATTTCGACTTTTACTCCTTTTCTCTGTTCTATTCTTTGTAATAAACTTCTTAAACAGTAAATTAATGGCTTCCTCTTCTAATAATGAACCTTCTTCACCCACTTCTCCTTATTCTGGCCCTTTTCAACGTTCCACACACGTACGAGTCATCAAATTACAAGAGAAGATGAAAGGTTTGCTTCAAATGATGATGGAAATTCAAGTGATTCAACTGCGAATGGCTAGAGAACAAGATAGGCAAGGCAGAATTCTTAGGAATTTACAAAAATTTCTTATGGATAACCATGCCAATCCCATTGTCATCGAAGAATCATCACAAGCCATGGACTCTGATGAAGAAGAGCCTCTAGAAGAACCACAAGAGGATCAAGAAGAAGAACATCCTCTGCCGAATCCGGATGTTCATATGGACGAAGACGATGGCGTGATTTGCGTTGGAGAGGTCCTTTTTGACGCTAATGGGAACTTGGTCGAACAACGTGGAAACTTTTGTCCCCACTATCCAAATTGTTCGGTCCATAAATCACCAATAGTTAAGGGTCTTCATTAAGTGTTTTTCGTTTTTTTTTTCTTGATTATATATTGGTTTGTTAATTTGTATATAAAGTGTTATCTTCATTAATGTTCTTCTAAAAACAATCTTTGGTGTATAAAATCTTGAATTCCATTTAACATAGGATGCCATATTTCACTCATACATAGTTATTATTCTTATGTCATTTGTTTGTTTATCTCATTTTCTATTAAGTTCAAGGTTTATAGGTTATTGTTTTGTTGATGACAAAGAGGGAGACGTAATATAAAATAGTAGGCTTGGAGTAGGGAGTTGTTGTATGACGAAGTGGTTATGGTATGATCGAAGTGGTAAGTATATTTTATAAGGTTGTCAACATCAAAATGAGGGAGATTGTTAGGAACTGGAGATAGTGGTTTTGATGACAACAACCTTTGTAACTTATTTTATTATAACTTATATACTAACACTATTGTCTAGATATATATGAATGTTATTATGCAGGATATATATAAGGCAGGTACTGATTATTGAAGACTATACAGTATAAAGATCAAGAATGAAGAAATCAAGTTTGAAGACTCAAGAGTATCAAGATCAAGATTTCAAGATAAGTGTCTAGTTTATTGTTAAAACTTCGTAATAGCACGAAAATCTTCATTCCATATTTCGTTTGGGATGGAACCCATTTCTATCTTCTTAGTGGCTTACAAACCCACGACAAGTAGCTTACAAACCTACGACAAGTGGATTACAAACCTACGAACATCCTGGTTTTGTACAAGTTCTCGAGTCCTGATGTGATGAGATATTCTGCAGGAAGAAGCTTGCAAAACTACTTCAAAATGGTTTTTCAAAATGATTTTCAAAACTGCTTTTCAAATTATTTTAGCCTTAAAATATTCTTTTTTTTGTTTTAAACTCTTGTTTCAAACTTCGTTTGTTTTTAAAAACTATCTTCTAATTTTTTAAATATTCTTTTATAATATATATACTTGAGATTTAAAATAAAATTTATATATACATTCTAAAAATATATTTTTCTACTATTCTTTATTTCAAAACATAGGAAAATTAGTTTATTTTACTCCAGAATCATTTCATCTTGTTTTCCATTCAATACCATTTTCAAAACAAATTTTACATTATTTTGAACTTAGGGATGTCGACATCATAGGATACCCCATGTTGACATGGTGGCCGTTAAAGTTCAAAAGTTTCAATTTTCAAAAGAAGTGTCTATTCGTTTAAATCTCTTCACGAATGGTTATGACAGTTGCTGGTCTATAAATAGCCTTCACAAACGAATTTTTTAACTAACTATTTTCTTATTTTCTTCACTCCTTCTTCTCCACAAATCCATATTCTAAAACTTTCATATTTTTAAGATCGTGCCTAAATTCTGTCGAATTCTCAAGGGAATCAAATTAGAATCTCATTCTTGTTTGGTTCTCTACCCTCTCTCGAAGATCAAAGTGCTATTCAGAGTTATAGGATCAATTTGTAATCAAAAGTTTATCGAGTCTCTCTATAAGGTGTGGTTGTGCCTGGAAATCAATTGGGTAATCTTGTGGCCCGTAAATCAAGAGAGTTTGCCCCGGACTCGTGAGACAGGAGGGTACCTCATGGCCTTTAGAAATTGAGGATTGTAATCTCAACTTTGGTATAATAAAAATCTGTATGAGGTGTTCTGCCTTGGTACAGGACTGGATGTAGGGTAACTCCGAACCAGTATAAAATCCGGTGTGTTCTTTCCTTTTACTGCTTTTTATTTACTTTTTGCATCTGTGTTTGATTCTGTGATTGTTCTATGATTAAGTTCTGCATTTGTTTGTGTCATAATTTTAATTTAGTCCGTATAAGTCTTAGAATCCATTAAACACTATTCACCCCCCTCTAGTGTTAAATTAGCCTTAAGATCCTTAATCCGCCCTCCCTTTCAGATTTGTACTACTATTATTTACTATATTATTCCACTGCATCATACTGTTCCGCTGCATTATTATTTGTTTATCTCTGATATATGTAACTCTGACTTTGTATTGTATAAGTATAATCAAATGTTTTGTATACAGCTTCATGAACTTTTATTTGATTATTATATTTTGTCATTCCGCTACGAGATTCTGTTTTATTTTTTTTCTCTATTTTTTTCTTATTCACCCCAATAACAATCCTCCCTTCTGTATGGTTTGAGTTGGCATGTGTGTTTGCTTAAAGCATCCAAAAAGGCGGGATGTTACACTAAGAGTTTCAAATTTCATATTTTTTTTACCTAACCAGGATGTTCAACAAATTTAAAACTTGTTTAAATTCTTACTACCTTTCCATTCTATGGTTTACAAAACTCTACTTTTATAGTTTCATAAAAACACTTAGCTTTAATTTATTAATTAACTCGAAAGTTTTCGACTGTCCAAAATCGCCGAAAATTCCATTTCATTTCAACAACTAAAAACTAACAAACAATCTATCATGATATGATGCACAATCCAAACTACCCTAATGCATAGGATACATGAGTCCAAAAATAACTTAACAGAAAACTTAAGAACTAAACACCCAGGTTCTATTTCAAATCATTTTGAAATAATAATAATACACATATCTTGTTTTGTATACCTAATCATACTTTTGGGATTAAATCAAAATTTGTTTACTAAAGCAACTCCATAGCAAATTACTATGATAGCATTCCTCACTTAGATACTCGAAAATAAATGCCGATGATGCTGAAGTCATCCCCAGAATTAATTTCTAGCAACTTAAGTGAGTTCAGTGCTTTCTATTTCCTTTAAATCCTTTTAAAATATTTATATTCATAAATACCTTTAAATAATATTGTTATTATTTTCCCAAAACTTTGAAAAAGCAATTTTCAAAAAAAATAGGATTTAAATTCCCAAATTCTTAGTTTTAAATACTTTTTATTTACAAACCATATTTATATATCATACTTATATAAAATCATTTCATAAATATTTATCTTTGTTTAGATAATAGTAAACAATCTTTTATCAAAATTAAATTTTAACTCAACATTATCACCTAGCGCCTTATTGTCAAATTGTGAAATTGATTTCCTAAGGTGTTCATATTAATCAAATAAAAAATGCTCATAAACTGACTGAGCATAACTAATCTAACAATAAACGATAATAATCGAATATTATCATTTCATAACAAACAAACACATCATAAATAACTATATCAATTTCTAAAAATTACTCTTTTATATATAAAATACAATATCCGATAAAATTATTTCATTTACCAAATTTCAAAAACAATACTGTGTCGCTTTACCTTTTCCAAGTGTTTAAAAACCCCTATTGGTATAGTTGTGCCTTTTATATTTACCAGAATTCATAACCCACTCAAAAAATAAATCAACACAATATAAAATATTTTTATAGCACTAACAAATACGCGCTCTTATATATATAAATATACACTCAGACTCATTCTAGGGTATGACTTGCCCCATTTCTTATGAATTTACCCCACCAAAGCCTAGGTGTTCGCTCAACCTAAGCTTTGATACCACATGTAACGACCAGCCTTTTCTACCCTAAAATATCAAGACTAATACATCCACAATATTCACGTGCCGAATATCCAAGTGCCGGAAAGACAAATTTTTGAGTCAAATAAAGAAAAGACCGAACATAATCTCTCATTGTGATGATTAATATATAATATACAAGAGATCTATACAAAAGAAATTTGTAATAAACATACACCAATCAGAGTAACTAACTATCATTAACATGGAAAATTATAGCAACCTGTCCTTACAAATGCTGAAAAATACAAAACAACAAATGTAGTAGAAATAAAATATACATGAATACATCTTAGAGACATCTAGCTCGTCTCCTGAAGCTCCAAAGCATCCAAAGCTAAAAATAGGAAATATACTCGGTCCCACCCGAGCATTATAAGAAATTAATGCCAAATTAGTCTAGTAAATCAGCATGAGAAGCACAAATCATCTGGATTTTTATTGTTAAAAAACCATTGAAAACAAAGGTATCTCGTAAGACCACACTGCACATAAACAAGATGGGTTTTACCTTACGATAACCAAACCATTTCTATAAGAAGTCTAATAATATTATAATAATTTCTAGGGTCTAAATAAATATTTACTTATAACCGAAATGGTTACGTTAATTGAATTTCAGCATAATAGGTATACAACTAAGTTCGTAAATGCACGTATTGGATTCCATATAATGACAAGGCACTGGGGTACCACCCGTCACAGTACACCTCTAAACAATATACCGAAGGCCACGCCTGGACCCCCGGCCAACACAAAACTGGTTTACCCTTACTAGATAGTATCGAACATGTCATCACACTAGTGGCTTTGCAAAAAATTTCCTCGAGCTCGCAACATACATAAATTCATAGATAGTTGTTAACTCGCCTTTTGGCAAGGCAGCATATAGGAGGATTTAACCCAATCGACTGCACGATTATCGAGGTTGGAATACTATGTGTTTGACTCGATCGGATGGACAGACGATCAATCACGGATGATAAACATGATTATGAAGCCGGGATTCGGCATAGTCGATGGAAAAAGGTGCGGGATACTTGAAATATGAGTTTCGACAAAAATCGAGTCATTTCGGGTTGTTTGGATTTTGCTTTGAGCCATCATTGGATTTACTTCGGGTTTTCACTTAGTTTGCTTCGAGTCAGGCCAAGGTTTGCTTCGGGTCACTAGGGGTCGGCATGTTTTTGAGAGGTCGGTGATAACTTCGGTCGGCTGGTTATTTACTTCGGGTCACTACCCGGGTCACTTGGGGTCGGCATGTATCTTGAGGGGTCGGCATAAAATGATGGGTTCGGCACTACTTTGGGTCGGCAACAGGTTCTCAGATTGGCACAAAAGCTTGGATATGAGGTCGGCATATTCTCGGGTCGATATGTTTTTGCTTGGAGTCCTACTACAATCTACTTCGAGTCATAGGTCAACTTTCTTTGGGTCATGACTCGGGTCACTTGGGGTCAGCTGTGAGGAGTTGGGATCGACATGTTTTTGGTTGCTCTGGGTCAATAATGGAAATACTTCGGATCGGCCTTGGGGAAATCAGGTCGGCATACAGCAAGGGGTCGGTATGTTTTTGCTTGGGGTCACATTGCAATCTGCTTCGGGTCAAAACGGAGGCAGTTTTGGGTCACTACATGGGACTCTTGGGGTCGGTATTTTTTGATACTCCAGGAAATCATTAATCGATAGTATGGACTCAACTATGGTTTTGGTGGGCCCGTACCGCCAAGGAAGTCCAGTAACCCGGATTTTGCCTATAAATACGACAGGCGGGGCTTCAGAAAAGGGATTCTCATTCGGTTCTTCCATAACTTCTTCCACAAAGGCCGTTCAAGTTACTCTACCACTTTTTGTTTTAAAAACTTGGGACTGTAACTGTAATCACTTCTCTAATCAATAAAAAGGAAATTTATGGAGTGGATGTAGGCCGGAGTTAGCCGAACCACTATAAATCATGTCTAATTACTGCTTTCTTTTTAATTTTGATTGTTCTTCATATTTATTTCCTCTTCATATTTACTATCTGTGAACTATAACTGTGAACTGATGCTTTCAACGGCACTTGGGTGTTAGTGACCAATTTTGTTGCTAACAATAGTGATCTTGAAGGGTGATGACATACCCTAATGAGTGTAACCCACATAGCCATGTTGCATCTCCCTTGATTTTTGTCATTTTCGGGTTTGAGGCTCGAGGCTACGATTACCTTTTTAGAAAATCCCACTTGAATGCTAACACTGCACTCTAGGCAACAATGTAATGCCAACATTCATCCATACAAGTTGTTGACGATATGAACAAACCAAAGGCACTACTTCTACTACACCCTCAGGATTAGTAGCAAGTAGCCCATGCACTTCAAAGAATCTATCTTCGATTCCATCATCTTCAATATGTCTCCGGTTTAAATGCTTATCTAGGTTTGAAGTGATTTGCGGGTAGTATATCCAATCCCGGTCTCTCCGAACCAACAAACGATAGTTTTCAAAACTAGCCAAGATTTGATAGCGGTTATTTAACTATCAAATAAACAAACAATTAAAGTAGAGATTTAACTAAACATGGTGGAGCACATAAGCAAACACTAAGCCTCTTATTTAATTCTTTCATTAATTAAAACCTTCTTTTAAACATTTGTATTAAAATACCTTTTACTAAAGATGTATTCGCAAACCTTTTTGACTCTTGAAAAATATTGATATACTTATCTCAAATGTATAAGTGTACTCATAAAACCTTTCACTTTCACAAATTAGAAAACTTTTCCATATATATATCAACGGTATAAGTATATTCACAAAACACTACATTTCTAATATGTAGAAAATGTACCCATATACTTATCCCAGCGGTATAAGTATATTCACGAATCTTAAGAAAGATTTTATTTTCAAAACCATACTTAATTAGGTTAGCCATTTAAAACATTGGTAATAATAAACCCAAACCACCTTTGGTATAAGTAAATGGACCGTATAGAAATTAGATTAAATATACTTACCACCACTTTCTGATTTTTAAACTTGTACTATCCTTCGATTGACAATGTAGTCAGACAAGTTAGCATACTATCCTTGTTTCGACATATATTCTTAATTCTCAAAATAAGGACGAGTTTCCCTACCTCATAATTTGGTGTTAAAAATGAAAGAATATTTTACATACCATCATAAGTTATAAAGATCATTTATAAAAATCAGATCTTTTTTATATAGCTCCTTTTTATAAATCTCTTTTATATTTACAAAACTCCTTTTATGAATCTCCAAATATAATTTTAAAACTCCCTTTATATATCTCTTTTCTATTTATAAAACAACATTTGCAAATCTTCAAATATAATTATAAAATGCCTTTTATAAATCTCTTTTATAAAATATCATTTGTAAATCTCCAATTTTAGAATAGGACTAAATACTTTTCATAAAACGATCATTTCATGTATCACTGTAATTAACAAATGTGATTTATTTCCCAATTTATCAAAATTATGTTAATTTCCTTTTTATAAAATATCATTTATATATCTACCATTTTATTTATAAATCTATTCTTTTATTATAAATACCGTTAATAAATCTACTCTTTTTATACAACATTTTATATATAACGTTTTACAAATATTTATTCCAAAATATTACTATCACCTTTTAAAAACAAAATCACTTTATTATAAAAGTTATATTTCCTTTTATTTTCCTTTAAAATAAACATTCATTATTATAATAACTTTTCTATTAAATAAATACTTCCTGAAATACATTAAAACATTTCCAAAAAGGTTGGAGTAAAATAGTGAAGTATAAAAACCCTTTATAAATAAAATATCACGTAAAATCCAAAAATCACATTTCAAATCATTTTTCGAATAAAAATCATTTTCAAATCAAAACAACAATTAATAGTATTTCCAAAATACTATAATGAGGCCAATAACTACCATAGCACTTAACTAATGCTACTATTAGCCTTATCAATAAAAAGGCTCGATTTTTAACATATATCAATGTCATATCCAATATGGCCAACTACCAAACTTTTAGCATTCGACAATTTATACAATTGGTATATAACTGAAATTAAAATCAATAGTAATGAAGAATCTAGATTCCTCTACAAAATTCCCTGTATTTCATTTTATATGTCATTCGCTTTTCAAAGTGGAATTTTAACCAAATTAAACCAATAAATCAATCAAGCACAAAATAATAGTTTATATCTACTTTATATATAATAGTATTCATTCAAAGGTGAGATAACTTACCAAAATTTCAATGGATGCATGCGCATTCCATTCGATCTAAAATAAATGACGTTCGATTTTAGCTCAAAATTTTACTTGCTCCAAACTCGAAATTTCCAATTCCAATGCACAGATGACTCTTTTAGGAGCACAACCTAAAGGATTGCATCTCGATCGGGCCTCGTATGCAAAAATTGTTCATTTTATAAGATATTGGATTAATTAAATTAGTTAATTAATATTAATTACTTAAAAAATGACCTTAATTACTATTCATCCATCTCCCCCAAATCCCTAAATCACTCTGCATGTACACGCATGTTAACAACCCCATGCAAGCACACAATTTCTCCACATGCAGTCCATGAAATTCCTCTTCGACTTCGCCAACCACTCTTTCATCGCGCGAGCATCACAACCCCCACCATTACATCGAGCTCGTAGCACCACCTCATATCGTGACCTCTAGGACACCATTTATGACTTCAAAAATTTACGTTCCACCACACTTGACTGCACACTCCCAAATGGCCACCAAATGATTCTCTTCACTCGAGAAACCCGTTGCCACTAACACCATCGCCTAACTACTTCCCAATCAATGGCAATCCCTAACCTTAGTTATCATACTCACCATGTCGATCCCACAAAAAACCTTCGCATGCAACCAAACCTATATAGATTCGAAGATCTTGGCAAAACAAACCCTACTGATCCAGTTTCACATTTTTTCATTGAGTAAATTGTGTGATTTTATTTTTGAATGGAGGTGTTCACTTTCTTTTTGTTTGCATGAAACGATAAAGAGAAAAAAGAAAGAGGAAGTGAAAAGTCAAGTGTGTTGAATAATCTAAGTTTAAAGTTTGTTTTATTTTGTGATTTCCAGCATTTCGCTTTACAGAATTTCGTTTGCGAACAAACCGTGAACGATAAAACAAAAATACGCTCACAGACAAAAATGCGACATGATTTCAAAACAATTATAAAATACACTTGTTATTTTATTATAAAAAATTCCTAAACTACCATTGTTTGTCGAAAAATACGTCAAAACAATAATTTAAATATTTTTCAAATTAAAAATTATGGAAAACAATCCTATAAAATCATTTAAAAACATGTCAACAAAAATCGAGTCGTTTTTATTAACAATTGATTTTCTTGTTATTTATTAAATTCGAATCAAATTTGAATATTTAAATAAACTAAATATTCCAATTCAAAATGTTAAAAATTATGGGTTGTTATACTAGTAGATGAAGCTTTGAACAAATTATGATTTGGAGGAGGAAACTCAAAGATAGATAGTGGAACAACTCCGAACAGTGATGGACATGAATGAAATTTGTATATCATTTTTTTGTAAAATCTACAAGAAGGCATATTTCCTTCATTTATCAATGAAAATTCATAAAACTAGTAGAAAATCAAATTTATTGTAAAGGGATATAGATTCAAAGATATTGGGAGGTGAAATTATGGAGTATGGGAGCGCAACAGGCCTGGATAACAAAGAATTTTCATGCATAGTTTTCAGCGTTCAACGTCAAACTTCAAATCAACATATCTCCTTCATTTCTTGATGGAATTTGGCAATTCATCCTAAAAATGAGTGTAAGGATGAGGACTATGATCTGTAAAAAGGGTTAGGGGTGAAAAATTATGGTCTTTGGCCAGAAATTGAAGAGACGGCGAAGGCAGGAGCAAATTTTTGCATTTTTGTGAGTGTGGCTTCTCCGATACCTATATAATACTTTGATAATGCTATAGGATGTTTTGAAGCTAACTTATGATGAAAATATACTATAATTTGATCTAAATGATGAAGTTAGGCACTAAGAAAATAAAAGAACATCTACTTTTTCATTTAAATTTCATAGAAATCTAATTTTTATACCAATTCGAACAAAATACTTATAAAAACCATGATTAAATGTATATGGATATGGTAAGATCACAGAAACATGTTAAATAGCTAATGTGTATGGTATATGATCACTAGAGACAAAGAATGAAGAAAAGAAATGAAATCTAAAATAAAATAACAGAATAATTTGAAAAACATGTAACTATGTTGTACACTGATGCACCAGTGGGTGCACATCGTTCAATTAGCGGACAACCAAATTTGAGAATATCGGGCATTCGTTTGCCTAAAAGCAAAGTTCAATACTTCGACTTGCTGTGTGTAACAGCCCGCACCTTAATAGGCCCGAAGTTTCACTAAACCAGTAAACCCTAGTCCATTAAAATATGAATCGTCGGTGTTTGGTATCCTCTAAATAAACAATGGTTACTATCGATAAATCTCACAGCAGAATGTTAAAGTATAAAAACAAATAACTGACCAAGACTAATAACTTGGAATTAATTTTATTCCTTAGACCGTAATTATCTTGTCAGTGTCGGGCATGAATAAGAAACATGTCCATCAATAGTTTCCGACTGGAACTAGTATTCTGTCCCTCTAAATCTATCCTGTGGGTTGTAAAATGGGTCACAACAATGTTTTGGTGACCGGTAGATTAAATATCTTGTTCATAACACTAGTTTATGTTGATTGCCTTCCATTCTCATGTTATTTTTTTAATTAAGCATTTAGCCATCTTGATTCCTCGCATGCATACGATATGTCTCCACGATTCGAGATATAAAATAACAATAAGTCGGCTAATACTTGCCTCTACTATTCCATATCAAATCCTAACTTTATATAGGATTAATATACTATCATTGGGACTATTGTCCCACTACACTATATAATATATATATATCGAGGAAGCTCGGGTGCCGACACGCGTCCAATTGACGATTTAGGGTCAGATACACCAGTTCTCCTATCTCAATAGTAACTCGTAACTAATACTCACTTAGGAAAGTCAAATGTCGACACACGTCTCAATTGACTATTTAGGGTCCAACACATTGTCTTCCTCCCTAAAAGGTATTCTTCGCCACTTCGCTTTTGAAGAAAAGTTCAGGGTTAACTAGCCTTGTCTCCTATCTAACAATCAATATCAACAGAAATTGAAGTGATGCATGACCCCATGGACTATACGAGTGGCGTAGGTGCAGCCCCTATCTTTATCGTACAAGACCGGTGATATATTTCGACCTACTCCGTCATATGGTACCACTGTGAAATATGGGTGTAGCGTCGACCATACACTCACCATCATATTTCGGTTGCCTAGTGCAACAAATGAAATGCCCACTCATCCCTATTCCACCAAAGCAAACATCTACCTTGGTTTATTCCCTTCTAATATGCAAACGTATTGCTCCAAGGACTCCATGGGTCTTACGGTTCGAGATGTCCCACATCGGTACATGTATACACAACTGCTGGTAGCCCCTTTCGGAGGGCAGACTTCCTTTATGCGACATTACTGAGCTCGCATCCCAACCTTCACTAATTATTTCATTATCATTATTTACTTTCAATAATTTGGGTGATACCCCATAATTAACACCCGTTATAACGTATAGTTCAATTTATACATATACATACATACATACATACATGCATTACATTTAACGTTTTTTTTGCTTTCAGTCATTTGTGTTCAATGAATAACTTTTCTTTTGTTCACTGTTATTATATTTTGTTTACTTAACTCATCTGGTTATAGTCTGGTGTTTAATCATTACCAGTTATCTTTAATTTCCTATTGGAATTGTTAAACTCTTTTCTTCTTTATTTCTTACTTTGTTTCAATGTATGTTTTAAATTCCCCTATTAACTGTTATGCTTACTCCTATTTACCTCACTCTTTATTATACCAAAGGATCTTATGCTTTAATGCACTGGAACAACTTTCCATTTTTAAAAGGAATTATTTATGCTATAACCCTCTATGAATTTATTTAATGAGGTTTGTGCTATTACGTCAAATTACAAGGAATTGTAGTTTATCTTTTGAAATATACAGTACAAAATACGGAGTTTTCCTTACTTTGTACATCTCTATCTACATATTTGCATTCCTTATTACTTCAAAAATATATATTTATTTATAATTTAGATGATTCATAGAGACTTCGTTTGTACCAAAATTGGGCACAACACTCTTCGGAAGTTTTTGAAGAGATAAAATGAAGAAATTAAATGGAAAAATAGGATTATCTAACAAAAACTCCAAAAACAGATAATGAGAGTAATTAAATTGCACAGAGACACAAGAATTTAGAGTGGTTCGGCGTGTTGCCTACGTCCACTATGAAGTTGATTGCTTTATTGATCTTTCTTTAAGGATTACAATTGATTTCAGCAGGTTACAACAAATAATTAATGATTTACATCAGTGAAATTTGTTAGCAGCAGCAGCAATGGAGTTTTAGATCTGGATCTAGCAGAGTCTGGGCGTTGGAGAATTCAAAGAAGAAGCCCCTTTTCTGTATGCCCTGGGGCTATATTTATAGGTGTAGGAGGCTAATATTTCGCTCAGATCTCGGGGGACTTCTTCAGGCACGTGAGTAAGCCCGTGCGACCAAGCCCATGAAGTTTCGGCCCGATCCGTGATCGATACGAATGGATTTCGTATCGATCAAGATTGCGTCCGATGGAGTCGAAATTTGGCGTGGACATTCCTTATGTTGTACTTAAGCTGCTGTGAAAATTTCATAGCATTTGGACTTGTAGATCTCGAGATATGATCGATGCAAGTTGGAGTTTTTCCATCCGCGATCGATAAGAACGAATTTCGACTCGGTCAAGACCTGCTTCGATCGAGTCAAAATTTGGCAGGAACATTCTTCATGTTGTACTTAAGTTGCTGTGAAAATTTCATAGCATTTGGACTTATAGATCTCGAGATATGATCGATGCAAGTTGGAGCTTTTCCATCCGCGATCGATACGAACGAATTTCGACTCGGTCAAGACTTGCTCCGATCGAGTCGAATTTGGCAGGAACATTCTTCATGTTGTACTTAAGTTGCTGTGAAAATTTCATAGCATTTGGACTTGTAGATCTCGAGATATGATCGATGCAAGTTGGAGTTTTTCCATCCGCGTTCGATACGAACGAATTTCGACTCGATCAAGACTTACTCCGATCGAGTCGAAATTAGGCAGGAACATTCTCCATGTTGTACTTAAGCTGCTGTGAAAATTTCATAGCATTTGGACTTGTAGATCTCGAGATATGATCGATGCAAGTTGGAGTTTTTCCATCCGCGATCGATAAGAACGAATTTCGACTCGGTCAAGACCTGCTTCGATCGAGTCGAAATTTGGCAGGAACATTCTTCATGTTGTACTTAAGTTGCTGTGAAAATTTCATAGCATTTGGACTTGTAGATCTCGAGATATGATCGATGCAAGTTGGAGTTTTTCCATCCGCGATCGATACGAACGAATTTCGACTCGGTCAAGACTTAATCCGATCGAGTCGAAATTTGGCAGGAACATTCTTCATGTTGTACTTAAGTTGTTGTGAAAATTTCATAGAATTTGGACTTGTATATCTCGAGATATGATCGATGCAAGTTGGAGTTTTTCCATCCGCGATCGATACGAACGAATTTCGACTCGGTCAAGACTTGCTCCGATCGAGTCAAAATTTGGCCGAAACATTCTTCATTTTGTACTTAAGCTGCTGCGAAAATTTCATAGCATTTGGACTTGTAGATCTCGAGATATGATTGATGCAAGTTGGAGTTTTTCCATCCGCGATCGATATGAACGAATTTCGACTTGGTCAAGACTTGCTCCGATCGAGTTGAAATTTGGCAGGAACATTCCTTAGGTCATATTTAAGCTCCTGTTAAATTTGATGGCATTTGGGTTTGTAGATCTCGAGTTATGATTGATGCAAGTTTGGATTTCTCAACCGTGATCGATCAATATCTTGAGCATATGAACTTCGATTGACTTGAAATTCGGAACGTTGGCTCTCATAGCTTTGCTTGTCTTGTCATATCAATTTTAACTCGATCCGGACTCGGAAAAAATTCATCGATATCCATAGTGAGCCTACGTATAACCGATCCCCAAGACGAACTGTCATTGGTTTCTAGTCAAGTTCTTGGTGTCACGGCCTTGCCAAAAGGTGGGATAACATTTGCCCCCCAAAGTACATCTTGTGTGAACATGACATGCTTTGAAATGCTGCATCCTTCATTGTAAAAAAGTTCTATCAGATTCGTTGAGTAGTTGCTTTCTTTTCGTCAAAAGATGTAACCTTCGATTGATTTCCAGTAATATAAATGTTGATTTGTTGACTGCCAATGATTATGTAGTGCATTGTTGTAACTGAGTGTCGAGTGCTAGCGATTTGTTGTTCGCTGTTGTAATTGTCATCAGGTGAGCATTCAATTCCTGTAAATTTTGAAAATTGAATGTTAGTCTGTCATACATGCATGTATGTTAGCCTGAATCCTGTCAATGTTTGCACGTTCACGGGTCGTTGTCAAGTTTTTTTTTATCGAGTTTCGTAACGATCCTCTCCTGGATCGATGTGAAATTCGAGTTGTAACAATGTTCGATGGTTGTTTTAAGTCCTTCCTTTGTATCGATCCTCTCCTGGATCGATCTGAGATGTTGGAATATATGCTTCGTATCGATGGATACGTCATATTGGGTCTCGGACTGGCGGATACAGGAATAATGCTTTGTATCGATGGAGTCGAACGATCGAGACATAATCATGCAGTGATGCTTCACGGGAGATATGCCATTTCTCATTCCTTTATTCAATAAGAATCCCCGATTGTGGATAATCTTTGATAGAAGTCATCCATGACTCTTTTTCTAGATATGTCCCCAAGATCTAGTTGATCTTCATATGTCAATGCCTAGAATAATAAGCACTTCAACTGGGACAAAGTCTATTTGTCATGCATCCCCAAAACTGGCTAGCTTGGCGAGTGATTCGGCCATTTCATTTGGTTCTTTGAGGATTTGTGTAGTGGTGTAATAGTCGAAGCCGGCTAGTAGCTTTTGGACCCGGTTGAAATAAGGAGCAAGACGTTGCCCCCTAGTCAGATAATCTTCCCTGACTTGTCGTACTACTAACCAGTAATCACATAAGACATGTAAAGTTTCCACTCGTAGTTTTCTTGCAAGTTTGAGCGCCAAGGCTTCATACTTAGCTTCGTTATTTGTTGCAGGGAAGTTGAGTTTCAGGGCGTAGCAGATCGTTCGTTCCTCAGGAGTCATTAACGCAACTTCGATGTTAGAAAGACGATTATTGGAAGTTCCATCGGTGTACCTTCTCCATCGGTTGGACGGTTCTCCACTGTTCTTCGGATTGTCGTCTGATGTGGTGGATTCAGATATGAAGTATGCTAATGTTTGACCATGGAGAGCTCGCCGAGGGAGATAAGTGATATCAAATTGGCTTAGCTTAATACTCCATTTGAGTAACTTTTCAGACATCTAAGGTTTCTATTGGACCTATCGTAACGGTTGGTCGATATGGACGTTAACGAGGTGAGCTTGTCAATAGCCAGCCTTCACCATATACTGGTCTTTGGATTCATTTCTCTTCACATAGCACTGTGACGCTTATGGCGTGTGTTGACACGGCCCAATTGATGTATAAATCTTCATGATCCAAAGGTTTGGGTAAAATGGGAGGTCTCTTTAAGTGATCTATCAGAGCTGGAAGTGCACCAACGCAGTTGTTTGTTCATTCAAAAGTTCTCTTCCCTCTCTTGGTCAGGTTGAAGAAGAGAATTCACTTTTAGATGGTCCTAGAGTCAAATCAACTTAGGACGGTAATCTTTCGACTTAGGCTCCGTACCTGCTTGGTTGTCCTCGGTACATGGGTGTCTCTAATTGTCGGAATTTTCTAGAAATTAGTCTTGATTCGATGAGAATTGATGATGAAAACGAAGAATCTTTCTGATGTAATAGTGAAAGAGCATTTCAAAGGATCGAGTTTCATCCTGCATTTTTTGGAGAGCGCTGAATACCTCTGTCAAGTCATCGATATGGTCGTTTGATAGCCGTGATCTCACGAGCATATTAACCACATCTACTTTCATCGACCCAACCGATATGATTTTTGAATGATCTGTTAATCATCCTTTGGTAAGTAGCATAAGCGTTCTCAAGTTCGTATCCAGGGATTTCAGCATAGCACTATAGGCCCAGGTCAATAATGAGACAGTTGTATTCCTGGTCTAGGACATGCTCCAGTACCCGATTGTATCTGGAGTGTGCATCCATGGATGTGAGTAATTCATGTCTGATGGTAAGGTCCATTAGTTGGTTCATCATTGGAAGTGGAAACCTATGTTTTGTCATACCCCATGCAAATCTGAGTAGTTGACGTATGTCCTCCACTCTCTGTTCGTTTTTCTTATAAGTAAAGGATTGGATACTCATTTTAGTTGGAGGGCATCATCGAATAACCCACCGGTTTTGAGCAGATTCGCCTCCTCTTTAAGTGCAACAGATTTCTCCGGATCCATGTCGAATTGTTTTTGTTCACCGAGACATGCCTCGGGTCGACATTTAATGCATGGTTCTTCATGGTTGGCGAGAGTCCATATATATATATATATAAGATTGAGTCCAAGCGAACACATCAAGATTCTCCTGAAGTAAAACAGTTGACTCTTTCTTCACCATTGCGTAGAGTTGTGATCTGATCTACAGTACTCATGATGGGTTGTAGGCGCCTCATGTGTTTATTTGCAATGGTAAATGATCAGGCTTATAAGGACGTTGAATCAAAGGATTAGTAGAACTTAGCCTTGTACTGCACGCTGCTACATAGCTGGCTCCAACTTTGAGATTGAATTCACTTGTGTTTCTGAATGATGCGCTTTTCATTCAATGTACTCACGATCCGTTGCTCACTGTAAGGGTTGGAATGATGATCAGTCGCCCATGAGTTTGGGTATTTATCTGATGATTCTATCTCTAGGCATCCTTTCAGTCATAACCTTGAGTTGTTATGAATATCAGGCATGGGTCATAGGTTCAAATTGTCATACTCAACTCTCGGATAATTACTCTTTTGCCCCCAGTCTCGGGTTGGCAGATGCATTACGCGGACGGTCTAGTCTCGTCCTAGCTGTGTTTATACTGTAGTTCAAGCTTTAAGAATCAGAGTTGATTGATGAATGGTTGAATCATATTAATCTTATCTTCTTGCTCGTGCCCCCAAGTCTGGGGAATATCTCGATAAGTGGCAGGGTAGATAATGTCCGCTTCAATTTTGTATTCTATTCCATTGAACCAAGGGATCGAGTTAACCGACGGAAGGCAAAGTCGTGGCTATCCTGCATTATGTTCTAGTTCTTTCCTCTAGGCGGAATACATTGTTATTTTTCTGACATTCAGACATAAGCTAGATTCTTGACGGTCAATGACATTCGCTCTGCTGCTTATGTCGCTATACTTTGGGCAAAAACTAAAGAGTAAATTGTCCAGTCAGATCCAATGCAGGATTGATGCTTCCCTTGTCGAATCCAGGGTAAGAATCAGTGTGTAGATGTTTAGGTTGCACTTGTTTTGAATCGCTCTTTTAGTCGGATCATGAGTCAATGAATGAATGGTCGCGTTGCATTCATTTGGAGTTGGGTGATCAACCATGTCCATTTCGATTTACGTTCTCCCGTCAGATTTAGGGATAAAGTTGGCTCGAATGCGGTCATGTCATGCTCATATGGTCTCATGCTCTTCCTGACGGATCGAAGGAAGGTAACGGAGGACGAATGGTCAAGTCGTACCCATTCGTGGTTTATTCTTTTATCCATGCTCTGTTGGTCAAAGGTATTTGATGGAGTTCGGGTCACATCGACTTGTAGACGAAGAGGACCGATATTGACCGTCGATTCAATGGTACGATGTAGAATGCTCGGACCTCATTTCTTGTCGATCCAATGGTATGATATGAAAGGTACATATCGATATTGCCCGTCGATCCGGCGGTACGATATAATTGGTTGCCCAGGACTTCGGGATCATTCTGATTGGTTAGCATTAGGGTATCCTTGTAGTTGTTGCCTTAAGTTGTAAAGGATGCTAAGTTGGAGATGCAGCGAGTCACCTTTCTCTTCTTTCGGTGATTTTTACTTCTGCCCCCAGTCTTGGGTTAGCAGAGTTAGTTCGTGGATGGTGAAATTGCACCTGTAGTGAGTTTACACTCCCCACGCCGAGTTCAGGTCAGAGTTGGAGAATGAATGGTCGAATCATATTCATTCGTTTGTCCATTCTTCTAGCCATACTTTGGGGATTAGAGTCAGTTGAAGGGCCATTCATCACACCTATTTGATGTTTATACCCCTGTCCACACTCTGGGGACTAAGTTTTTTTTGTAGAAAATGGTCAGACCGTGTTTTCCTCGGTCAATTCCTCTGCCCCCAGTCAAGGGCAAAAGTCGAAGTGTGGCCGGTCAAATTACAACAACTTTAGTTTGATGCTTCTCCCACTGAACTGTATGAAGGAATTGATTGGCGGATGGTTAGGTCACATCTGTCCATGTTGCACGCACAACCGTCGATTCACTGGCGAGAGTTAGCAGATGAACGGTAATACCATGTTCATTTGCGGTTGGATGGTAGTAATATCAATTCAGAATGGGACAGCCAGCTAGGTCCGTTTTTCGAATCTATGTCTCCCTGTCGAATCAAGGAAGAAATTTTGTCTTATAGGGTTGGAGTGCATCCCTATAAATTTACGTTATGGGTCCCATGCCGGGGATAAGAGTTGATGCATGGACGGTTGTGTCACGCCCGCTTAGTGCTGGATGGTCGGATCGCATCCAATTTTGTGTGTTAAGTGTGCCCCCATGTTAGGGGAAGATTGGAAAGCAGACGGTCGAACCGCATCCGCTTTTTGTACTACAGAACTTGATGAGGAACCATAGCCGATAGATGGACAGTCGAATCACATCCCTTTTGGTATTCATATTCCAAACCATGCTTTGAGGACTGGAGTTGGTTGATGGGTTGTTAGTCATACCCATTTGGTGTTTATACTCTAGCCTGCGCTCTCGGGACTGAAGTAAGTTGATGGGTGGTCATTCGCACCCAGTTGGTGTTTATACTCCAGTCCACACTCTAGGGACTTAGAGTTATTTTATGTTTATACTCCAGTTCGCACTCTGGGAATCTGGAGTTAGTTGATGTTTATACTCCAGTTCGCACTCTGGGAATCTGGAGTTGATGTTTATACTCCAACTCGCACTCTAGGAGTTCGGAGTTGGTTGATGTTTATACTCCAGTTCGCACTCTGGGAATCTGGAGTTGAAGTTTATACTCCGACTCGCACTCTGGGAGTTCGGAGTTGGTTGATGTTTATACTCCAGTTTGCACTCTGGGAATCTGGAGTTGATGTTTATACTCCGACTCGCACTCTGGGAGTTCGGAGTTGATGTTTATACTCCGTTACGCACTCTAGGTATTCGGAGTTGATGTTTATACTTCGACTCGCACTCTAGGAGTTCGGAGTTGATGTTTATACTCTGTTTTGCACTCTGGGAATCCGGAGTTGGTTGATGTTTATACTCCAATTCGCACTCTGGGAATCTGGAGTTAATGTTTATACTCCGACTTGCACTTTGGGAGTTCGGAGTTGATGCTTATACTCCGTTTCGCACTCTGGGAATCCGGAGTTAATGTTTTTACTCCAGTTCACGCTCTGAGAATCTCGAGTTAGTTGATGTTTATACTTCAGTTCGCGCTCTAGGAATCTGGAGTTAGTTGATGTTTATACTCCAGTTCGCGCTCTAGAAAATCTGGAGTTAGTTGATGTTTATACTCTAGTTCGCGCTCTGGGAATCTGGAGTTAGTTGATGTTTATACTCCAGATCGCGCTCTGGGAATCTGGAGTTGTTGATGTTTATAATCTAGTTCGCGCTCTGGGAATCTGGAGTTAGTTGATGTTTATACTCCAGTTCGCGCTTTGGGAATCTGGAGTTAGTTGATGTTTATACTCCAGTTCGCGCTCTGGGAATCTGGAGTTGTTGATGTTTATACTCCAGTTCGTGCTTTGGGAATCTGGAGTTAGTTGATGTTTATACTCCAGTTTGCACTCTGGGAATCTGGAGTTGTTGATGTTTATACTCCAGTTCGCACTCTGGGAATCTGGAGTTAGTTGATGTTTATACTCCAGTTCGCACTCTGGGAATCTGGAGTTGTTGATGTTTATACTCCAGTTCGCACTCTGGGAATCTGGAGTTAGTTGATCTGGTACGTGGATGGTTGTATCATATTCACCCTGAGTAGGCAAGCGAAGTCGATAGATTGACAGATCCATCCTCCTCGGGCTTGTAAATATGGAAGGCGAGGTCGTTAGATGGACTGATCCATCCTTCTCAGGTTTTGGTTGAACACGGGCGAAGTCATTACATGAACGGATCCATCCTCCTCAAGCCCATGTCCGTAAGCTTATACTCCTGCTCACACTCTGGGAGTCAGAGTTAGTTAGAGGATTGTCGTGTATCAATCCCTTATTGTCACAGTGTGATGGCTTGTCCCTGAGCTTGGGGTTTCAATTAGCGAGTGATTGGTGGGATCCCGATTAACTTCCACTTATATGCCCCTCAACGAAGGATGAGATTTAGTTTATGGACGGTTGGATCGCGTCCATGTTCATTTGGATTCCGTTTTTGTCAAGCCTAAGGAGTAAGATTAGTGTTCTGGCAAGCTTTGTGCTCGAGCATAGGAAGGGATGGTTGAACTGCATCCACTCTGAGTTGTGTATTTCCCCTTAAGTCGGGTGCAAGAATTGGAGAGCAGAAAGTCGAGTCACGTCCAATTTATACTTTGCATTCTTTCGATCGAGCTAAGGAAGAGAGTTGAAATGACAGCTCGTGATGGTAAGCGAGTAGGCAGTCAGTCGTTGATATCTTTAAATTGAGGGTTGGACCCTGATGAAGTTGTTTTAAGGCATGACTGTTTGCCGAATTACAGAAGCAAGCTGGAGAGTGAATGGTCAAATCATATCCACTTTAAACATGTGTTCTCAAATAATCCCAAACGTCTAATGTAGGATTGGATGCATGGATGGTGACGTCACGTCCACCCTTGGTGTGATTCCGATTTTATAAGGCATCAGAAGAAGCATAAGTATTTTGGCAAGCTTCAAGTACGAGATGGAGAGTACATTGTTGGGATATATCACTCCAAGTCTTTCCCAGATCTCCAATTAAATTGCATAGGCGGATGAGTGGATGGTCGGTTGCATCCACTTTGTACTAGAGTCTTGACCTTGTCGGTCTCTTCTGCTTTGATGCCTTGCCCCCAGTCAGGGGGGTATAGTAGCTGATGAGTGGTTGGATCATGCTCGTCATGATGATACCTCAATGATTTGATCATAGTCCGCGGAGGTTGTTTTGCACCCAATCTTAAGTACTCGGTTACCTGCATCATTTGCAAGTAGTTTAATTCAAGTAGGTCATATTTCGCAACGGAAATGAAATTGAATCGGAAATAATTCAAAAGAGATCAGATCAAATCTCATTGATAAGTGAGGCAGTGTCGTATGCTCGCTATTGCACTTCAGTCCAGCCCTTCTCAGTTGGAAGTCTAACGCAAATGGTTCAATTTGATCAAAGTCCTTGATCGATAGGGGTCAGATGTTCCCGGTCCTTCATTTTATGGGGCTTGCACATGTTGTCGGAGCTATCCTTCCCGGAGCAGCCTTATGGCGTTGGCGTTCACGGTAGCCATCTCGAGAAGAGGAGTTTTCCGATCTAGAGTATGGAGTAGGTCCCCTCCTTATCTTGCTATGTTGATCCTTCATCTGATTCACCAACTCAATATTAGCCTAGACATGTTGATGGCATTCATCACCCTTGGAGAAATCCACGCGCCATTCCCACTTCATAGGGTAGTGTCGGGGGTTTTATTTCCATAGTACACCGACATAGTTAACATGTTGAATTTTCACTGGAAGTTCTGCATGTAGGATGGTTTCAACGAATAGGTCTCGACTGGGAAAGATTCTCCAATCGACATTATGATCAGGTCCATTTTATTGCCAAGGGGTCTTGTAACACTGGTGAATGATGTATGCACGATTGTCCAACGTTTGAGTGGTTGGTAACGCCGATTGGATGACGAGTTGGTTAAAATGGGCTAGTAGATTGGTGTTTATCCCAAACTTTCATCCAGATAGGAAACCTATATAGGGTATTAAGGAAGTCCTCTTGAGGTTGTATGTCATGCTTTTAGTCATGTGGACGTGGAATGATTAAGATGCGGGCATTTGAAGATGGTTCAGCGGTGACCAGCTATGCTTTGAGTTGGTAGAGTAGGCATTGTATGGCAGCCGTCATATTAGCCATCGTATCATAGTTGTCAATTCAGGAGTTTAAAAGCTGGTCAATTGGAGGAAGTTGCATTCCACCTTAAAAGCATGATATATTAATCAACTCCAGTTCTTGGCATATTAGCTAGGTTCTCCAGCCTCTGGGAGTACGGTTGAGTAGTATTTCTTTACCTATTCCTTGATTGCAACTCAACATTTGTTGTTGTGATCTCCTATGTCTTGTTCAGTCATGGAACAATTAGAAGCACAGATGGAATGTTCCTTCACTAAATTGGTAATTGAATTCACTAAATTCCAGCCTCTTTTTAGGAAATTTGGGTCGTACCCGAATTTTTTTTTTGAAATTTCGTATCGATACGAAATGGACGTAGATGGATCGATACGAACTGCGTGTGAGAATCGATACGAAATGGGATTCTTGGTGGGCTGTTTCGTTCGACTCTCTTATTTCGACTCGCTCTTATTCGACTCGGTCTTGTTCGACTCACTGTTCGACTCGATGACGTGGCGTGCGTCCTTCGCACCGGTCTGTAGCGTACCTAGTTCGAATTGATGAAGACAGTCTAGCTCGAATCGGTTGATGTTGGCTTGTTCGCATCGATGGGAGGTGTGCGTTTCGTATCGATTGGTAATCGATCGATACGAATAGAACCTTTAAGACTAAGCGATGCGAAGTAGATGCAAGTGTTCGTTGCCGATGGATACGAAGTAGGCATTGGTTGATCGAGTTGAACTGTTGCTTCCTGATGGATATGAATTTGGTCGAGTCGAACAGTGGTTCCGTGATGGAGTCGAAGTGGAGCGAGTC